>JANRMT010062808.1:43738316-43872082 GCA_026402145.1 Polypterus bichir lapradei
AGGTGGGAGCCAAACAAAGAAGGGCTCACCAGTCTCCGCAGCCCCCACCTGGCAGCACCCATGGAACCCAACTGGGATGAGTTGAAAGACTCCAGTTCCCATGATGCCCTGTGAAAATTTGTGGTGCTGTCACAACTCAGGGGGGTTGCCAATTAGTGGTCCGGGGTAGACAATGCCCTGTGTATACTATCTCCCCTGGTCATTCCCAGCTGAGGACATCCTGGCTGGCTAAGGCTCCCAGCCAGCCCCCCTCATAATGGATATTTTACTTGTAGATGCTTACATAAAACCCCATATTTGGTAAAAAAAAAATGTATATGCAGGGACAAATAATTATTTCCAATATTGCTATTGCTAAACCACATTAAACTAATTTTTTTTTTTTTTAGTTTAAGTGGGTTATTGACAAATGTAATAGTGTGCACTTCGTGTTTACTATTTTGTAACACTGACTATATGCCCTGTGTTGCTGCTGAAGCAAGTGGATGTTTCTTTGGAGGTCAATAACGAGCTATCTATTAATTGACTATTAGATACAGATATACAAAAAGATGTCTAAAATTATAAAGGATAATGTAAATAGAAATAACCAACCAAAAAAATTTTTTAGGTTTTTTCTTTCCAAGCTAAAATGCTTTAGTATATGGGCAGTGGTTCATGATTTTGAAATCTTAGGATACCGTATGTCTGGAAGCAGAGCTGTCTATTACAATATGGATGCTTTCCATAACCATGACATGTTTTATAAGCCAAAGTCATTTACAAATATAGTACCGGTAATTCTCATAGCATTCAATTTTCACCAAAATAACAATATACTATATATACAGTACACAAGACAGCTAAACTTTACTGAATGATCTGTGCTAACAAGACAAATAAAGCATTCTATTCACATAGAACTTAAAAGGTCTATATTAAATGCACACCTCTAATATCTACTGTATGTGTTACAGTATCGAATGGAAACATATTAAGTTAACAGTTTTTTTGCCACTAAATCAAGAAAAAACATCTATTGTCAAACTGAAAACAATATTCTACATATTCTTATAAATTACAGTATATGAAATGTGCAAAAAACAGAAAATAATTGATTTCACATTATTTTCCCCAGTGAATTAATATTCAGCAGAGACACCTTTGGAAGAATAGCAGTGATGTTTAACTCTTTACCAGCTACATCTCAATTCCACATACTGTAGGTGGAGTCAATTTAAATAACAGCTTATACAGCACCTTTAATACGGTAATAAAGTTTAATAATCAGAAATCATGTTATGTAGAAACCCTCAAACATGAATAATTTAGCTTTAAAAAAAATCATAAAAATTGTGTTTTAACTTTGACATTACACAATTTCAGGGTTGATCAATGGCAGACAATCTCAATAAAACTAATTCAAAAGTACATAATATAATACAATAAAATGTAGAAAAAGTCTAAATAATTGTTACTTTTAACAGCTACTGAACTGTATATATGACTTTTAAGCTGAATTCAAATACAAAGCACACTGAATATATTGCTTGCCTCCAAGTCATACAGCCAGCATATTTTGATCTTTCTCCATATCTCAGATATAAATTAAGTCGATTGGCAGTGCTAAAAATGCCCTTTATGAGTGTGAGTGTGCATAAACTGTTGGTTGCCACCCAGTCTACAGCTGGTTTATGCCTTGCACCCACTGCTACTGGAATGGGCTCTGCTACTCAATAACCAAACTATGATACTATATACAGTATAAAGATTCTACCTTTATAATTATATATCCATTTTTGTAAGTCCAAATTGATAAATGTTATTTATTATTATTCTTACCTAATTTAATTAGTTTTCTTTTCTTGCATCTATTTCCTATTATTGTTATTGTTGTTACTATACTGCATATCTATTAGTGCTAGTACTATATATCTGTCTGTACTAGCTGTGCGTGGTCTTCGGGACAAAAAAAAAAAACAACCCACAGACTCCCTAGCAGTTTTACTATATTTGTGAACTTGGAGAGATGTCACTTAACTCTTAAGAAGACATTGGCGATACCATATCTTAGCCATATTGCTGGTGTATGAATCAAGAAAATACCTCTAGATGCACAATGTGAAAACTTCATGCCTTGCCCTCCTCCGTTACTGAGGTATTTCACTTGCATGGTGTTGAGCCACTGAGTGTCTCTTCATCTGTGTCATTAGCACAACATCATTGTTGCGCAGTGGTGTTTACTGTAGACAGGTCTTTTATATTGAGAAGTGAGGTACATGCAAGTACAAAAAAATTTGATAGTGCATGCATGTTCCATCTAGTGGCTGTGGTTGAGCATGAGCAGAGCGGACTGCTCCATACACACACAGGTCTTTTGTTTATATACTCTAAGTCTAATAGGAGGGCAGCCAAGTAGTGCTTTTCCAGTAACACAGAAAATGGATATTATAATTTGTGGCATGAATACATAGTTATCTTTTTGGGATATGTACAAGCCTTTCACATTTCCTCCAGGAATAAGAATAGGAGATACATACAAAAAACTGGGGTTTACAAAAAGAAAAAAAAACACGGGGAGACAAGTGTGTACGTGGTGCACAAACAATGCACACAACTACATTGTCAAAAAAAGCAAACAAAGTCAACGGGTACTGTATCTTTCTTTTATTCTTATGCTATGTGTACTATTTAAGCTGTATTTAAGCTGCAGAACATAATGAAGTACTTTACTAAGGAATACACAAAAAACAATGGCTGATATTAGTGCAGCACAGACAGCTTAATAAACCATGCTGGACCACATTGTAAAGGGGAAGCAGCTTACTACAACGTAAAAGAGGGTTGCTTAGACTGCACAACCTCCCAACAACAAAGATCTCTTCTCCCTACTGTAAAGTCAGCTATGGCACAGGTAAGAACAGGACTTAGTAGAAACCAGTAAAGAAAAAATAAAGTGCACCACAGAGGATAAGCACACACCACTGTCCCCTTGCAGGCCTCCCTGACCTGCATTTGGGAATAACAGTCATCAGTGCTAATGGGAGGGAGAAAGAACCAATGGGAGAAAGATGCTAACTGGTTCGGGCAGTAAACGCGCACAGCACATGGTTTTGGGTCAGCTGGTATGCTGGCAGAAGAAACTGGAGATCACCTGTTGAAACCCATGAAAAGTCAAAGCAATGTAGTCTCCCAGATGAACACATTTCTTAAAAGCTGTACTCGTAGGCGTGGGAAGCATGAATTGTCAGCAAAACATGTTAACAGGAATGTTACAAAGAAACCACAGTGGCGTATGGGAAAAAAGAAATTGCCTTACAGTGCAAATATGCCCAAAACTTGAAAATTATTGATAGTTTCAGGAGCCAGATTCTAGTTCTCAAAGAAGACATAATTAGAAGCATGTTTGAGCTTAAGGTGACCTGGGTACACATTTAATGGCTGCAACCCTACTTCACAAGCTGTTTTTAATCACTGCTACCATTGCTTTCTAGATAGCCACTGTAGTTGGGAAGTAAGCTGGTAAAAAACAAAAGTTATAACATTTCTGGTTCACCTGTTGATCTGCGCAGTTGATAAATTTTACAATCAGAGGTAGATGGCTTGTAGGATTACTGTGTGTGTACACTCTAAGGCATCTCTCAATAACAGGAAAGAAATCCCAGAGATTTAGGAATATGAGAGGCTCCATCTTCATAAGGAAAGTCTTACATTTTCCACATTTTCTCTGAACTAAACTATGTAGTGAACTTGAGGGATAATATCATAATTCTGAAACAGCATAAACTATATTAAAAAGCAAGCTGCAATCTTCCTTGGTTGCAAGTTTTATTTTCAGAAGGACCATGATTAAACCATGAACCAGTTAATGCATTCTTTCAGAATGTTTTACATAGAGTAATGCTGTTGAATGTTATCTGAAACTCATTTTTATCCACGTGTATATTCTCAAGTTTATAACATCTAGACATTTTACAACTTAAAAGAAAAGGGGACTGGAGGCAGTAAAAGATACAGATAAAGTGCACAGGATCAAAGGTTGCAGGCAGACCTGTCCATCAACAGTATGACAAGTCAATCATCTGTATGTAACCTTACAAGGTACGGAACCCCACATTGCTGGACATAGACATAGAAGAAATGTCAGAGGGTCTGAGAGTGAAACTCTATTTCCACTGGAGGCAGCTCCATTCACCTATATATCGAAGATACTCTCCATGTATCAGCCCAACTGCTGAATTTTCAACTCCCCGGGATGACACCCTCTTTTGACACTGATGTTTCCTTTGCTGCTAATCTTCAGTAAGCATTCCTGACTTTAAAGCAAGGGTGCATTTTTATTTAGAACTATACATCCAGATTATACTGTCTATTTGTATTTGTATTATATTTTCTTATTCTATTATTCTGTTCTTAATAAACACTATATTGCTGTTATACTTTTTGCATATTTTGAATAATACAGGAATAATGTGGGGAGACTGGCATTTTCTTTCTCTAAGGGTTAGCAGGCCAAGGGAGACATTTTCAATGGAGAACTGCAAGATTGTAAGTAATTTATGTACTTATGTACTGTATTATCCATCCATCCATTATCCAACCTGCTAAATCCTAACTACAGGGTCACGGGGGTCTGCTGGAGCCAATCCCAGCCAACACAGGGCGTAAGGCAGGAAACAAACCCTGGGCAGGGCGCCAGCCCACTGCAGGGCACACATACACACAAACACACACACACCAAGCACACACTAGGGACAATTTAGGATCGCCAATGCACCTAACCTGCATGTTTTTGGACTGTGGGAGGAAACCGGAGTACCCGGAGGAAACCCACGCAGACATGGGGAGAACATGCAAACTCCACGCGGGGAGGACCCGGGAAGTGAACCCGGTTCTCCTAACTGCGAGCCACCACGCCGCCCATACTGTATTATACACAGAGTAATTTGGAAAAGAGCGGAGTGTATGATTCACAAGAGTATCTTTTATATTGGGGCCACAAGAGAATGTAAAAAAAGGATGTTCAGAAAAAGAGTTCAAATTAAGTACAAACCAGGGAGGGCTTTAAAATAACACATCATATCTGGTTAGCATACATAGAGTACAGGCAGTCCCCAGGTTACGTATGAGATAGGAACTGTAGGTTTGTACTTAAGTTGAATTTGTATGTAAGTTGGAACAGGTACATTATTTTAATAAATGTTATTGTTGACTGACTGTAACCAAGTGCTCTGCCAATGAATGGTGGAGTTTCACCTCTTTCTGACCTTTTTATTATTTCTACTTTATTTTCAATGGTGATGGTTTTTCTCTTCTTTACTGTAGCACCAGCACTTGCATCAGATTTGTGTTTCAGAGACATTCTTGAAGACAAAAGTTTAAGATGAGCTCTTCTGTACAGCACTGTACACGCTATCACAGCAGATTAGGCACCAGTCGTCAACACGTCTGATGTATAGGGTGATCCAGATCTAATCATGCTATTTTCATTACGCTATAACTTACCCAGTTTATTACATAGAAAATCACCAGAAAAATCCCAGACCATCGAGAAGTGTGCAAACTGACCACACAAGGAATTGTCTTCACGCTGAACTGGAATCGTCCCCGCATAAATCAAAGTCATCCAGACGATCTGGATCTGCAGAATTAGATCTGGACCACCCTGTACTGACAAGAGACAACTTCCTGCTATGTGCGTAACAGTACAAGCAGGCTTGCTATTGAGAGTGAATGGGGGCAGCGAGGGGCGGTTCATCACCAGCCCACATCACAGTCACCTCCACTAAAGTATGCTGCCTGCAGTGACCCACCGCACCACCGCCCCCATTCAACACGCAGCCATCCGAGGCACACTACAATGCTACCCCCTGCCTCCCCGTTCACCCTCAATGGCTTCCGTTCAGCCACAACAGGGTCACCACTTGCAGCGGGGGGCGGGCAGTGAAACCGCTTGCCACCGAGAGCTGCCCGACGGACACTACACTGCGCGAGCAGCGAAATCGACCCCCCTTCAGCCTCCGTCCAGCCACCGCTTGCAGCGTCCCAAGGTCGAAGATGACGGAACTGCAGTTACTGAGGCGCATGCGTCGCAGCTGCGGCCCCGTTCGTATGTTGTAAGTCGGGTGTCCGTAACCTGGGGACTACCTGTATATGAGATTCTAGTGTTAGCAGTGGATTTGTTCTGAGGTAGACATAATACATACAGTATTGATTAATGAAAGTAGCCTGTTTTATTGCATGGTATATACATTTTTGAATAGCCCCTTTGTAGAAATCAGGTTTTTGATCAAGTGCTCATTTAATGAATCTTGTTGATCAGAGCAAATTCATCTTATGTGAAAGAATTGAGAAACAGGTAGAAAATAATTGATCTGGGATGGAAACTTGCATCATGAAGTAAAGTGTAATGGTCAGTAGGTTTTCTCTATAAAAAAAATTAAAATAGTTATGGACAACATTAACCAAAACATTTGGAAAAGAAATAGTCTTTAAATTGAAGTGATTTTAAGGCGAGGATCCCAATTAATGATATAATCATTGAAAAGGTGCAATGAATCAGAATCTTCATTCCAGATTAGGAAAACATTATGAATATATCACAACCATACAATGATAATGTTTTGAAAAAACATTACCACTGCAATAAATTAATTGTTTTTCAGAACTGAATGAATACAAATTAGTGATGATGGGACTGAAAACCATGCTAATTGGTACACCTTTACTCTGGTAAAAAACTCTTTGTTAAATACAAAATAATTCCAATTCAGAGAAACATTAGTAAGTATACAGATAAAATCAATGTTGATTAATTGATTATTTGACAGTTTGCTTTCATACAGTATAGATTAACTAAGGTGTAACAGCCTTCATATACCTAGGTTATTCCCAAGGACCAAAGTAGCCATTAGGTTATATCCAAGGAAAAGAATGTGTTGTTCATGTTGAAGCTAGCGATTCCCTGTGTGAAGTACAGAGTAGTGATAGTCTGTGCAGGCATCACTTATAATCAGTGCTTACGTGGATAGGGTCTGTGCAAATTAAGCTTAGGGTGTGAGAGTAGATCAATTCAAAAATGAACTTGGTGAGTTCCACTCAGTTCACGATAACCCATGAGTGTTATTCCTTTTGCTCCTATCCTTGGAGTTGGTCAATTAAAAAGTTAGCAAAGTGACCTGGTTTAACAGCAACTTAATTGTCATGGGTGTCACCTGTAAATTCCAAAAAGCCACACTCTTCAATATTTTTCTTCAGCTCTTTTAACCTCATAATGTCCCAGCTAAACTGATCCATATGGTATCCTCCATGGCTACATACTGTTTGGATAAATATTGCTTCACATCCCTGAAGAAGGATGCCAAGGAGCTGTTTGCACCTAAGTCAGAGTCAGTACGTAAAATTTTTAACAGTGCTAGCTACATCTGAATGCGACCTCCTCACTGAAATATCGCTGAACAGATATGCTGATGATACAAAAAAATCGGCACTGCCTCTTCAAATAAAATGTCACTAAGTAAATATACTAACAATTTCCTGGATAAAATTAACTTTTATTTAACTACCAGTAACGGCATACTGCACGACAACGTGCAGTGAATACACTTGACTTGAGCATTCATAATTTTTATACTCTTTCGCTGTACGTTTAGCATTTGTTTGCTCAGAGGTTGATGCGCTTGCTGTTTCCTGAGCAGCTCTTCTTTTCTCCACCCTAGCGGCCTACTACTTCTCTTCTTTCGTCGGTATCTTTTTACGTTAAAACTGATTAAGGTAGTTTTTGTGTTGCAATTACTTCGTACGTTTTCTTTAATTTTTCACTTAAGCTGGCACTTAAGTCTTCAATCTGCCTCAAGAATGATTTAAGATATGAAGAGGTAGGGGAAGTGACCGCGAAGGTGGTAGGAAATGAGAACGGCACCCATATGCATGTGCCGCACAGCCGCTCTGTTGCACATTGCCGAGAGTTGATTCTACAATAAAATAAAATAAAAATAAAAAGAGTAAAGAAAATCATCACCCCGAAAGTGGATGGTAGACGTCACGTAGTATATGTGTACCAAATTTCAAAGTCAATAGGTGAAAGGGTTTGCGAGCTACAGGTGATTTATAATCCTGGACAAACAAAACGAGTAGCCACGGTAATGTATTATATAAGAAGATAAGCCAAATATAACAAAACAGTTTTTGATATTGACTTCAAATTACCAAAGTAAGATTAGATAAATGCTTGAGTAATTAGACAGGAATAAAAGAATGGCTGTTTAGTGTGCATCCAGAGCTCCAATATTACTCATTATAACCAAAAAAGGATTAGCATACTACAAAACTTCAGTCATAGTTGAATAACTTGAGCAAAAACCAGACTTTCACACTTTTCACAATTTCTTTAATGACAACCAAAACATTCAGTCTCTTTATTAAGAGACTGTAGTACAGTATGTAAAAATAGACAAGCACTACATTTTATAAAGAGACAAGAACACCTGGTATACTTTCAGATTCTAGGCTAAAAATATTTTGAAAATTAAAACAAGGAAAGAATAAATTAACACAAATATAATTTCCTTTTGAGTTGAGTGGGGCCTTAAAAATCTCTCAGGAAACCATAAATGTGTAGTTTATATGGTTGTAAGCATTGCTGTTCTCAAAAATGCTCAAAATGGTTTCAGCATGTGTAGTTATCCCCAGGCAGAGATATTAATGAAGCACAGTTCCTGTATTATCACCCTTTGTACTGCACACATGGCTTGACATCATATAATCTTTAACTCAGATACTACACAAGAGACAACTTATAGGCTGCTTGTATTAATGAAGTAATGAACTTTGCTTATTTATTACAAAACATTAATCTGGTGTGACGGACGGCCACGGCTATTACCTGGCCAGGACACCAACAGAATGGAAGGACCAGGGACCCCTAGGATGCTAGAGGGCAGTCCTCTTGGATGCCTGTGACACCACGGATTCCCGCAGGGCATGATGGGAGTTGCAGTGTGGTGCAGCCCGGTTGGGTTCCTTGGGTGCCGCTAGGGGGGGTGGGCTACAGAGCCCTATAGAGGACTTCCACCACACCTGGGAGTGATTCTAGGTAATACTGATGAGCAACCTGGAATACTCCGAGGACCTGAAAAAAAGGAGCCGACTCACTCCAATCTGAGAGCCAGAGTCGGGAGGAGGTGGATGAAGCGTGCCTGAGAGTTAGTGGAGACGGAAGAACGAACCGAGAGACAGATAGAAGGAAGAGTCTAAAGGATTGTGCTTTATTGTATTGTGGTTTTTTGGGAATCTGCCATGGGGAGAAAGAAAGGCTCCCCATTTGTAAATAAATCGTGCGTTGTGTGGCAAACTTGTGTCTGTCTGTCTGTGTCGGGTTAGAGCAGCTGTAGGTGCCCTGGTGGTCCACACTGGGTACACAATGCCGTTTAAAACAATGCATAACTAGGGTAGGGTGATGGGAGGGATGGTTGGGGGCTTCATATTTCATATAATTGTTATGCTATGCTTTCTGGAGAAAGGTTGAAAGGTCTCTGGGATGCAATCAGAGATTAGGATTCCTGGATTTCATTCTTTTTACAAATTACTAGGAGCCCAGAGTTCTAGGTTGTGCTAAGGATCCGAAGCATGGGGCTCCACAAATGAGAAGTGGTGAAAGAGGGGAACTCTGTAAGTGCTAAAAAAGAAAACAGCCAACAAGTGGTGTTCCCAACTGGCCAGTATAGGCATAACTAAACATCTTCTATAATCCAAACACTATCGTGCACATACAGAGAGGTAAGCAAGACCAAGAAATTTTCAAATCGATTTCTGATTTTGCTCCTTCAACATCTTTCTTTCTCTTGTCTTTGCCGTCATCATCACTGCATATGCACAACTTGCTATAGAGTTAGACCTATTGCATATGCAAAATCTAAAACCTAAAGCTAATAAGTCAAAAGCCACTGCCAAAGTAAAAGAAAAGAAAAAGATACTCTTATTGCCTCACTCATTAGTCTGGGTCTTTTGTACTTTAGCCCAAACAGTGCAGTATACAGGATTCCCTAAACATATAGTACATAAGACAAAAATGCTATGGCTTATTATTAGATTAGGCATTAGATGAACTTTAAAATGTATCTAAACAGACCTAATTAGAAGAAAGCAGAAAGAAAACCTGAATTAACATGTAAATAATACAACACTTTGTCTAACAAGATATTTTCCAAACTATTTCCTGCATCGTCTGTTAAGTACAACTAAATGTGTTCTTTTCAGAGTGACAAGAATCTTGATATAAACCACTGCACATAAAATGTTCCAGCTTGTACTGTAAAAACCTCAGTCCTGCACGTGCTTATAAAATTCAAATTACCACTCTTTTTTAATAAGATAAACGCAGATGGAATCCATATTTGCTTGAGGATTAGAAAAAAAATCTGGAAAATCTAACCAAAAATCCCCTACCACTAAAACTGCAAACACCCAGTTATAAAATCAGAACCAAAAAACAGAGAAGCAGTACTGACACCAGAACCTAGGGATAGAGAACAAAAAATGACCATCTTTCAAAGTGTAATACACATGTTTACCATAAAATGTTAAAATTGTAAAGTACTTTACATTACAGATGTCATGCGCAATCAAATTATTTATCTGATAATGTCAAAATTATTGATTTTTTGTTTACATTTTGTGACATAACTAAAGCAGTTAAGTGTAAAACATTTTAACAAAAATGATACCTGTGGGATATATAACTATACATAACTATATAATCATATGGAAAGTTTGTCTGATGAAAAACTGCATCTACTGTTTACATTAAATTTCTTTTTCTTTACGTAACCTAGTACAATAAACCCATCATAAATACCAGTATTTTAAATTTCTGAAATGATTTATTTGCAAACCAAACCAAAAGCAGTATATGACAACATATTTATATTGCTGTGATGCACTGTGATCACAATATTTTTTAATTCCACGTTCAGTATTCTTTATGGAGGTTTTGCATAGGTTTCTTTCTTTTAGCAGTCAAAAGACTAAGGCTGCATTAACACTGCAGCTAAAAGTAAGTGAAATCAGATTTTTGGCTCATATCTGAAACCTTTGTTTGTTCCAAGTAATTCTGCAATTAAATCTGTCAGAAGGAATTGACCTAATTGACCAACACCAACAGCATGCTGGCTGCTGCGCTATTTGAAAATTTACATCTGAGAATTCATTAGCTGATAACGGCAAGGAAGAGAAACATAAAGATAGGTCATAGATGTTGCATTGAGTAAAATTATCAATGCCATTTCTGTGTGCAGAAACCTGTGAAAATGAGCGAGGACTAATGCATCATTTGAATGCCACAGCATACCTAAGCAATGTTGCCACCTTTATGCAAACTTTTATGGACACAGTCTTATGTTGGTAAGTTGGTTCTTCCAGCAGGATAATGTTCCATGTTCACATACATGCATTACCTCAAGCTATGTAACAGGCACAGAACATATTTTAAAAAAACAAACAAAAACACAATAATTGACGCAACTAGAAAAGCAGCATGTTTTAAAGAGTATATGGTAGAGCAGCCATATACTGTAAAAGACAACAACGGCCTAGAGGCGAGCAGAAAACTACAGTAAAACACTGACCCGAACTGTGCATTGTGCCGGGACTGCATCATTGCAGCATATTCTATCTGGCTGTAAGGTTATTTTGAGCCAAGGCAGATACACAAGGAGGCACAATAAAATGTTATCATGTGTTGCTGAGGCAGTGGCAAAAAAAAAGAAAGGGAGTAAATTCAGCAAAGGAGGTAAAATGCATTAAGCAAGTACTGTATTTGTCAAGGAGAGGGAGAACAATAGCCCAAAAAGTATAATTAAACAAAGAGGGATTCGATTAAGTGTAACAAATGATTGGGAGCTGAATGTAGACCTTACTACAAGATTAGTTGTACCAAAGGGAATAACTACAAGTAGCTTGTAACCAAACATGTTATGGTCAGAAAAGAAATGTGTAGCATACTTCATTGAATTAATGGTGCTGTGGGAAGGGCTGTGTTGAAGAACAGGATGAGAGGAAGAAAGCGGAATATACTGATTTCGCAGCTAACGTCGCCCAGAGAGGCTGGACTGTGCACATGCGGGAAATTAAGATAAGCTGCCGCGGATCTGTAGCCAAATCAGAAACATCGCTATTAAGAGAGTTTGGTTTTTCAATGAACAAATCAGGCAAGAAGTTAAAAAATTGGTTAGCACGGCAGGAAAGCAAGTCGGTGGATATGTTTATGGTGATATAGAGTGGAGAAAAGATGGCTAAATCTTTTGTACAGAGGTATGTTTTTATTTGTATTTTTAACAGTTCTTTTAAATTGGTGTGCCTTATAGTATATTTCTTTTAGTGCTTTTAAAGGTAATTTTAAGTTTATGTGTTAGTGAGGTTTTAAATGATGCTATGGACAGGTTGTGTAGATTTAAGTTTTAGGATTTCATGACTTTTACGATTTTAATGATGTATTATGGAAGTATAGAAGGGGTAGGTATGACTGAGTGCTTTTAAATTGGTGATTTAGGCAAGAAAGTCTGAGCCTATCTAAAACTACTCCCATTCAAGTTCCTCAGAGGTTGTTGAGATAGGCTCGTAGTATGAGACTATTTTGTGCGACTCTGATCGGAATTTACCCCTTAATTTGCCCGAATAGTGTCATACAGGTTTGGATAGGTATTTTAAAAGGTTTTTTAAAATTTTTTATTGACAGTGGTATTTTAGTAATTATTTATTACTGTAGGTATTTATGGTAGGTTTAGAAATAGCAAATAGCAAAGTGTTTAGATGTGGCTGAGCCTCAATCATCGGGATGGAAGAGGGGTGAGACAGCAAGGTTAACTGTTGAAACCTTCTTGGTGTCGTGGGCCTTAAATGCAACAAAACACTATCGAGGGGCACATCTGATGACCTTGGTGATTCTCCTGCGTGACTGTTGTTCAGCCAAAATACAATAACAGCAAGGCATAGTGTAGTAGAATGAAAGTACAACACTGTAAATTTAGTTAAGAAACGTGGGAAGTAGTGCCTCTGAGTCACCTGTCAAGTGTAATGCACTATGTATATGAATAAGAAACAAGATTTTGGTGTGTTTGATCAAACAGTATTTTCCTCTCAAATGTTTTGCATGGTGTGTAGAAGTCACCTTTCAAAATACACCAACTGCCTTGTGATGACTGGCAAGGAAACACATTTTAAAAGAAACTACAAACAGCTGATTTTGTGTTTAGATTTCAAAGTGGATGCCTTTGCTGAATCATTGACTTACTGATACTTTAAGCCCATCCGTACATATTAGTAACCAAAAAAATGAAACATTTTGTCCATAGACATCACCAAATGACAAGACACAAAGATCACTCTGACCAACTACGAGTATTAATCAAGCTTCTCAAGAAAAAATAACGAGTAACCTAAGGAATGAAAAAAGAAAAACAAGATGCAATGGGCTGATTCTTAAAAAAAAAGTCAAAGATAAATTACCTATCACTCTGTGAATTTACATACACACACAAAACCGTGAAAAAGTGAGTAACCCAGTAAAGGCTTAAACCAGTTTCTTAAAAACCCTTGTTTACATGTACGAGTCCATTTATGGCCTCCTCCTTTGGTAAAATGCTCCAATGTCATTAAACTGTGCAAAAAAGAGTCCAATATCATCATCAGCCACCATGAATCCGAAAACAAGCATGGGGTTTGTGATAATTTTCTTGTGCTTCATAAACACCTTTAGTCCTTCATGTGCTGTGTAATAAATAATATCTATCCCCTTTTTATATCCTCAATCTGAATTGCGATATGAACACTGGCCCACTGTGTCACCAAATCATAATTTTTAAACATATCTATAGCAAACTACTGGATTAAAATTAAACTGACACTTTATAGGTTTCTGTTACAAGATTGTATGCAGCACACTCTCTTCTGCTTGGTTGTTTGATTGAGCCAATTTAAAGGCACATTTGGTTCTTGCCTTACACTCAGTGCCACTTTGATAATAATGCAAGTATTTTTACTTCAATAAAATAAGTTTTGCGTTAGGTTACTATATGGCTATGCAATAAAACGACAAAAATAATTATCATGAAATTAGTTTTCCCTAATAGACACCTAAGACATTGCAAATAGAAAGTGGATATAACTCATTCCATCCATGTTTTGATAGAGAATATGAAAAGCCATTATAATGAGAATAGTGCTGTGCAAACCAATTATGTGACAGGAATAGAGTTACAGCTACGTTAGTTTAGGTTGACACACACTGCTTGGAGCTGGCTGCAGAACATGCGCTCAATGGACACAGACTAAGCCCAATGCTCAAAAGATGAGGACATTGTTGAAACGAAGGGTCAGAGGATTTTGGTAGTGTGGAGATATTTTGGCTGTTTAAAGTCCAACAAGAATCAGAATAGCATGCACTGCAAATTGTGTTGAAAGCATGTTCCCACTAAAACAGGTGATATGACTAATCTTTTGTACCATCTAAAACAGTGCTATCCTTTAGAGCATGCACAATGCAAGATTTTAGTCCCACAGCAAAGCAAATTCTGCACTAATGGGGATTTCTAGTGTCTTTCTTTTTTGCCTTAGACCATAAGCTAACCACAACTGAGTGAATATGTCATCTTTATTTATGTTCTCCTTCATTTACATTTGAAAGTTGCTTCAATTTGCATTGAGGATATATAAAGAATGTTTTCTTGTCTATTTATTTGTGGGTTTGTTTCCCAACCATGAAAAACAGTTTGAATCTATAGAAAGGATACAGTATAGAGGTAGTTTTTTGATATTTTATTTTGTAATAATACCTACTTTATTTATTTGGAACTGACAAAAAAATTTACTTTGTGCTTTCCTGTAAACTTGAAGGCTTTAAGATGTTAGTTTTAGATTTAAGATTTTGAAATTTTAGAATTAAGATTTTATTTTATTTATTTGTGGTGGACAAACTTGAAAATTTAGTGTGTTCTCCTGCAAAACTTGAAACCTTTGGACCGGCCAGAATTGAGACTTTTTATTTTGCATTACTTATTTAATTTAATTGGAATTGACCAAAGAATTTAGGTGGGTATTTTGTTTGTGTTCTCCTATAACACTTGAACATTTGACTGGTCAGAATTAAGATTTTAGTTTATTATATATACCTACTCTGTGGTGGGCTGGCGCCCTGCCCGGGGTTTATTTCCTGCCTTGCGTCCTGTGCTGGCTGGGATTGGCTCCAACAGACCCACGTGACCCTGTAGTTAGGATATAGCGGGTTGGCTAATGGATGGATGGGTTGGATGATGGATGGATGGATGGATGGATATATACCTACTTTATTTACTTGAAATACAGCTGTATAATGTTCTAGAGTACATTTGTAATGTTTGACAGAAAATAAGTAATATTTAAACAAAAATTAACCTTAGATTTTCACATCTCATTTAGGAGTAAAAATGAACCTTTAAACTTCACAGAAATACTGATTTGATTCATATTGTGATATATATCAATATCGACTGATATGAAAAAAAATATTGTGATAAAACCTTTCTCCATATTGCCCAGCCCTAGGTTACTCAGAGAAAGAATAATGCAGTTATCTGAGCATTTGCCTCAGGAAACTTATCTTGTGAAGGCTTCTACCTGTGCCTTCTGAATGCATGTGCAAAGCTAACACATGCGCAGACAGAGCGTAACTACAAAACTCTTAAGTGTAACCCAGTTAAGGTTCAACAGGGCCAAATAACAGGGGTCACTCACAGAGAAATCTGTATCTGTTAACTTGGTTTATCAGAGACCAATAACGTTGTTTCTTTAACAAGAATAAGGAGTACATGACATTTTAGAGACCAGGTTTATGTGAATATCCAGGTTATTAATGTTCATGTAAATACACTGATTGATTAAGAATTAAAATCTAAGACTTTGCTAGATGAAGGAAAAAGCTGACGTCTGAGCATAAAGGTCATTTTATTTTACTACTAAACTGAAGAACTAAGTGTTTGTATCAAAATTACAGTAAAAGCCAAACATTATTGTAATTATTATTCTTTATTTAGTTGCGGCCTTTACCCAAGGTAGCTTGCAAAAACCATGATATACACATTAGTGCACTTTGCAATACAGTGCAAATTTAACAGTCAACTGAGAATAATAATCTTTTGTAAATTATAAGCATAGCAGTACTGCAATTAGCACAAGGGCTAGATTGCAGAAAAGAAACCTACAAAAAAGTAAAAACAAATAAAACCTAAGTATGAAGAGAGACTCCTTTAGAAACTGAAATGATAACTGAGCTGCAGAAAGCAGTGTCAAATGTGTAAATAGTGGATCTTTAAAGGATGCCTGAAGTTCAACCGACGGAGAGGAAAATCAATCCTCAAATTTTAATATGTCTGGAGAAAGGATGTAGAGAAAGTAGGTATGCCGATAAGAAGGAGGCTTGCTGAAGTAACAAACAGAGAAACTAGAGAAAGAACATAGTGCGTTGCATAACCATTTAGGAAGCAATAGGTCAGAAAAAGATTTTAGAACACTGTAAACATTTCTGCCTGCTGTGCAGTAAAAGAAAATTTGCATAATTGCAGAATTTAAAGGAAAAACATGTTATGTATTGGAATACTCATTCATAGTCATCAATAATAAAATATATTCAGAGAAAATCTTTTTTGTATTTTTTGCTTAGCCTATGCTCTCAAAGCACATTATTATTACCTAATAAAGAATCCATGCAATTAATATGGTCAAGAAAAAAATGTGATGGAAAAGTGCAAAAGTAAAAATAATTAAAATATATTCCCAGGATTCATCTGAAAGGTTGAGTTCACATTTGGCTAAGGAAGCAGACTATAGGGTATCTATGAGAACTGTAAGGAATTTTTTTTCTCACAAAAGAGACTTGAAAGACCTCATTTACCCCATATGTACGAGTGCAGGCCGTAAAGTTTCTCATAAAACAGCCATATATGAAGGATTTAAAGGGTTTCCTTACTATTTGAAGTGAACATATTCATTATACAACATGCACTGACAAAATTTATTGGTAACAACCAAATAACAACCTGTGAACATAAAGCTAAAAAAACTGTAGCATTTCACATATGTAAAGAAAAAAAATCTGGTACTAACAGCAAAGTGAAGTAGGTTTTAAAAAATAAAGGTAAAAAAAGTTTTTACTGCCAGACCTCAGACTCTTAAGAGACTCCCCTCACAGACTAATGGAATAGCTGCCAAAAGAAAACTGCTTTTGTACATGTTCTAGCTCATTCTCTTCAAATCAAAAGAAACAAAGGCAAATGTCATGGCAGCAATGTTGAAACAAATGTGTGTTCTGTTTTTTTTAAAGTTCAAGAATAACCATATTTATAGGCATATTATAGCAATTTAAACCCTTTTTGAATGGTCAAAATAGATTATTAATTAAATGAATATGAAGTGTTTGAATTTAAAACCATTTTTATTTACTTTGATAAATAAGGCAAATACAATTATCATACAAAATGTTTACCACAAAGCCAAACATTACATCTATATAAGCAGCTGGAATTGGAAGAGATGACATGACTTCTCAGTTTTGTAGCGTCATGGAAAATGTGAAAGCACCACAAGGTTGGTATATTTTGGTAGCCAAACAACATGCAGCACAACAGAGTAAGTATTGAACAACCTACAGGAAAGTAAACAAACATGGACAATAACCAGAGAGTAGCTGTTGTCTGCCCATTTCTTTGTAACAGGAAGAAAAGAAGAAGACATATCTTGAAACATGGAAAAGACAACAACATTTCACAATGGTCAATGGTGTTACAAGACTTTTACTTCTGGCTGAGTGCTCACTGGTCTCACACATACACTACAGGTGGTCACCCATGTGCTTGCAAATATTGTGTCTAGTTACAGAGCACTATAACTGATTTGCTTAGGATATCATACTAAAAGACTGCTTTATGTAAATGAAGACTATGACAAAAATTTGCTGGAAAGTTGTGTGGTGTGACAGGGTCTTTTATGATCATTACTGACACACATTGTGTCACACACCCAAGCCTGGGGAGTGTCTCAACGGTTTGGGTTCAGTTTTTCATAGAGAGAAGAAAAAGAGTGAAGCACCATCAATAACAAGGTTTACGTTTTCTCCAGAGTAGACAGGAAACTGCCAGCAGTACAGGGAAGTCTGTTAAAGACACACTCAACTGGAAGTCGCCATTCATTGCTGGACCTGCTTTAGAAGAGGACAGAGGTTGGACCCAAAAACATAAACCATTAAGTAGGGTGTCCTTGTAGAAACCTATCCTTCTTCTAGTGTTTCATACCTTTATAAAATTGCCAAGATAAGTTTTCCTGCATTCTTTAACAGACCACTGTCAAGTTTGTCATATAGAAGTAAATTAATTTTCAGTTATAAGCAAGATGGCACAGTGGTACAGCAGTTAATACAGCTGCCACACAACTCCAGGAGAAATGGTTTGAGTATTGAGTTATGAATATGTTTTTTTTCCTTTATAAAACCCGTGTCAGTGTATAAATATTTAAGCAGGTTTCTTTACACTCTGCCATTTCATCTATTCTTTTCTTGCAGCATTTTGTGCTTGTACTGTTGTGTTGTTTTTTGAACCTTTCTTTTCATGTTCAGCTCAAATCAATTTTGGTGATGTTATTCATTAATCTTCTGCTATGACTTTTTTCCATGTTTTAAAAATATATTGACACTTGCTTATATTTGTTATTGCTCATTTCAATGGACTTTTTTTTCTGGTCATGTCCCTGCATTGTCTCCCTATGAGACTTCCAACGTTGAACCTGCACTATTTAACAAAGGCTGTGTGCTCATTTATACTGGGATGCCTGACTGAATAGTGAAGATAAGGACAGAGAACCATTGTTGAATGATAACATAAAAATGCAGACATTCTGCCATACACTCTTTTATATTATGCAGCGCAAACTTTAGGACAATAATCAATTTAGCTAGAAAATTTACATTAACGAGCGACACACTATATATAGATTAAATTAGTAAGAGAAATTGTATTAAAATGAAATGCACTTAAAACAAATTTATCATGTTATATTTAACAGAAATGTTTCCCATAAATTAAGCTGTATTCTTTTAGTTGCTGGCACAATCTAGCTTTTAAACCACAGAAATGAAAGCTTGTGCATACCTGCAATCAAAAAAAAGAATAAAACCAGAAAAGCTCATGATCGTTGGAAACAGCATTTTAAGCATGAATAAGAATTTTAAAAAAGGTAAACCGAAAATGAGATCAAACCTACGAGCCTAGAAACATATCACATTATTTTCACAAAGCTGCAGCATATTGCTTTAAGCTGTGTAAATCAACCATATACCCGCACCATTCAAAGTCGGACAGCTCCAACTGAACATAAGGAAGAGAGCTGTTTTTATAGCCAGCGGCAGAAATACCTTCAGTAAACACCTGCATTTGTTTCTCTTCTGTTCTCAACACAGATGTTATGAATTTCCTGCCACTCCCCAGCGACCTGGAAGACAGGCAGATTTCTGTTCTGTGATCTGGATTCCTCTATTCAGTTTTAGTTTACTGACTGAAACTCCAAGCTTTGCAATTATTACTAAGCACATGCAAAGAGGTGTTATACCTTTCAGATAAGCAAGAAAACATCAGTGCTTGTTTCTTGAGCTGTTGTCATTGCAAAAGAAATGAGGAAAAACATCAAATATTAAATCTTTTATGTTCAATCTAAATAACAAGTGGACATAATGTATCAAGTGGTACGAGTCTACAATGACCTGGTCATTGTTGTCGTTGTATTTGATCACAATGAATGAATTTAAGTCATATACAGTATTAGTATTATTGCCAAGTACAGTACACAGACTACAGTGAAATACTTGCTTGTATGTTCAACATCACCACATATAGCAATAAGGTCACACAACCATCAGCTATGAAGTGCCAACAAACCTAAGCTGAACTTCTCAAAAGAGTGGGTCAGAATGTTTGTTTGTATGCATGCAAAGGAGACAGTCACTATGCAGCAACATGCTTTAAAAACATAACTGTACCAATCGATCAAAACATTTTGGTATGTGAACCATGTAAAGGTGTAAAAAATTTCACTCTTCAATTAATCAATAAAAAAACAGAAAAGTTGCAAGCAACTCTAAGTGGTGGTATCTCTCACTAACTGCATGTCCTTCTAATGCCTGAGTCATGGTAATACTATTGCTGTCTACTTCACCTGAACTGCCACTAATAAATCTTCTTACATATCCCACTGTGCATATTTTAAAACAATACAAGAAATGGAATTTCCGGGTAAATGAATTTCCATCCATTTTTGTACACACCTAAAAAGTTCAGGTTGAAGCAGCCAGAATTTACCTTTGCAGGATTAGAACAAGCAAGGGCACAATCATACACACACACAAACACACACACAAACATGCACACACACACTCTTAGTCATACTATGCAAACTTTAAACTTACCAATTCTAACATGCATATTTTTGGTGTGTTTTTCCTGTAAAACATTCATAATAATATCCTGTTTTTTGTTAGGTCACCTCGCTGTTATATTAAAATTTGATAGTAATTTAATAACTTTCAGTTTAAAAATTTCTTCCTTCAATACAGAAGGTGGTAGTAAAATCATCTCTTACTATGTGTGTCAACTAACCAGAAAAAATAAAAACTCTTCACTTAGTTTTTATTTTACCAAAGTAGATTAAACATAGTTTGTGTAAAATCATAGATGGCTACAAATCCAAAAACAAATTGAGGGTACTATAAAAGTGACATGAACATCATCTGACCATCCTCCACATTCACTTAATATACTGCTGATCATGTGGGCAAAGGCAAATCTTATCTTTGAAAGATTTGGCAAAAATCAGCCACCAACTTGGGCAGGATACTAATCTATTACGTGGAATAAAACACACTCACTTTCTCTCAGTTTGGTGCCTGTATTTAGGCGAACCGGCACATCCTTGTACATGTGAGGAAACTAAGCTATCCGTTGAAACACAGACAAAGCGAGAACTGGCAAATCATACACAGAAGGATGTGAAATGGTCTCTCATTGGAAAATCAAGAATACTTTTAGCTAATACACCTAATAGATTCTAATTTTAAATTACATTTAATGGACGATGTTTCCTAGTATTTGGAATAGGTTTACATCTCCTGAAGGAGGGATACATAATCGACCTTTTTTAACATTGGAAAAACTTAATGAGTAGTTAAGGAAAACCTTTTGTAAGTGATTGCACATGTTTTCAAGCAGATATGCGTCAGTGAAAGGCTTTAAACAAAAGCATGTGAATGTTTACTTTTCATCATAATCTTAGCTCTTCAAAAGTTTAATCCTCGAGACATTATCTCTTAATGTGAGTAATCAAAAGTGTATTATTTTAAAGCATACAAAAGATATTTTTTCTATTAAAACTTAACTCTGCCATGCTTCGAGCTGTAATGCTACACACCCTGTCTTGTGTGGAAAGCTGACCTGCATATTATTGCTTGTGTCAATAAGTAAATGTGTAGGTGTGTGTATGAGCGTTTCCTCAATAGACTGGCACAGCCAGCCCCTAGCACTACACTAACCTGAACAGAATTATTCAGGGTCAATGATGAATGGATGGACTAGAAATTAATTGAACTTAATTTTGCTTCATTGGATGCAGAAACAGATGAGCTGTATCTAAAGCACAAGGAGGCAAATTTACATAAACAAAAGAAAACAAAATTTACTAACACTGGCACTCAAACGTACCATAGATCTCTGCAGATTACGTACAGAATTTTCTTGTTTGCAGTCATTAAACTGTACCCATCGATAAATGTAGAAATCAAGTAGTTCACTGCAATTTACACAAAATAATATACCGTATGCCAACATAAAAATATCAGATAAAACATTTAGTTTCACTAATTGCATTCAATAAGATATGTCAAACACTATAAATGCAAAAAGGAAATTGAAATATTCAGTAATAAAAGCAAAGCAGGTAACTAATGAAGGCCCAAGTGTAAAGGAGACTTTATTATGGAACATCCAAAATGGACAAAACCTTTTCTCTCACCATTTCAGAATCTGTGTATCATTAATGCTATCTTCCACAGGGGTATACAATGTCCCCTGCTTTGAACAGGCCATTCCCTTTAGGCAAATGTGCACATTATGATGAGAGAAAGAAATGCCTTGGAAGACTGCTGTTCTAAGCAGGATTTAGCAAGAGAGGCATCTGAGGTTTTATTGCAACACAGCAGATTTCTTTTTGTTGATAATTTAAATCTTGAGATTATGAAAGAACATAAAGGTTTATAAACAATTTAACAAAATATTACAAAAGCTGGAGCATACTGTATCATTTACAAAAGAAAATATGTAACCAACAAAATCCTGTAGACATGTTAAGTAAAAGCACATTTCATTGTTTTAATCATGAACCTGGAGATATTCCTGTTACCAGGATCCCAGTAAATAGATCAGTATGGAATTTACTTAAACATACTAAATATTGAGTCGTGGTATGATGAACATTTTCTAAGTCATAGGGTGCCAAACTGGTTCAGCTCTGGAACACATTCGACAAATAAAAAGTTAACTCTTAATCTCCAATAGGTTATATAGCACCCTTCTATACTGAGCCCCATCTTGAGGAAATTGAAATGTACAGTACACATCTATGTTAACACTGCATATACGAAGTAGTTATGTTTTTTACAAGTGGACAACAGGTAATTTATGTGTCTTCCTCAGGATCACAGTGAGATTGTGTCACACAAAGTGACAAACTTGTTAGGCTAAATCGCGACTTTGAATGGGTCCTTTATCTGAGAGCGTGGACATGCATGTGATAGACTGGACCAAAGACAGGTTTAATTTCTCTCTTGTGCCCAGTGCTCTCTAGACAGTCTCTTCTGATAAACTTCATCTCACCACGCTGTGAACAGGACTGAAAACTTTGAAAATGAAATGCATACATGACAGATTCATTGAAGTCAGTGTGGCAAAGGTGTAAGTAATGCTGCCATAAAACTCAAGGAGTTTACTTGGGTATAAAACCAAGAAAAATAGCCAGAATAGTAAAGTATTTATCATATGAACAGCATGCTTGTCTATCAAATATCTACCCGCTTCTTGAATCTACTTCATTCAGTTTAGGGTCAAGAGCAGCAGAAGCCAAGTCCCTGGAACAAGAGACACCAGGAAGGAACCACCCACTGGTAGTCCATAAAACATTTTCAGGAAACTCTTCAATTAGGCAGCTGTTTATAATTAAATGCTAGTTTAATGACAGTAGCAATATATATATATCATGATAAATTTGCTCCAAAATAAATGCATTTTTGATAGAATGGGTTCCTTTCCAAAGTTGCTTTGCTTATCTTAATGCATTGTCATTTCAGAATTTGGACCCTCATTTAAAAAATAATATACATAGAATAATCCTAAACTTGAACTTAAATTTCCTACAGATGATTTATAAAATGTGGGCACAAAAATTGTCTTAAGTCCAACACATGCCTGGCCAGTTTAAAAATCACAGACCATCATCAGCACATGCTAATTAGAATGTTGTCTCCTTTTCAAAAAAGGTCCTCAAATATCTTATATGGCAAGATATAATAACACATAAAACTTTAAGAAATCAACCACGTATTAAAAATGGTAAGTGAAAAAATTGCTTCCAAATGAGACAGAGATTCTGATGACAGAAGTAAAAGCAATAGCAAAGATGGATTTGCTAGAGAATTAAGTTATGTAGCTTGGCGTGCTGTGACAGTGGTGGTCAATGAAGCAGGTAACCAAAATTAGGCCACCAGGCAAGATTTGACAAGAGTGTGGGTCTTGATATACCTAGCCTGTATACTGGTTCTCTCTGCAAGGCACTTATTACAGGAAACCCCAGGGCAGTTAGAGCTTACATCTCTACTGGAATGCCATGACTGTACGTAGTGCGATTTTATTTCGATGTAAAGTGTCTTAAAGGTGCCAGCATTTTATATGGACTTGCATTTGAATTGTTCCCATTGTGATGTGTGGTTCAGCATGGTTGTTGAGTCGATACTGCAGGCCTCTGGGATTCTGCAATGGATTAAGCAGGTTTGGCAATGTATGTACGTTTAAATTTGGTGATTTGTGAGGACAGGAAAGCTTGTGTCTTGCCCTGTGTTTGCGTGTGAAAGAAGACACAGAGCTGAATACCTGCTAGTGTGAATGCAATAGAGCAGCATTTAATCATTAATATACTGTAAGTTCTATTAATCAAAAATATGTTTACATTTGACTGGGGGCTTCCCTCGCCAATCCCCAGCAAGAGGCACTAGTGGCACACTATCTCGCGGCTGAGCTGCTCGAAGGGTGTTGGGGCACTCCTCCATTAGAGAAAGTAATTGTAATTAAAGAGATGGTATATAGAAGAGTATGGAAAGCGTGGGAGGAAAACGGTTTGGTCCTTAGTTAGTATATAGAAAATCAGTAACTTGAGTATTTCACTACAGCTGTCTATTTTAAATACCAGTGAATAAAGAAACACAGTAAAAAGTAAAAGTAAAACAGTAAAACATAATAAAACATAAATAAAAATGATATTACAATAATGCCTCGTCAAAAACAATATTATGAATTATTTCATCCTCTAACTTACATTCTATAAACATTGCTTTTTTGCATTTCTGTTCACATGTTGTTTGGGATATTTTTCTATTTTTCATTTATTGGACGATTCTCTTTGTTCTTGATTTTTATTATATGGAGCTCTTTTTTGTTCATTTTCTTTTTTTTTGACGTTCATTATCATCTCTTGCTGCTCTTTTTAAAATTCAGCATTCTTGAATAGATCAGTTGCTTTTCTGCCTTGCCATTATAATCGACTGCGTTGAAGGGCAAGTTAGCACTGATAGTGTCATGGGGTGGTACAGAGAGATGATGCGTGCAGTAGAATTAATGATTGACGTGGAGTGGTCAAGGCAGAATCACACAGATGCGACAGAAAACATTTTTAATATAACAGAGAAAAAAGTATATACGCTACATAAATACACTGTATCTACTAAAATGGTCAGAATTAGCAATTATAACATGAGACATGTTTTTGGCTCTGTCACCCACTTCTACCATGAGCCACCATGAGGAAAAGTGTCCAATTGACCTCTGACACTACCCAAATTGGTAGTCAAAAATACCAGACTGATAGAAGAATGTTCACAGCAAAATCAACTTAACAAATGTATTTATTTAAATGGAAATAAAGAGTGCTTCTATTGCTCATTCTTAATAATCTTGTTGCATTTTCCCTCTGCTAGCCTATATCAAAATGTTAATAGCATTATCCTTTTGTTTGTCTTAAATTATCCTATCCATTGAATTTAAGATCGAATCTGTTCATATTAACTGATCAGGGTAAATGGATTCATGATTTTTTGAAGGATGTACTCTGCTCAAATAGTTCTCCATTTATTTTAGCAGATGAAAGTACAAGACACCACCAAAACAACACATCTTCAGAGTTACTTTCTCCTTGCTGCCATTTGTAAATCTAAGTACACTTGCTGTCCCAACAAAAACTAAACTTCATGTTTTAATTTTCCTTTGAACTTAAATAACACAAGGTTAATTACATTCATCTATCCATTGCTTAGACAAAAAAGGAAATAGATGGCTTGATCTCCGCTCATGCATTAAGGTTTAACATTGACAAGACTTCCCTGGCTATATGTAACTGTTTCCTATAGAATGTTTATTATTTTTCCAATTTAAAGATCTATCTAAAGTCTTAAAAAGCTGCCTCCTAGAAAATTAAAACTAATCCCCATTATTACTTACAGATTATTTTGAACATGGCAACAAACTAGTAGCAGATAGATGAATAAATGTTTTACTGAAACCTTTGAGAAAGTACAAAATGGTAATAGGCACTGTTTACATTTTTAGAGTACTTATAGCAAACACCAGTATGATGTTGGCAAACACTTTAAATACAATTTGTTTTCAATTCTGAAAATATTGTATAAACCTAATATACTTTTAAAACATGCCAGCTAATTGTAATGCAACAATATAGTTATAGTTTAGGATTACAAATATTTTATATGTTTACAGACTTTTTTCTTTAGTTGTTATATTTCAAAAGTCCTTAAATGCCTGTGTTACAGATCCAAATAGTTTAAAATTCTAAAAGTTTATATTAAGAATACGACAATACACCGTAAGTGCTCTAGGAGTTGCGTTTAATTTTTATTTCTATGCTTCTTCTATGCTTCATTTCTCTCCTTATTCTAAGACCCTGCCTTTGAATGTTTAGGTTTTAAAAGTCAAAATCAAAACCAAAATCATGCTCTGTATACTTGGCAGAAGAGGTGTGAGCATTATGGGAAGTATTTTCTGCAAAAAAGGAAATGAAAATTAAAATCATAAAATGAAAATGCAATCTCTCTTTTGCAATTTCATTTTCAAAGTCCACACGCAAGAATACTGCAAAAATATAAAATAAAATCAAGTAAAATAACACCATTTGCAATTTCATTTTCAAAGTCTTTATGCAAGAATGCTGCAAAAATTAAAAGTATAATGAAAGAACAGCATTTGCAATTTCATTTTTAGCCTGAAAAGCAATGAAGCTGCAAAAATGAAAAGTAAAATGCAAATAAGCCCTGGCGCCACATGCAGCTCTTTGAATTTTCATTTTGCATTTTGCATTTTCATTTTCACGTTCTCAACATGCAAATAGCGTGGGTCAATGGGCGGGGCTTTGCACCTCAATTTCCCCACAATTCTTTGTCTTGATCTTTTCACCTCTGTACTGCGAGCTTCACATCAAAAATGTCTCACAAAATCTGAATACCAAACATATGCTAGTTCTGAAGTAATTAATGTTCTATTTAATCACAATATTTAACATGACAAAAATTAGGCTTTATTATATCATAATTACAGTGGCGCAGTGGTAGCGCTGCTGCCTCGCAGTTAGGAGACCTGGGTTCACTTCCCGGGTCCTCCCTGCATGGAGTTTGCATGATCTCCCCGTGTCTGCGTGGGTTTCCTCCGAGCGCTCCGGTTTCCTCCCACAATCCAAAGACATGCAGGTTAGGTGGAATGGTGATTCTAAATTGGCCCTAGTGTGTGCTTGGTGAGTGGATGTGTTTGTGTGTGTCCTGCAGTGGGTTGGCACCCTGCCCGGGATTGGTTCCTGCCTTGTGCCCGGGATTGGCTCCAGCAGACCCCCGTGACCCTGTGCTCGGATTCAGCGGGTTGTAAAATGGATGGATATATCATAATTTATATTTACTTACACTGAAGTGGAAACGGGACGAGTTCTGTTTTTGTTTTATGGTATTATTATATAAATGTACACCTCTACAGTTTTCACCCCATCCTCTTCCTTCCCTTGTAGTTGATCGATGACTCAATCAAACTCTTTATTTTTACAACTTTTTAATATAAGATGATATAGTAGTAATTTCTTTACTGGAACTTTACTTTAAACTTTAACTTTAAACACATTTTACACTCTTGTCTCACTCTCCTGAACAATCAAGTGATAATATAGCCGTCTTAGAATTCATTCTGAAGAGGAATGGACAAAGACCTTTAATTTGAGCTTATTTGGTGTCCACATGCTATGGGAATTACAGGAAACATGAGCTTCCAAGTGGAAATCTTTATGTGAACACTGCTACAAGTGATAGCTCTCAAGGGGACAATTCAGAGATACTGTAATTCTGCTACTCAAAGCTGAGCAGTAGAGTAACATAGACATATCACTTTATTTCAAGATATAAAACAAAAAAAAAGTACTCGTTCACAGAAAAAAAATCAGAGATAAACTTGAGTTGTGTTTTGCGCAGCTACAGAAGAAAATCATCATCATCATCCCCGAATTTCTTACAAAACACCACCTGGAAATGAACGATGAGAAATGGAAATGCTTGACATCATAAATGTTAACTCTGAAAAATTTCCAAAGCAAAGCATTATTATAACATATTACAGTGACACAGATTTCACATCCCACTTGTTCTTTTTTGCTCTAGCATTACAAGAACATTGGTAATCTGTTCTATAAATGCAATATTAAAAAACAAAAAGCCATATAAAATAAGCTAAAATGTGTACTGTGGTATGTGTATAGGAGACTAAAAGAAATCTAGAAAAATTATAATATTTAGTCATGTACTTAGAATAATCTTTATGATATTAACTCCAATCCGACTCAACAGGGCATGTGATTATCATATAGCTATAGACACCCAAAGTCATCCAAACTGAAAATGCAAAAACATTTCTAATTTGTCAGAAAACAGGTCCCAATAAATAAAGATGACATTGTGTTCGAGGGATGTTCAAAAAGTTTTTAAGAATCTCAAAAACAAAATTACATCACTTTTTTACACAGTCACCTTCGTTTGTGATGCAATTTTCCCAACATCACACCAACTATTTAATGCCCAATTACTACTCCTTCTGCCTTCACCATTTCCAACGAAAATATATAAGTACGGAAACTCTTTGCATGTCCCTTACATTTCTTTAAATTTTACAGAGGACAGAGACAATTGCAGCTAACTAAATTGAACCAAAAGGACTTCACAAAAAGCCTTACAGTCTTTGAGGTATTTTTATTTTTAAACATTTTTTAAATCAACACACACTCATTTTCATCCATCCATCCATTATCCAACCCGCTATATCCTAACTACAGGTTCACGGGGGTCTACCGGAGCCAATCCCAGCCAACACAGGGCGCAAGGCAGGAAACAAACCCCAGGCAGGGTGCCAGCCCACCACAGGGCGCGCACACACACACACACACCAAGCACACACTAGGGACAATTTAGAATCGCCAGTGCACCTAACCTGCATGTCTTTGGACTGTGGGAGGAAACCACAGCAATCAGAGGAAACCCATGTAGACACAGGGAGAACAAGCAAACTCCACGCAGGGAGGACCTGGGAAGAGAACCCAGGTCTCCTAACTGCGCCACCGCCACTTTCATTTTTCATATCTTAAATAGAGAAGCACTGCTCCTATTTTTGTACAGAAAACTATAGACAGTGACACTTCACTTTTCCAAAATAGTTTGTGTTTACTGTTTATGAAGGTCAACACTGCCTGAATTTTTAAGCTTTATTCTGGTAAATGTTATGGTGACCTGTAGTCCTGGGTATGACGTTAAACTGCATCTGGCACTGTAAGCAGTCCTCTAACTTCCAGGGAAATCATGGGGGTTGGTGGCAGGATTGACGCTCCAGCCACTATTAAAAAAAAACTGTGAGACAACAGGCAGGATTGCTTTCTGATCTCCGTGGGAGTAGCTCTGCTGCAGCCGCCCATAGGTAAGCACCTTGTATTATGAAGGGGATGGGGGAAAGCCCTTGGGAGCCTCATCCTCGGAAAAGTCAAAACTGTCGGAGAGCCAATGGGGTCAGGCCTGACCTGACCTGGCTTGCAAGTTTTTTGCTAGAAAAAGAAGGGACATAGTCCAGATGTCTGACAGGGCCGGAGCCTAGCAGGGTATTCACTTTAAAACAGAAGCCCACAACGTTAAATTGGGGATCCTCCAAGAGTGTGTATTTCTACATAATTATATAGCACCCCAAAAGTAACTGCTTCAAGGACACTGAAATCAAAGAAAGCTCATAGGGAACTTACAAGAGGCCAGGCGAAGAGCCCCAGAGTGTCAGGTGGCTGTAAAACATGAACTCTGTGTCACATTATATCGGCAGTATAAAAGTAAATAAAATAAGACACTAGGCTCAGGGGAGCCTTTGTGCGGAGTCCTGTGAAGACATTTCCAAGGGTTTTAAAGGGACTATGATGGTGATTTTCAAGACTTTCCCAGAAGAAAACACAGCCTGGGGTTTAAAGGCCACTCCACTCCGCTAGTGACCTCTCCAGTTTCTATTTTGAAGGTGAGCTGTGCTAAAGACCTGACTGGCAGGGATATAGTGCAATCAGAGTAGAAAGAGACAAAGAGAAACAGAAAAAAAAAAAAGAGTAGGAAGGAAAATGGAAAGTGAATGCAAGATTTGTGATGCTTATGACACTGTATTTAAGATGGTGGGTAAGTGGACAAACCACGTCAAGTTATAGTTAAGGGAAAGAGCCTACTTAGTCAAGCTCCATGCGCCAAATAAGCAGAACACGAACAACAAATAAACATAAAACAAACTACAGTATATACTCATCCCTCTCTTAAATGCTTTGTTTAATAAATCATTTAATTACAGAGTTTTAAATTTTGGTGCTCTTTTCACCAAGTTTGGGTGGAAAACAGATGTCTCTGTCACAATTATCCATCCATTATCTAACCCACTGAATCCAAACACAGGCTCACGAGGGTCTGCTGGAGCCAATCCCAGGGCACGAACTAATCCCGGGCAGGGTGCCAACCCACCGCAGGACACACACAAACACACCAAGCCCAATTTAGAATCGCCAATCCACCTAACCTGCATGTCTTTGGACTGTGGGAGGAAACCGGAAGCCCGGAGGAAACCCACGCAGACACGGGGAGAACATGCAAACTCCACGCAGGGAGGACCCGGGAAGCGAACCCGGGTCTCCTAACTGTGAGGCAGCAGCACTACCACTGTGCCACCGTGCCACCCTGTCACAATTATAATTTACTCAAAAATACTAATAAAAGCAGCAGTAAAGGAAGTTTGAAGACAATCTATTTTCAAACCAATTCAAACTACAGTAGATTTAACTTGCAATTAATGTAATATATTATTTGAAAATGGCAAGAACAAAGTCAAAAACAACTGAGAATGAATGTGGTCAAAAAGTAGTTAAGAGTCAAAAAATAAGTCACCATACAGAGGGCAAGTGTCTGAGAACTATTACTGCAGTGTCAACATATGGACTTCTTACATTCATTTTCTGATTTACGTGAATATTTACCAAAATGACATTGAAATGCATCTATAGGTCCATCACTTAATTGGAGAAATTCAATAGCATGTTTGTAATACTGAAAGACATTGAAAAGTGCACTATAGCAGGGGTAAAATAAAAAAAAAGTTTTTCAACTGCCTTACAGGGAGATAGATTCATCATCAAAAGCTCTTAACTGGGAACAGATGAAGTACATACAGAATAACCACAATAATGAAAGAAAAAAGAAAGAAATGAGAAAATAAAAGAGGATCTTTATTTCACTGCATGCACTAGCACTACAGCCAAGGCCCCCTGAAACATAAAAATTACAGCTGACTGGCTGAGACTGCACCTTAGAACCTGAGGAGAGACAGCTGGTGAAGAAAGGCAATTTGGCTGGTGTGCGCTTACTTAATCCCAGGCAAAAGCAGGCAGTCCAACTAGAACTAAATCACTTACGACTTTTGTTTTTTTTTTTTTTTAACAATTTTTAACTCAATGTGATGTACATCTATACTAATAAAAGGCAAAGCCCTCACTGACTCACTCACTCACTCATCACTAATTCTCCAACTTCCCGTGTAGGTAGAAGGCTGAAATTTGGCAGGCTTATTCCTTACAGCTTACTTACACAAGTTAAGCAGGTTTCATTTCGAAATTCTACACGTAATGGTCATAACGGTCGTCAACGTCCGCCATGTTGAACTTTCTTATTTATGGCCCCATCTTCACGAAATTTGGTAGGCGGCTTCCCTGCACTAACCGAAACCAATGTACATACTTATTTTGATGGTGTGACGCCACTGTCGGCCGCCATATTGAACTTTACAACATCACTAATTTTCCAACTTCCCGTGTAGGAAGAAGCTGACCCCATCTTCATGAAATTTAGTAAGTGGCTTCCCTGTGCTAACCAAAACCGATGTACGTACTTACAGTATTTCGGTGGTATGACGCCACTGTCAACCGCCATATTGAACTTTCCAATGTTACTAATTCTCCAACTTCCCGTGTAGGTAGAAGGCTGAAATTTGGCAGGCTCATTCCTTACAGATTACTTACAAAAGTTAAGCAGGTTTCATTTCGAAATTCTACGCGTAACGGTCATAACGGTCAACAACGTCCGCCATGTTGAACTTTCTTATTTATGGCCCCATCTTCACTAAATTTGGTAGGCGGCTTCCCTGCGCTAACCGAAACCAATGTACGTACTATTTTGGTGGTATGATGCCACTGTCGGCCGCCATATTGAACTTTTTAACGGTCTTTGTTACTTATGGGCCCATCTTCAAGAAATGTGGTACGCGGGTTCCCAACGCTAACTGAATCCTACTTACGTACATATATACGTCCACAGCCTGCTGCTCGGTCACCGTGTGAGGCGACGTTGGGTCCCCCATCCCAACGCCTCCCACGTTGTTGGCTGCCTGCCTATATAAGGCCGTCCGTCGCTCCAGTCTCTACATTCCCTTCCTTGCTTTGCCACGGGATTCACGTCTCCCTGCTGATAACTACAGCCTTTTTATTTAATCCATGGCTTCTCCGCTGTTTTATTGTTCATTTATTACGATTATAGTTATTGTGTAGGTATTTTAGACTTACTTTACATTGTTCAGATACCCATTTCCTTTATCATTCCAACCGTACCCCTATTAACATGTCTATCGAGGTGCTCACCATCGATCAAAGAACTGTCACTTACTGAGTGGTTTCCATGCCCGGAGATGGCGTCTGCCTTTTCCATTCTCTTTGTTACACATTGCATGGCCATATCAGGCTCACTCTTGATATCCGGAGGAACATTGTGTCTTATGTATTGAATGACTGGGACAGGTTCAAGGTGTGGACTGATGACGGTACAGGAGATAATTATACTACACAGGAGCACTATAAGAGTGAAATGCTTAAGCCCTTCACCTATGCATCTGCATGTGAGTTGATGGCTGCCGCAGAATTGTTCGGTTGTCGCTTTCAAGTGTACCGAAATGGCCAAATATTTTACACCTTTCGACAACCGCCAATACCTCTTAAACATCTTAGATTCACAGGTGACGAGTTCAGTAGTGGACACTTTGATGTTTATGAATGTTTAAACTCTCAAAAGCTGGATGTGAAGTTATCGATGAAACCGGTTGTATACTTACAACGCTTGACAGATGCCGAATGTCTCTTCAACACAAGTCCTACAAATACTGTCGTAATTGAAACAAACCTTAAAACTCAAACCGATTATGACAGCAGCAATCCAAGCTGTGAGATTTGAGACAAGATTACTGTTCACATGGCCAACTGTACGTTGCATGCTCAAGAGTAAGCTCAGCGCACAGCTTGGTCATTTTACAATCGGAGGGCCGTACTCACAATGTGGTATACAAAGAGATCCTTAAAAAATAATTATTGGTATATTTTCCCTCAGTTTAAAAAGGTTTAATTTTCTTCTTAATAAAAATTTTAAGGCAGTACTTTGCCGCTGCAAAGTGTGGGTATTTTGCTAGTGCATAATAACTGAAAGCCATTTAAGGCATCAGATTATTGAAGTCAAATTACTCCAGTGGACTAACAAAAACAAAACAATATACAGTGATCCCTCCTTTATCACGGGGGCGGGCGACGCCCCGGTGCCTGAGGAACCCTGGAGCCCAGCACTTCCGCCACACCAGGAAGTGCTCGGGGGAAAGAAGACAGGAGACACCCGGAGGGCTTCCGGCCGGCACTTCCGCCACACAGGGGTGTGTCCAAGGAGGAGTGCCGGGAAACACCTGGAGCCCATCCGGGTTGGAATAAAAGGGGCCGCCTCCCTCCAGTCGAGAGCGGAAGTCGGGTGGAAGAGGACGGAGCTGGAGAGAGGACTGGAAGCAGCCAGAAGGAAGGCATTGAGTGACTGTGAGGCCTGAACTTTGGGGGATCGGTGCTGGAGGCACTGGGTTTGTGCACTGAACTGTTTACTATATATAGTGTAAATAAACGTGTGTTGGGTGCAAAACGATGTCCGCCTGTCTGTGTCCGGGTCCCGTTCCACAACAGTAAAACCTAAATATTGTTTTAAAGATATCGAGCATCTCCGATATCACATATGTTACAGCCATTACAATATACAGATCGTTTTGGAGCCATAATGAAGGGCTTGACTATGCACAAAGATAAACGCAAAAGAGCACAAAAGTTAATACTCTTTACACAGCGAAATGCGTTGATGCTAAATGAGTGAGACGATACTTCCTGGTTAATGCAGCGCAATTGAATTTGGCGCTCCGTCGCTGAGCCAATCAGCACACAGGAACTTAACTGTGTGCTCTGATTGGGTAGCTTCTCAGCCATCCGCCAATAGCATCCCTTGTATGAAATCAACTAGGCAAACCAACTGAGGAACCATGTACCAGAAGTAAAAAGACCCATTGTCCACAGAAACCCGTGAAGCAGCGAAAAATCTGCGTTATATATTTAGATATGCTTACATATAAAATCCGCAATAGAGTGAAGCCACAAAAGTTGAAGCGTGATATAGCGAGGGATTACTGTATATTTATAAGGAGCCTTTGATGCCTCCACACTAAAGGCTGATATGTAAAGGAACAGCTCATGACAGTCAAACTCAGAAACTTGTAACATATTATTTTAGGCCAAATACTCTTTAAAATAAAAGGTGTGGCACAATAAGCATGCCCAGAAAAAAAAATCAAACTACAAAAGGAAAAATCACACTTAACTAGTTAGGATTCTGAAAAATTCACTTAAATGTATTGAAAAAGCTCTAGTATTCATGAAAACGAATTAAGCTTATGACAGCCTAGAAATCTATAAATGGCACTTTGTGTACAGCTTTTGACATTAAACCCTTGGACATGCTGCTTCCTGAGAAAGTTGACAGTGCACTGTCCTTACTAAAGCTCTAAAATTCCTTCCCACAGCTGCCACAAGGAGGTAAACAGTTACTACCAGATCATTAACAAGGCACTCTATAAGAGCAGATGATCATTTCTAGCAAGTTCGGTGTTTGAGTTCTCGAGCTATCAAGAACTCCAGCGATAAAGACCAGCAGTATGTTCATTTAAATATTAATTGTCTACATAGTTAATATCTAGCAAATTTACCCATCCGATCTTTTCCATCCATCAATTTATTGTGGAATTACAATATGTCTGAAGTTAGGTACTAATACCAAGACCGCACAAACGTATTAGATTAAAGCATAAATATTTACTTACAGATTGATCAATTGGGGCCTATAAGGTGACCCAAATGACTGAGTGTGGGTGTCTGTACAATGTGAAGGACAGCCAGGTCCCATTCCCGGCAGGGACGCCCCTGCTGCTTATATTTCGGGGGAGCCACCATGGGCAGTCCAGTACCTCCCCCGGGACACTTGGTGGGAGCATCCCTGGCTGATGGTGATTCCCCAACCACCCGCAGGGCTCCATGGGAGATGGAGTCCTCCATAGCCTGGTTGGGGGCTCTGATGGCTGCTAGGGGGAGCTGCATGGACTCAGCAGCCTGACTGGACAAATCTTCAGCCCCACCCGGAGGTGCAATTAGGACCAGGTGGTCAAGCACCTGGAACACTTCTGGGTGGGTTATAAAAAGGGCCAGCCACCACCACTCAGGGAGCCAGGGTCGGGAGGAGGAGGAGGAGGAGGACTACGACTACGCTTGTGGAGGAGTGGTGGTTAAAGGAAAGGTTGTTGCTGTGTAGTGGAATAGTGCTTGGGACTGTGTATTGCCTGTGGGTCACGGGGAAGACGTGCGCCCACGGGTGAAGAAAAATAAAGTCTTGCTGGTTTTATACGTGCCTCTGTGTCCTTCTGTGTCAGGTCAGGTGCCTATATAGTGCCTCTTGTTACAACAAGTATGGTGCCCCATTCCTGAAATGTTGCATTAGTTTGATTTTTTGACAATGAACAACTTCAGGTCTTCAAACAAAAGCTAATGTTAGAGAAAGGGCACCCACATGAACAAACAACACCAATTTAAACCTTTCTACTGAAAAAAGTTACCTAACACCAACTGGCACTATATAAAAGACTAAACACCCCTTGTTAAAGCAACCCAAATAAATTCATCAGCTGACTGAATAGTGCTCAGTGTGAACACAGTCATTGCTGCCAGCATAAAGACTCATTAGATACATAACGCCACAACCAAAGAAAATCCCTGAAGAGATCAGAAATAAAATGCTGATATTACCTAGAAGGACTACAAAGCAATTTCTAAGGCTCTAGGACTGCATGGGAACTATGGAACTGGAGTGAAACCAACATGAGTGGCCAGTCTGCCAAACTTCCTCTAAGAGCACACCAGAAAATCATCCATGTCACAAAGTATACTAAACAAATCCAAATAATGTGCTGCTCTTTTTGTGCCTCAGTAAAGATCAGTGTTTATGAAAATCAGAAAGACACTGGGCAAAAATGGGCTTCACTGTGCAGTAGGTAGGTGGAAACCACTGTTAACCAAGAAACTCATATCTCATTTGCCAGGAAATACCAATAAATAACCAACCAGTTAGAACATGGTTCTATGGGCCGATGAGACAAACAATGAACTTTCTGCAGGTTATGAATCCCACTATGTACAGAGTAAAGCAAACAAGCATTCCAGAAGAACATCATCATAACAGAAGTGAAATATGGGAACTGGATGTCTTGCCATAATTGAGGGAACTAGGAATTCTGCTGTGTATCAAAAAAAAAAATTCAGGGAGAATGTCCAGCCATCCATCAGTAAGTAGAAGCAGGTGTAGTGGGGTCATAAAACATGACAATGATCCAAAACACAAAAGCAACTCTACTTCAGAACAGCTAAAAAGAGGCATAATTCATGACCTGGTCTAGTCAAAGTCTGAATGTGAACCCAACGCAGATTCTATGGTAGGACTTGAAAGGACCAGTTAATGCTTGAAAACCTACCAGTGTTTATGAAATAAAGCATTTCTGCAAGGAAGTGTGAGTTAAACGTCTTCCACATGGTTAATATTGAATCATAGAAAGAGTCTTGTTTTAGTCAACGCAGTTATAGGTGATACAACCAGTTATTTAGTGTACGGGTGTACTCACACTGGCAATTAGTTTTATGCCCGAGCATATTTGTCCGCATGTAACCCCACTAAGTCTAGTGTTTGACTAGTGTGATCGCTACGTGCTGGGCCAACCGTACCGTGCCTTGGCCTGCTTGGAAGAGTTGAGCCCAAGCATGGTTCAGGTTCAGTAACATTAAGGAACAGTGTGAGTGCCCAAGCACTGAAAACAGACATGATGTCAATGATGCAACAGGTTAGATAGTGCAATTCTAATTTCATTCAATTACATGACTTAAAAACATGTTTTTATTCTCAACTTACACATGAACAAGAATTGTAGTTGTCAGGAAAATTCCTCCCTTAACATCATTCGTCTCTGTAAAAATCTCCTATGTACAGCATGAGTAATAGCAAAACACTGCACTGCACACTCAATACATCTATAAGAGGGTAGAGCGTTATCCTGCGCTACACAACTCCAAAATAACCACAAAATAAGTAAAATCATTTTGACATGCATGCTGTCACTCTTGTTTTGGATTTACATGAAGTTGCATGGTGATGATGAAAGCATGCCAGGGCCCAGAATGGTAAGCGCAGTGTGAGTGCAGGCCAGCAGGGGAGTAGGGAAGGGTGCAATCACACTTGGGCAAGGTACGGAACAAACATGCTTAGTGTGAGTATACCCTAAGAAAGAAATTTTCACACAGTGCCAAAGGGTGTTTGATAAATTTGTCCATTCAACAAATTACATAAAAGTTATAAATGTGTTGTTTGTTAATTCAGATGTACTTTATCTAATATATGGTTTACATAGAAGATCTGAAAGCATCAATATCAGAAACAATATAGTAAAGGGGCATATTCTTTTACATAGCACTGTGTGTACTGCAGCGGTCAATCCCTTGTTGTGGCCTTGTGTGGGATGCTGGCAAGGCTTTGGTTCCCTGAAATCATTGTTCTTACTAGAAGATAATCTTTTAAAAGAATGTTTCAAATTTGAAACACACAGTAACTCACTTCTTTGCACCTCTTTCATAATTCTATTACAAATTGTGTGGCAGCCACCAATTTACAAATTGGACTACACATGCTGCCAGGATAATGACTTCCTGTGTGAAAATTGCTAGTCTACAAAGACCTCTCAAGTGCTACCGTCACTTATTATCCCTTTGCCTTGATCTGCTCTTAATTTTATGCTTTTGATCAGTAACACATGTCACCTTTTATTGAGCACAGCGTTGCCATGCCACATCCACTAAAGGTTTTCATGATATAGCCACAGGGTTTCATTGACTTCATTCATTCCAATGGACTCTTATGGAAAAGTGTGAGGTAAGATGTAAGCTTCTTTAAAGCTCTGAAAAGCTACATTCATTATGAGCATAACTGTCTGTCTCATCTGCTCACAAGTTTTCCTCTGTGTGTTCTTTCCACAAATAATTGATTTTGGTTACAGCAGGCAGTTCATAGTCAATCTAACAGAAACATCATGGGAAAATACTGCAGTTATGCAACACTTAAAAGAGTGGCATGTGGAAAAGTTTGAGAAGCAGGCTAATAATGTATTTCAAGGATATGTCAATTTGTTTGTTAACTCAGCCTTTGATAGCTAAGGCCCTATTCACATTAATGGCTGCTCTGCTTTAAAAAACCCCTCACACTGTTCCATTCATTTCGAACTAGTGTGGTGCTGAGGTGTCACCCATTGTATGGCTGCGCTCAGGTCCAAATTTGGGATCCTGAGGTGGTTTGTCATGTATTGGGTGTGGCAACACACTGTATCAGTTCATGCACCCAACCTCTACTTCCTTCTCCCTTGAGCAAAAAGGGGAAGGATTCCATCTGCAGTAAATCAGGATGCAAAGTACATAAGCCAGATAGAGGCCATTTTCTACATTGATGAAAACAGGTAAACACATTACTGCAAAAATATATCATAAGAGTGATGGAAATAATGTATTTGAGTTTAGAGAAGGTAAAACTTTACAGATAATATTGATTGATCTAAAGTGCAATACACTTGAATCTGAGTTTACATATTCACTACACACCTGTGCGGGTTTTCTCTAGGTACTTCAGTTTGCTTGCACATTCCAAAAATACTTGAATGACAGAGTACATCCTGTGATAGAAAGTGCAGAATAATCCTGAAAAAGGTAAGACTGAAATTTAAGAAAGAAAAGCTGGCTCTTCAGGCTACAGTTTTACCATAATGACATATATAACTCGACAGATGAACCTAAGGAAAGTGTTACACAGATAAGGAGCTATAAAGATAAATAAGAAAGTGTTTGTCAAGCATAGTAGGGCTTTGCAATACCTAGAAGATCAGAATCATAGGATCTCAGCTGTCTTACTTATATAAGATAAGGAGTGATGACAGGTATTCTGAGGTGATGAAATATACAGCTTTTAAGTCAGCAGATAACTTTCGATGATGGATCAAGTTCTGCAGGAAAATGGATGAGTGTATTTGAGTGAGATGAAGAACGATAAAGATGGTATGGTGTTTGTCAGAAGCCATGACTTTGACTCGGAATAAAAACAGTGGGGTTGTTATTTTCGTAAATGCCATATGCAGCTTCACTCTAATCAGTGCAACTATGGAAGTCTGAAACTTTTATGTCCTATTTCTTCAAGTCAGTCATATACAGTAGGTAAATCAGTAAACACAGCTAAAAATGCTACTGTACATAACTGAGATGTACAATTATCTTACTTTTTCAGTATTTCTTTATTCACAATAAAAAATGTTTGTCATTTGTTCCTTTTAGAGATGTTTTGCACATGGATGTGCCACTCAGCATATAGAAATTGCCGGGGAACCCAAGAAAAGAAGTGTCTTAGGTGGAAGGAGTTGTAAGGGTTAATTATGAAAGAAAAAATCTAGGCATTTGTAACAGCACCTTTCAAAACATAGACAAAAAAGAATTTATCTTCCAAATGCTATTTTCTTTTTGCAAAGGGAACACAATTACAGGTAATGTTAAATTCTATGTCCCTTTTAGACACAATTCATTCCATTTCAGGGTCATGGGATGCTAGAACATGTCCAGGTAGCACTGGGTACATGGCAGGAACCAAGCCTGGATGGGCTGCCAGTCCATATCAGGGACATAACAAACATGCATGCACACACTTAGTTCAAAGTAAACTGCAAGCCTTTGGAAGATGGCAGAAAAACAGCTGGAAATCCCATTGAGCCAGGCAGGATTCAAACCAAATGGTCCTGGGGCCATGACATGAGTCATCAGCACTAATCGCTATGCTGCCAAAGTTCCAATGTGTTATTTCTTTATATAAAAAACACCAACCTAGATGTATGGTTTTAGAATGCAGTAGGTCATAGAAGCTAAACATTAGGTTTAGTCTGTTAACTTCTTTATTCTTTTCCCTCTTTCTAGATTCACAAATTGTGGTGCTACCACAATATTTGCTGATCCAGTGCGACTTAGGACAATGATCTTTCCTAAATATATTCTTCATATTTTTCGTATTATTTAAATTTCGTAAACATATTATGATTCATAATCAAACTAAAACTCCTCAAATTATAAATAGTTAATTCACTATAAACACCTGCATGAAAACAGTCTGTTTCTAGTCAAGCTTTCACTAAAAACATTTGCCTGTTCCCTAATATATAATAAATGAGCAGACCATAATCCTCCTTTCTGTGATTAGGAGACCTACACATCGCAGCAATAGAAACAGTCATCGGACAAAGTATACTAAATTCGCCTCATGACAGTTCTCTTAGTACTATGTACTAAGAATCATATTCAAGATTATATCATTTTCATGATGAAATGCATTAATGCATTTGTAAGACTATACTTTATACATTTTGTCTTATTTGGTTCTTAAATTATAACATCATGTTTACTTCATTTTGCCTATCACTACTTTTTCATCCCATCAAATGACTAAAAGTATAGTGAATCTAGGATTTTTCTATCCACTTATAACACTTTTTTATAGGCAACATCAGGGGCAGGATTAACAAAGTAGTAATATATACTCACTCATAAGCAATATAGGGAGACATGACTTTTAGAAGTAACTTAGTACATTACTGATTACCTATAAAAAGTAACTAAATGTGTTCTGTTAGTTAGTTATTATAAAATGTAAAGCATTCCAAACAGTGTGTTACTTTTGCATTATTTTGTATGAAAAACTGCAAATTTCACTGGCCAGAATGTGTTATTTAATCCTAAATCAATTTATGAACCTTCATGAAATTGACCAGAAACACAACCAAATGTGATAATTTTCTTGTGCTTATTAATATGTTTAGTTCTTTGTGTGCTGTCAAGTAAATAACCTCCATCTCTTTTTTCCATTCCCACCCTAAGCCTCCAAAGCTTTGTGGCATGAACATTGGTCAACACGCCACCGGATCACAGTATTTCAAAATACCTATAGCAAATAAAAGAATTAAAACTAAACTGACACTTTACTGTTACTTTTCTGTTACTGGAGTGGACACAGAACACTCTTTTCTGCCTAGTAATGCGACTGAGCTGGCATACCATCCTCCACATTGGGTTCTTGCCTTACACAAAGTGGGGCTGCGATATTCAATGTCAAACTGTGACACTAAACTATCCATCCATCCATCCATTATCCAACCCGCTACATCCTAACCACAGGGGTCTGCTGGAGCCAATCCCAGCCAACATAGGGTGCAAGGCAGGAAACAAACCCCTGGCAGTGCACACACACACACACACACACCAAGCACACACTAGGGACAATCCAGGATCGCCAATGCACCTAAACTAGGCAAACTAAATTTACTCCTTGGCATATTTAGATTTAAATATATACGTACTACTTTTGTTCAGTTCTTTTTACTTGATTGCAAGCTATGAACATTCTTAACCACTTCTTCAGTTGTCAACAGACAGCCAGAGCACATGCCACGATTTTACACTGACTGAAGCAGGCAACATTTTTGTGAACATAGGTGATAATTACTCTCAACTTAATGTGTTTTTGGAGAATCTAGGTGAATAAAATGGATGAGCATGTTGGGCTGAAAGACCTGTTCTCATCCCTCTTTTTTTCAATTTTCTATTGTATATAGATCTATATATACTAGCTGTGTAAGCCCATGCTGTAAAAAGCCTGGGCTCCTAGAAACTATTGAAATTGTAAGAAAAAAAATTGAAATGCAGAGTTGCCGGTTTTGTTTATTGGTCGTGCTTGCCCGCCTTGTTTATCAGTAGCTAAGCGAGTTTTTCTCTCCTTGAAGGATTCATTTTGCTGATGTGCTTGCCTTGCTTGTATATTAGCGGCTAAGCGAGTTTGTCTTTCATCAGTGGTTTCACACATTCTTTCAGCTTCATGCTGTAGCCTCGCACTGCAGACTACGTCTCAGACATTATAACAAAATATCTATAAATAAAAATCCCACAGTGACCCTTTATAGTGAACAGTATGAGTGGGTAATGGCTTACCTTAAACTTAACCCATTTATGCCTAAGAAGTTTGTGCATAAAATTCACATATGTTGCGTAGAAAAATATAAGAAACAAGAATTTGAAAAAAAATTTATTACATTCCATTGTTGAGTTATGTGACGTTCCAAAATTGGAACACCAGGCAAATCCACTTCTTACATTATACACAACGTATAAAATTACCTGACTGTCGTTCCAATAATGGAACACGAGGCATTAATGGGTTAATGGTTAAAGCAGGGATATGAAATGAATGAATAATTGACAACGATCTATATGGTTATGATTCTTGAAAGCCATACTCGTAGAAGGTCTACTAGAACCTTTTAGAGCAACACTAAAATTTCCTACAAAAATCTTGAGCGTGGCAAAGTGCTGCTACTAGATGGAGTTAGCACAGGCAACAGGATATTACTGGATTTACTCTATCAATATATGATATAAGCATTGGATGTGTCCAGAGTAAGCTAAATGGTGGACAGAAGGAAAGGTGCTTCTAAAGTATACTAAAAGCAATCCTTGAATCAAATTCCATACTGATAAGGAATCCCTAAAAAAAAGTGAAGAATTATCATACAAAAACATTTAAAAAGTTTGCCATTGAATCCAGTTTGCATTCTTTAAAGGAAACTTAATAAGTAACTCTTTATCAGACACAGTTTCAACTAGCTTTAAGTAAAATGGGTTCATAGATATCCATTCCTTACAAAAAACTTTTTCCTTCTTCCACTATGACTCACTGAAACAGATTAGTCAGTGAAAAGAAAGACCCTACAGTATTTATTTTCATTTACATGAATAAAACTGGTTTTGTGTGTTTTCAGTATGAGTTATACTAGAACAAGATCACAAATACAAGAGGTGCTATAGTCAATCTGCTGTTCCAGGAAAAAAAAATATTTATATATACTGGTTTGTTTCTGATTTGAGGGAGTGCCATGAAACTAAAGAAAAGAAAACAAAAAGATACACATAAATTCCAAATAAAAATTTGTTTTTAGTTCCAATTCTGCATTAAATTAAGAAACGCAACATCCTTGCTTTCTCTTAAAACAGCCTACCACAATGTAGCACACAAAGCTTTCTTTGAACTCTTACAATCCTATAAAAAGTACTCATGAAACGCTCAGCAAGTACCCTGTTAAAATCAGCCTTTGAAGGGGCAGTTGCGATGGCCATAGGCATGAAGTCACAAGTCTCAATAACGGCAAGCATATCTCCACATGGATTACCTGGGAATACAATAACAAACTGAGATAGAAGAGAAAAAAAACCTGCAGAAGAGAGCACAGATAACAGAACATCGTAGCTGGCTTTTACACCCTGCTATATCATGAATGTTAGGAGGACACTGTATAAATGTATGAAAAGGGTAGAAAATAAACTTAAATGCTCTTGAATATAACCTAATTTAAATTTAATGGTTTATATCTGCTTTTTTAATCTTATCAATGCAATCTTTCATTAGGTAATATAATGCAATTTGTATTGTACAATACTTTGTCATATTACTCACTGCACAACATACTGTATTGATCATAAACAATAACTTAGGTTAGTGTTTCACAATAGTGGTGTGTCATTTATCTCTCATTTAGGTGATTAAAGCTAAATTTATCATGTCCCTGCAAAATGGTGTCTTCTGATGTGCTTTAATGTATTCTTTTGGGGTAAGAGCCTAAATGTGAAAGAAAAGTTGAAAAACTTTCTAAACATTTACACTTCTATAGGAAACATTCTAGTGCATTGACTGAATTCTGAGACATCATTTTTTTAAAAGAAATAATTAACTAAATTGTTGTTACAAAGACATGTTATATTTTTTTAAAAAAAGTTCCAATTTCATCATCATTTCTCTCCTCTACACTCCTCAGTATAAATTTTATCCATACGTAGTTTTCTGAAAGCTAAGGAATGCCTGAACTTATTTTTTAATTCAGTGTCAGTGTTGTAGGGATCTACAGTCTCATTCAGCAGCTTCTGGCAAAGATTAAAACCTGCGTAAAGCCAACCATACCAGAGGACACTTGCACTCTTTCATATTGAGTAAATTTACCATTTCCACTGCTTACTCAATGAAAGGAATTATTATTAGAAATGTAAAGAATGAATCTAAATCTTCATTAAATAGGAGAAAAACTGGTGTACCCAGAAAAAAAACCACTTTCAAATGTGTGGAGAACAAGCAAACTTCATATGTATATAAAATCTGAGACTGGGCTGAGTTTCCTGGAGCAGTGAGACCGCAGCACTATCGTCTGTTTTACCATTGCTTAGTATAAAGACTCATCTCTGGGTTTCCTCCCACATCATCAAAGACATGTTTGCCATGTTCCTGAGTGACTATAATTTGGCCCTGTGTCAGTGAGAGTAGGTGTGCGCATGAGTGGGTTCTACTATGAACACTGGCCAGGGCTCTTTGGGGCTTAGTGTTTAATACTACTGGGAAAGATTTCAATGCACTGTGACCCCCTCAGTTGACTTAAGTGGGTTTGAGAATGTGAGAATGTTATGATACTTTAATTGGTTGGCTGATTAAAAAAAGTGTGGTTTTCATTGACATAGCTTCAGTATTATGAAACCCTTCATATTACTTTAAAGACATTTTTGGCCTTAATTAGATTGTTGACTACTACAAATAACACCATTGTGTAATACATCCAAAAATAAGAAATTATGCCCCTCGTCTAAAAGTATACACTTTTTGGATTTGCTGTAGCCTGCAGATGAAGCTTGGTAACAGACCTAAAACAATCCAACTATACACCAGTCAAACTTGAAAACTATAAATGCCTGAATTACAAAACATATGAAGCAAGAGATATAGCTTTATTATGCAATATACAAAAAAAGTGGTAAAGAAAGACAGAACCTAAGTGTAAAAAGAAAAGAACATACCAACCACCATGTTATGTTTATCTGAGCATGCCGTAGATTCTATACCCTTCTGTGGTAAAGTGAGGTCCGCGGCTCTTCGGATTTTTTAAATAAATAATCGCCACACTCGTTTCTTTCTGTTGAGTTTGTTGGCAGCGTGGTGAGCAGTTCCCGTGTGCAATGTGGAAGTAGGCAGCCCTGCACTTAGTGGACAGGTGTAGGATCGTCCACAACCCTAATTGACACCATTGGCTGCTCATTACCACATCTGTGCCACGTTCCCAGTTTAAAAGGGAAGAGCGAGAGCAATAAGGGGGGAGTCAAGAAAGGAAAACAAGGAGAGAATGAACAGAAGTTAAAGACAGCAGAAGGCAGGAGGTGGAAGGAGCCTGTGCGGGAATGAGTGGGTTGAACAGAGCATGCTCGCGGGAGAGAAAGCAGGCAGCTGGGAAGTGAGCTACAAAGAGTAGTGTGTAGCTGACACTCGTGGTGGGGGGGCAGACGGTTGGAATGGGTCACTCCAGCTGAGCTGAAATGAAGAGCGGGAGTGACCAGGAGATCGCCGTGGAAGAATCGGGAAGGCAGCGGGGGTTGAGGACGCTTGGGAGGACAGCCCCAGTGTAAGCACCCTAGCCGTTGGGAACCCAAGCTGAGATACAGAGAGGGAGCCCCTCCCATGGCAAGGGGACAGCAGGGACCCGGACCTGAGGATGGTCAGCTGCATCTGCTGTTGGGCAATTCCTCTGCAGCAAGGCCCGCCATGGAATAAGCAGAGGAGCCACCAGTTAAAAGATCAAGGAACCAGGTTTTTAAAAAGAATAGTTTCCTGTAAATTGGTATTAACCTTGTTTCAATGGATGCATTTTCTATTTTGATTTTAACCTCCACTTCTCCTTTGTTTTTAATTAGATTTTTTATTTATTGATTTTTTGAGCATTTCACTTTTGGAACATTTTGATTTGTTTTTAATAAAATCACTGAGCACTTTGCACCTTTCCTTTGCTTCATGTGTGTTTTGTCCTCATCAGCCATGTTCATACGGTTACGTTATGGATGATGTTGGGTTCAAGAGGCTCCCTAAAGAAAATGAAGAGGAAGCAAGGAGCCAATCCACACCGTCAAACGTTCTTAACATGTGGAGTGATTATCCGCAAGCTGATTTCTAAACCAAACCAAGCAAACATAAATATAACTAACTATCTCACTGACATAGTACTTGTACTCCAATTCTGAAATCTAACAAGCTAAACTCAACCTTTACTCGCCTACCAACTCCTGCCCTTCAAATGCTTGGAAAACAGTGTCACACACGTGTGCATGGGAGGCAGCTAAAGGGCTTGAGGAAGGGCAGTTCCGAATCATACCGGGATGTGGCAGAGTGCACTGACTCTGTTTCTCCCTTGCCTGCAGACCATTCACGCCCTCTTGACGTCACTCTGGGACCGAGCCTATGGAAGAAGACCTTGCTGGCTCTGGCCCCTGTAATGTCACGTCCAGGTTCAAACCTATAACTGAAGACCTTCCTGAGCCAACCCCTTTGATCTCACTTCCTGCCTTCCCCTTTAAAAGCCTCCACCTTTTCCCTATTCCCTCAGGTATGTTTTGGACTCGGTTTTGTGCACAGCAGTGATCATTTAAAACGACAATTTGCAGCCAGGAAACCAAATATACGGGTGGTTGCCCCAAACCTTGCTATGGCTCTTTGTGGCTTCTGTGACAAAAGTTATGTGTGAACATTACCATTTGGTTACCTCCAGGTCAGGTCAGGTCAGGGAGCATGCACTTCTACAGCGTGTTGCCACACCCACCACATGACGAAACAGCTTGGGATCCTGGTTCTCAACCTCCTGGGCAGACACGTGGTTCAGTCCCACCCTCAGGAAATAACCCTCTATCTGCCACAGCCAGGAGTTACCTGGGCATCCCCTTGGCCTGGTCCAGCCACTCGGGTCCTCAACAATGACAAGCCTGCAAACCAGATCACCCGCGGGCAATCGCGCCACATGACCATTGTGCCATAACTAATGCTCCCTCACAATGCAGGTAATATGCTTCATTCAAGACTCCATGAGCAACTGCTCATTCAACACAAAGTCGAAACAGCGGCACCCAAGGAATCTCTGAAGAGACACAGAACCAAAGGAGTCCAGTCTTCATCTCAGTTCACTGGATATTGTCTGTGTCTCGCAACCATATAGCAAGACAGGAAGCACTACGATTCTAAAGACTCTCAAGACCGTCTACTGACTTCATAGGAAGAGTCACCAGACATGAATGTCACTGCTGAGGTAAGTAAACCTCTCGACAAGGTCAAGACTCACTACGCAGACAGAAAAACTACTGATGGCCCAGAACTTGGTTTTTATTCAGGACACTCGCAAGCTCAGACACTCAAACTCCTTGCTCAGTCTCTCAAAAGCCATGATCAGAGCTTTCATTGACTCTGCGAAGATCACAGCATAATCATTAAAGCAAAGATCAGTGAACTTTTCTTTGCCAACAGAAGTCCCACAGCCACTGGACCCCACGAACCAAGCGCCACATCCAGTCCATGTAAGCATTGAACAGAGTAGGAGCAAGAACACACTCCTGAAGAACCACAGAATCAACTGCCAGGATGCGGTTGATGGTAGACTTCTTAGGCATAAAACCAGACTGTCAAGGTTGCCGGTAGGTGAGCAGGTGATCACCGATCCTATTGAAGATGACCCACCCTAGCAAGGACCTTACCCGGCACTAAAAGCAGTGTTATCCCCCTGTATTTGTCGCAATCCAGGCGATCACCATTCCCTTTCCAGATAAGGACGACGAGTCCTGTTTTCCAGTCAGTTGGGATGACACGAGTCTCCCAAATGGAAGCAAAGATTGCAAAGGAAAACAGCCTTTCCAGGAGCCTGGATACCACAGATCCCTGTAGCCTTCCCTAACCTCAGCTGGCTCACCACCACCAGTGCAATCTCAGTGAGATTGGGTGGTTCACAGCTAATTGAAGGATCAGCCTTCAAGAACCGTGAACCCATTGACATCTAATATCCTAGCCAGAAGGATAAGCTTTAACAGCTGCTCAAAGCAGCCAGCCCAGAGGGTCACAACTGCAGTGTCATCCATATAACTGTTTCACCTCCAGGTCAATTCCCAAAATTACTTCCAAGGAAAGAGATGCATCTAGGAAAGCTTTGAGCCATCTTACAAAATGAATGCTTGGTAACCACTGGAGCACCCGAAACCTTGGCTCCTTATACAGTACTCATAAACAGCAAGGCATCCACAGCTGTCTTCTACACAGAAACCACTACTGCCAAATGCTGGCTTCAAAGAATTACTGTATATAGTGTTTCTGCCTGTCTTTTCACAGGAAAATCTATCCAGCCTTTAATTTGGAAAGGATTCCTAGCCACAATGGTGTGTTCCTTTCTAAATAAATAACCCATGTCGAGGCCCTCCAATATAATCTACCATCATTTACCATCTAGTAATTGTTCTGCTTCTGGTAACTCCCTGCCAGCTGGGAAGTCTGTTTGTATCATACTTGTATTACAATGAGTTGCCTGGCCAGCAATGGCTAAAGAAGGACTAGAGAAGTAAGGAAGAGAAGTATGTTCCATTTGACATTATCATCAAACTTCGAATGTTTAAGATCCAGCATAAGAAACAGTAAATTCTCCAAGAGTATTTACTAAATGAAAGGTGACAGTGAACAGACAGAAAATCAGTGCAGCTCCTCCATTTCTAGCAAAGGAGGATCAGAAGGTTTTCACAGTGCTCTTCCCAGAATTTGTACCCAGAACTGTTGGGCACTGAGACAGCAGTGGTATCCAGTGCTCCACCCTGCAGCCTCCAAATGCATCATAAAGATTAAGATAAACATGAGTTACTTGTGGGGGTTTCTGGACCCTGCGTGTTTCTATGTCACTTTTTATAATGTTAACATTACCTATCATGCTTGGATATGGATAAAAGATATGAAGCTGGCATTAAGAAATTCATCTACTTATCTAATTTTAAACCTACTGTGGAAAGCAAGCCCCTGGACACAGACAGACAGAAACCAGAATGTCCAAAAGCACACTCCTTTATTACTTTAAACACCACAATGCCTTGTCACCAACAGTCTTGTCTCTTTCTCTTTGATCTCCACTCCCCTCTTCACAAGCTCCGTCTCCTTCCTCCCAACTCTGGCTCGTCTACTGGAGGAAGGCAGCCCCTTTTATAATGACCCAGATGGGCTCCAGGTGCTCCGTCTGACGATACTTCCTGGTATGGCGGAAGTGTCAGGAGAGCACCCAGAAGCACTCCAGGTTCCCTCTGGGATTTCTTCCAGCAGCAGTTCCTGGTGTGGCGGAAGTGTTGCCATCCAGTGTTCCATAACTGTCCGGGCACCCCCTGGCAGTGGCCACCTTCTCCAATAGGGATGAGCTTCCCAGCTCCGTTCCAGTGGCCCCTACGCAGACCCGAGCGCCTGCCCTCTCGTGGCCCAGGGGAAGTATCTTCCCTCTCGTGGACCATCCAGGCGTCTCAGCTGGATAGGGTCCCCAGCCGTCTGGCACACTACTTACATCAACTTTAGGACTGTGATGCCTCACAGCCCATCCTGGAAGCACACAGCATAAAACAAGCACTGATTAGGAAACCTTAGCTGTTAACAACTATGCCATCCAAGGGTTAAATCTATTTTTCTAAATATGTATTTACAGTTCTGAAATTCAATTGACAGATGGTTATTGTAATATGGATGAGAAAGTCAACATCAAAAGCCCATTTGGCTGTTCAAATGTCTTTTCCTACATAAACATGATCATTTTTTAAGCTAAATGCTAGAAAAACAATTTTAATAATCTTTTTTGTCATTAATATGATGGAATACTGTTACTGAATGTAACTTATATTCAAATGTTATTGTAAATAAAATGTCTCTTGTCTCCTTTTATATTAAAAACAAATGGCTTGAAGCTATTTTCTTCTGTCTCGCTATACTAAAAACTCCAGTCATAAAAATTGGGTGTGTTAAATGCAACTCTTTGGTTTTAATAATGTAATTTTTAAATTCGTAACTTATATGCATTGTGAATTAACTGTGGACAGCTTTGTTTCAATGACATTTGGCAAATGCTAGACACAGACTAATAATATACTGTAACTACAATAACACAATTTTTTAAAATCAGATTCCATTTACTTATGAAACTGCTCATCAGTGTGATGAAAGATAAACTAATCTAGTTGTAACATTAACATTTGTTCGTTTGAGTACATATTGATTAAAAATACAAACATCTTACTGTCTCAAGCAGCTATAAGTGCAACTTTCATAGTTAAAGACACAAGGTGATTTTATGTGGCTGCTTATCAGTTTCCTAATGTAAGGGCAGTGGTGTTGATTTTGTGATCATGGGCCAATGGAGGCGGCACAACTCACTTCACATACAGTAACTCTACAAATATACGTACAGAAGACCAATGTATCTACTGTAAGCTGGTCAACATTAGTAGATTCTACAGTGCTACAGGTAACACATAGAAAGTCCCTTGACATTTATACTGTACATACAAATGTGTAGCAATTGTTTTAGGGAATCAACTAACATCTCAAATGATAACATAACCATTAACCACTTCAGGTCTGTGGAAGTTTGGGACTAATTTAGGCAACATCCAGTACAGTCTTTTAACATCTTTAGTGAAAAATCTGTTATCGCAGGGTCCACTCAATAACAAACTGGGCCAATTTAGAATTTCCACTTAAAACATATATATTTGGAAATGTGAGAGGAAAAGTGGTATATCTGGAGAAAACCCCACACAGGAGAACAGGGCCAACCGAAGAATGTGCAAAGATCAAGCATGGACTTAAAGCCAGGATATTAGAGCAGGGATTATTAACCTTTTTAATGTGAGGACCCAATTTAGGAAATCAGTACCATAATGGGTTATCATAATGACAGTGGAGTCATAAAGAGACAAATAACAATGGCTAAAAAAATGAAATAGATGGTTTTGGTTTTGTTGCCTTCCAAGTATATTTCTCATATGAATATTAATAAAAGAGAAAAGTGTGAAACAAATGTATTATTAAACCAATACCTTATCCATTCATTTTCCCAACCTGCTCATCCTCAACAGGGTCATGGGATAGCGCAAGACTATTGCAGCAAGCATGAGTTGCAGGGAAGAAATAACTCCTGGACAGGGCAGCAGCCCATCGTAGGGTGGATACACACACACACAAACAGGCCAGCTTAATATCACTAATCCAACTAAACTGCGTGTCTTTAAACTATGGGAGAAAACTGGAACACATAGAGGAAACACACATGCACACAGGCAAACATTCAGACTCCATACAGTGAGCACCTGGGGCTTGAACCTAAAACAGTTACCATCATTCAAAACAGGAATTGATTTGAGGTGTATCACTACCAGTGTAAATGTCGAATTTATGATTAAGTAAAGCTGGAAGAAAGAAATTCTTTGGGTATGGTACGAGCTTGCAATGATTTTCAAAATGACAGTGTGAACAATCATCTTAAGCTAGTCGCTTGACTGATGATGCCAGTTAAAGAATAAAGAAGTTAAAAAATCCAATTTATCAATCCAGCTTATTTACCTTGTCTTAAATAACTTTTTTTTTGATAACCTTTTCCAATGAGCTCCAGTAATTACAATACATTTTTCTAAACGATTTTGCAAATAGTTAATATTCTCCAGTTTCCATTTAACAATTCAATTCACTGGGTAAAAAAAAAAGAAAAAGAAAATTCCAAAAACCATATGCACTGTGTATATTGCAATTGCTGGAATTGTCCAAGCGGAGCAAATGCCCACTGTCTCACAGTGCTATTCGATGCCACCACCTTTGCTTATCACCTGTTGGGTCCAGTTAGAGTCTGAACAGTTTATGCACCTTAACAATCAATTACAATAAATCTCATTAAAGAAGTACAATAAATAAAATTTAAAATACACTTTTTATTAGTAAGACTTTGGGTGCCTTATACCAACAGGGTTTTCTCTAAAACAATACAGAAAAGCATATAAATTACTAAACTACACAATAATTCACACACTGTATAACTCATTGATAAGCATAAACTATTACAATTAAATCATCCCTTCCATAATCATGAACAAAAGCATAGCATAAACTGTGAATTTCATATGCACAGAACACCCATCTCTCGAGACACTCCACACTTACTTAAAGCCACCTTAATCAGCCCACCCGAAAATAAAACACACATCACTCTCTCACACATACACACACATGCCAAACAAAACCAAACCTCCCTTCTTCAATAAAAGCTGGGACACCCTCCTTGCAATCTTGAAGTCTGCCCTTAAAAGTTCAGATTTACTTAACGTACACCAGTGTGCCGAGGTGTGTTATCTGTGAACTTTAGTATAAAGTAATTTAAAGGGATCAGTCCCACTACTGTAGTTAAAAATCACTCAGTCCAAAAATCTCTAACTGCCCGGAAGCATCAACTGAGCCATATCACTTTTTATTACAACTTTCTCAGCTTTAAATTCAAACAATGAGTAACACGCCTCTGCACTGACAACCACCATCTTAAATATTCTCCTTCTCTGAGCCCTTTCTTATTTGCAATGGTGATGGACAGATTGACAGATGAGATTAGACAGGAGTCCCCGTGGAATATGATGTTTGCTGATGACATTGTGATCTGTAGCGATAGTAGGGAGCAGGTTGAGGAGACCCTGGAGAGGTGGAGATGCTCTAGTGAGGAGAGGAATGAAGGTCAGTAGGAACAAGACAGAATACATGTGTGTAAATGAGAGGGAGGTCTGGTGAGGATGCAAGGAGTAGAGTTGGCGAAGGTGGATGAGTTTAAATACTTGGGATCAACAGTACAGAGTAATGGGGATTGTAGAAGAGAGGTGAAAAAGAGAGTGTAGGCAGGGTGGAATGGGTGGAGAAGAGTGTCAAGAGTGATTTGTGACAGAAGGATATCAGCAAGAGTGAAAGGGAAGGTCTACAGGACGGTAGTGAGACCGGCTATGTTATATGGGTTGGAGACAGTGGCAGTGACCAGAAAACAGGACACAGAGCTGGAGGTGGCAGAGATGCTAAGATTTGCATTGGGTGTGACGAGGATGGAAAGGATTAGAAATTAGTACATTAGAGGGTCAGCTCAAGTTGGACGGTTGAGAGACAAAGTCAGAGAGGCGAGATTGCGTTGGTTTGGACATGTGCAGAGCAGAGATGCTGGGTATATTGAGAGAAGGATGCTAAAGATAGAGCTGCCAGACAAGAGAAAAAGAGGAAGGTCTAAGAGAAGGTTTATGGATGTGGTGAGAGAGGACATGCAGATGATGGGTGTAACAGAACAAGATGCAGAGGACAGAAAGATATGGAAGAAGATGATCCGCTGTGGCTAGCCCTAACAGGAGCAGCCGAAAGAAGAAGAAGGAAGGGGCATCATCTGCAGTGTAATTGCTCCAATTAATCAATCAGTCCATCAACCATGTCAACAAGTTCAGTACAGCATGTTATGCGGGTGATAGGATAAATCTGTCTGAATTATTCAGTGAACAGTTCAGTCAAAAATGTTTAACTCTACTGATTAACATCATGTTCAGTGTCTACTGCTTGTCTAAACATTTTCATATTTTGTGGTGTTCTTACTGGTCTTGGTGGTAAAATAAACATGTGCTTCACACTACCAGTTGATGGACAATTATTGAATCACTTTGTAGTGTGAGTAAAAGGCTTTCTTCCTAGTGAAGCAAATTCAACTTAAAGCAAAATTTTCTTTGCACCTTTATTACATATTTAATGAAGATTCAATGTATGCCATAACGGCAAAAACACAAAGCACAAAGACCAATTGTACATCACCACTGAACTGCATTAAGCATACATTACTGCCATGGCACTATGTTTATACTCCCACCACACTCACTTGCCCTTGAAGTCCACATGACGCTCACCGGGGAATGGCCGCACATTACCTGCTCTCTAGTCCTCACCACTTACTCTTCAGCTTCTGCCACATCATTTTTTTTCCCTCTTACTACATTTAAACAGGACTTACACGCTCAGAAACATGCCTTCAGGAAGAAGAACTTCTCTTGAATCAGCAACTGCTAGCCCTACAAAGAAGCCTCTCATGTTCAAATGTGACTGTGCCATGGTGGCTGTGCCTGATCAGTGGTCCTTTATAATTACAGATCTAAAAACCTTTTTCAAGCCAAGTTCAAGCCAAGCTTTTCAGATTTAAGAGCTGACTTTAATTCCTTGAAGGCCGAGCAGAGCACGTTCTCTAAATTCTTTTGGCCGATTTATAAAACTCCTTTAAAATGATATCTTAGTGGGTTCAGCCCCTGACCAATTTGTAATTTATGCTTGCTTAAAGTGGCTGGTTCTTGTTTTCGTGTTTTGTCCTGTTCTCCTGCCTTCATTTCCAACTCTCTTTTGTTCATTTTGGATTTCTTTATTCCTTTTCTTTTTTTTTACTTCTTGATTTTTCCTCATAGTCCTTTTCATCCTTTCATCCTCTAAAAATCAATTATCTGACAATGGTCTCAGTTTGATTGTTTATTAGGTTGTGAGATGGAAGGTGGGGAATTGTTATTATATTTTCATTCATGTGTCAGCAGTTTTGATTTCCTTACTGCCATAATCAATAGTATGCTAAATAGCAGGTAATGTGTTACTCGATGCAGAATTCTCAATTGAATGAATTGAAAATTTTACTAGATTTGGTATCCATCACAGATATCTCTGCAACCCAATTTGACTCATGACATATAGTTTATGAAACACTGCGTTAGAATAATTGATGTAAACACTCCATAACTATGTTATCAAGAATGAGAAAAGAACATACAGATACTGAAAGATAATTTTCTTGGTAACCTCACCCAACCCAATGCATACTTTAATTTACCTATTTTAAAGTTCTTCCCAATATTTTTTTTATTAACTGAATAACTGGGAATTAAGGCTCTGTATACACATCATGCCCAAATCGGCTCTCATATTAGAGATTATAGCATTATTACTGATTTCCTCCCTTTAGCATTCTTATCACATACACACACATATATATATATATATACATACACACACATATACATATACATATACATATACATATATTTGTGGTCCTTGGGGCTTGTGCCTCCTCCAGACCGCAAGGGGGCGTCCGTCCTGGTTCTGTTGGGGGCCGCGGGTGAAGGGCTTGGAAGCCCAGCCCTGTAGGGACCCGTGGCCACCGCCAGGCGGCGCCCCGATGCCGGTTTATCCCGTGTGGTCCCCGGCCGGGGCTGGAGCCCGGCCAGGACGCCTAGGAGGACCAGAGGAGGGCGTGTGCCTCCTCCAGACCGAGCGGGGGCATCCGTCCTGGTTATGCAGGAGGCCTCGGGTAGGGGGCTTAGAAGCCCAGCCCTGTAGGGACCCGTGGCCACCGCCAGGCGGCGCCCCAGTGCCCATTTATCCCGGGAGCCCGGCACTTCCGCCACACCAGGAAGTGCCGGGGGGAAGACGACAGGGGCTACACGGACGGCTTCCGGGTGTGCAGCCGGCACTTCTGCCACACAGGGGTGTGGCTAACACTAATTGCCGGGGAGCAGCTGGAGCCCATCCGGGTTCCCATAAGAGGGGCCACCTCCCTCCAGTGATCAGTGGATGTCGGGTGGAAGAGGACAGAGCTGGAGAGAGGACGGGAGGCGGTCGAGAGAAAGGCACAGTGACTGAGAGTGTGGCCTGGACTTTGGGGAGTCGGTGCAAGAGGCACTGGGGTTTGTGAGCACGAACTGTATATATTTGTTGTAAATAAACGGTGTGTGGTGAAACAACAATGTCCGTCTGTCTGTGTCCGGGGCCAAGTTCACAATATATATAAACGTCTACGTGTGGAAGTGTGTGTGTCTGTCTGGCCCAGAAGTGAGAGGTGGAGTCGGGGTAAGGGCTCTACCTCCGAGGAAACAGAAAACTCGCTTAGCCGCTAATAAAACAAGCGAGGCCAGCATGTCGGAAAAACGAAACCTCAGAAGAAAGACGTATTTAGGAAACTGAGTCAATCACATCTGTGTTTACTGTAGCATACTGCTGCTACAGATAAAGCTTCATGCAGACTTTCAACTGCACTCCAAAATGTCCAGATCTGTTCTTCATTTGTATTGTGGCATATTCACACTGTATTTAATTGGGAAAAAGGAATGAAAACATTACAAGTCAGAAACAATTACTGATTGGGAACAATTTTAATTAGCACAAAGTGAATCACTCTAATAATGTGGGCAAATTTGGATCAATATGGATGACAGTTCAAAAGGGAGTTTACTGAAAACCTAAAGTAACCTAAATGTGCTTATAACTCACAGACACACATCTTCTGATGTGGGTGCAGCATGCTATGAATATACATTGCATTTGCACAAGATTATTAGGGGCAAATGCACCATCACAATAGCACAAGAAAAGGCAAAGTAAAGCAAGAAACCTCCAAAACAGACAAACTCACATTGATATGAAGAGAACAACTAACTAAACTACTCAAACCCAGGGCCCACTGCACCAGCATAGGGTCTGACAATGGATCCAAGGATTTCATCCCGATACCTAATGGCAGTCAAGGTGCTGTTGTCTAGCCTGTAGAGGTCTGTGTGTCCCTCCATGGATATGCCTTCCCAGACCATCACTGACCCACCACCAAACCGGTCATGCTGAATGATGTTACAGGCAGCACAATGTTCTCCACAGCTTCTCCAGACCCTTTCACATCTGTCACATGTGCTCAGGGTGAACCTGCTCTGATCTGTGAAAAGCACAGGGTGCCAGTGGTTTGCCCTGATAATTCTGGTATTCTATGGCAAATGACAATCGAGCTCCACGGCGCCGGGCAGTGAGCACAGGGCCCACTAGTGGAGGTCAGGCCCTCAGCCCACCCTCATGAAGTCTGTTTCTGATTGTTTGGTAAGTAAGATTCACACCAGTGTCCTGCTGGAGATCATTTTATTGTGCTCTGGTAGTGCTAATCCTGTTCCTCCTTGCCCACAGGAGCAGATACCGGTCCTGCTGATGGGTTAAGGTCCTTCTACGGCCCTGTCAAGCTCTCCTAGAGTAACTGCCTGTCTCCTGGACTCTCTTCCATGCCCTTGAGACTGTGCTGGGAGACACCACAAACCTTCTGGGAATGGCAAATATTGATGTGCCATCCTGGAGAGATTGGACTACCTGTACAACCTCTGTAGGGCCCAGGTATCGCCTCATGCTGCCAGTAGTGACACTGACCGTAGCCAATGCAAAACGAGTGACAAAACAGATGAGAAGGGAAAATGCCAGTGGCCTTCACCTGTTAAACCATTCCGGTTTTGGGAGTGCCTGTAGCGCACCTGTTGTGAATTTCATTAACACCAAAGCAGCTGAAACTGATTAACAACCCCCTCTGCTACTTAACTGACCAGATCAATAGCCCAGAAGTTTAATTGACTTGATGCTATACTCTGATTAAAAAGGGTTCCTTTAAATTTTTTGAGCAGTTTACTTCAATGTGGGAGGTAATAGGACAATAAAGGTTAGTAGACATGTTCATGTGTAACAGGCCAGGATGTTAGGAAAGAAACTAAAGACTGGTGTCAAGTTAGTGTAATGAAGAAATTTATCCAGAACTGTAGGGGAGTGACATTTTAGCGGGTGTCAAAGATTCCTGATCATAAATCTTTAGATCAATAAAGATCTTAAAGATTGTTTTTAATAAAAGCACTTTTGCACCTTTTTGTACCATCCCCTTGCTTCATTGTGATGTCTTTATTGTCCACCTCATCCGGTGACATTACTGATGGAACTGGGTTCAAAAGCTCCCAAAAGGATGATGGGAGCATAGAGAGGAACCCGCATCGTCACAGTCTGTTACTAGCATTTAAGGCCTGACATTGTATGTAATGTAAAAAGTGAATGGGAAATACAAACCAGAACAAATCTGGGCTGCATGTGCAATATATGCCCAAAATGGGAATGTTAACCTTTTCCTGTTGTTTCCAGAGGTAGCAGGAGAGAAAGGGTGGAATTATTCAGCATCTCTTTAGAATGCTGCAGTTATCCAGTTACATCACCCAGCATGTCTCGGTCAAGATGCTCTGGGCATATTTGTTACAGAAACTTTAAAGATACCATCACCAGATGTTCATCTTTATTGACCGGCTGGATTAAATATCATTTCCACCACACACCACAATGCAGATGGCCATGTTCAAAACATAACCATAGGCAGAAATGCTAAATGTTTTAAAAGGCGCATCTGCTCTGAGGACCAGAACCCTGTAAAAATAGATTGATAGTCACCTCAAAACCTACAGATTACACTAACCTTCCAAAGTCACTAAAAGGGCTTACTATGGGATTTGTAACATACAAAGCATTCTTTACTGACAGTTGCAAGACCATGAGACAATAATATTACTGACAAACAAACACTGGCACAGTGCACAATGGATAGACTGGATGCAAAATTAAGTAACTGTAATTTTGAAATAATGATCAAGAACATTTTTTTATCCTCTTGCACCGAAAGGACTACATTAAAAAACACAGAAAACTCTTTAGCTGTATTACTATTTAAAACTGTCCACAATATTATGCGTGGGATATGAAGGTTTAAACAAAAGATGGAATTTATACAAAACAAAACATGAAATTTATAAAACAATGATACATATCAAGAGAAATGACTAATTACAAGTAGCACAGAAAAGCAGGAAGATCAATATTGTATATTAGATAGGAAAGTGTAGATAGGCCCAGTGGAGTAGTATAACAGTGTTAATGGCTTTTCAACAGAACAGAGCAAGAAAGTGTTTAAGTCTGGAGATTGATGAAGCCTTAAAAATAAACACAAGAAGAGAGAATGAGGTTTTCCGTGTTTAAAACATGTAAAGTGGGATGCAAAAGTTTGGGCAACCTTGTTAATAGTCATTATTTTCCTGTATAAATCGTTGGTTTTTATGATAAAAAATGTCAGTTAAATATATCATATAGGACACACACACAGTAATATTTGAGAAGTGAAATGAAGTTTATTGGATTTACAGAAAGTGTGCAATAATTGTTCAAACAAAATTAGGCAGGTGCATAAATTTGGGCACCGTTGTCATTTTATTGATTCCAAAACTTTTAGAACTAATTATTGGAACTCAAATTGGCTTGGTAAGCTCAGTGACCCCTGACCTACATACACAGGTGAATCCTATAATGAGAAAGAGTATTTAAGGGGGTCAATCGTAAGTTTCCCTCCTCTTTTAATTTTCTCTGAAGAGTAGCAACATGGGGGTCACAAAACAACTCTCAAATGACCTGAAGACAAAGACTGTTCACCATCATGGTTTAGGGGAAGGATACAGAAAGCTGTCCCAGAGATTTAAGCTGTCTGTTTCCACAGTTAGGAACATATTGAGGAAATGGAAGACCACAGGCTCAGTTCAAGTTAAGGCTCGAAGTGGCAGACCAAGAAAGATTTCGGATAGACAGAAGCGACGAATGGTGAGAACAGTCAGAGTCAACCCACAGACCAGCACCAAAGACCTACAACATCATCTTGCAGCAGATGGAGTCACTGTGCATCGTTCAACCATTCGGCGCACTTTACACAAGGAGATGCTGTATGCGAGAGTGATGCAGAGGAAGCCTTTTCTCCGCCCACAGCACAAACAGAGCTGCTTAGGGTATGCCTTAAGCACATGTGGACAAGCCAGCTTCATTTTGGAATAAGGTGCTGTGGACTGATGAAACTAAAATTGAGTTATTTGGGCATAACAAGGGGCGTTATGCATGGAGGAAAAAGAGCACAGCATGCCAAGAAAAACACCTGCTACCTACAGTAAAATATGGTGGTGGTTCCATCATGCTGTGGGGCTGTGTGGCCAGTGCAGGGACTGGGAATCTTGTCAAAGTTGAGGGACGCATGGATTCCACTCAGTATCAGCAGATTCTGGAGACCAATGTCCAGGAATCAGTAACAAAGCTGAAGCTGCAGCGGGGCTGGATCTTTCAACAAGACAACGACCCGAAACACTGCTCAAAATCCACTAAGGCATTCATGCAGAGGAACAAGTACAACGTTCTGGAATGGCCATCTCAGTCCCCAGACCTGAATATAATTGAAAATCTGTGGTGCGAGTTAAAAAGAGCTGTCCATGCTCGGAAGCCATCAAACCTGAATGAACTAGAGATGTTTTGTAAAGAGGAATGGTCCAAAATACCTTCAACCACAATCCAGACTCTCATTGGAACCTACAGGAAGCATTTAGAGGCTGTAATTTCTGCAAAAGGTGGATCTACTAAATATTGATTTCATTTCTTTTTTGTGGTGCCCAAATTTACGCACCTGCCTGATTTTGTTTGAACAATTATTGCACACTTTCTGTAAATCCAATAAACTTCATTTCACTTCTCAAATATCACTGTGTGTGTCTCCTATATGATATATTTAACTGACATTTTTTATCGTAACAACCAACGATTTATACAGAAAAATAATGACTATTAACAAGGTTGACCAAACTTTTGCATCCCACTGTAGAACTCAGTTGTCAAAATAGCTGAGGATTTTCAGAGCCCAGCATATTCTAATGAGAAACTGTAGCAATGTACTGCAAAGGATGGTAAGGATAGAGCTGCCAGGCAACAGAAAAAGAGGAAGGCCTAAGAGAAGGTTTATGGATGTGGTGAGAAAAGACATGCAAGTGATAGGTGCAGAGCAAGATTCAGAGGACAGAAATATATGGAAGAAGATAATCCGCTGTGGCAACCCCTAACAGGAGCAGCCGAAAGAAGAAGAAACAGCTTTGCAGGATGGTTCTAAATACATTCCTAAAGACAATCCATTCAACTCATTTTTTGATTTTGTGTACAAAAGATATGGTCATCAGTTTATTATTGATTTATAAAATCCTTTCCTACTATGTATGTAGTGATAATAGTTTACTTATTAAAACATACATTTCCCTTTATTGAATTCAGAAAAAATAATATTGGGTGTTGTTAATATTTCATTTAAATTCAGTACTTTTAGTGACTATGTTTTCAATGAAATGTGTATACAATTTTAATCATCTTACAGGACGAGACGTGATTCTCAAGACAACAGTACATGTCTGGAGACAGCACGTTAAAAAACTTGTAGTGAATAGCAGCAAAATATGTCACTGAAAAAGCCACTCCAATTAGATTTCATTCAAAAAAGCCACCCTCAAATTCCTTCTGTTTATAAACTTTAAAATTTCAGGGTTTCAGTGTTCCATTTCTATTCATGTATTAGACAAAACGTAAACTGGAGAAAAAAGGAGAGAGCAACAACTGATCAACAGAATTGACACTGAAAGAAACTAAAATGCTAAAATTGCTGTTATCCAGGGTCCTGATAACAGAGAATTTACCAACAAAACTGAATAACGACCCTACCATAACGTTACGAACGAAGCTGGCCACGAAGGACAAAATGCATTTAACATTACTTTGCCAAAAAACTCACTTTTTTAAAGGAAACTAATTTTAATGGAAAATACTATAGATAGAAAATACTATAGATAGAAAGATGCCGTGCCAATAGTCGAACTGGTTGTACAGATATATGAAAGCGTGGCTCTAACTTAGATTATACCTAAACTTTGGATACGCTATGTCAACAACACATTCATCACATTAAAAAGCAAAAACAACCAAATGAACTCCACAACCACATCATCTCAGTACTTACTACAATTCAGTTCACTATGGAAACAGAAATGAACGGACGCATCAACTTCCTAGACATCTTCACTGAAAGAGGTAATAAACGCCAATTTGAGTACAAGTGTTTATTGCATATTCTGTATTTTGTTACGTTCTCAAAGAATTCCAGCATATTAGCGAAACAAAATATGTCCAGTCTGAACCCATGTTGATCACATACTAATACATCAGTTCTTGATATGTGATACTCAATGTTTGCAAGTCATGTTAAGCTTCCTGTTATGACTAGGAGTCCCAAACAACATAAGTCCTAAGCGCACATCCAAAAATGCCCAGTAGAGTTGGAAATCCCATGATGTATTAAGATTTATTCTTCACAAAAACCTCTGTAATAGTATGAAGTAATGACGAGTACAAATGGTATACAATGCCTGTTACAGGCAATTCGAAAAGCAAGCAAAGTCCCAATACGGAATCCAAAGAGAGGTCAAAAGAGCAGAACAAAAGGTGAAAAAAAAAAAACAGTAATATCTAAAAAACACTAAGCACAGCATAACACAAGCAAACTCATCAACTCCAGAGTACATTCACACTGAACTACCAAGAACTGTGGAAGACCTTCAAGATTTATAGGGCAAAGGGCAATTCCTAGGGGTGGTAACTGGAGGGTGGCCCTGCCTCACTGGGACTACCCACAATACACATGGAACATAATAAAGGCGGTTATATTTGTAGACAAAACAAAGAATGGTTCATATAATCAATAGAAATAAAAGAATCAAGAATAAACAAAAGAGACATAAAACATGAATATGAACTCCAGTCAGGGCGGCTGAGATAACACCTACTGGCCTATAGTTTACTTGGATCAACCCAATCACCTTTTTATGTAATAAGGTTGTGAAAAAATGTGTCAAGGGTTTGTATACATTCTCATTAATATCTTTACACACTTAGGGATAAGTGATATTAATCTGTCAATATGTTTAATTTCAGCCTTTTTAATCTACGCAACACTTCTCCCACTAAAGTTTTCAATTCACTATGTGCTTTTGTAGTAGTTCTAATGACTACAGTCAATTAGTACATAATATAACTTAGCTTTTTTATCATTTGAGAAGATATCAACAAACAACAAATATGTTACTAAAAATAATAAATGAAAAAAAAAACACTATTTTTAGAAATTAATTAGTTGATGCTGCCACACAGACTGCAAATCGTTAAATCAAGGATTACTTTTTCATGGAAAACATATTTCTGGTTAAACATGTAATTAATCTGTCTTCCCAGCAACATTTTATGACAAAAAGAAGAGTGGTGGGTGGCAAAGCACTTAGCCACCCATTATGTACCCAACCTATTTGTCACATTTTACACATTGACAAAAACAGCCAGTAAATCTTCAGTTCTGCTCTTAAATAATAGGCTGTGGAGGTGTGACTGTGATATGGGTGATGTGGGAATAAACCATTACGACTGCATGGCTTACATGGGCATGAGGCAGTCTGTCGCTTAACACAGTTTTGTGAGTGAATATCACTGGTTATTTTCATACCTTTATTCTTCAATCTGGCAGATATTTATTACAGTGTTACAGAACATGAAGGAGCAATGCACCCTCACTCTGAAGCTGTATTAAACAGTTCCCATACAGCATACTAAAAGAAGACTGTTTTAGCCCAACTACAAAATCAAAACTTCAGCAATACAAGAAGGCAAATTTGAACAGAAGTACTTAAAGAATTCCTTGGTGTCTTCACAGCAATTGTTGAGAAATTTCAGAAAATAATGAACAAAGTGGACTAATTAACAATGTGTTGCTTTCAAATTACAACATTTTACTTCCTGTTGACATGGTATGTTGATACAACATGTTCACATGCAATGCAGTGTGTTCATAAACACACAGTAGCCATTAAAAAGCCAAAAATACTGCTAGGGTTAAGACTCTAGTATCAAATTTGTCTATATGCAACTATTAAAGCACAAATTGTATTTGTATATGCAAAATAACCACAAGGGTTTCCACTATCTTTGGAAGAGGTCCGACAATCCAAAAATGACCAGAACAAAAGAGACAGACTTGGCCTAAGATATTCACAGAGAAATGCGTTTCAGAATGTTGGGCAAAACTGTGAAAAAGATAATGTTTCTACAGAATGACATGGTAACTTCAAATTACTCTAAACAATTTTCTCAGCACAAGAGTGCATACTGAAGATTATATAAATTTAATTTACATTTGCTGTGAAATCCACAAACATGACACAAGAGCTGAGCAGTTGCTGAATGGAATGTTGACCGGTGAAGTTTGTCATTTTTGATCTGCAGTTGGTAATTTATAGGACATCTGAGCTTAGTGATAAACAGGTTTCTGATGGCATATCCTTCAAACTATTTTTCAGTGAACTACTGAGAAGTGAATTTTTGGAAAGTAAATCTCCATCCTTGCACCACTTTAAAATCAATGACATGGGAAAGGATCCATGAATTTGCAGTACTTACCATCAAACTAGATACCCCAGTGAACTTTGGAAAATAATTGTTAATGCATTAAATGTACTGCACAGAACCAGTAAGTACTGCCTGGTATACAACAAAAAAATGGTCATTCACTTGTTATCTGAGAGGATTATGCTGGGTAGCTGTATTAGATGCTCTGCTCTGTGGTTAGAAGAAGAATTGCAGACATGTGGAGAAGGCATAACAAAGTCACATCTGACTTGCTCCGTTACTCTGAATTAAACTGCAGAAAAAAGTTGATGAAAATAAATAAGTATTGTCTTTGCTAAAGAAAGGAGCTATACAGAACAAAGGCAATCTGATAGGTGACACATTTAGCATACACATCATCCATCCGTCCATCCATCCATTTTCTTAGCCCTCTCATACAAGACAGGGTTTTGGGGCAGCTATCACAGCAATCATTGGGTGCAAAGCAGGGGCGCCACCAGTCCATCACAGCATGCCTTCTTTATATTTTCAACATTCTAAAGATGAATAAGATGGACTCAACAATTTCTTGTGAATCATCTTTAAAGTGACAGGCTATAGGAGAAAATGACAATGACATCAGACATAAAGGTCAGTATAGCAATTAATCAAAGACAAGGAACAAAGAGCTTGTCCATGGTTATGATGGAAAACCAAGACTGGCAAAAAAACAAGAAAACATAATATAAAAATTGTGACTACGGCACAAAAGTCAGATTGTTGCAACAACTTCCTTATATATGTAATTAATTACTAAATAAACTTTAACAGACTCTGTGGTATTTATTGTTGTCATGAAAGAACATTCCTGTAATAGATGTGAGGGGTCAACCATATAGAATTACAGGATATTTGATCACATCTTCTCAATTATTCGACTGGTTTTTGTGTCCATTTCATTACCAATTGATATCCTTTTTATACACCCTTTTTGCAGATCATGGTCAAGGTCAGCCATATAAAGATGTTTCTGGTTAATCAGACATCTAACAAACCCCTAAATCCACCCCAGCCCCAAACAAACCAGTAACCGGGCCGGCCCCCCCCCCAAAAAAAAGGATCGCGCGCACGCACAAACACAAAGAAACCCAGAGTACATCCTAGCTGAAGTCATTATATGGCATTTAGCAGTATCCTTTGTTCACATCGTTTAAATACTTTTAAGGGGCAGGAAATGGTCAACCTTAAACCAACAAGGCTATCGGATTTTGTTACTGGAACGAAATCGCCTATCAAATCCAAATATTGTGAAGAGATTTTTTTAGTTATACATACATATATATATATTTAAATAACGAGTTAATAAACACGAAGGTAGTCAAATAGTGCCAAGAATGACATCCACAGATAAGTGTCTTTGTGCTTTTCTGAACCCCGCATTATGCTCAGTATTCACTGGTTTCCAATTCCGTTACTTCCGTTATGTTACAAAATGCCAGAAAAACAAAACACTTAGAGGAAAGAGAACTCAGCTGATACTAATAAAAAATGAACAGCGCGTGTGTGTGTGTGTTTATAAATTATACATTTGTACACTGAGCGACAGGGACATTAACTAAACGGGACAGCCTCCATTCGTTCGACTACAGACACACATGAACTCATCCCCACCTCCTCGATCGCTCACATCCACAAAGAAAAAAAATCCCTTTCTTCGCTCGCAGGATTCTCGTTTCATTGTTTCTCTACGCTGACTCAGACTGCAAGAGATTAAAACACACACACACACAAGTCACCGGACCGACACGCGCTCTCGCACAAAATGTTTTAAACAGAAAAAAGAATTGAGGGGGTGGTCTTTTAAGTAAAACTGGAATTCGACTCATTTCGCCCTCCCCACACAAGTATAAAACTTGAACAAAAGGCTACCTTTACTGTGCTTCTCCATATGTACGCGCGGGCGCGTGTCTCGCTTCCTCAGCTCTCAATTATCCCAAACCAGCAAACACACCGCTCCTCAATGATGCGCTCCTCTCCTCACTCAGATTCTAGAATTGCTCGAACTGTCAAATGCACGGAAGATTGACAGCAGCCTTAGCCTACCGCAAATGGCGTTGGTGATTTCTCCCACTAAGACTAGGAAGGAGGCGGGGAATAATCAAGCCAACAGAGGCGTGACCGTAATGATTGACACCTTTACATACCACTTATCCAGTTACTAAACGTGGGCTATCCAATCAGGATGCTGAGCTGAGTGAAGACGGCCAGAAAACTTTTATTTCAAATAATTGGCAAAAAATTGAGAATGGTGATGCCGGCTTCAAGTCTGACAAAGCATGAATCACGCATATAACAGCATTAGCTTGTTTTCAGTAAAGACAATGGAAGAAACAAATTTCACAACGAAAGAAGCATATGTTCAACATCGGACTAAAAATTCAATTATGGTAAACTTTTTTTATTCAAAGGGACGTTGGACACCTTAAAACTTACTTTTTTTTAAATTACGTAATTTACCAGAGTCGCTACCATGTGGCCGAATCGTCTATCATAGTTTTATAATTACTGTATATTTTAAATACAATTCCAATACTGGGAACACTTAAGATATTGGTTATGTTTCTCCAAATTACTTTTCACTATATGCGTGAGTGTGAAAGTTTATGTTAGTTTTATAGTTCTAAATGTGACAAAGTTCTGTATTCCGTTAAAGAACCACATATGACAATTATGTAAGCAACATTATATTATTTTTGGGAGTTCAAAATGGATCTTGGCCATTTGCAGAGCAACAGGCGACGATCACTCTATTCATCCATCAGTTTTTACAATTCAAGTTAGAACAGCAGCACAAAACACAATGGCAGCTATGATAATAGTGCAGAGGTGCAATTAAATGTAGTGTAGACAGAGAGATACTCGGACAGATAATTACATTGAATGATTTGGCTCTATTGATACCAGAACGGAAATTCACTAAGATTCTAGCAGCAACAAAGAGTGGCACATTAAAGTTAAACAAAACAGTAAAAATAAAAAAAAAAACGTGCAAAATCCAGAACTGTACACATAACACTTAAAGGGATAATCCACCCACAAATGATATTATTTTTATATGTTACTTACTCCATGTAATTTGTAAAAGAAAAAAAAAACACTTGCTAAATGGGGAAAAAAGTCAATGATATGATAAAGCTAATAGTGACCAATGCTATACAATGATGTGAAAAATGTCCATGAGAAAAAGAAAAAAAAATTCATGGTACTCATATGAGGCATCCATCCATATGATCAAAATGTGCAAAATGCACGCCTTTTTTTGCTAAAATAATGTTAAAATAGTTACTTCTGGAAAAATCAGCACACATCATAAACTGGAAAACTAAAGGCTGATGGGAATGACTTTTTGAATTGAAGACCGCCCTGTTCAACAATGAATGATAAGATGTGTCTTCAGTTCAAAAAGTCATTGTCATCAGCCTTTAGTTTTTCAGTTTATGATGTGTGGTGATTTTTCCAGAAGTAACCATTTAATCATATTTTAGCAAAAAATTATGCGTTTTGTATGTGTTGCCCATATGATTGAATAGCTGACATGTGGATTATGTGATACGAGTAACGTGATTTTTTTTCATTTTTCCATGGGTGTTTTTCAAATCATTTGCCGCTGTACAGCAGTGGTCACCTTTGACTTCTATTATATCATAAACGTTTTTCTCTCCATTTTGCATGTAAACATGAGAATTTTTTATTTCTCAGCCACCAATACAAACTACATGGGTTAAGTAACATAAAAAAACACTATTTTTGGGTGGAGTATTCCTTTAGTATAATTCAGTAACAGTTTGACCCAACCCTATCCCAGCAGCCCTGGATTAAGCACCAATTCATCATAGTGTCCACTCATGCAGAAACAATTCAAATCTTTGGATACAGTATGTGAAAAGAAAACGGGAGTACCTTGAAGTTAGTAGATACAGAGGTGGGCAGATTGTGCAAACTCAACACAGTATTTTTTTCTTTAGTTAAGTATTGTTGTGAAAACTTGAATGTCATTACTTTTAGTAAATGATTATCATTTGTTCATCCGTCCAAGTTTTTACCCTACCTATCCCAATTTAAGGCCCCTTTTTCTTCTTAGCATTGACTTTAAGTGTTTAACTGTTCTGGAGATGGGATACCAGTCCTTCACATCACAGCTCACACTCAGGCATACCTCCATACCAGACCAATTTAGAGACACCAATGCACTTGGTATGTACATCTTTAGGATATGGGAGGAAACAACAGTACCAAGAGAGAAATCACACAGACATGGAGAAAATGTACAAATTGCACGAACAGAGAGTGACCAGGTTGGAAATCCAATACTGTTCTCTTTAACCATGAGGCCGAATTGTCACCCACTCAGTTCTTTTTAAGTAAGTTCAATTCATTTTATTTTTCGACTATTTCTATATTTCCTCTGTGTCACTATTTTCTTAATCACATCATTTTTGTTTGTTGTTGCATGTTATTATGTGTTTATTTTAACTAATCTGCATTTGTAAATATGTACTTTGCTACAGGCTTGTAACTCCACCCATCCATTTTTAAATCCACTTAAGGGTCCCAGGAGTCCGAGTCTGTTGCAGAAAGATTAGGCACTACAAGGCAGGCTCCAACGGTGAAATTGCCACCTGTATATTACAGGGCATATCCATGCATATCCCAACACCCTCCCTGTTTAGAGACACCAATCAGCCCAACAATCACAAGTTTTGAATGTTTGAGGAAATGCAGAGTTTTCTGAGGAACAACCCAAGCCTACCTGAGAAGAACATGCAAAAAGCACAATGTCCAGGCTGGGATCTGAACCCAGGACTCTATATAGCTATGTAGCAGCAGCACTCACTGTGACGCTTGTAAATGGAAGTGCCCAATGTAATAGGAAAATTGAATGAACCTGTGTTTATAATTAGATTTGTTCATTATTAGATACGTTCAGCAAATCACATGATACTGTATACTTCTTATTATAGTGAGGGAAATAAAATGAATAGATTATTAAGTTGAATAGGGGAATGTGATCAGCTGAAATGATTCAACCGAAAAAGGACAATCTACACATCTCCTAGCATTATTTTGAAAACTGCTTCTTCAACTATCAGTCTTTTTTACATTAACCACAGAATATTCAGTAGCTGCAATACATTGGATGGACAGTTTTGTAAATAGAAATACATTGTCAACTTAAACTAACACAAAATTAACGGTCTTACAAATCCAGACAGGTGTATGCTTATGCCAACTGTGGTGAACAGCAGGGTGTCAAGGGTGGGCCTGTCTGCTCTGTTGTTCTAGGGACAGTGCCATCTGTATACAGATTTCAGTGACTTCATATTCACACTATGTACATGTTCCTCAGCGCCACATAATTATCACAAAATCTGCACACTTCTTATAGGACAAATAGACACACATAAAAGGTGTGGATTAGCCTTCTTCCAGATGTCTCTTAGTGAATAAATACAAGATAGCGCACTGAGCTTGGATTCTTAAAGATTAGAAAAATTTGGATAATGAAGTCAACAGTATTTATACAGCAGCAGCGGGTTTAATGGCTAAGATATGTATCTGTAAATCAGCTCAGTCTCCATACAGACTCACCTTCTGCCACTTCAGCTGCCAGGCATCCAGCTGTGGAAGTATGAAGTAATGGGGCCATGCATTTTTAATTTTAAGTTGGTCTGGATAACTTTATAAAATGCAAAATAAACAAGGACTGAGATAGGCTCCATCCGTAACCCTGAATTGGATTAAGGTAGTTTGAAAATTAATGTATGACATTTAATTTCCATAAGGAACTGCCACATTTTTCCCCGTAAAAGACCCAGTTGGTTAGAAAATAAATTTAATTTTATAAACTCAAACATACTGTTCAGACTTGTTTTTTTTAATCACAAACCAGAATGTATCACAAAGTGTCAATGACATGAAATTGTACACTCTGTTCAAACTAACAACACTGCCTATCCCATGTGAAACACTGAAAACTAAAGGAACTCTGAAGTAGGACCAACTCAAAATGGGTGATGTCAGGGCTAAAAACAGATAATGTTAGTGTGATACCTATTTTCCTGTAGTCCAGTTTTCTTGTACCCTTCCAGCATAAAACATCTTTTTTATTAGAGATGAGCGGATTGAACCAGCATTCTTTTTTTGGATTTAAAATGCTTAAGCTATTCAATGTTTTTATCTTTTGTTAACTTTTGTTTCACCATTAAAATATTTTGTGGCATAAATCACTTAGAATCAATTTTTAACCAGGCCTTTCAATTGTGTGCAGTGGATTTATGAAAGAACAAGTCATTTTTACCAGAACATGCTGTTCTCTAAACCCTCACTATAAGTAACCACATCTGATGCTCATATTGTAATATATTACTATACTATAGTTTTACCCCATGGATTAGCTGTGTATGATTAATTCATCTTTGAAAGATTCTGAAGTTCCAAATTAATAACAGAATATATTATTACTTGGTGAACTGTGTTTAACGTCACACAACAGCAAATTTGAATCATAAAATATAATCTGTTACTGAATGAGCTCCATTTGGCTTTCCATTTTTGTCTGCTACATACATGTGGAATGTGACCATATGAGTCAGCATTACTGTGATCCTTCTCTCAGTTTAAACTTTAAGCAGAGTTATGTACATACAAAACTTCAAGTAAAAATATAACTTCTTAAAGTAAGCAAATTATAGAGGACCCAACTGCTGCTGAGGGAGGTCTTTGCAGAGAATTTACTGTATATCAGAATTGTTTAATATAGCAGATATTTTGAATTCTTTAGATATACAGATATATTAGTCATAGGATGGATATATAACCAGGATTAAACAGCAATCCATTTGAGGGGCATATTCACTCAAATACACACATAAAATCATCTATTCCAGCTAACTTAATGTACATCTTTTGGAATGCTACAGGAAATTAAAATACCTGGAGAAAATCCATGCAATGTGCAAACTTCACAGACATGGTGTCCAGGCTGGGAATTAAATCCTGGGTTCTGTCAATACATAGTAGGCAACTGCGTTAACTATAGCAGAAAAAATAGTCCTAAATTAAGTATTGTAAAGCCAAATCAGCTAATGAGAGCTGTTCAACAGAAAATGGTTATCTGTTATGCCAGACGTGTGTATTCAAAAAAGATTGGCTGGTCCAAAACATAGACAAAGTCCACCTGCTTATTTTCTACTAGACAGTCTCCTTGAATTACCTGATGGCAAAGGGGATGTGAGCAACCCCGAGAATGATATAAACCACACCAGAGACACATGTCCATTAGAAGAACTGTGACAATGTCTATGGTTCAGATATGCTGCCATCAAAAACCAAAGAGACAGACTGTAAGTGAAGTCATAACAAGTGTGGATAACAAGAAGTGCCTTCTGGCTGGCATCCCATAGTAGCAACAGGGCAGTGCATCTTAATAACACAGTAACAGAATGCTGAGACTACAAAAAAGGAGACACGATGCACTTAAATGATAATAAATTGTATTGGGAGCAAGATCCTGCCCCAAGTGAAGGAGTTCAAGAATCTTGGGGTCTTGTTCATGAGTGAGGAAAGAATGGAGCGTGAGATCGACAGGCGGATCGGTGCGGCGTCCGCAGTGATGCAGGCTCTGCATCAGTCTGTAGTGGTGAAAAAATGAGCTAAGCCGTAAGGCAAAGCTCTCAATTTACAGTCGATCTATGTTCCTACCCTCACCTATGGTCATGAGCTATGCGTAGTGACTGAAAGAACGAGATCGCGAATACAAGCGGCTGAAATGAGTTTCCTCTGCAGGGTCTGGGCTTTCCCTTAAAGATAGGGTGAGAAGCTTAGTCACCCAGGAGGGGCTCAGAGTAGAGCCGCTGCTCCTCCGCATCGAGGGGAGTCAGATGAGGTGGCTCGGGCATCTGATCAGGATGCCTCCTGGACGCCTTCCTTGTGAGGTGTTCCGGGCACGTCCAACCGGGAGGAGGCCCCGGGGAAGACCCAGGACACGCTGGAGGGACTATGTCTCCCGGCTGGTCTGGGAACGCCTCGGGATTCCCCCGGAAGAGCTAGAAGAAGTGGCCGGGGAGAGAGAAGTCTGGGCATCTCTGCTCAAGCTGCTGCCCCCGCGACCCGATCTCGGATAAGCGGAAGAGGATGGATGGATGGATGGATGTAAATAAATTAATAATGCAAAATGCCTATGTGTTATAACCTCCCCGAAACAGGAAACCTCCAGGGAGGTTTTAAAACAAGAAAAATGTTTTAACATGGTGTCCAAATCCATAGCAGTTATCTAGGTGCCTCAGGAATGTCTCTGGCATTTTGTACTCTCATTCTAAATGTTTTGGACTATGTTTTTAAGTGATGAGATCCCTAAAGAGCAAAAATACAACCTTGACAAATTTAATGCATAGATGAATGTGTTGGTAGATGGGCAGGGAGCATGCAATTAGAAAGTGATAGCACAGAATGAGTCTGATCAGACCCTAAGAGACAGAAGTGCTAGATATAGTAATGCAGGAAAAATGGTGCCATTGGCTGGTGGTAAGGCCCCCTAATGTACTGGATGCCTAAGAAGGCATTAGGCAATGTTGGCATAGGGGCAAAGTATACTCAAACGGTGGGCAGGTGTTCATGCTTTTGACTTTAGTCAACTCCCATGAAGCTAAGGTATTTTTGTTTTAATTTTATTTGTACTTTGCTGCTTTTGGCCTTGTTGGTGTTATTGTAGTTGTTAAGGGCCCCTATAAGAGTGCCCCTACTGTTACAAAAGCATTGAACATGCAAGCGTATTTGAAGCAGGCCTTGTTGCCTTGACATTCCTGTCACCCATAACCATCTCCTGCTTGTTATTCACTGGCAGTTATGCCTCCTGCGTGCTCCTTCACAAACATTTAAGTTTCTCTCTAAGTGCATGTAATAATGCTTAAAATGACTGTAAGACTGGTTAGTCAATCACTTATTTTACACTTAGTTCAGTTTACTCTAGAGTACATATGTCTTGACCTCTACCTTCTTCTCAACAGTTTTTCTTTTCACTTTTGCCTAAGCTTTTTGAATGCTTTGTGTTTTTCCAACCAACTACGCCTGCTTCTTTGGTACCCTAATTTTGAATGATTGTGTACTGACTTCTCTTCATTCCACTTATTTAAATCCATCTATAAACAAATAACAAATACATGAGCAGGAGTATGTGCACCTAAGAATGGAATATTTTCTGTGTGAGGTTTAAACGTTTTTTGAGTATTTGTGCATCTTTCTTCCAGGAACTTTGGGTTTTGCTGTGTTTTGATGTGCACTGTGATAGATTTCTGTCATGTGTATCATATCACAGCCACTAGGGCCTGCATGTACTGCTGTTGCTGTAATACCCGATGGCACTGAAGGACTGCCGGCATTAAACACCGTTTCAAAGTTGAAAAGTACAAATCTGAGTCAACTTGTATGACATGTGGGTCACTGAGTAGAACATTGAAGCTAGGAGCTAAAGAATGTGTCTGTACTCTACTCTGTATGACTGTTTGGATGAGCTGGAGAAGTGTTGGCTCTAATACAATATTTAGTAGGTGCTGACAAAATGAGTTATAAAAAAGCACACAGCTCTGTATCATACGCAAATTATGGTGTGAATTATTTTGTACTTTCCATCCAAGTCAAAAATCTTAAATCAGACCGTGCAAGAGAAATAGTTTTTACCATTCTGTCGTTTGGATGGCCAATCTATTAAGAAAGGTAAAATTAAAGAACAGTGGTTTGCATATACCAAAAAAATTTTGAAACCTCTCAACAGTGCTCTACAATGTAATCACTTATTTCAAGTTTAAGGAGCACTTCAAACCTAAAGCTATCATTTATAAAAAATAGTGAAATAAGAATATTTAGTAGATGTAAAACATGGTGTGTGTGATTTAATCATAGCACAAATGCCATCAGCTCTAATGCCTTGCACAATAATACCGTCACTCCTGGTTTCCTTCCAAATAGGAATGGGTGGCAGAAGCACTAAATATACTTTGTCCACTAAAGTATTTACAGAGAAACCTGTATTTTACTTTTTCTGGAAGATTCAACTTGGAAAGTGGAGTACCGGGACTTAGGTTTAGGGTATCATGACTGTGTGAGAAGGTGAGACAGGCTGGAAATGTTGCAGCAAAACTTCAAGGAATGTTTGGCCTATAAAGTACTGTGCTGGTAAATGCTCAGTCATCACCACTTATCAGTGCAATAATAAACCAATTAGTCTCTTTATGGAGTACATCGTAATTAAGTGTTTCTTAAACTATGGGTCCTGACCGTATTGTCTCCACAAGAGCGTGTAGTACTAGCAGACCGTATCCAAGTGCAAATTCTGTACCGCCGCATATTTTTGATATTTTCTATCACAGCAGTGTGCATTCTGAGACATAGCCTATAAAGAACACTGTTGATGCCTGTAAAACAGACAAACTGAGATGACTGACAGCAAAGGTAAAGTAAGGAAGAAATAACAGACAAGATTGTGAGGTGAAGGAACCGCAGCACCAGTTTGAAATGACAAAATGAAAAGAACTGTTCAGGCATAATGATGTGACGATTCTCGAGGTGTTGTGCAGAATATGGACAGTGTCCTGGACTATCAGACAGTGCCATAACTGTGTTTTATTCTAAATGCAGTTTCAGTTGTCATGTAAGACTGGTCGGTGCCTCATCGCATGTTCACTGTTATGACGTACATTAAGTCTACAGCATTTCCATAGCAAAGGTGTAAAGAAGATTTAGTGTTAAGTTTCTAACATGCTTCAGTAACGACAAATTTCTCCTCTTAACACTATTTAAATGCTGTTTGATAAATTTTAGTCCACTGACAGTGTAAAGGACGTGTTTATTGGACCACTGAGGACTGTAAGAACACCAGAATATCTCAAAAGGGAGAGACAGGCTGGAGAGCAAATTACAGTGTTCAGCGTGACGCCAGTTTAAAAGCATTAAACATTTCAACTTGGACTGTTTTCAGAATTCTTCATCAGGATTTGTCCCATTGCCTGTCTAACATAGTGCACACATTTTTAGGAATAATTTTGCTACGCATATTCAGCTTATTAAATTGTTAAATGAAAACTGGGATGTGCTGAACAATTTGCAAACTTATTCAGAAGAATGTATTGTTAATGGTAGGGTTCTTTTGAAAAACATTATGAAAAAAAATAATAATGTTACTTAAAAGAAGAGAAATAAATGATGTTGGTTAATTGTTTTTTGACTACTTTATGGGTGCCATCAGGAGTCATGTGATTCAGTGATAATTCATACTTTCCTTTCAGTAATCATCACATCCTCATACTGCACTATTTAAAAAGAAACATTGACTTCTCTCAGCCTAACTAAACCTAAGAATTTATACTGGCAATGATGTTCATCAGAAATCTGTTCCATGTTTTGAATGATTGTTGTTTACTTAACAATATGTTTGCTTTAGACTTTTCTCTTCTAGTGATATATTTATCTGAGAAATATGTTCAAATGAAAACATCTTTTACTGTTTTGTTTTTATGTGCCCACTGTCATTTGCCTATGTACTGTATGGCTCTGCTGTCTTTATAGCAATAATCCTCTTCTTCTGTCCCAGTATTGTATTAATGTCCTTATCATATTAATAATAAAAAGTTTAAGAACTCCAAACTTACATTTCATTATGTATGTAGACAACCTAGGATTCGAGAGACATTTTAAAAGTGGGCACAGTTTAAAATGCTCATAGTTTGCTGAACAACCCAGATCACCCCGGAATTCATAGCTTTTTTTTGGACCAGTTGCAAAAATAATCAGAGATGTCCTTGTCTGGATTAGATGTGCTGTACTATAAAAGTTTTTAAACTAACAAATGGTGGTCTATCTGACTGCACAACTGTAAAAAGGAGGTAGCATTGATCATGATGTAGACACACGACGGGAGGAAGCCGGACTGACGTGTGAAAGCTGGGCTCACTCTCATGGGTTTATTGCTTTATGTTTGCTTTTTTGACATTCCATCTTCCTTTATAGATCCTGCTTTCTTTTGTTTTTTCATGTCTGTGCCATGCTTTTCTGTTTTGAATTTTCTGACCTGTTTTTGAACCTGTTGCTTATACATTTCTGACTTTAATAAACATATACCGTACCTGTATTTTATTACCCATCTTGCTTATTGTCGTGAAGTCGCATTTTGATCATGCAGGTTTGCACCCCTGCCTTAGCTTGTGTCGTCTGCAGGGCATGATGGGGTATTGCTCTTCTTTCTTTCCAAATTAAATCTGTTCTGAGAGTAGATATAAATTTGCAGGGTCATTGTTGACACGTGCACAGAGTACAGTAAAATTCTTACTTGGATGTGCAAATCAACATACTTGTAACGACACGTATGACACCATGAACCTTACCTTGAACCTTCTGTCATACTTATATAAGTGCACAAAAGAAGAAACCTAGAAATACATACCTTCACCCGTTCTCATGTTCTGTCTAAGCTATTTGCTGGCTCATCTCTCCACTTGTGTAGTCATTACCAAAAGGGGCACTGATACGAGGCATGTCCTTAAAATTGAACTTTTATAATGAACAGTCCCTTCTGTTCAAATGGAGGCCCAGTGTGCCTGATAATGGAGCCACTCATTGTATCTATGTTGCTAGCAATTCTTCCTTTGTTCGCAATCTGAAAATGCTGAAAATAAGAGCAAAAATATTTCTTTACTAAACATGTAATTAAACCAGACTACTCTAAAATATAAAAAGTTACAGTATGACCTATTTTGCTTTTTTTAAAGCAGCCTGTCTATATCAAGGTGGCAGTCTCATTTGAAGCATTGAAACAGTGGAGCAGCATGTCATCCCTACTCACATTAACATTTGACATCCCGTAGAGGCTTGTAAAAGCTGCCGAGGACAACAGTCTCCTTTTGGACTGCTGCATTTGTTGCATTGTCATTGTGAAGGAAATGTATTGAACCATGGATCATGTCCAGATCTCCTTTAAAGATTTAAAACGTTCCATTTACAAGTGGACCCCCACACTATACATTGCCTACATACATTCCCAAATGTCACTTTTCTCTGCTCTCCCTTTTCTGTCTAAGGCAACGTTGGAGGGATGCTGATTAAACTAGGACACTGTAAAAATCATCATATATATTGTACTCAAAGCCCATCTATCTTGTCCTTCAGGGTACACGTTGCAGTGAATAATGAAGGGAAGATGTTGCTTGCTCCGTCATCACCCAAGTTGCTGCCTAATGACTTTTTATTGTCCACAGCTCTCTAAGGAGTTCACTGAGACTTCCAGAATTTGCTTTATCTCCAGAGAGTCCCTTGTGTATATGACAACTGTCCGCTTATTTGTCACAGATGCACTCACCATTAAAAACACACCTAATACACAAATACTGTAACTATAAAAGAGCAGCACAATGTCTCTGGAATTACAATCTAGTCCATTTGCTTTTTGAAATGTGCATTACTTTCTGCTGGGAAAGCATTACTGGTTGGGACCTGTAATTTGTGAGTACATGATATGATCAGGTGGCACGGTGGTGCAGTGGGTAGCGCTGCTGCCTCTCAGTTAGGAGACCCGGGTTTGCTTCCTGGGTCCACACTGCGTGGAGTTTGCATGTTTTCCCCATGTCTGCGTGGGTTTCCTCTGGGTATTCTGGTTTCCTCCCACAGTCCAAAGACATGCAGGTTAGGTGCATTGGCGATCCTAAATTGTCCCTAGTGTGTGCTTGGTGTGTGTGTGTGTGCACCCTGTGGTGGGCTGGCGCCCCGCCCGGGGTTTGTTTCCTGCCTTGCACCATATGTTGGATGGGATTGGCTCCAGCAGACCCCTGTGACCCTGTAGTTAAGATATAGTGGGTTGGATAATGAATGGATGGATGGATGATATGGTCAGTGTTCTGCATTAATGCTTATGCTTTATGGGTGCAAGTACAAGGTAAAGGGCCCTTTATCATGTCTTATTCCTCACTGTCACTGTACAAAACATTTCACTGTATAATTTGTTACTTGAATCTGACAATGTTGCTATGGTACATAAGTAACAAAATATTAATCTTGCCGAAAATATTGAATAGTGGAAAGCCTGGCAACATTGAGAAAAAGACAGACACCAACACTAGAGAGGTTGCCAGTCTGACACAGGGAACAATCCCAGTGTTCCAATTTAGATTTGCCAGTCAGAATATAATTTGCGCAAAATGTGAAAGAAACTTCCATACATGCACACACAAAGAATGTGAAGACTTCACACCAACAGTGACCAGGCCAAGACTTGAACCCAGTCTCCCAAGATTGTGCGGCAGCATTGGTAACCACTGCATTGCCATGCTACACTCAAAATAATATGACTTACATCACAGCTAGATTCCAAACTGTGCAGCACAGTGACATGGTGGTTACAAATGCTGCATCACATCTGCAGAGACCGTCACTGAATCCTGGCATGGTCACTGTGTGTATTTTTCCCCAAAGATGTGCACGTTTGGTTAAACAGCCAGCCTACACTGGACTGCTGTACACTGGACTTGCTCTCACGTTACTGTAGATCTAAGAGAGCTCATTATTAGTAAGTTTATGATGTGCAATGCCCCCACTGCCCCCAGTACAGTCAGCAATACCAGGAGGGCAACCAAGAAATTTAATCAAATGATTTCCAATGACATTTTGGTTTCAGTTTATACATTCACTCTTATTTTCCACAAATTAACTTTCATCAAGTACTCATTTGTGCACACACCACATTTTCAGTAACCCCTGATGACATTTTGGTAATGGCATGTCAAGTACGCAGGTTTCATTAACCATGTGTAACATTAGTAACATTACTTATTACACTTCAAATCCTGTGACTTTCAGCTTCAAGATTGTAACAGAAGACAAGGCCATCATCATATCTACTTTGAGCCCTGCTTATTGTATCCACTAAGGCATGTTGTGCGAAGCTTTGAAATTAATTGTGTTCTTGGAATTCTCTAATAGGAAGTGGCTATAAAGGAAATGAGTGTCAAGGAAAAAGCCTTAAAATGTGGTTTAACAAACCAGAGTTCAAGTCATCACATTGCCTTTGCCCTCATGCTTCCTTTTAAACTGTGACTGAACACCAAAGGACAGAGTTTGAGTCAAACTAGCAGGATTTAATACTCTTGGAGGACAAGGGCAAGCTTTTAAGAGCCAAAAAAAATAGAATTGAGAAAAGCTCCAAAAGTTTAGTAAAATTATAAATCATTCTAAAGAAAACACAAGCAAAAGCTCATCTCAAAGTCATGTACTGTACCTGCTTTTGTATATTCTATTATATCGTATTATCACATAGATAGCATGGAACTTGAGTGCAAGTGAGCTGTGGCCTACCAACCAAAGGCCTAACAGACGTCTAGTGCCACCCTTTATAGCTGTGTGGTATTTAAGGAATGTCTTTCTACTGTATATACAGTACCAAAACACAGTGAAAAATGGAGCATACTTCAAAAGACTCGTGTTTTGGACTAAGTGTAAGCTAATTTTGATGTTCACTATTTTAGAGGACACCAGGATGCCGTCGGTATAGTGTAATATGTTCAGGAGTGTGTGCAGTATAACAGATTACTGTCATACTGTTGATTTAGATGCTCAGACATCATTTCAGTTTGTGTTAATCATTAGCTAATGTAAGTGACTGCCAAGCTGTTAAAGGATGTTGGGACAAAGAAGCCACCAGAGTGACACTAAAAACACTTTTGTTGTGACTTATTTTGGAATTTCTTCTGTTTTCATTTGCTGTTAAAGGGGTGCTTTACTGTATATTCATTCTCTTTTTATGTCATGGAAACCTCACTTCTTTCATGTAATTTTAGTTTCTGCTTTTTATGGGTGCCACCATTGTGCATATTTTTTTTCTGAGCTTGTTGCCATGTTGCTACACGTAGGTGAATGGAAGTGCGTGGTGCGTGACATCACCAAAAGTTACCATTGTGTTCTTCCTAATTGTCAAAGATTATGTATTCAAACAAAATATCTAGTGTGATTATTTGTGTTTTAGTGTTCCTAACCTTTGATCTTTTGCTCATGGATTTCCAACTATGCTTTAGTGAGTTTTGATTTTGACAAACTGATTTAGAAATATCTCGGCAGTGAAGTCTGTCCTGTTGTTCTGACTATGTTTCATCTCCTGATCCTTTAATCCCTCAAGATGCCACTGCCCATCTGTTAGCAGAAAAATGTTTGGTATAAAGTACGGACAATTGGGGGACGCTAGTAGCCAGTATTGCGTTTGTGCAAAGTGTTCTCTAGAGGCTGTTATTTTATTGGCACTTGTAAGAAGCAGTGGTTCTTCATCCTGGCAAGTAGCAACGGACAGGCCCAGTGGGAGCGTCCCATGACTTCCAGGCACTCTTTTGCTCCCTACCATGAATGTGAGGTAGACCTGCGCACAGGAATAAACTGCACCATCAGTGGAAACTCTGTTGAGGTAGCCCTACAATTGTCAAGGGGGCACTTAAGCAGGAAGCGGTTCCTGGCAGACCGGGAGGAACTACTACTGGTTCCTAGAGGGGATTTCTATAGACATCAGGAGATGGTGCAATCAATGTAAATACCTATAACTGAAATAAAAAAAGGTCAGGAAGACATTGTTTCTACAAACGGAAGTTCGTAGGATGTTCCCAATGCCAGAAATAAAAGTCTGATTGGGCCTTAAAAGCCACTCTCTGCCAAGAAACTAAACCTAACTAGTGGAAAGGAAAAAAAAAAGCATAAAGTGAGAAGGTGCAGGTTTGTCGTGGTACTTTGGCAGTGGATGAGTGGGAGAAACCTACATCCTGACTGCATGTGTCAGAGCCAATGCTGCTGTAGAGTTGTGAATAATGAGTTTCTTTTGTCTACTGCATAATGACCATGTTTGGTCTCATGTCCCTTGTGTTTCACTAAATTAATTCAATATCACACATACAGTATATTTGGAACTCTTGGCATGTTACCCTGGGCCAATTTAACCAAACATATGGAACGGTTCACTCGGTATCAGCACATCCAGTACATGGATGAATGGCTTCCTCTGATTATTATTATAGTATGTTCAGCCAACATCAGTGTACATAGCAGCTTGCAACATGTGGACACATTTGATATAGATATTTATACAAATATTTTTTGCAGTAGGATCACATAAAGTTACACAACCTCCTCAGGGTCAAACAGTTAGTTGGAGATGATGACTGAACAAGCAGCCTTCTACTTTACTCCATGGCACTTTGAATTTAAAAAGAGCAGTGTTTTGGGTAATTATTATTTTTTTCCTGCAGTGAAGACAGAAACACAAAATTACATACAAAAGGACATTTTACTGAATGAAAACATTTATTGTTAGATGAACATTAATTTCTTGCAAAATAATAAGAATATAAAGGCTTAGATGAATCTCATTTAAAGCTTTTACCTTCATTTGCTTGGCCACAAGTACATACAATCATAGATATAATGTAATAATAACAGTCTGGTGGCTAAATGCTATTCAAACCATACTTCAATATCTAGAGCAAAACGCAATGTTACAAATTAGCACAATTTAATGCAAGATATTATGATTGTAGAGATATTTTTTTTCTTATTTCAGAGACAATTTTATCACAAAGACAAGACACATTTGGTGCAAAACACACAAATGAGTTGGAAAGTAAATAACATCTCAGTACCAAAAATGAATAAAAGCTTTTTACTCTACCTGTGATTCTTAAGTTGCATATCAAACATTTCATTTTCATTTTTGTCATGTACATGTTTGTTAGTATTCATCTATGATTGCCAGTGAGACAGCTAATGTTATTATTTGTTTACACACAAGCTTCTATCAAAAACATAATGGGACTTTTATGTGAGTCTTCCTGATGGATTGTTGTTTGTATACTATAATCATAAATCTCGACACCAACTGCAATCACATCCAAGAGGAAATTCCAATAAATAGTCGGTAACATTAACCTATGAGAGCATTGCCAGCCAGGTGGGTCGGACCCTTCTATACGAAGTGCCAGGATGAAGCAGATTGTGCCACCAGAAAGGCATATTGAATAACACATGCCAGTAAACAATAGGACCTCAAAATGCTGAAAATATAATTTATAACAATCCACGTGGCCTTTTTAAACCATCTAAACTCTGCCTTGTTCAGCTCTTAATTAAACTGACAGTTTTGTTTAACTTAGAGTGGCAGACTAAAGAAAAATGCAGAGAGGAGATATATAACTTAATCATTAGGTTACTGGTTAGCTCCTGTAAGGTGCTAGATGCAGACTAGTAATAAAACACATTAATATTGTAGCCTTAAAATTGTTTGCATACTCTTTGTGGGCCTGACTGTAATACCACTCAGTACAGACAGGAAAATACTGCAGTACATTTGGTCATTTCTTACTAATCATTGGCGTTTCAATTGTCCATCCATCCATCCATTATCCCACCCGCTATATCCTAACTACAGGATCATGGGGGTCTGCTGGAGCCAATCCCAGCCAACACAGGGAACAAACCCTGGGCAGGGTGCCAGCCCACAGCAGGGCGCACACACACACACACAGGACAATTTAGAATCGCCAATGCACCTAACCTGCAAGTCTTTGGACTGTGGGAGGAAACCCACGCAGACACGGGGAGAACATACAAACTCCATGCAGGGAGGACCCGGGAAGTGAACCTGGGTCTCCTAACTGCGAGGCAACAGCGCTACCCACTGCACCACCGTGCCGCCCCGTTTCAATTGTCATTTTCTATAATATTCTCCAGGTACACCTGCTTCTACAAATGAAAATATGGACACCTGGAAAATCCTGATGGAACAGAAAAAAAAGAGGTCAAGGAAAACCACCCATGGCTTTGCATGTTATAGTGCAACTACAGCAGGTTGGAAGGCCTAATTTGGTTTTTTGATTTCTAACTTCACAGATCTTTTAAGACTGTACACATATTACATGTTATACTTATTCTTGTCACAATTACAGGAAACTAAAACAAGCGAGTTATTTCCTATAGTGAACACGATCCTAGAGCTGTAAAACAAATGATTATATACACATTATATGCAGTCATTTGGTTTTCATTTTAACTGCAGCAAAATCAAGTGACTTGCTCAGGGTGACACCACATGGGTGGTAAGTGGTGCTAATGGTGCTGAAGGGGATGCTCGTAAGAGGTATTGATTTAAATGGTTAAAAACAATGAAAAGGTGATTTAAAATTATTGTCAGATTGTTTTGGTTAAAACAGGTTAGGGACATAAACTTATAAAATTAGTGAAAGAATGTGGACGTCTGAAGAAATGCCAGTGACTACGTTCTGTTGGTACTGGAATACTCGAGCAGAGTTGCCTCATCAAATACACCTCTAGAGACATATGTCATGCCCTTCAAACACAGAAAATCCAAATTTCAGCACCACTAATCCATACGTTTAGATACCTTTAGAGAAGACTAATCAAGCACTAACACAGAATCTACTGTAGCGTACCTCTATTATCTACAATGACCACCTGATTGTAGACATCACATTTATCTTATTTTTACTGTCAAAGGAATTTTTGATAATACCTAAGACTATGCACTGCTTAAAAACTGTTGTTATTTTGTGACACTGTTAAAAATTTTAGCCAAATTATACATGTAATGAGGCAGCTATCACACCTATGAGGTGGCAGTGGAGTCCTGTGGTGAACTTATATGAAAACAAAAGATATTGCACACTGATTTTTGTTTAACTGGGTCTTTGTTTAATCTTGTAGTACAGTTGGTTTTGACTGAATTTGCTTTCTGACAAGTTTGTATAACACAGGACACTGTAAATCATTTGACTATTTCAATAATACGCACATGGTAAACTGTAATAGGTTTAAATGATGCTTGGAATTAATTATAAATTAAAACAGAATACCCCTGAATCTGTAAGTATTTGCTTGATTTGCGACAATCCATCTAAATAAACTCTAGTGCAACTGGCTGACTTTAGAAATCACAAAAATAGTTGCATGGAGTCAACGATGTTTACACGAAAGCAGATTCCCCAACCTGCCAAGGGACCCACTGTGTCAAATCCTTTAAAACAAAGCCTTATAAACTACTTAAGAACATTTATGTTAGGCAGAAGGCCCAGCACGGGCTGGATGGTCTTTTGGCCTGAAACCCCTGCAGATTTTGTTTTTTTCTCTAATTTATCTGGAGTTATTTTTATTTTTCTGTCCATCCTGGCCAACTGTCCTTATCATTTAGAGACTTAAATAAAAGACAATTCTGTATTAAAGCAATCTAATTCTCTTAATTAAGTGTGCATTATTTATTTTGTATGCTACTGTATGTATTTATTATTTATCTATTCCAATTTTAATTTGTTATTAATTGCATGTAACTACTTCTTTGACATGTTGCAAAGCACTTTGAGCTATATCCTTTGAATGAAAATGTGCTGTAGAAATTGTTCTTGACAGGTGTGCAGTGAGTTCAGATTTGTACACAGCTATTATTAGACAAGACAAATTAACATTCAAAGTGCATACAGGATAAGGTTATTGAAAATCACCAGTGAGGGGAGGGACACAAGAAAATCGGCAAGGCACCAAAGCATTGTCAAGGCTTTAAAAGGAACGGAAAGGAAGAAAATCGGTCACAAATGTGACTGGAAGATGAGTATGCGGTCTGACAAGACCGAAACTAACCTTATTAAGAAGCTTCTTTGTATTAAGGACTGGAAGACATGTGAAGACAGAAGTCAAAATGGATGGAGTAGGGAAATTCAGGAAGAAAACCTGCTGTAGTTTAAGGAAGACCTGAAAACTTGTGTGAAGATTTATGTTCCAACAGAGAACACCCCACACCATAAATCTAACACGACAATGGAGTGGTTTACAAACAAAAACATTCAGAGCCTCAGGTTGACTTAATCAAAAGAAGTACAGCACGGCAGGAGATGAAGATTACTGTTCTCAATGGTCTCCATTCAAGTTGAGAAGGACAAGGTGATTACATAAAAAACAAAGGCAAAAACTGTTAAGACTCACGGCTTTAATTTCAGATTAAGGGGCTTCTGTCAAACTATTGACTGAAGCACAGTTTAAGGCTTTTAAAATATATTATTCTACTTAGTGTTTAATTTTCATTTTGATGTTAAACTTTTGTTTTTTGCATGGATCTATGGCAACAATCTGAATTTTAAATTCAATTTGGTAACACAACAAAATTATAAGGAGGTTCTTTTTATAAGTACTCTATAGGCTATCCATTGCAAAATAAAATGTTTTTATTCCAGCCAAGAGCATCAAATCTAATCTAATATGCTACAGTCTGGCCAAACTCTTAATGATGTGGAAATCACTTTTTTTTTAACCAATGCATTATTAAAAACTAGCAAAAGCACACCATGAAATAATGTTATAATTACAAAAAGGATCAAGGATATATGAATACTGCTCATTTTTTTTTAAAACAGTCCATACTGTACTTAACAAAGTGAATCCATTAGTTTACCCTTTTATTTGCTTGGCCACACATACAAGGGAATAAAAACTCTTTAAATTCCTGTTTCCTTGTTATGGAAATTGTGATTAATTGTATTAAATACTTTTTGTGACATCACTTATATGATATAAGATTTAACCATATTTAGTGCATTTGTCATTCTCAGCACCCTAAGTAACATATCAGAACCTATATTAACAGAACAAACTATTGGAAACAAAGGAAGCTAGTTTCGTTACATTATAAACTGAAGAAAAAACATAAAATCAATAAGCCACAGACAAAGAAAAATATGTGTATAAGGTTACTGGAATCAAAGGCCATTTGACTTTGTGTTATTATTAATGACATCACAGTCGCAAGAAAAATACAAGAACGCCTTCTTAAAATAAGAAAATGGATTTTAGAATTCCTAGCATTCCCAAAGGCTTAGTAGAGTCTTTACTTTAATGTTAATAACAGCAACAAGAGCAGCAGTTGTTCGCCAAGGTTTCAAAAAGACAAAAAGAGTATAAAAGCAAGTGATTTGTTTTGTGTATTGCTGAAAATGCCCAAAACAGCTCATGTATGGAAGGCTGAAAAACTATGTGGACTGTGTTATATGCACAAAGAGCAAGGGTCACTAGGGTTAAGAAGTAACAGTAGTGAGTGAAACGATCTCTACATTTATTTAAAAAACAATGCATTGTCTTTTTGTATCTATAATATCATACAATGCATGCAATAACTGATGCTGCTAACACCCATGCAATTCCACGGGATTTCTCATCTAAGCAATGTATCTGTAGGACTCCTAAGCAGAATGCAGGTGCTCCCTACAGAAACAGGTCAATCGTCTTACGAACAGATCACTTCTGGTTAATCAAGCTACAGGATGTCAAGAAGCATTCAGAAATAACTGGTATGAAACAACAGATATCCAGTTTAAATAACCATTGTACGACAATCCCCATATTGGGCATGAATATCAATAATTCTGCCACAAAGTACCTTTGGCATATAGCCTGTGTTTCATTGGAAAGTGTTGCTCTTACTAGAAAAAAAGATTACACCTTAAACATGTTATTGCTATGAGCATCCTGATAACTCGAACACAAAATAAAGATTTTTATGAAATAAGCAGTAATGCTTTAGTGTTTAGGAGCATCGACTTCTGCACTGGTGAACTCACTGTGATTTAAGAATGCTATTCTTTTCTCCCTCTGACCTTTTGGTTACAAAATAAGCTATGAATGTGATGATGAAAGTTACTAATTTTTATGAAAGGACTGTAAGTGAAAGTTTTACTTATCATAAAATTATATATTAAAAGTAAACTATGCAGTAATATAAAAACAAGTATGATAGAAGGGGTGAAATGTACTTGTAAAGACATAAATATTGAATAAGAAACTATTATATTCCTCACATTTTTGTGCATAATTGCTCACTGATGTACATAGTAAGCAACATAATACATTTCCTGTAAATATTTTTTCCTTTTTTTTAATTGCATCCCAATGAACAATATAAGGACAAAAATACATCATCCTTGCATAAAACGTAAATATAATGTATCGTATTGTATATGTTAAAATATACTTACACAATTTCTTGTAAAATATATTTACATGACTTTCATTTGAAGGTAACAGAAATGCCAGTGTTCATTATTTTGCTACAAAATAAAATATATAATTTAATGTATTTGTTTATCCCCACAACTACATGCAAAACATTTAACTGAAATGGATGCCTCATAGATTTTGTAACTGCACAAGACACAAATTAATTAAGAAACTAATTAGCTCCGTAGTCATTCTTTGGCCTTACAAAATAAAAACTATACAGATATATGCGATTGTTTTACTTTTATACTGATTTAAGTTTCTTTCTTATCTATTTTAAGAAACAAAGTAAGGTGCCATTAGATACACATAATGCTTTCTTCTACTTCAGAAAGCATTAAAATAGCCTTGTGAATTAGTTAATGAGATATTATTAATTAAAATGCATACTAATTGAAAACCAGGACCTAAATCAAATTTAAAAAGAGAACAGCAAGCAATTCTAAAACAGGTATGTCATTTATCCTGACTAAATTCTGATAAACTTTTTCCACATTGCAGTCATGATGAAATTGTAAGTGGATGGTCCATTAGAGAGATTAGTGGCTTATAAGCTTCAAAATGCAAGTTGAAAATGGAGATTTAATTATGTTATTCAAAACAGTCTGGCTTTTTTCTTCAGATCATTCCTTTTCCAAAGAGCTAAGCGCTCAAACTCTTCAAGTGTCATTCCAAAAACTTGAAAGAACTCCTCTGGAGACAAGTGCCTCTGCAAAGAAAAATACACAGAATAAGAATGGTTATTATTATCACACATTTCTTCAGAAACAATGGGCATGCAAGTACTATCTGATTTGTGAAAAATTATTATTCACATATTAATTTTTATACCCATTTGTCCAGTAGAGTGTGACAAGTAGCCAGAGATATTTGTGGTTGTATTGGCTCCAACACTGGATGCACATGTCCACTGCACGGTACACTCACCTGCACATCGCATACACATTTACGCCAGACCACCTAGCCAGTTCATGTTTTGGGATGTGGAAGGAGATCAGAGTACCTGAAGAAAAACCAACACTGATACTGGTAGAGTGTACAAACTCCACACAGATCAAGCAAGAAAGACAACTGTAAATGAGCCCAGCATGTCCTAGCAGACAATGATGAGCAATATTGTAACTCTCTGTGGCGGATGGCCGGCAGCTCTTTCCGGCCGGGACACTCCAGTGACGGAAGGATGGGGGAAGGCAGCTTTTCCTGGTCACTACCTCCCCCAAAATGCTAGATGGCAGTTTCCCTGGGATCTGGCAGTGCCCCAGATTCCCGCAGGGCATTGTGGATCTTGGAGTTTGGTTGTGCAGCCCTGTTGCCGCCAGGGGGAGCTGCAAAAGGGCAGAAGGACTCATACCAGATTTATAGCCCGGAAGTACTCCCAAGTCACGAGGACGGGAATCCTGAAGTACTTCCGGGCTGAAGCAAAATATAATTCTCCATCTGACCCGAAAGTGCAGATGAGTCACGTGGATGGAAGGAAAGAAGCACTTCCGGGTCGAGGACTATATAAAGGACTGATGGAGACCCAGCAAGGGAGCCAGAGTTGAGAGGAGTGTGACAGAGCTAGCTGGGAGGTGTAGTGGAGAGAAGAATTGTGTTTTTGTTTTGATTTAATTGTGTTTATTGTGGCTGTAGTGCTTTAAAGGCACAATACAAGAAGGCAAAACAAATTAAAATACTTCTTGGTGTTTCAAAAATCTGTCGTCAGTGTCTGTGTGCCGGGTTAAGCGCTGGTATACAGCCATCTAGTGTTACCTCTCTCTATAATTGTTCACTATTCATGAGATGTTGGCAACTCGGAATAAAGCAATTGTGCCTGTCAAAGCTTTCCACTGGACTGTCCAAACTCTTCCTGAACAGAATCAAAAAGTAATAATTCATGTCTTTATTAGTTTCCCAATTATATATGTCAGAAACACATCAACATGGCCTCACAGATAATATAAGCACATCTGGTTGTATGTTTCTGACACAAAAATCATTAATGCATTCAATTTTAAATAGGATTTCTTTTCTAATTTATATTAAAATGGTCAAAGCACAGCTAAAATGAGATGGAAGCTACCCTGGAAAGCATACGCAGATCAAAGGTACACTGTGGACTGGAGTTTATTCACAAAGCATCAGTTCATCACTTGGTGTCAGAATATTGAGAGCCACCATATCGTCAGCCAGTGCATGTTCTGGCAGAGTGGGCATCACTGAATAAAAATGGATGTTCTTAATTAAAGAAGATACATTTAAATCACCTTGAAACCATATCTGTTAGAATAATGTGTTCTTTATTTTTTTATACTCGTTTGTATTGATGGCTGTAATTTTTAACATTTATATGCTATCATATAATATAATCACATAATAGGAAATAACTTTTATAAACGTTGTAAACTGTATTTCTTTTTTCTTCATGTTAAGATTTTCTTCAGAAATCTATTATTGGATATTAGTACTTACATCTTTTACTTTAATTTAGTATCATAAAGTCCACCAGGCTGTGAGAAAGGAAATATTTTAGAGGCTGAATGACTTTTGCCAACAATGACCTCACCAGTATATGCTTGTGATAAAGATCACTTGACATTTTCCTATTGGCAGGACAGTGTGCAACTGTTTTAAGCTAAACTATTCCACATTTCGTTCTGGTAATGGAGTGACACTGCTAAGCCAAGAAGAGTCCATATTCATGGACAAAAGGCCCAAAATTATCCCCATGTCTCATTTAAACTTTTCTAATTCAATAAGTATAGGTTTGTTTTATAAAAGCAAGAACCTATAGAATTGTTCCTGGGGAATGAATCATTTGGATTAGTTCTGACATCTGTGAATAGTTAAACTCTGTGTTTCTGCCATTGTTAGACAGCAAAGCCATACGTATTATCTGTTCATCATTAAGAGTGATTGAATCCACCGGTTTGAAAGATTTTTTTAATAGTGTAAATTCTAAATGGGGCAAAGCTAGATAATAAAACTGTTCCCAAGCTACAGAGATGCCGTGTGGAAAAATACAATCCACCTATTACCATTTTTTAAAAATGTTGCTATATCACCATTGAAAGTCAAGTGCATAAATAGAAATGCAAGTCCACTGACAATAAAGCAGCAGTCTTATCCCCACTTACTATAATTACCAATTATAACCAATGATTGATAAAGCTGATGGCCGTTGTGAACCGTGCCACATATCTTCTCTTTTAGCCAATGAATTATTCAGCAGAAGTGTGTCAGAAAATATTACTAGAACTTCTTTATAAAACTTTGCAGAGCACCCATGTGCATAAATATATTGTGATTTGTCCTTTATAAATATTTAAAGTGGCAAATATCCACTAATCATTTTTTAAACTTATCTCTGATTTCCAGTCTTCAGATGAGTGTTATTTAGTATCTTTTTCCTTAGGCTCTACTCATCCATTCATGGCTTTAGCCAGCTCTGGAAGGGATGCCAACCCATTGCAGGGCACACTTATGTGCACAATGATACTCATATACAGGAGATATTTAAGGTTCCAAATAAGCTAAAACACCAAATATGTCTATGCATTAAAAAGCAGGACTAACAATCATTACACCATTTAATTATCCATTTGATGAAACCTGTTAATCTGATTGGTCGGCTGTACTGAGCTTGGGCCTAGCATCAAGCATGAAACAGGACCCAGTCATGGACAGCCAATGTCACTCATTCCCACACTCACTCATACTGCCCCAGTATAGAATCACCAGTTAACCTAACCTAACTGTCTTTGGGATGTGAGAAACAGAATGGAGAGAAAAACCCATAGCCACCAGGATATTGTGCAGAATGAACCAATCTACTTTGGCCGTGAAATCTTTTTGACATAATTAAAAAACGATCACAATCTTATTGCATTTTCTTCATTTGTATTTGAGTTATTTTATTTTTGATATATACATAGTTTGTACTACTGAAGTTAATTTCTAGTGCCACAAATAAAGGATGTATAGGACTTAATTTCAGACTGCTGAAGTCAAGGACATCAAAGCCTACAGAAATTCACAGAAATAAACATGAGTTATTATTGGCTGTACACCACATGCTTGCTTGTTCTAGATAGCTTTGTTAATTACTGTCAACAGTAAAGTGAAAAATGCCAAGGGTTTGCTTAGGAGAAAATTCTTTTAAGGGCTACAAAGGCCTCAGTGTTGCAACCCAAGGGGTTCTTGGATTAAATGTGAACCCAGAAGGAGAAATTATTAGTTTGAAGATGGGAAGAGAGTCTGGGGTGAGAGCTCACAGCGGACATGCGTTGTGTAAGAGATGAGGGATGAATAGTGACTGAGTTCAACTTAAAGTCTATTGTCATATGTGCATAATACAATGAAACTGCTACAGTACATGCATTGCTCTGTCCGGGGTTTGTTTCTGCCTTGCTCCCTACTAAAACAGGGATAGGCTCCAGCTGCCCCATGACCCTGCTCTGGAGAAGCAGGTTAAAATGATGGAAGGATGAATGGATATTACGTGCACATCCCATCAGAGTAAGGAGAATGCTTTGGGGGTACTTGCAAGTAAGCAAGCCTCTCCAATTGTCTGACAGATAAGACCACTGGAACAGATACAGTTTTGTTGTTGTTTTCATTTTCTTTGATTTCTTACTATTTAGCTTAACTTATGTGGTTTATTGTTGCTTAGAAAACACAACCACTTTGAAAGTAACTGTAGTTCTTAGCATTATTTTATGGTGTGGAAGACATTCTTCAGTTTATTAGCCTTTACTGTCTACACATGCATATGATGTTGAAGAAATTCCTCTTTGAATTTTTGTCATTGTGCTTTTCCCATATCCCGTGTTAGCACCCAAACATTATCAAGTTTTTCCAGCACAGAATCAAGCTTTTGGAGGATCAATCATGGAGTATAAAACAAGGAGGAGGTATAAAAATCATTTCTTTTCTGGAAACCTTCCTACTCCAATTCAGGGTCATGGGGTAAGGTGAAGCAGAAAGTGAACAAATGGCTTCATAACTTATATACTGTAGAATATTTCCAAACTACATCCTCTTTAATAAAACCCCTGTGTGCGTCCAGGTGTCCGTGTGTGTGCCGTCTGGTGAACACAGCACATGTTCAGTGTCTTCCTGTGCATTCCCTGTGTGTGCAGAGAGAGAGACACACGCAGGTGCGTGCGTGAGAGAGACACACACACACAGGTGCCCGAGAGACAGACACACATACAGGAGCGCGTGAGAGAGACACACACACAGGCGCACGCGAGACAGACAGACATACACACAGGCATGCGTGAGACAGACACACACACACAGGCACGCGAAAAACAGACACACACGCAGGCGCGCACGACAGACACACACACGCAGACGCGCGTGAGACAGACACACACAGGCAAACGCGAGACACACACACACACACACACACAGGTGTGTGCGAGAGAGAGAGACACACAGACACGCAGGCCCGCGAGAGAGACACACACACACACAGGCGCGCGTGCATTGTTGCAATGTTACTTTTCTTGGTTGTTTATTAAAATACGGATTTTTCAAATGTTCATTTTTTTCCGTGTTTAAAACTCATTAAAAAAAGTGTTTTTAGCGAGCGGGTCGTAAGTCTATAGCGCGAACACTTGCAGTGTTAGTTTTCTCTGTTGTTCAAGGTTTTCTTAGTGTTAATTAATGTTTTTACATTTAGTTTACTATTACGCTGTGCATTCAATGGTATAATTAACTATATTTGTGCTTAAAAACTAAAAAAAAATATATTTACATACAGTTCATACAGTCTGGAACGGATTAATTGTATTTACATACAATCCTATGTGGGAAATTACTTCGGTTCACGACCAAATCAGGTTACAACCAGAGTTTTGGAACGAATTATGGTCGTGAACCGAGGTACCACTGTATTACTGTCAGAGAAAATTACAGGCATTTTACAGAAATACAAACCAGTATTACTGAGAGAGAAAATTAAAGGCACACAATACAGTGACACATATTACAGCCACATACAAGGTCCCTTGCCATTTAATATAGACTGTTTCTACTAATGTTTATGCACTACTGTTCTAGCGCCCGTTATTGTAATGGGCTTAATGTCTAGTAGACATATAATTGTAATAACTGATTTGGAGAATATGTATAGTACAAATTGTATATCTGCTATTAATAATACATTCTAAAAAGTTTTGTTGGTGGTTTCTAATCTTAGTTGTGAATTACCAGCATCATCACACTTTGCACATTATATGCCATTTTAGGGCAACTCACACAAGAAAAGAAGAGGGTGATGTCTAGCTCTGAAGGGCAAAAAACCCAACAAACGAGGAGAGAGTAAAGGAAAGGAGGACCATGGGAAGTGGGGCAAAGTCCGTTAAGGCAGTACACACTTTATTGGTGCAGCTCGGACCAACTGATTTAATGGCATTGCCTGGCTCTCAAGGCTTGGGTGTTAGCTGGCAATGCCTAGTGAGGAGGCCTCCGAGGACCCAGATGCCAATTGATGTGGACAAGTCTAATGCATAGAAACATCAAAGGATAAAGAAAAAAAGCAATTAAAAGTTAAACTTTAGTAAAACCTGGATGCCAGCTTGCTAAACAACACCTCTAGAGCCAGAGCAGTTATTCTCTGTCTTTTGTGCTAGTGTCTTTCTTAACTGGAGGTAAATAAAAGAATACATATCTTATCTCCTTACACTGCGATTAAAAGTGACAGTTTTTTGGTTTTGCACTCGGTTCCAATACATTTCAAGTGTTAATCTTGGAGAAAATGATGTGCTAGCGATTTGCTTAAGAGCACAGAGTATAATTATCACTGTACAGTATGTGAGTTTACAGCTTTAAGTCTAACTCCTTAGACATTGGCATATAAGAATCAGCAAAGAACATTTTCACTAAAATTTAAATTCTAAACAAAATGCTCCAGCACAGTCAAAATTCATGGTCGCTAAATTTGTAGTATGCATACTACAGGTAGTTCTACATCTTTTGTACTTTTCAGGGAATAAATTAAGGATGCAAGGAATCCAGTTAAATACAGCAATTAGCTTTAAATTAAAAAAAAAAAATGACTGGAATAAAAACATGGAGCCTCAAGGTCTTCTGGGAGAAAGACCACAAAACCAGGTCCCCTAGGGCATTATTATGTCTTGCAAATGAGCCATTACTAGTTGCCGTGCCACAAAGTAAATATCAGTATACAGAAGACGATGACAGCTCAAGGCATATCTGGAGTGTCGGGACTTGTTATTTAGTGGATGGATTATATAAAATAATACCTGGCCTCTAGCCAAAGGTATTGTTTTTGCTTCCCAGAGCCTCTCATGCACTCATTTGGCATAGATATTGGACAGGCACAACTTTACAGATGATGAAATCCAAAAGGTAATTCTCTCACTTTTTCCTAAAATTCTTAAAACAGGATAACACACTATGTATGAAATAATGATTAGAATCATTCCTGGCATTAACAAAAGGGATTACCAATTGAAGCTTTTAATAACAAATCAGAAATTAAATCAAGTGTTGAGGAAGCTACTGTCATGCTTATGCCTTAGCTGGTCATTACTGAGCTGACAACACAATGCAGAGTTTAGAAACAGTGTGCCCAGTTGTGCAAACAGCCATTGTGCTTGCACATGTGTCCTGTTAGTTCCCCTTTTGTGTGAGCTGACAATTGGTCCTTTGGGCTTTCACAGACTAGACGAGCACCTGGCAGACAATTTGCAAATCTGGGTTTAATACAGCAAGGGAAAATTGCCAGCTGGGGCACATGCATAGATTATTGATCAAGAAATCCATAAAACTCCAGCATTTCCATTTCTACATAGATTTCTACAAAATATAAACAAAGGTGAAAATGTCACACACACATACTGTATATGCAAATATTATATTTAAAGAGCGAGAGAGACCTCTTAACACAAAAGATCACAGTAATTTCTATCTAGTCATGCACTAGGTAGGTTCAACTTCTAAACAGAAATCAGAGACTCAAATCTATTATCCTACCACTGCTACAAAACAAGAGGTTTCTGCTAGAGAGGCCAATGCTTGCAAGGTATAACTAACAGGAAGCAAACGTCTCCTTGCCTAGTGCAAAATGAGTGTGTTAAATTAACTAAGCTTTACTGTATGTAACCATGAAGTCACATAATGCACTTTTGCAAATTAGATACAAGTTTAAACTTAGCTTTGCTTCAATTGCTGTGGCACATATTTTCTCAGCTGTTACAAAACACAATGTCTGCACAAAGCCTTGAAATTCACGTAATCCAAATGTTGATTAATTCTTTGATTGCACCACACCTAGGCTTTAACCTGACTATTCTATTTCTGTCTTTGTCAGGTACAGACACATTCTTTAATGGCACTGGTCAATATTATGAGGTAAAGAGTACTAGTAGACATAACCTGCTGTGAAATCAAGAGAACAGTTTTGATTTTTTGTACTTATACTGCGCAAATCCAAGGCCTCTAACTGCACATTCTACCAGACAGTCATCAGTTGGCAGGTTCAACTGTCTCCTGTTTAATGGACACCAGTTCACACAACTGAAAACCTTAATGGCTTTTGTATGGTGTTCATTCATGAAGACCTCACCCCCTATCATTCACCTGCTTTTTAAATCATGTAACAGGAAGAGTAAGAAATGGAAATGTATTCACTTTTGCCAAGGAACTCCTAACACATTTTCCATTCTAGGGTTATACCCAGTACTTTTCTAAAACCACAACAGTGACACATTAGAGACTTCTTACACCATCAAGGCATTTTCAGATTATATTAAAATTCTGCATACAGAGGAATCTTTCTGTGTCTGGCCCTCGTTCACTTTAAGCAAACTGAAGCATATGGCTACACTCTGAATTGTTTGTCACAAACTGTCGTTTTGTTAAATAATCTGCTGAAATTTCCAGTGGAATACCTAAGAACTGAAAATGACTTGCCTTTGTTTTATAAAAATGCCAAGAACTACATTTCTTGATTTGTGCCTCACCCTATCAATCTGTGTCACACACAGGTTCTTAATTTTTTTTTAATAAAAGATAAAGTAAAAATTTTTTTTTTTTTTCTAAATTTAGGTCTTTGAGTAATAGATGATGGTTGTTATGTTGTGATTTAAAAAAATGTAAAGAGTGTATATAATTCTTTACATGACTTTGTACAATATACCTGGTTAATATAACAATTGAGTTAATATCCCTACTTTCTAGTTTTCTTATGCTACTTCAGTTTTGTAGCTTCCAATGTCTATTGGGTTTTTTCTACATGAAATACAATCATAGACATTTAAAAGTATTTATCACCTTATTGTTTCAATCGAATCAATGACTGAGGGCAAAATCTTTGACTTTCTTATTCCTTTTACATGTGGCCAGGGGGAGCAATGTTGGCAAAGAGAATAGTTTATATTGAATCCCACAACACTAGATGTACCTGTGCACACCATTTATAATATCCTGAACACCACAGAAAGTGAAAAGATAATGCATGTTCAGTATGAAGTCACTTACAGAACATGCCAATGGTTACAAAGTACTGTTATAAAGCAGTAGAAGGTAATTTCTGTTTCATTTGTTGAAGTTAGTGGGTTTCTTTTGTACAAAAAGGTCTCTTTCATAGGCATGTTTAATTTGTTTTATAACCTTTCAATTAAAACAGTCTTATACTACATCAACTTTTTAATATCCTTTTGTTGACTGAATCGCGAAAGATCTACCAGACTCATAAGTTGCCAATAAATATAAAAGAATGAAATACTGTACCAGTGGGGTGTTCCAAAATTTCAAAAAAATATAAACAAAAACCTTTTTTGAACGAGTACCACCACATATCAGTAAGACAACAAACACTGTAATTTCCTGAAAATTTCAGATTTAATTGTCTGATAATATGTGCAAAATTATACTCAAATTCGGAATAAAACATATTAGTTATACTTGAACAGAATGTGTGTTTAGAAACCCCTTTCATTTTAGCAGTTGAGTGCTACTCAAAAAATAAAATAAAATAAATAAATATTGAGTAGCACAATACCATGCAGTTCATACTTCTGTCCTAGTTACTACTTCATGAGTTTTTGTCAAGTATGTTGGTTTATTCCCACTTCCAAAGACAAAGTGTACATGTTATTGTATGTTGTCTGGTAAGTCTAAATAGGTCCAGCACAGACGTGCAGGGGTTTGTCAGTGAGTGTGCCCAGCAACAGCCTGGTCTTGTTGTTGCCTTTCACCTGATGTGACTGCAGTCTCCCATTGCCCTTTGTTGTTATAAATGAATATGGAGAATGAAGAATGGGTGCAATGTTGTACAAATCTCTCAAAAGATGAGTATTGAAACTTTAAAGTACCCCTGATGAGGAGAAGCAGGGAGTTGTAGTGGACTCATCACTATATACATCTAGACAAGATACAGAAGTGATCAAGAATGCTAAGAGGATGTTAGGTTACATATCACGATATGAGGAGTACAAGTCAAGGGAGGACATGCTTATGCTGTATAACTCATTGATGAGGTCTCACCTGGAGTACAAGTAGTTTTGGTCTCAATATTACAAAAAAAACATAGCAGCACATAGCAGAAAAGTTCAGAGAAAAGTGACTAGGCTGATTCCGGGACTAAGAGTGTCCTTAGGACTAAGGACTAAACAAGAAGCCTTTGATTACTAAGGAGCTAAAAGTTCTCCTGAATGACAAAAAGAGAGCATTTAAGTCCAGTGGCAAAGGGGCTCTGAGGGATGCACAGTAAGTGCTAAAGAAAAAGCTGACTAAAGGAAAGGAAGCTTACAAAACTAAAATAGATAACAAACTCACTCAGAATAACATGAAGAATTTATGGAATGAACTGGGCATAATTACTGGGCATTCTTCCAATGTCTCCCTAACACCATCTACACTATATCAACAACCTCTATCATGTCAGCTGTACGAGTTTACTTCTGAATATCAGTATGGGCTTTCCAAACTGAAGACCAAGTAAGGAGATAACTAATGAAGCTATACACACGAAACTCTGTGTGACCAGATAGGCATAAGGCCTGTGTTGACCAATTTTGTGGAGTCTTCTGTCACCTATTCAGCCTGTTCCTGAGGTCCCATAAAGTGCCACTGCTCTGGAAAACATCCTGCATTGTTCCTGTTCTAAAGAGTTCAGGCGCCTTTTCAGTGGCATTTGTGCCTCACATCATGAAGTTGTTTGAGAGTCTGGTCCTGGACTATATGAGTCCTCTTGTGGTAGTGCACCTGAACCCACTGCAGTTTTCCTATCAGACAACGAATGGAGTGTGGGATGCAATTATCCATCTGCTGCACAAGACTTATTCTTACCTGGAAAAAGTTGGAAGCACTGTGAGGCTTATGTTTATTGATTTTTCCAGTGCCTTCAATACCACCCAGCCATTCCTGTTAAGGAGATATGCAGGTGGATGAACCTGTGGTGTCCTGGATAATGGACTGTCAGGCAGACCTCAGTTTGTAAGACTTAAGGAATATGTCTCTGATATAGATGTGAGCAACACTGGGGCACTACAAGAACAGTCCTGTCTCTTTTTCTCTTCATTTTGTATACCTCAGGTCATATCACTTGCAGAAATTCTCAGACGAGTCTGCATTTCTGAGGTGTATTGCTAAGGCGTCAGGTGGAGAATTTTGTTTCTTGGTGCAAAGAGAACTGTCTGAATCTTAACATCAGCTAAACCAATGAACAGGTTATTGGCTTTTGCCTCTATGTCCAGTCAATATTCAAGAAGTGGATGTAGAGGTGGTGCTCTCCTACAAGTACTTGGGGGTACACATTAATGACAGATTGGACTGATCTTAGAACACAGAGGAATTTAAGAGACGCATTTCTTTACATCCATCCTTCACATCTTCTACAACTCTGTGATGGTTAGTACGATTTTCTACACTGTGGTGTGCTGGGCTGGTAACATCATTACAAGAGAGGCTCATTGAATTAACAAACTAATTAAAAAGGGCAGGCTTAGTTATGGGGCACACTCTAGACTCCCTGCTGGTAGTAGTGAATGACAGAATTAAAAGAAAACTGAGTGCCATTATGAACAAAGCTGCACATCCTCTCTCTGACACACTACCACTGAGGACTTTCAACCAATGAATTATTCAGCAGAATTGTGTCAGGAAACACTGTTGGGGGTCCTTTGTACAACAGCAATATGTGTACATAATACCTCACTGTGACTGTGACAGCCAAGTCAAAACTTTTCTTTCTTTTGAATTTTCATGCTTTATAGTTATTCCAGTGTGTGTGCAGACCAAAGTGGGAGAGTATATTTATTTGTTTATTTATGTATCTACCTATTCATGTATTTATTTATTTAAAGGGCTTCTGTGAAAACCCAAATTTCCCCCTGGAATCTATCTGTCTATCTAAGAGGTATGAGCTATGAGGAGAGATTGAAAGAATTGAACTGAATGGAGGTTAAGAGGTTATGATAGAAGTGTTTAAAATTATGAAAGGAGATAGTATAGAGGATCCCTGATGCAACTTTATAATAAATTCTGCAACATTAAACTTGTTAAGGTTTTTACACAAATGTTGGAAAGTTTTTCTTTGTTACGAACTTTCAAATCTTGACTTGATGTTATTTGGAAAATCTAGGTGAATATGATGGAAGTTTCTTAGGCTGAATGGAATACTCAAATCTAATAACTTATCACACATGTACTTTTCACCATAAGTCAGCTTTCTTAAAAATGTCACTTTTGGTACTGCCCAACCACTCCGTGTTTGAGAAAATGAATAAATATATACAGTACATATTAGACACGTTAGACTGCTAGGTCCAGTGATATCAGCCAGATCTTGTTTGTGCTGAAGACGTCAGCTGATCAATGATATCAAGAAAGCAAAGGGTTGGAAAAACACTGGAGCAGCTGTGTTAAAGCAGAAGCCATACTAGCAATATGGGAATTCCCTGCAATACAAAACAGTCCAGTCACTTTTTCTTCTATAACCGCAGATGGAACATCCAAAAAGGCAGGCAAAACAGAGTATATCACAGGTATCTAGCATATTAAAAGACATAGTTGGTGTCTATGGTCTTCATAGCACGCATTTGTGATAAAATATTCTTGTACTGATAGTCAGGCTTTCACCAAACTGAAAGAGTATTTCCATCATATACTGTAACTTCTTTAAGTACTCACATCTTTTGTTTTAAACAGCAGCTGCAGTTATCCAAACTATTGGCAACTGTCTGACACACATGAAGATGTTATTTTTTCCCTTGGAAAGTAATAAGTACATCAATATGTTTATTTTTAAAGACAACTTCATAAATAAAGTGCTGCTTCTTTTGAATGTGCTGCATAACAAGAATTGCTGACAGGAGGCACCCACCAGTACTTCAACTGAAAGAGTCACGCTAGCAACCCACATAATGCAAATCAAATTTTTATTGCCAAATTAGTTTAAAATGCAGCTCAAATGTTTTTGACATCATTTTTGGTTACATGATACTGAATACAGCTATAAAATTCAAGTTGGCAAATTCAGTTTGGACTTTGTAATTTCTCCCAACAGCGCCTGCAAATAACTGTGGAAAAAATCATTCACAGTTTACACCAATTACAATATAGAGCTCTGCCACAGCGGTAAACTGTTTTCAAAAACTTGAGTGATCTCATAATTAGATGTGCATACATTCATGTTGATTTAACCCACCGCTTGGCTCTTTTTAATCATAAGCTACAATAACTACTATGGTGGATATCAGTGTCCTTAACATTAAGCGGTCTGTGACACATGCATCTGTTGCACAAACATCACATGTTAGAAATGCCAGACTTTTCTACAGATTCATATTGGATTATGGTTCCAATTATATTTTTTTTACTACATAAATATGAAAAAAGCACATGCTATATAACTTTTTTATTTTCTCTGTTACAAATAAAACAGCATAATGCACTTCAGTTCATGCCATAGTTGTACAGCAGATTAATTAAAATAAATACTCTTAACAATTTTAATAGAAAGCCCAGACCTCAGCATGGATAAAAAACAGAGAGCTCAGTTATTAAACCAGCATCTATAAAGCCAGTAATAGATGCCCTACATGTTCCTGAATGAATGCAAATATAATGCAGACACTGGAGCCATAAGACAAAGATTATCAAATACTGCTTTTTTAGCTTCTAGATTAAAAGATGATTTGATAATAGAGACCAGATCTGCAGTATCAAATGTGCCAAGTAGGAATAAAGATTTGACGATACAATGAAAATGTGAGGACAATAAGATATTAATTCAGAGCACTCGCCTAGGAGACTACCTCATGCTTACTCCTCCCACCCCCCTTTTTATTGTTTTTTATTGGCATAGTTCATACAAATCTCAGAGCAGACTTTGAAGAGCTGTGGGTTTTCCAAACCAGCAGCAGCAAAAAAATAAAAAAGGCAACAATAGCTTCGTTATGTTAAGAGATCTGCATTTTCCATGACCAATGTTTTTTATTTTTTATTCATCAGTATACCAATAAAGATAATTCATATGTGGTACAGCCTGTACTATATCCCTTTGGCCTACTGCAATACCTCATAGTAGAGACCAAAACTGTGCCCATACACACCAAAAACACATCAAAATTGGGGCCCCCATACCTAATTTTTTAAAAATATTTTGAATTTATATTTTTAGATAAGACTAAAAAGTCTCATACTGATGGAAATTTATTATTGGCATGTAAAAAAGTAACCTAGTATTTATTTACTGAGGGAAAACATTGATAATTTTTTTCACAAGAAAAAGAAAGACTTACTGTACTTGGTATTCATTGAATTGTCTCAGAGCTACCTCTGTGGTCACGAGCAGCACAAAAACCTGTAGCAGTTCAAACTCTAAACAGGCAAGTGGTTTAAGTTTACTGGTTTTACTACTGTATGACACAGAAAGAATACAATTCTCAGTAAAGCAAGTAAACTTATAATACTTATAATACCTTCTACTTTTCACTAAAAGCACTCCACCTAAAGAACTCTGTAACTAATAAACAAATGTTGTTCGGCAGCCCTTCCATATTGTCATCACAGTTACCATCAGGCAAATTCCAAGAACACAGCACAGATTTACATGGGATAGCTCAGTTCTCTAGGCCCATCTAACCACAGAGCTGAGTAATCCTTTTATTATAGAGTTCGTGTTATAAATTTAGGTATAAGGCAGAAAGTAAAAAAATACAAGTTTTCAATTTAATTGATTTATTAACAATTTACTGTGAGTAAAATACAACTCACTAATCCCAATTAGTGCTGTTTGTCACAATCATCTATATTCGTAATCGAGTAACCTACAGATTGTTTTGAAGATGAATCAAGTCTTCCATTAAGAAAAACTAGATGTAAATAATTTGTGCAGCTAAATGTTATACTTGATGTACAAGATTTTCTTGTTTGAAGCTGCCAAGTTTTTCTTCGGCTAAATATTGTCTTGACAGCTTGACAAAACAGCCACTCCACAGCCGACTTTGGGCCAGAAGGGGAAGATTGTAACAGGCAGGCTTTTAACCAATAAACAAATGTTTAGTTAAGCTTTCAAATTCACATAAAATGATCCATTTGAGATGTACAGTGATTGGGTGCAAGTCAGCGTTAACTTTTCACCGATTCAACCACATGTTTTCATAGAAAAGTGATTGGTGGCATTCTCCAATCAGACATCTCAGAACAGCTTAAATGAATGTGCTGTATAAATAAGGAGACTTCTCTGCAATGGATTCCTGGTTGATAGGCATGCTTCCTTGCATTTGCCAAAGGACTTTTTATTATACATTATTGCTAAGCAGATACATCACACTGTAATTTTATATATAGCCATAATGGTTGTGGGCACCTGTTTTGGTAAGTGGCACAGCAGTGTTGAGTGATGCCCAGGACTGGAGACAACCCTTTGTTCTGTTCAGGCCAAGACAGTAAGCCTCTTTGTTTGAGGCAGCTGTCCTCAGGTGGATATGCCATACACATAGGGCGCTATAAAGCAGAAGACTCAGTTTGCTTAAGGCAACTGGCCATGTCCAGATAAAGCCTTACATGTGGGGCACTATAAAGTAGCAATACAGAAGTCTCATTTTGCCAAAGGCAGCTGAACATGTGCAGATAAAGCAGTACACATGTTACACTACAAAGAAGACACCACAGTTAGTAGGTGAACTAAACTAACAAAAAGTGAAACTTCCGTGATAGTACACCAAAAGAGCAACAAAGCTCCTGTCACATTAGTATTGCAAGTGGCGCTGTAACACATATCCGATGCTCTATACTGTGTTATACAAGTGCCAGTTATTCAATCGATACAGGCAAAAAATCCATCAGACACATAAACAAAGGACTGCCTTTTGAAATGGACACTAATACGTTCTTCTTGATGATTTAACTAATTACTGTTACAGCAGAGTACTTCCAACAGTGTACAGAATCGCTGTATCTGTTTACGTGAAAGCAAGTACAGGAATTTTATGATGCACCAAACAAGGTCTCGAAACACTCAACCAGTGCGGATAAGAAAAAAAAAATGAATCGCATTCACTGATCACACAAACCTTGTAATTTTAAATCTACTCAGGTCTGCTATTCATCTGTTAAGACACTAAACTCAGTCACACTTTTATAACAAATAAAAACAGAAAATGAACACAGCAGAAGCTTGACAAAACACCTTAAAAATAACACTCTAAATGATACGTTTTATATTGCTTTATTTCACTTTCAGTTAATTTGTCCCAATACTTAATGCTTCTGTGAAGTGAGGGGGTGGAATACAAATAACGGTACAAAGTAAATTCCTAAAATAAGTCCCCAAAATGAAAAGTTGACATTCTGTGGCTTTTCATCAAACACAAGTTTTCATTTCCAGTTCAAGTAGGTCAAAATAAATAAACAGAAAAATAACAATTTTGAGAATATGAGGAATTATACTAGCAACAGGTAAATTGTCCACTGTTAAGAAAGAGCTCAAAAAGACTGCCCTTAGTGGGAACCTTACATAGTTTTTATTTTTATCACACTACTCTATTGTACTAATACAATATAAAGTATAAACTAAACTAGAATAAATTTTAACACATAGGGCTTTCTTGCTCTTATACTAATATATCTGTAAAGATAAAGACATTTTTAATAGTTGTTAATGGCCAGAAAAAAAAAACTGTTACTGTTACATTTACTAGAAAAGTGGATGAGTATGAGAAGACAGGAGTCAAAACTGTGATTGAGAAAAGCAAAACTGAGCCGAAGAAATAGTAGCTTACAAAATGTGCTTCTTTAGACAGATCAATTCACTTAACAGCTCTTCCCATTTAAAGCTAATGTCAAGTTATAAATAGAATGTCTTAATTTGGAAGACTCTACAAAACTACACTGGGGTTTACTGTCACATCTTTCACGTACAAATAGTTTTGAAATTCCCATCACATTATACTGCTTTAACTGTCTTCACTTCATTTTTCATTAATTTTACATTTCGTTCACATCCTTCAAGTAGCTCTGTTTGTATAGTCATAGTGTGTGGCATTTAAATGTAAAGTAAGTGGTACGCTATCAGAGCCAAAATGGAAAATGCATCATTGATGTTCTGTTCCTCGAAAAATAGTTTTTTTCCATTATGCAAGCTGTAAAATTAGAAGACTCTAATGTGTTCATGGGTGGAACTACAGTAAGTATACAAATAAAAGACCTTTACATAGCACACTGTGTGTTTTTCCAATAAGTAGAGTAACCTTTTATTTTAACAATGTAGTGTGCATTACTGGAGTGTATTGTATATCCCTCAAGGGTCACCTCTATTGCATTTTGTTACACTGTAGTCCTAATATACGGTATAACATACGAAAATCATAGGTGCCTATGTTCCCAGAGTACAACTTCTTTCAACCCACATGGGGCCCCTTCATCTCAGTTAACAAAATATCTCTGAAAATATCTTATAATTATTTACTTATACATTTAAATGACAGGCTATAATTTATAAACACTAGCATGTTAAATCGTAAGTGGAGAAATTGAAGTGCATTACTCTGAGGTTTTCAGTGTCATTAGGACCAGGCTGGCTGCAGCTTATTTCGTGACATCTACTATATTAAATAAGAAATATGAATGGTTTCTAAAGTAGAAAAATGTCATGGAGTAGTCTAGAGTCATGCTGTTAGGCTGACAGGCAGCTACACTTTGCTGCCCTTTCAGTGAATATAAGCATTTTATAAGGTTGCATCAACCATCCCTTCTCACCTCCCTTACCTTTTTACCACTACCTCTGTTCACCTCGGCAGTTGAATCCTTGTCCTACTCTCCTCTCTACTCCAAATTTAACAGCAAGGTAGGCTTTTTAAGCACCAGGATGGAACCACCTCTAAGGTCACTTCTAACCTCCTGAGGATCAATTTTGGGCAAGGAAGTAACCAAATTTTATACCAAAGACACAATCTTAGAGTTCCACCTACAAGTGCTTGCTGTCTCTGCAACTGTACATTGCCTGGCTATAATACATAACAAGGCTCGATTGGTATACACATATTTGTATACAGGTATGAAAATCCAAGAACACATTAAGCTGCCGTGCTGCTGGAGAATCAGGATGGTGAACCTCCATTTTAATTTGACTTGCTTATTCATTTGAGACCTGATGTAGGAAATTCAACTTATCAAAACCAAAGAGGATCATTGTGACAAAAACTTTGATGCAATCACTTATCTTTCAATGTGGAGAACAATGTTGGATTTTTGTGGGTATAACTAACAAACTTAAATAATAATTAAATAATAAAAAATATTTTTTTTTAGTTTTATATCGATTGCTTGTAATAAACTTTTTCTGTATTTTGACTATGTTCTTTAGTTTACATCTTGGCTCGGTTCATGAACTACCTTACTGGTCTTTAACTATTTTGCTACACCCATTAACTATAATTTTGGTTTCTTGTTCTGAACTTGTTTTCTTGACCTTTGATATCCTGGTTTTGATCTTAGCTAATTTATATAAGGGAAGTCAAGCTAAAGTTAGAAAACAGTTGCATCTGCTTTTTGCACACACTGTATTTGTGTTTTTGGTTCTCCAACTAAACCACATAAAACTATAGAATGATTTTAAATCTTATTTTACAGATGATTTTTTGCTGGAAGTTCAAAAATAAATGTAGCAAATGTTCAGATTGTGAACAATATACATTACAAGATTTTCATGAACCTTTAATTTAGATTACCACATTTTAAATTAACTGATCTGCCAACATCCTTAACAGTATTTCCACAAAGCAATTTTGATGTATCAGCTGAGTAAGTATATGCTGAACAAGTGTTTGCCACTTTAAACAGACAGTACACACTTGCATTTAATGAAATCATTGCAGCTCTTCATGATCACTTTCTTCAGCCTAAGTGTTTCTTTTTAGATAGACCTGGAAGTTGTGGTAAAATATAGTTCTATAGTGTATTAATGGTTTACTAGAGGATAACAGGATTTAGTTTTAGCAGCAGCATCTTCAAATATTGCTGAAAATTGTTAGAATGGTGGTCATACAATTCCATTGCATAAACTTATTGTATTGTTTGGATTAAATGAAGCCTTTGTTTTAAGATGAATACTGAGGATGCAAGAAGTATACAAAACAAAGCTTTTAATAACAGTTCAACGTACAGTACCTTGGCATCCAGTCATATTACAGTATATATGCAACAGATACACTTTTCAAGGACATAATGGGCAATTACATCACTTTTGGTTGCAAGGTTTTATTTCTGGGAAGTCACTTCAGGCTATGTCATACAATTGGGCCACTTGCAGTGCAGTCTGCTATTCTACAAGTTTGCCTTAAATTCTGCAATTCTTGTAGAGCTCTTAGGCTTATATCGTTGAAAATTAATGAGTTCTGAACACACAGCTTACAGTATAAGGTTACTTACACTGGGTGATGCTATACAAGAAAATGACTTCTATTTGGATAATATTATTGAAATTCCAGGACACTTTTTGTACAAAAATTCATTTGTTGAAGATGTATTTGGTCAGAGTAATATCATATCCTGCAATCATCTACCCAAAGAACGAAGATGTCGATCGAGAGAATGACAAGACTAATAATATACTGGATGGAGAATACTGTACATAGTTAAGTGACAATTCAGGGGACACAGAAGATGACAGTAAAAGGGATATAGTTCCACTAGAATTTTCAAGCAGGACAATGCTATCTGACATACCTTCTAATCAATTAAGGTTGATTAATGGGTGCTATTATAATGTTACTACAGGACCCCAACACTAAGTGGGGTTTGTGTAAGTTCACTTCTGCTATAAGATTAGCAGTTACACATCTAATGTTCAGTGTTATTGAAGTTAATGTATTGACTGGAGCAGCAATCAGCAATTACATCTTGAAACCCAGAATTGATTTATTACCTTCTAATAGAGATTTACCTTTCAGATTACAGCATACTGTACACAGTTTCCTGTAAAGGAACCTGAATTTTCTATGGATATTGTTTACCATTTGTTTACCAGCTCCTCCTACTTTTTGAACAACTATATCCAGGTTTTTCTTGTCTCAGAAGGGTGGATCATTTGATGGATGTCTTCCTCAAAGGCAAACTCTTGCCTCCTTTCTAATTCTCTTCCTTTCAACCTGTTTTCTTTATCTCTCCAAAACCACCTCTTTTTTCTGTTAGGCTGTCATTTTCAAAGGCAACTTCATTGATTCACTGAGACCGACTGTGGTGCCCTCCTGACTGAAAAAGGCCACAGTTATAGCTATGTCAAAGAAAAGGAAAGTGCATTCTCTAAATGGCTACATACAGTTGTGTCCACTCCAGCTATGATGAAGTGCTTTTAGAGGCTGTTACTGAAGCACATTAGACAGAACTAGCCAACCCGCGGCGTACCATATGCCGCATAATCAGGCCGGTTTTTTAATGATTTTTAAGCACAGGGAGAAAATTAACATTTGAAAAATCGGTAATGTAATAAATCAGCAAGAAAAGCAACATTGTAACAGTGCACGGAACAAACCAACACACAATCGTCCGTGACTGAAAACTGGCGGACCGCCATCGCGCCTTCTCCTGCCAGACGGAGGGATGGGGGTTTACGCCGCTCAGGTGCGGAGTGTGGAACGGGAGGAGAGGAGAAGGACATCCATTCAGCTCCCTCCGTCATGCTAGTCTGCTGATTTCTCGTTCAGTATGCACTGCCCGCTCATTTGCCCACCTCCAACTCATAACTTGAGTAGTTGTCGTCTTTACACAGTCCAGATGCACCTGTGACTCACATAGACGTTTCATTGCTCTGTGCGGTTTTGGCTGCTTTTCTATATATAATCCACCAAGACACCCGACCACGGTAGTAGCAAGGTGGGAGGGGGGTGTGTACAAAGGGTAGGGACGTAACCAGTGGGAGCGTATGAGTCGCACTTAGTGGGAATTCCACGGTTTGCAGCCCGATTGGGGTTCAACAGCTTACCCACGCCTCTCTGCGCCGGGTAGACACACGCTCAATCTCATGCTTTATTATTTATTGAATGCTAAACACTTCTGGAAAGACACGGTTGTCTAAAACGGGTTGGTGTGAGAATACAACAGTAAGTGAATGAAAAGATGGAACTCTGGAGAGAGCAAAATACAACACAATAGTGATCCCGTGGCATAACAAACACCGCATAATTATTTATTGATGGTTGAACACTTCTGGAAAGACACAGTTGTCTAAAAAAAGGAAGGGTTTGAGGATACAACAGAAAGTGAATGAAAAGATGGAACTCTGGAGAGAGCAACATATAATTGTCCATGAGTGAAGAAGACGCATGTTTGTCGTGGATGCGAATTGCTGTATGCAGCGTGTAAAACAGTTTGCTATGGTGCACGCGGTCGTGCGTCGTAACTAAACACTCGGTTTTTAAAGACTGCTTACTTCATTGTGTTTTAACCTCAGTTGTAAAGGATTGTTTTAAGGATCCCATGGGATACCCCTCGCAAACCGTTTTACACGCTGCATATGGCGACTCACCTCCACGAGAAACATGCCTCTATGAACAGTCAAGGTGGCTCGGAGGTACATGAGGCCTCTACGACCGAGGAATATAAATGACGGCGTTCTTTCTGTGTCGTCACCTCCGAGTTGGTGGGCGTGGCTCTGCGAGTTGTGGTCGTATCCAATGGTCTTGGAGTTGGTGGGCGTGGCTCCTCCCTGCATGCGCCATAGGTGTCTTACTTGTCGGCAGCTTAGTGAATCCACGCCCCTTCCGGCGTGCTTTCCATGGGTGTCTTGCCTTTCCGTGGGTGTCTTGCCTTAGTGAATTATATATATAGATGTTTGGACCACCTCCAGTTTTCATATCATCACAACAAGCCCTCAAAGGATGCTATACTTTGCACTTTATGTCATCTTTGCACAGTGAAGATTAAAATACCGGTACACTAAAGTGCTGTTTATAGACTAGCTGCAGCTCAGCATTTAACACTGTTGTACCATCAAAGACCACCAAGGACCTAGATTTGGGAGTTAATACAACAGCCTAAATATCTTGGAAGTCACTATTCCTAATGACCTGAAGCACATCTTGGCTATAGGTAAGAAAGCTCAACAATGTCTTTACATTTTTAGACGTTAGTTACATTTCTGCATCTCCACTTATGCTCACCAACTTCTACAGGTGCTCAGTGGAGTCCATACTTACTGGTGCCTGCTGATCTTGGGACTGCAAAACACAACAGAGGGTGGGGAAGTCAGCTTAGAACATTACTGGCACTCAGCTCCCTTGTGTCATGTGCAAAACCAGATTCAGGGCTAGTTTTATCCATAGATCATAAGGCCACTCAACAACCTTTCATAATGAGTAAAAAAAATGTATAAATAATTTGATGTTGTTTGTCATGTACAGTATAATGTTGCATTGTCTTTTTTGTATTCACTGTCTGTGGTTAGTATTACACTAATGTCTGTGGGAGGTATGTAAGCATTAATTTTATCGGACACGTACACATGACAATAACTTTGAACTTAAATTAGAACTAGATTCTCTGGGCTGCTGGAAAGACTTCAGAATTTAAACTCCATCCCATTGTTACCATGGCCAAGCTCTAGAGTCACTTTCAGTGTAATACATACAGCTGTATCATACAGAGCTTCCATTAAAAATGTCAGATCAGCATAGCAGATTTTTGTTTGCATGAGCTTTGTTATGAATGTCAGGACAATAGCTTCTGTATCTTAAATGAGATCACTCAACTACCACAAATAATTTTGAAGAGCTAAACTGACATCCTGACATTTCACAGTCAGAGGATCAAGCACCTCAGTGTGTGCTGGGTTGCCTGTCTGCCATCCTAAGGATGTTGATTATGACACATCTCAGGAATTTCCATTTGGTGTTAGTCTGGAAGAATCTGCCTGATCATCTTGTTGAAATGGACAGACTGTGGTCTTTAAGAAACCATTTGATGAAATAGCAGGACAAAGTAACACTGTAGCCTTGCAGCCTTGAACTACTAGCTTTAGCATTTCTGTACTTAAAACAGTTTTTCATTATAGGAAAGAGATTTATTCTGCACTGAACTTAAGGTCTATCATAGAACTGTTTAAAAGAATCTGTGGAAAACCACAGGCTTAAAGGGAAATTTAGACGTTTACAAAATTCTTGAACACCACTGATCCTGATTTAGCTGCAAAGACATTTTGTCATTACTCATCAGTTGTAAAACTTGCACAGATTGAACATAAAACTTTAAAAAGAAATGAACTTTAAACCATTTCATCTGTTTCTTTTTGACGAGTGTGCCCTTTCCAAAGTCATATTGCATCACTTCCAGAACAGACAGTGGTTTTACTCTTAAGAATAAAAATGTATGAATATAAAAATGAAAGGAGAATATTCACTCCATCTAGCTTGTTTGGTTAGTTTTTAGATGAGTTCATTGCTTGTTGTCTTGTAAGATGGTAGGGGCAACTTGTAGGAAAGCAAGCTGTCATGCTTATAACCAACTAAAAGCACAGTTACTGTAACATAAAGCACACCCTTGAGTGTATAGAAAAGGCTTTAATCTTTCTTTCCAAGAAAGCTATGGGACATTAAATAGTTGTTGTTCGTTACAAATGCATGTAGTGAAATACAAGGCACCATTAAAAAGGCAAGACACATGTTATTCAACAGGGCATACTCTACCCTTATTTTATGTTTAGCAGCTTGAGTGATGAATGTAATCTCAGGGCACCTTTCTAAATTCAGGCCTATGGTATGTTTGCTTACACTAGCAATTTTAGGGGTTAAAGTGAAATTTCATAGTCAATCACCAATATTAAAATAAAAACAATATATATGAAAGTATAAATTAAAAGAATGGATAAAGAAATGTCTGAGAACCTGACACTAGGATGATACTGCCTTGTCCAGTAGTAATGAATGGTTTGAAGAGTATAAATTAAATAAAAATTAAATGTAAATCATGTACTGCTGAATAGCCTTGTTAGAGAAGAATTCACTGCCAAATTGTATGAGCACATATAGGAGGGTTCAGAACTGTGCTTAACATAGTTTTTAACATCTAAGCACCAAATAATTATTATCTTTGCATGGAAGAATGATGTTGCTTGACTATGTAGCTCATGGTGAACCAAAACCCTGTTCAAACAATTTTGTGTTTTTTTAATGTATTTTGACATAAACTAGCAAAAATAGTACATTGAAAGATTGAAGAACATTTACCTCAAATTTTGTGATCTCTGTCACTCCCAAATGAATACAACAATGTTTTGCTGTCATTTGATTCTCATTAATTTGCAAATCTATTTAATGTCACTTTCATTAATTACAATCTATACATATAAAATGCAAAGCCCTCACTGACTCATCACTAATTCTACCACTTTCCATATAGGTGAGAAGCTGAAATTTTACGTGCTCGTTCCTAGAAGTGTACTTACAAAAGTTAGGTATGTTTCATGTCCTATTGCAACACCCAAGGGAGGAAAACAGGTGTACCCCCTAAATTGTATATATAGATAGGGGAAACCCCTCCTCTCTATTTCTGTGACTTCTAATATACGTAGGAAGTCCAAATTTCAGATGCTGATCCTTTACACTGTACTTACAAACATTAAATATGTTTCATTTCACGCCGTGCCCCGTAACGAACTTTTGAAAATAACGTCTTCTTTTTGGCGGTTCTCACCATTATGCCGTAAGGAACTTTCGAAAATGACCTCTCTTTTTGGCGGTTTCATTCCTTATTTCTGTTAACAGAGGATTTATTTCATGGCAGAGACGCACAAGGGCCATCCCCAGTCCCCCTTCCTTCTTCCGCACAGCTGCTGTCCGTGCACCTACCACGTGGTTGGCTCCCTGCCTATATACATTGACATGCCATGCTTATGTCCCTCCTCACTCGCTTCCTTACTTTCCTCAGCTGTTTGGCGTGCTCACTGCTCCCTTCTTCTTTACTCCACCACTTCAAGCCAGTTATTGTTCGCCTTGCTTCACGTCTTCCTGCTGGTGACTCCTGCCTTTTCATTTAGTTTCTTCACACTCTTAATCCTCCGGGCATGCCTCTGCATTCTCTACTTTTGAATGTTGGCGCGCCAATTATGTTACTACAAAACTTACAACCACCAAAACTTTGTAATGGCACCAGGCTTCAGATCAAATCTCTGCACAAGAACCACATTGAGGCAACTGACTTCACTGGAACTGACTCAGGGGAGACTATATTTATTCCTTGCATCCCTCTCATACCCTCTGACCTTCCATTCCAATTCAAACGCCTACAGTTACCAGTAAGGGACTGCTTCGCTATGACAAATACAGTTAGGTCCATAAATATTTGGACAGAGACAGCTTTTTTCTAATTTTAGTTCTATACACTACCACAATGAATTTTAAATGAAACAACTCAGATGACTTTCAGCTTTTATTCAGTGGGGTGAACAAAACGATTGCATAAAAATGTGAGGCAACTTAAAAAAAAACATTTTTTAACACAATCCCTTCATTTCAGTGGCTTAAAAGTAAATGGACAAATTAAATAACTGGAAATAAAATGTTCATTTCTAATACTTTGTTGAAAACCCTTTGCTGGCAATGACAGCCTGAAGTCTTGAACTCATGGACATCACCAGATGCTGGGTTTCCTCCTTTTTAATGCTCTGCCAGGCCTTTACTGCAGCGGCTTTCAGTTGCTGTTTGTTTGTGGGCCTTTTTGTCCAAAGTTTAGTCTTCAATAAGTGAAATGCATGCTCAATTGGGTTAAGATCAGGTGACTGACTTGGCCATTCAAGAATTTTCCACTTCTTTGCTTTAATAAACTCCTGGGTTGCTTTGGCTGTATGTTTTGGGTCATTGTCCATCTGTATCATGAAACGCCGCCCAATCAATTTGACTGCATTTAGCTGGATTTGAGCAGACAGTATGTCTCTGAACACCTCAGAATTCATTCGGCTGCTTCTGTCCTGTGTCACATCATCAATAAACACTAGTGTCCCAGTGCCACTGGCAGCCATGCACGCCCAAGCCATCACACTGCCTCCACCGTGTTTTTTACAGGTGATGTGGTATACTTTGGATAATGAGCTGTTCCACGCCTTCTCCATACTTTTTTCTTGCCATCATTCTGGTAGAGGTTGATCATGGTTTCATCTGTCCAAAGAATGTTTTTCCAGAACTGTGCTGGCTTTTTTAGATGTTCTTTAGCAAAGTCCAATCTAGCCTTTCTATTTTTGAGGCTTATGAGTGGCTTGCACCTTGCAGTGCACCCTCTGTATTTACTTTCATGCAGTCTTCTCTTTGTGGTAGACTTGGATATCGATACGCCTACCCCCTGAAGAGTGTTGTTCACTTGGTTGGCTGTTGTGAAGGGGTTTCTCTTCACCATTGAAATGTTTCTGCGATTATCCACCACTGTTGTCTTCCGTGGACATCCAAGTCTTTTTGCGTTGCTGTGTTCACCAGTACTTGCGTTCTTTCTCAGGATGTACCAAACTTTACATTTTGCCACTCGTAATATTGTAGCAGTTTCTCGGATGGGTTTTTTCTGTTTTCACAGCTCAAGGATGGCTTCTTTCACCAGCATGGAGAGCTCCTTTGACTGCATGTTGTCTGTTCACAGCAAAATCTTCCACATGCAAGCACCACACCTCAAATCAACTCCAGGCCTTTTATCTGCTTAATTGATAATGTCATAACGACAGACTTGCCCACACCTGCCCATGAAATAGCCTTTGAGTCAATTGTCCAATTACTTTTGAGCCCCTGAAATGAAGAGATTGTGTTAAAAAATGCTTTGGTTGCCTCACATTTTTATGCAATCGTTTTGTTTACCCCACTGAATTGAAGCTGAAAGTCTGCATTTCAACTGCATCTGAGTTGTTTCATTTAAAATTCATTGTGGTAATGTACAGAACCAAAATTAGAAAAAAGTTGTCTCTGTCCAAATATTTATGGACCTAACTGTAAGTCACAGGGCCAAACTCTAAAAATGGTTGGCATTGACTTGACACTAGATTCCTTCTCACATGGTCAGCTGTACGTTGCATACTAAAGAGTAAGCTCAGCAGACAGCTTGGTCATTTTACAGCCCGAGGGCAGAACTGCAAACGTTGTTTTAAAGTAAGCCTACAACAATTACATTGACAATCATGTTACATTATTTTTAAAATGTTTCCTTTTCTTTTCATAACTTCTTTAACACACAACTTCTCTGCTGCAAAGTGTGGGTATTTTGCTAGTACTATCATATACGGTGTCTATAAAAATAATTAATACTTGGAAGCTTATCTAACATTGAATCACAGTACAATTAATTTGTTATTTTTTGACACAGATCAATAGAAAAAGACTCTTTATAATCCATGTGAAAATAGATCTCTGCAAAGTGATCTAAATTAATTACAAATATCAATCCCAAAGTAGATGATGCAGCTTTGGCTTTATGCTTGGAGTTTTTATCTTGCTGGAAAACAAATTTTCTCCCAAGGGTTCTTGCAGACTACAGCAGGTTTTCCTCCAGGATTTTCCAGTATTTTGCTGCATTCCTTTCATCTTATACCCTGACAAGGCTTCTGTGGCCAGCTGCACAGAAGCATCCCCACAGCATGATACTGCCAACACAGTGCTCAACTGTAAGGATGGTGTATTTTGGATAATGTGCAATGTGTTTCCCCCAAACATGGCATTTACTCTGACAACCAAAAGCTTAGTTTTGGTCCCATCAGACTGTAGAACCTTCTTGCGGTTGACTTCAGACTCTCTCGTGTGTCTTCTGGCATATTCTAGCCAAGACATTATGTCATTACTTTCTCTTTAACATTCTTCCATAAAGCTGTAACTGGTTAAGCACCTGAGCAATACTTGTTGTCTGCACAGTCTATCCAATCTCATTAACTGTAGCTTGTAAGAGTTATCATAGGTCTCTTGGTGGCCTCCCTCACTACTCTCCTTCTTTCATGGTCAATCAGTTTTTGTGGACGGACTGCTCTAGGGAGATTTCAAGCTGTGCTATACTCTTTCTATTACTTAATGATTAATTTAACTGGACTCCAAGGGATATTCAGTAACTTGGATATTTTTGTCTCTTTCCCCTAACTTGTGCTTTTCATTGACTTTTTGCAGTGTTGCCTGGAGTGTTCTTTTGTCTTTATTGTTCAGGTTAGGCTATGATATTAACTGACCACAAGTTGGACCTTCCAGGTGTATTTTCACTACACTCAACTGAAACCCCTCGACTTCAGAAAGGTGATCTCCATTGAACTGATTACATTATGTGATTTTTTTTTTAAAACCAATTGGCTGCACCAGACATGATTTAGATGTGTCACATTAAAGGGTGTGAATACCTATGGGGTACTTTACTAGCCGCCCACGTAGAGGTGAAACAGGACAGTGAGGAGGGCCCTGCCTGGCTCCATACTCCTTATGTCAGGCTTTTCCCCTCCCCACGGCCTGCAGCCTCTGTTTCAGATTAGCGCGAATATCATTCCTGCAAGTGAACTATGATTAGTGCGATGAGAGAAATCGCAAAATCAACCGGAATGTTCAAGCAAAATCTAGAAAAAAGCCTGATCTAAATCCGTTAAGTAGTTCTTTCGTTCGCTACCTAAACGGATGTAAGATACGCCCCGAGGCTGGCGCGTGATTGAGGAGGGCCCCGCCCCCTCCCCTCAGCCCTCTGTGTCTCTCTCAGATTTGTGCAAATAAATCGGTACCACAAAATCAATTGGAACGTTCAAGCAAATTCTAGGAAAAAGCCCAATCTAAATCTGTTAAGTAGTTCTCTCGTTCGTTAACTAAACGGATGTAAGATATGCCCTGAGGCTGGTGCATGAGTGAGGAGGGCCCCGCCCCACTCGCCTTGGCCCTCTGCATCTCTCTTGGATTCACGCAAATAAATTGGTACCACAAGTGAACTATGATACTCAGCATGATGACAGAGGTCGCAAAATCAACTGGAATGTTCAGGCAAATTATAGAAAAAAAACTGATCTAAATCTGTTAAGTAGTTCTCCCATGAAAAGCAAGCAGACAGACAGACAGACGATGGATTTTATATATAGAGGGAGCTTTAGACCATTTTGTATAGATCTGTTTTCCCATTAAAGAGTCTTTCTCTTTCTTATAGCATTAAAAAGCCAAATTAAATCCATTGTGATTCAAAGTTGCATAACAATAAAATGGGAAAGCTTCCAAGGGGTGAATACTTTTAAAAGCAATGTAAGGTACTATACTATATATAAATAAAAGCTGAAGTATGGCCCTGAATAGAGTAGATTTCTTGATTGCAAAAACTACTTTAGTTAACCAACAGCAAACCTCCAGTTAATTAAGTAAGTGAAGAGCTGCTACTGATACACAAATCGCCCACTGAGCAGCTATGGGAACAAAATACATTTTAATGTTCAAAAGAGAGCTTTAGCATCAAGTCTTAGAGCCGTTCTTGTTTTCTTTTTTCTACCAAAACAAACAGAATCTAAATAAGAAGATTGAAACACCAGTAAATAAATAATAGAAAGTAGTAATATTGCAATTATGAAAAACTAAAACACATCAGACGCAAAATTGTATTTGCTAAATACCATTAACAATGCCATAACAATATACAGGTTGAGGATCCCTAATCTGAAATGCCTGAGACAAGAAGTCTTTTAGATATTTTTAGATTTTGGAATATTGCATATACATAATGAGATACCTTTGGAATGGGACCCAAGTCTAAACCAAAACATTTTTTATATTTCATATACACCTTACCCACATAGTCTGAATAATTTTTATGAGATATTTTAATTTTATTTTTTTGCATGAGCAGAGTACCTGTATTAGCTGTTAAACAAGAGCAAAAAGAAACAGTTGCAGGCATTTCAGTCTCCACCTATGATGTTGTATTTTGATTAAACAGTTATTGTACAGAGAGAATAAGCAATGAGTAATGCATGTACAGTAGGTCTGGCGGTGATGATGATTAATAACAAAGTAGGACCACAGGAGCGACAGAGCCTATGCTCCGTCTAAGCTGCACTGCCAGCTCTTCTGAATAGTATTGTTCATATTCCCTCCCATGCAGCAGTTTGGATGTACCATGCAGCTGTTACTGTGCCTTTAACCCTTTGATAATGCACCTGAGGCTCCCAAAACAGCCCACAACATGCTCAACCCACACGCCCAACTCATCAGTCATACGTTGCTGCCTCATTTGAAATTGAAAGCCCCTTCTGAATTGAAGAATTCAGTTGTAAACATTAAGTACCAGCTCCTGTGTTATTTACATCTGCTCACAGTAAGAAAAAAAACAAAATTAGAGGGAACACTGGTCAGAGCCCCAATTGGGCAAGTGAGGTCAGGTATGGAATTTTGTACTTGGAGTGTCATGTCACCGCTCAAAAAGCTTCAGATTTTGGAATTTCAGACTAGGGATATTCAACCTTTATGAAGAAACAATATACAACAGTTCAAAACAACAATTGTTTACTGTGGTATGTGCTACTAAACCAGCCTCCCAGCTATGAGATTCTGCCACAATTCAATAACTCCTGTTTGAATGGCAGCCACTGCCTACATCGCACTATACCACCACAAGGCACGTTGGTATTCTTCATGTAATTATTTGTGACCTTCGTTATAAAAAAAGATTATAAAATAATGATTCAATGGCAATAAAAAATTGGGCCTTCTTGTAAGACTGGAACCATATCATGGCTAGTTGTGAGCTCAGTTTCATAGCACCACTTCAGGTATTTAACTGAAAATTTCTGATTATCCCTGTCATGAAAACTTCCTTTTTGGGAAACAAACATGCATAATATGCTACAAAATGTGGGACAGAGAAGAAGAAAGTGAAAGAAAATGCTAGATTAATCTTAAGTTATCAAAAAAGGCAGCACAAAGACTCACCTCCAGCCTGGTCCGGTCCACATCCTTAGGCAACTTAACACGAACTCTGTTTGTCACAGATAACATTTCATAGGGATAAACCTGAAATTAGAAACAAACACTTACTGGACTTACATTTTGCCACATAGTAAATACATGTAATACATGTAATAGAAATATAAAAAATATAGTACATAAATTTCCAGATAACTTGTCTAGATTTTCAGATGGTCAACAGCAGATCTTCTTTTCTTGAAATACTTTTGCTTACCTTATATTCTGCAAAAAAGCACATTATGAGTTGTAGTGATTAATAGTGACAGTAAGAAGATGTGTGCATATCAAATTAATAACAGTTAATTGTTAAGTTATTATAAACAAACTGGTGTTTATAAAGTTTTAAGGCTTATCCTTAAATGTCTAAATAAAATAACAAATGATTCAAAGCTTGTGTCCTTTGCATTTACACATTTTCTCCTTTCTGATTCTAGATTGCTTAACACAATGAAGATACATTATGGCTAAGGTTTTAAATAATCCATAATCATTTACTCTACTGCCCAGTAGTGACCCACTACCTTCTAGATTTTATAGCTCAGGAGTTACAATTCTCTGGGCGAAATAACTACAGAAAAAAGGAAGAGATCACTTTTTTATAACTAACATTTTACTTGTCCTTATTCTTTTTATGCATTTGCTGTTTTTGTGGTGCATACAGCAATTATAATTCACTTCTGGTAGTATTTACCTATTGAGTCATGGCTTGACAAGCTTTCTTAATATCTGTTTTAGCTTACTTACTTAACCATGATACATCACTTGTTATCACAGGATGCATTTCCCTAGCGGTGTAGTTTCCTAACACAGGTTAACAAAATAGTGATAAGAGTGTCTCAAGGCTGTAGGCACCATTAATTCCTGGAATCTGCCTGGTTGGTAGTTCCCAGACAGCAGGTTTATAATCTTGTGCTGGGTCCTGGCTTTGGGGGCACAATGGATGCAAACTGTTTGAAATTATTTGAGGATGGTGGATAAAACATCACCATGGGCAGCAAAGACACTTTTGTACATATTGCATTTGTAAAATGAAATTATCTCTCACCATATTGTGGCATGACTGCATGTTCTTTTTCAGAGAACAAACCAGAATATTGGACAGAGTTGCTCTAAAGAAAGGCAAAAAATCACTACCCCAAATATTTATTTCAGGTGATGAGTTTAAAAGAAAACTCCAGGGTGGTTTGTATATATAACTAGTAAGTGGTTGCTTATCACTTGAAATGCATTATATCCATTGATTGCGATAGTTTAAGATACCAGTTGTTTGGGTCCCAGCAACCCAAATTTGGATTAAGCAGGTTAAAGTCGATTATGTGAGGTGTGCTCTTTGGGTACAGGTAATGTATTGCAGGAGCTCTATTACTGGCATTATATCAACAATAAAAATAAACAGGAACAGATTATTTTTAGACTTTTTTTTTGCAGTGCTGCTTTTTTCTGCAACTGAGCTGTACTAATGTGCATGTAAGTTAAAAACACATTTATATGGAAATTCTGAGCATATATTCTGTTTTGAATTATAAATTTATAAGTATACAAAAAATGAATATTCTAGACAATGTTAAAGCTTGGTTAGTAAACGAGATAATAAACACCTTAATATTTCATTACACTTTTGCTTCTATAAGACAAATGAAAATTTGTACCTCGTGTGCCCCATGTTGAATCATGGTCTGTTTCATATTGGGCTAAATTGGTTGTCTAAAATAAAAAATGAATACAATTTTATTTTTAAGTTAACTACCCAAGCAGACATACTTTCCATTTAATGAAACCATTTCATTACATGTGCCTTTTCCCCAATTTTATAAAACACTGACCATTATTATTCTAAGAATGGCTGATTTTCATTGCAAAACTGAAAAATGTGGCTTGAACCACATCTAACACCAGAAAGTCAATGCAGGTGATCATATCTAACTGGGTTACAAAAGCATGTAAATAAAAACTTATACTTTTGCTGTTTATTGACTCCTGTTACTAACTGACACTGATTTATTCATTTTTTGATTGTTCTTCCCTAAATACAGGTTTGAGAATATCAGTTAAAATATGCGTGACCTGTAGAGGGGTGTGCAGCCCTCCAATCACCAAACACAACCACAGCTACAAAAGTCCCAAGTTCAAATAAAACAGGTTTATTAACCCAAGTTCCTCACGACAAGGTTCTTACATGTTGTGTATCCACAAATATTCTCTTCTCCTGTCTCGCTCCCTCTCTCTCTTATTTGTCAACTCCTCCCAGGTGTGTTTTGCACAGCTCCTCTCTCGACTCTGACTAGCCTGGATGAGGTTGAATGGTTTCTTTTATCTTAGACCATGGAGTACTTCCAGTGCTTGGGCATAGCCTGATGTAACCACTTCTGGGTCGAGCAGAAGTCCCCAAGAGTAGGAATCATAAATCTTCACATCACCCTCTGGCAGCACCCCTGGAACCCAGTTCCCAGGATGTCTTGTGGATGTCCACACAGGTAATGCCACCCAGGGTTTCAGTGATTATTGGAGGAACATACAGCCCTGACCTGTTGTCTCCCCTAGTGACACTCGTCTCCTGTCCAGGTATTGTTCCTCAATCTAACCCTGCCAGGACACCAGTATACCCCATTCCAAAATGGCATCTCCTACCATCTTTCTGGCTAAGACAGGGAACACCCTGTCTTTCTTTTTGGACATCTGATGAGCTGGGCTCCTGGCCAGGTAAAGAACCTTGCCCCATCCCGGCTGGGACTTCCGCCCAGGTGTGCTGTCTTTTACAGATGATAAAAGCAGGCATTTTTGACACTGGCAACAAAAACGAGCATGAACTGTTTTGAGAGCATTTGACCTGAGAGCCAGTAGTGATGTAATGATAGCGCTGCCCCATCTTGATTTTTTCCTTAACTCACCTGGTTAGGTTGCTTGTACAGTATGTTTACTCTTCAGTAGCCTATTCAGGGAGGTACTCACATCCCCACGCTAATGAGGTGCAGATGTAATCATTACATACATTTTATATGATCATTATATAAATTGTAAGAAAAGTGTTTTAATAATAGTAGTTGTTTTTGCACAACATTTTAACTGAAGAATTTAGTCAGAGAGGTCCTTTCTCTAAATCAGCACCTTAAAAATGCTCATTCTGTAAGCTAGTGAACTACAGTAGAGTAAACAGTGTCATACAATAGTGTGGATCATTTAAAGTAACGCCTCAACAAAGCTAAAGATGGCGTCTTATCATATATTTGATTTACTATTGCATGCTAAGCAGAGAAGCTTGGAGCTCTTTTAGGATTTTTACTGTCACTTTTTTATTTTAATTTGTACTTGGTGGTCAACTGTATTCCATATTCTGTGCCAAGTAAGATTTGAGCAGAGTGATCCAACACTCTAAGGCTTAAAATTACACTGCAATTTAATAATCCTGACAAAGCTTTAAAATGACTGATGGATTTCTGCACAATAACATCATAGAAATTGAAAAGGAAAATATTTTGCCATGATGATATCCTGCACTGTCTTTAATCCTATCTAGACCTGACTTGCCTTTCTGAATGTGACTGTCCCTAATGTTTAAATCAGCAGGTCTCATTTGAACGCAGCTATGGCTATATCTTAGATTTAAGTCACAAAGATAATGTTTATTCCAGCTGTCAAGTTATTAATCTTTCTTTGGATCTCATGAATAAGATGAGTAGAAATGTGTAAATAAATAAAGGCCGGATTACAGGACGTATATAAAATGAGGCTCTCACTGCACAATATTTAAAAGATTGGAACAACGACAGGAAACATTTAGGAAACATCGCCACCTGATGGACTTAGCTACACACTACACTGTAATAGGAAAAAGCCCCTAAAGAAAATGCCACGTTTAATCACAGGTAACGTATTAATATGCTTTCCACACATAAATCCCTTTCACTAAATTGGCCATTCTTCCTGCTGCTTATTTCTTTGGAGATTATTAAATCCAAAGAATTCTGGGAAACCTGCACATGGAAAAAATCAGACTGGTTTGCACGAGTCTGACTTCTTCATTAAAACCTTGCTGTAGGCTATGAACTTTAATTCTGTGCACTACTTGATACAGCAAATGCAGGATAAATGCTATAGAAAAAAGAAATAACTATGTATGCTGAATTTCCTGAATCAGTTTCCAAGTCTGTCCCCCCTAATCATTTTTAAGTATTCTGTTAATAAAAGCACTGGCAGACACGTACAAACAGTCATATATTCTTTAATCTATGTGGGAGTATCACTCACAGCTGCCTCAGGAATTTGCTTCTAGGATGATGGAAACTTACGTTGACTCTGCTTCTATGGCATATATGCATGCAGCTCTATAATTTGACCAAACAGCTAATAAATATTCTGATTATAACTCATAGAACAGAAGACTGTGTGGCACAATACAGGATACATTAATGATACCTATAAATGCAATTACAGGTGAGATAAAATCCCCTCAGATAAAATGCTTAAGGAAGGAACAAACTATACTCCACACGAGGGAGTGAAAAAGAAGAGCCTTATTCTGTTTATCACACAACTAAATTTGTCAAAAACTAACACAAAACACACTCAGACAAGCCTAAAACTTTCATTCTAAGTATTTGGTGTTTTCTGCAAAAATAAAGAATGTTCAAAAGGAAGAAAAAAATTACCAATTAAGACAGAAAGGAATAAATGGAGTATATAATATAAAAACAAACAAAAACATGAAATGGACAAGCACCCCTGGCTGGAGCACTCTGAATAACTGATTATCATTATATCCCAGTTCAAAGAGTACATGACACTCACTACACATTACAAAAAAATAAAGATTTACATTGGGTTTACACAAGCAACAGAGGCCCATGATGTATGCCATGCTCTCCTTTCTTATGGGGTGTTACGGAATTTTCCACGCAAACAATTTATAAATTGATTACACAGTTAAGGAAATACAACCTTTTGTTTTTGCTGTAATTTCTACAAATTCACAATTACTAAGATCTATCTATTTGAACTTTTAGATCTGTATTTGCTCTAAAAAACTTGCATGGTGTTGCAACCTGAAATACAGAAACTGTGGAACAAGATACAGAACAGCACCATGGCCTGCATAAGTCAGTATGACCACATTCGTAACTACTGTATTTTGAATTAAGTTAACTGTTTTGCACAACAGCAACAGTTCTTGACACAGCATTAGAGAATGAATGCTATTAAACAATGAATGCTAAATGATTTTTATAAGACTGATATTTGGTTGTCAGCCAGCAGACTTTACTGGCCCCTTTGTGATCATCACTTTTACAGAGGTATGCTGTGAAAAGAAACTCAAAATGACAACTTTTATTGGCTAACTAAAAAGATTACAATATGCAAGCTTTCGAGGCAACTCAGGCCCCTTCTTCAGGCAAGTTGTAATCAAAACAGAGGTGTGCTGAATGGCCCTATATAGACTAACAGAGAATATGTCATGGTTTGGTTTACCAAAAAATTTTATATATATATACTGTATATATAGTGATGGAAACCCGGGCATCAGCAAGCTCAAACCCCATATGAACACAGAAGACAGTCCTGGGTTCAAATAAATTCTTATGGACAGATGAAGCAAAATTTGAAATATTCTGTTCATTACGCAGGGTGTTCATACACCATCGAGTTGGTGAAAAAATGGTTCCTCAGGGTAAGAAACAACAACTGTCAAACATGGAGAAGGAAGTGTGATGGTCTGGGGTTCTTTTGCTGGAGGCAACAAAGTGACTGGCATTCTGAATTGAAAGGGTTACCACAGTTTGACTGTTTCATCAGCAAAAGGTGGCTACTTTGATGAATCAAAAATCTGAATAAAACTCTGTACATTTAATGATTACTTGACCTATTTTTTAATTGCATTTGTTTATTTGTTATATTCCTTCATTTCAGGTAACATTAAGACATTAAGCTGCATGCATCTCCATAAAAACTGAAAAAACTGAGGTAAAACATTTGACCGGTGTGTGTGTGTTATATACAGTTATATATATATTTCTATTCATGCTAGGTCTTTTATTTTGTATTATATGGCAGAGATAAGGTAACTTAAGTGGCAGAGAGTATTATTGAAATTTCAAAGAGGGAACCATCAAATGTTACTGGTTAAGAGAAAAACCAGACTTTTTTTATCAGATGAACACCTATGTCAAATCCTGTCAAATCCTTCCATGCCATGGTTTCTGGATAATGTGAACTTGGACTTAATAGGGACTAGTCAAGGATAAAAACAGAGAGACAAACACAAAAAATATTATTTTTTGAAAAAGGCTGGCCTAAACCATCAATACTCTTGTTTCCAAAAAAATCTATATTTTAAACCTTTGTATAAATCTTTATTGTTATGCTCACCTGCACCCCTGTGCGTCACACATCCAAGCCCTAATTAATTTCTCGCCTGTCTGTTTTGTTCTTTGTTATCTGGTTTTCATTTTTTTTTTCCCTTTTTATCCACTAATTCAATAAAAAATAACGCTAAAGGATACTCTGTAGATTATACAAATCCTGTTCAGCTGTTCGTAACTTAATTGGCCTAGAACCAAAATGGGCTACTTAAACTTTTGGCTCTACCATGTTGCAGTGTTTACTGAATGGAAAATGGAAAAAATAGAAAGAAAAACAAAAACATAAAAACTGAAAAACCCCTTTTGAAACAAAAGAAACAAGACAAGTTAAATTAATTTAAATAAGAGGAGAAAATAAATTGATTCATTATGTAATTAACAAAAGGAAAATACAAGCATGCCAGAATAAGTACAAAAAAGAAACACAAGACACAAATAGTACAGAACTACAAATAAATATGGAAAAATAAATTAAGAAAGAAGCCAGAACTAGAATAAAAACAACTTCAACCTAAACACTTACGCTGTTAGAATAAAATACTGTACCTATGAACTAGACTTTAAAGGAATCTTCTTCTTCTTCTACTTCTTCTTTTGGCTGCACCCACAGCAGATCATCTGTCTCCATCTATCCCTGTTTTTGACATCATTTTCTGCAACACCAACTGCCTTCATAGCCTCCCACACCACATCCATAAACCTCCTCTGGTCATCCTCTTTTCCTTTTGCCTAGCAGTTCCATCCTCAACATTCTTTTCTGATGTACTCCTCATTTCTCCACTGCACGTGACCAAACCATCTCAATCAAGCCTCTCTCACTTGGTCACCAAACCTTCGTACCTGTTTTGTCCCTCTAATATACTCATTCTTAATCCTGTCTACCCTTGTCACTTCGAGTGAAAATAGTAGCATCCTCACTTCTGCCACTTCCAGCTCTGCCTCCTGTCTTTTTGTAAGTGCCACTGTCTCCAAACTGTACAACATAGTTGGTTTCACTAATATTTTATAAACCTTCCCTTTCACTCTTGCAGTTACTCTTCTATCACAAATCACTCCTGTCACTCTTCCACACCCAGTCCACCCTGCCTGCACTCTCTTCTTCACCTCTCTGCCGCACTCTCAGTTGCTTTCGACTGTTGAACCAAATATTTAAATTAATCTGCCTTCACTACCTCTGCTTCTTGCCATTACACCATTCCACTACTTTCCCTCTCATTTATGCACATGTACTTCATCTTATTTCTACTGACTTTCATTCCCCTTCTCACCAGTGTGTACCTTCATCTCTTCAGGTTCACCTCAACCTGCTGTCTACTCTCACTACAGATCACAATCTCATCCGCAAACATCATAGTCCACGGAGACATGTGTCTGACCTTATCTGTCAACCTGTCCATCACCATTTCAAACAGAAAAAGGCTCAGAGAAACTCCTTGATGTAATCCCACTCTCACCTTGAATCAGGCTGCCATTCCAACTGCACCACCAATAACCACCCTCACATACTTTTCTGCTACTCCCAACTACCATAACTCCTCTCTTTGGCATCCTGTCATACAGTTAGTCATACTAGTTAATGTCAAATAAACCTTAAATGAAAACTACACCTGAAAATACATTTTTATGTGTTATTTACCATATGTAATTTGTCATTATGACCATAAAACAATTTTTATCTCCCACTTTAATGTAGGAAGCAATTGTTATGAGTGGATTATTTTTATGTCTTTTTTTGAGTTATAGCACTCAGTTTAGGGTTTTCATACCTCTAGAACTCAAATTTAACATCAGTTTTCGAATTTGAAGCTTACATTTATTGGGGTTAAACATTTTGTATGGTTTTTGCTGCCATCTTAGTTACTTATATTATTGGTGCCATTTTATTTTCCAGTTAGGGCAGTGTCTGCAATGTCAGGGATGTTTCTTCATGATCTGTAAATTACAGAGCAACACTTTACATTGTTCTTGCAATCATTTCCCTATCCAAGTTGAGAGATTCAAACCTGCATTCTAAACACCATTTCAAAAGCTTTTAAATTGTCTTTTCTGTTTTTTGACACTTAGTGGTGGGTCACTCAGTTTTGACCTTTTTCTGTCTTTGACTTCACTTTGTTTCTAGATTTACTCGTAGTTCACTAGTATAACACTGACAAAATAGAATTACAATGGTGACCAACCATGGACAACAGCAAAGGATATCAAAACATCCATGAACAAATTTCACATTATTTCTGTTGCAAAATCCACTTGTGAACTCATCCAGTAGTATGCTCACAACATCCCGAATTCATGTATTTTTACCAAAATATTGTTAAATAAATTAATTCCGGAGAACACTCTCAAAAACTAAAACAGAATGTGCTTAGACGTGAATGAGAATTTCAATTGTAGACCTGTCTCCCATTACATTTATATTCATATCCACAACTGGAGTACCTTGGGATTATTTTGCAAAAGACAGCAAAACTGCACACATTAGTTGACCTTCTGCCTGGTGAAGCATCTCAGATATGCTTAAATCTGAAGCATATTCTCTTTCTGATAATATTTTCACTCACTATTCTGTAACTTTTAATTTTTAGTTTTACACATCATTCAGTAAACTTTGCGCTGATTATATTATGTGAAACATAATGTTAGCCAATGAGTAAGTTGTTACTGGGTTAGACTCATGACCCATGATTGAAGTAAGCAACATATACAAAAATGTATTCCTTTAACCATGACTAAGAAGAAGAAGGAACAATTGAAAGTCAAATTGAAATTAAAGTGGGATGAACTCATGCAGACCTGACATATGTGAAGCAAATGGCTAAAATAGAGAGCTCAGTGCTGAAGCAGTGACATAATTCAGTGCTCTGCCATTTTAATTGAAACCCTTCAGGTGTCTGCACAATTAGTTATATTACTGAAGGCACCTGAAGGACAATTACCAATTAAATTAATTTGCTACATAAGACAAAATTAAATGAAAAAGAGGAATGCAAAAATAGAAAACAGAAAATGCAACCACAGAATAATACCACATCTCCAGATAACTTCTCAGTTCCTAATCCCTAACAGTTAAGCTTTCCCTTTGTGCCTTTTTTTCTGCAAATACTAAAGTCTTCCTCATCATGCATTCCCTCCTTTTTTATACTAGACATTTAAGTGAGTTACTTTGCTTTTCACTTTTCTTTCTTTTTGCAAAATGAAAAAAAAACCTCTACATCCCCCGCATGGTCTTGGAAAAGTACAGGAGAGAATTTCTGTGTTTTAGCATATTTTTTTATCTACAATGGCCTCTGCAGTGTAAAGAATCAGAATACATATGAATAAGAGTGAAAATAGTGCTTGAGAAACAGGAATATTACATTCTCATGAGCACCAAAATAAAAGAAGTGACAAAGCTTATAATATTTGGCTTTGGGACTCTTGCTTAAGTTAGGATAAATTAATATACTGCATGCTATTGTTTTTGGATTAAGGAATCCATAACAAATATTAGTTTTTAAGGTAATATATGTGTAAGCTTTGCAAATTTATTCTGGGCCATTTTCAACTATATTTTATTAACTGTGAATGCCACCATTTTGTACTACACATTTTTAGGATACTTCTCACAGTTCTTAGACTCATGTCCTCAGAGGATTTGACCATAATGGTGTTATGTGATGGGTTTAAAAGTTAGCAAGCTGATGTATTTCTATATCGGAGATTGCAGATAAACCCTTTTCTAAACAAAATGCTTGTTAAAAAATTCAATATTTTGTCTTTGGTTTTTGATTCAGACCTTTATCTCTTGACTTAGATTTTTCTGGGTTTCACTATTGTTTTAATAAAATAAATTTTTGGTCTTATGGTTTTGACCCCACTGTTCTTTTCTGACTTCCTCTCCTTTCCCCGTCCTGGTTTTTTTGCTACCTTCCACAGTATAACAGGTATGAAATAAGAAAGAGATAAGAAAAATTTTGCCTTTGAGATAAAAAAGTTAAAAGATGTATTTTAGGTATACCTCATAAGATGCATTTTATAAATTTTGTCTAAAAAGTAAGATTCAAATTATGAGGAATTGTGAAAAATTGCTGTAGGATAGGTAGGACAGGATTTGAGCGTCAGACTGAAGATCTCATCTTCTTGGAATAAGCTCAGGTTTTTCTGTGTTTTTGCTGTAAAATGCTTGTTAACTTGAAAGTATCAACACTGTTACTAAAGGCAGCGCATCTGTCCTTGAGTAAGACACTACCTGAACTGATCTTGATACAGTTATGAATTCATCTTACACCTAAACCCAAACCAATAAGATCTTGAATGAAACTTGTTCTGTGTTTCATATTTCTATGAAAAACATTTTCTATATTATCATCAAACTCTAAATATTTTAATTTACTTGTGTTGTTCTTTTATTCACAAAAATGTGACATTACATTCTAAGGCTAAGAAATTACAATATTTAAGGAATTTTTATATATTTGAAATCAAATACCCTTGTCTAACATTTTTAAAGCAGTCATTTTAGATACAATAAAGCATTTCTGTTTGCAAACTATAATCCAGATATAAGATGTTTTCAAAGTCTTCTTTTGCATTTAAGAAAAGGAATTTATTTAAAACATACCTTATTAATGCCATTCCGACCATAGCCTGGAAGAGAAGCTGACTTTGTGTAGGGAAAACCTGTGATGTACAAAAAAAACATTAATTTTATATTTTCACACAATTACATGAGGTTCATACCAAATTCACAACACCACCAATGGCAGCTAGAGAGAGATAATCATTTTGTAATGTTTTTTTTTAATAAATAACTTGTGTCTATATTTAGCCTTTACAACTGGTGGAGTGGTGGCTCTAAGGCTAGGAATCTGCACTGGCAATTGGAAGTTTGCCAGGTTGATTCCTGTAAACGCCAAAAGTGACTCTACTTTGATGGACCCTTAAACAAGGCCCTTAACCTGCAATTGCTCCGCCCTGGGTATGACATTAATTTACATCCAGCCCTGCATGTAGGCCCTCCAATCTTCAGGGAAAAACCTGGGGGTTGGTCTCAGAATTGGCACTCCAGCCACCATAAAAAAAACAAAAAAAAAAACAAAAAACTTCACATTGGTTCCGTTCCATTCCATCTGAACTAGCGTGGTGCTGAGGTGTCACCTGTTGCATGGCTGCCCTCGGGTCCCATTCTGAGATCCTGAGTTGTTTTTTCATGTGGTGCGTGCGGCAATGTGCTGTATCTCTCTTTTTAAAACATGCCAGGATGGTGTGTTTCACTTTTTAATGTTTTTTTTTTTATTTCTGCTTCCTAAAAAACACAATATTTTAGTGAACAAGTATCTTCTTTAATTAACACCTTGTTTTATTTGCAAATGACCAGTATACTATAGCTTTCAATTCATTATCATGTTTTCTTTGTGGGTATTAAATTGCCTTTTGTTAATACTTTCATTCTGCATTATCCAAAATAAAAATTCTGGAAAGCAAAGTAAGTAATGATGTGATATTCAGGAGAAACTACCTTAAAAGAAAAAGTTTATTTTTATTTAATAAATTAATATAATTATAGCATAGTACTAAAATATTTTATTTACAATATTAATACGTGTATTTTGATTTTTAACCATAATTTTCATTTATATATTGTCACACACATGCGATTGGGAGACAGCTGAAAGGCCTTAAGAATAGTACTACCACACCAGACCAGGGGGGTGACAAGCTGCACTAACTCTCCTTCTCAATCTTCTGCAGACCATCCATGGGAAATTTCGCTAGGTCCAAGCAGCAGTGATGACATCACTTTCGGAACCTGCTCCATGGATGAAGTCACTTCCAGTGCCAGAGACATTACTTCGAATTCTGGTGCCAGTGATGATGTCACCTCCGGTCCAGAAGATGTCACTTCTGGTTACGGTCCCAATGTCATCAATTCCCTGTCTTGGGCTTTAAAGCCATCATCTTTTCATTTTACAATCACTTCTGTTTTGGACTCAAACCTGTGAACATCACAACCAATTCCACCCATTTGCAGCCAAGATACAATATAGAGGTGGCTTCCCCAAACCTATTTGATGACTGTGGACTACTTTTGTGACAATATTTTTAATATCCCTGCACAAAAACGTTGTGTACGCCCGTTTCCACGCTCACGTCGAGATGTATAAAAAGTAAACTTGGCGTAAAACCACATGCATTTTCACAGCAGCCTCAAACCATGCGTACTCATGTTTCTACTCGGTTTTATAAACGGGCAGCACTCAGCATCAAAGCTGTGCTATGTTTTCTTTGTGGTTTAACTTTCTTTTTAGATTTGCACCCACAACGCTTTATCAAATACACCAATATTAATTGCATATCATTTACAAATTTACAACACTTGATTGTAATCAATCTGTAACAATAATGGTGCACGAATGCCCAAACTATTTCAACTACCACTGCTGCTTTAGCATTGCCAGAAGACATCACAACTGGAAGAATTAGAAGAGAGCACATATTTATAGAGCTTACTTATTTCTTGTCCCATGATGATGACTGGTTTCTAAGTCAATTTAGATTTTGAAGAGCTATCCTCCTGGAACTGTTTATCATACTGGGGCCAGCTTTACAAAGGCAGACTTTGAGGAATTGTGCCCTACCTGCTCCTTTGGAAGTTCTGTCCACATTTCTATAATGGTACCTTCAGTGAATGAATTTGTTTATGTAAATGGAAAGCATTTCCCCGCTATTAATGTACAAATTATTTGTGATGCAAAAATGCATCTCATCAATGTTGCTGCGAGATATATAAATGTCTCACCCATGATTGCACCAGCTCCCTGCTCAAGTGGCGTGAGCCTCAGAAGTCCGCTACCTCCGCCAGTGATGTTGACGCTCAGACGATGGGCTGCGACACACCTTTTCACGTCGACTTTGATATCTAACCAACTTGAACTTTTGAGTGCCTCTGCAAAGCTGTGCCACTCCATCAATTTCCTTTTGTTGCTTATACCACTGCTTTAGCCACCAAACTGTATGCTTTTCCTTGCCTACACTTCATTGAGTGGGACTTTCATTTCGCAGTCCTTGCATGTGTATGAACTGTTAACATTTGAATCTGATGATTGCATATAACGCTGAACTGACCTCTCTGTACTGTTCTTACCTCTGCATGTCCTGGAGTACAAAAGAAACACCACCATACAGCAACATTTGGAGACTGGCAAGATCGGAAAAAAAAAACACCTGGTCACTGATTACAAGCGCAGGAAGGCATGAGAATGAATATGAATAATATGAATAATGTTGCATCCGTGCCACAAAGTTTTCCGAAATGTACAGTACTATACAGGTCATAAAATGAATAATTCCAAATATCATATATACCTTTTTTGTCAGTGTAGCTTTGACATCATGAACCATAAGGTGCATACTAATTCGGCGTGAGCAGGAACACTCAGTAAAACTGAATTTTTAAAAAAATCAAGTGACAGTGATATACGAATGAGGCAGATTCACCAGCGTTTGTGTGTCGGCTTTTATCCATTCATATCAGAGAATGCCCAGTTCCATTGTCTCAAAACACCACTCACATCTACGGTTATTCCCTGTTTCAAATAAAAACTAACAGCGCCAGATCCCTTGGGGAGCGGTAATATGTATCGTGATCATGACTGAGAGAATAAAAGTGAAAAAAAAACGCTAACTTTTACACTGGCTGTTACAGACATAAATCACATGTATGTTTTTATTGTATAATACTAACAATAAGAGTAGCTCACTACTCAAAACAGTAAATTTGTGGGGGAGCTGGTTTCAAACTCACGACCTCTGGATTATAAGTCGGCAGTTCTATCCGCTCTACCACGGAAGCTACCGTTTTGAACTTGCACCTTTTGTGAAAGTGTTTATTTGATATTTGGCCATCAGCCTTCACACATTATACAGTTAATGTACATTTTCTCATTTATTACTAAAACATGAAAAATGTTTCTGTTTTAACAATGTGTTTACATAGATTGTTGTAGACACAAAACACACATCAAATTATTTCCCCTTACAATTCTGGGTAGCTCACTCCCAGATAATCAATCAAGGCAGGAACTGGGAGAACTTCTTGTCCATTCTGAGATGGTGGGGGGATGATATAGTAGGCTGCTTGCTGTTTGGGCTTATCGACACATTTACAGATGGAGCCACGTCAAATAGCCGCGGCCGTGTGAATGGCGTGCGAATGGCGTACGGCTGCCCTACGCACGCCGTGATCCCCCCCTCCCTCTACTAACAGAAGGCGTGTCAAGATTTCACAGTAAACACGCCCATTCATGCCCTATTTATTCATTTACCTGGTTCCACCACTAGATGGCGCTTTGTTCTCAAGAACACGTTAACACACGCCAGCAATTTAGCTGCGCTGAATTGCAATCACGTGATTTTAACAACCCACCCCTCCCCCGCCGAATTGACGCTACCAAACTGCACTACAGAGATTAAGATGGCGGCTTAACACTAGAATTACCAGAGTCTACGAAAAAACTCTTAGATCCGTCCCACCTTAAATCGCTTCTTAAAACCGTTCTCACCTCTCCGCCAGCGTCTTTT
>JANRMT010062808.1:43872092-43954411 GCA_026402145.1 Polypterus bichir lapradei
GGTGGTCGGAGACACGAACGCAGAATTCAATGGATGTTCTTCTGAGCGGGCTTTCTTTATTGCATGCGTGCTGTCTCTATCTGCAGGACGTACTAAACCTCCAGTCCCTATCCTTGCTTTTCCTTTCTGCACATAACCAATCACCACACGATAAACGTCTTTGTGAAATTAAAACAAGTTATAAACTTAGACCTCGGAGTTTTCAGAACTTTAAATTATTAAAGCATGTGGGGGCACGGTGCTTGCTGGGATTGAGTTTTCAGAAATTAAAAAAAATCTTCATTATACATGTTTAATTATGCCATCCTTTCAGGGTTGCGCCCATCCCAGCAAGCATCTTGTGTAAGGCAGGAGTAAATCCTGAATGCGGTGCCAACACATCGCAAGGTGAATATGTGGAACACATAAAGTAGCAGGGTCAATAATACATAACAAAATCCCACAACCTACATGTCTTTGAAAGGAAACTGAAGCACGCCGAGTAGACCCACCAGAAAAAAACATGCAAACTCAAGGCAGGGAACACCCGGGACCCCCTTGCTGCGAAGCAGCAGCGCAACCACCACGCCACCGTGCCCCCACATGCTTTAATACATTTTAAGTTCTGAAAACTCTGAGGTCTAAGTTTATAACTTGTTTTAATTTCACAAAGACGTTTATCGTGTGGTGATTGGTTATGTGCAGAAAGAAAAAGCAAGGATAGGGACTGGAGGTTTAGTACGTCAGATAGAGACAGCGCGCATGCAATAAAGAAAGCCCGCTCAGAAGAACATCCATTGAATTCTGCGTTCGTGTCTCCGTCCACCACATCACGAAGCCAACATTTACACGATATTCCAGTTAAACCAGTGCGATACCCATTCATATATCCAGTTTTTTGGAGCCTCGTCACACCTGTCATAAAGTTCACTACACTGAACATACACCTGGGGACCCCGTAATACAAGGGAGCAGCACTACAGCCACGCCACCGTGCCCCTCGCCACCCGTGTTTAATACATGCTTTAATGCATTTCATCGTGAAGAAGATATCATGCACTGTATGTTAGTATTCTGAATGTTCATAGAGCAGGAATATCATGAAGTCAATGTGCAGCGATCGCTGTCTGCTGTCTGTGTGCAAGAAGAAGTCAGTTTAAGAAGCGCATAGAGATTAAAAACTGGGTCGGGGAACACTTAATAAAAAGCATTTAATGTGCTACATTAATTTATGACGGAGGTTTGAGAAAATCTAGTAAATTAAACATTCATTTTAAGATGAAGTTTAGTTTGCGACATTCTACTGGCAAAATAAACTACTAGAATAAAGTGGAAACATCGACTTTAAACTCGACATAAATGGCGAGAATAAAGTGGAAATGTCGAGAATAAAGTCAACATGTCGAATTTAATCTCAACGTAAATGGCGAGAATAAAGTGGAAATGTCGAGAATAAAGTCAACATGTCGACTTTAATCTCGACATTTTGATTTTTTTTTCTTCACTGTGTCCGTATTTTTTTTTTCACCGTGGCCCTAATACGCTTCCGTATCATCATGGGTTGTGTATTGAGTGATTTAACAAATCTGTTTTATTAATCGGTTTGTTGTTTTTTTTACCACGTCATCTATTTATGAAACTACAGTATGTTGACAATACAAGAACTGCCTGTACAGTATATTAAAGATACGGTATAGGGCTTCCTGGACACTGCAGTTAACTGAAGCAGTCAATAATCCATCTGGCGGGATTATACAGCATTGCAACCATCTTTTTAGAAAGCGCATGGGGGTGTTTATGGGGCGGGGCATCGTTAACTGCGTCATCGCGGGGGATCACATTCCGTGCACGGATCGTGCATGGTCCTGTCATGGTCCTGTCATGGACCTGTCATGCTCCAGGCGGCTGTTTGACGTGGCTCCCACTGTACAAGTCAAAAGAGGCTGACATAGAGGTGTGAAGGGAATTAAGGTGGGCCAGATTTACAGGTTTTTTCATTGGCTCTGGTAATTCTAGTGTTAATAGTCACATTTGATTGACTCTCATACTCTACATTACTGCATACAGCAGCATGTTGTACTTACGTGACTCTGCTGTGTCAGTAGGCAGACTATGAGTTGATGTTCTGGGGTCTAATTCCTCACTTTTAGCATCCAGTTCACTCTTTAGGATAAGCCAGCTTGTTTTAATCTAAAATTGTAACATGAAGTGACAATATAATGACATGTTTTCAACACTTTTAGTGTATGTTTTCTTAATATGTCAACAAATGTTGACTTGGAATCTTGAACAACTATGTTAAAAAGTATTATATAACCACTGTTGTAATTTTTGTTACATATACTTGTGGAAGTATAATATTCCAGAAATATGGTTATTTCAGTCAGCAATAATTAACATAAAACACTTGACTCCAGGTGTATTTGTTCATCAGAGTAGGAGATTTCAAATATGTTCTTGTCTTCATGCTGACAGTTTTCCTGGCTAAGTTCTTTACACACAACACAGCTCAAATATGTAGCACTCTTTAAACAGTTTTCTTAAATACTCTGATTGTCATCATATGCCACAATCTATGACTTCTATAATGTGTTTAACAACAGTTGGTAAATTGCAGTAAAGATTTACACGTAACCCCAGAATCATTTAGTTAAATCTTTTGCCACCCTGGTCACTATGTGTATGAAGTTTGCATCTTCTTCCTATGTCTACATAGGTTTTCCCAAAACACTTCATTTTCAATCTTCATATCAAGAATTTAAGTGTTACAATAATTATGAACACTAAATTGAAGGATGGATACGTAAAAGCACTATGAGTTACAGGTTTTCCTGCCTTGTGCCAGGGGTGGCTTTTATCGAATCCTGCTCCCGATGAGCCTGTTATGGAATAAGAAAGGTCAAAAAATAGACAAGCACTTTAAAAAGCATTGCTTGCTTAGATATGTAAAATGACTTTTGTTTGAAGAGATGCCGGTCTCAAAGATGGCTCTGGTATGACTGAGACTATTTGCTCATGCAATCATTTTAATTATAATTACTAAATCTTCTTTAATAGAATTAGGAATATGTAGTGTTAAGTCTGATTGTGTCATACACAGATGGATACTTTCAAATCAATAAGCTCATATGTGTATTGTATTCTCATTATTAAATATTCACTGTAAGTCACACCTACCTTTCTGCCGTCTGGATCCAAATCGTCACCTTCTTGCCATGATGTCCTTGTCACTGTAGATATTATCAACAGTATTATGCAAATAAATTCATGTGATCCTTTAATAATTACATAACCATGCTTCATTCATTTTATTCATTTAGAATTTGTCTTTTCTTGATGAATCACTGTGATAGCGACACTCTTGACATTTACTGAACTGACTTCCCATTCCCAGCTGCCAAACTTACCTGAGAAACATATAGAGGCTCTCTGGACAGAGATATATTCTATCCAGCATGTCCATCTGTTGTCCTAATGAGCCATGTTTTGTACATATTCCAAGACTAGGGTGCATTCCAAATGTATGTACAAACCACCTTAATGGGCTTCTTACTATCTGGAGAAGTAGTGGTCCTTCTCAGAGGTCATTTGTTATTGTTGAGTCCCTCACACTGCCAGTGAGAGTGAGCCAACAAACCTATGCAGGAACTACATTTTGCCCATTTGCATTCTTTGGTAGTACGTATATCGTATATCACTTCAATGAGCAATTGCCCTTCAATCTAAACATGTTTACCAAAGGAAGACTTCTTGGTCAATACTGAAGCTAGCTGGAGCACTGAATAAATTCAGACTTAAATGTGTGCAGTGTATCATACAAATTATTCTACTGTTTAGATTTGTAATGTCTTGTTATATGTAAAAAGTTTTCTTTATCTATTTTTATTTTCTATACCAAATGTGATTTACAGTTGTAATGGGCAGCCGGCTGGGACACTTCCCTAAGGGAAGGAGCTTGCACAAGGCAATACCTCCCCCAGGATGACAGAGGGTAACCCCCCGGCTTGCTACAGTGCCACAGAGCAGGGAAGCTCAACCCTAATGGGGCCGTTGGCCATGCAGAACGGGTGAGCCCTCTTCTGCAGGGCTGCAGTCACACCCCAAAGTGCAGCCGAAAGGAGATCATTGAACAGCTGGAACACTTCTGGGTGCCCTAAAAAAGGGGCCAGTTCCCACCATTCTTCAGCCAGAGTCAGGAGGTGGAGGACGAAGCTTGAGGGAGGAAGGAGTTAGAACAGACAAAGAGAGAAAGGAACCGTGTGCTGTTTTACCCTGAAAGCTGTAAATAAAACCTGCATAGTGCTGGGACTTGTGCCTCTGTGTCCAGTGTGTCAGGTTAGGCTTCACACAGTATACTAATAGAAGTAAGCATAATAAGGCATAATATTAATCTTTATAGGTAAGCAAATCATTATCTTTTATTTCCAGTAGTGAAATTACTGACTTGTACACTAAAATAATCATGAATTTATGTGAAAAGGAAGGCTATGTGGCTTGTGTAGCAAAAAGTATTTAAAAATAAATAACACACAAGTCATGATGTAGTAAACCAAGGAAAAAACTGACTAGAAGCAAGCATTTTCAGCAGGTTTAAAATGAAATACATGCATTAGAAATTGTGAAGTAAGAGAGAACTGATTTAGCATAGGGAAAAATGAAACCTTATTTCTGCTAAGAGCATAAAAGAGTCTCCACTGTATCTAACCCAATAACTTACAGCTTCTGTTTCTTTCATTAGTTATGTATTTGTTTAATCATAAGATCACACTTCAGTTTATTTTTGTCATTTGTAAAGGCACAGCTCTGGTTTCAAACATATCAAACAGAATGACAAAACACAGAATTCAAGTGATTTTGATGAGGGACATATTTAAAGTCATTTTTTCTTTTTAGTTTCCTCATATCTTTTTTTATTTCGGTTCTGTTTTATAAGTGAGTTATTAAAACTTTTATGCTGACTTTAAAATTTATGTTATCCTAAATAAAATACATTGACAATCTGTGATTCAGAACCCTATGGGTAATGCTGTAGTAAACAATTAAATGATAAAAACAGTGCCTTTTTTATAAAGTAAATATTTCCTCTAAAAATATTTTATCTGAAGAAAATAAGTTGAGGTCATAATAACTGATGAGAATATCAAAAACAATATTAGCACAAGAAGTACAAGATAACATTTCTGATGCACAGAGTTGCATATCTTTATTCATAGTCTGATCACTCATTGGCAGCATGTCTGTGCATTTTGTCCAAATTTATAAACAGCAAACCAACATCAGTGCTCAGTTGAAAGAATTAAATACAGTTTACTGGTTATGAAAAAAATCCGGAAAATGTATATCTTAATTTTCAAAAATAAAATCTTTTTAAACATTATTTTCAAAGTTAACTTATACACTCATTTTTGCTGAAAAAATATAACATTCCCATTATTCTGAACCAATTTTGCTCAAAATTAATGACTTTTAGTAATAAAAGTGCTAAATTTTGATCATAATTAGTTGATCAATTTTCAAGTTATGCATGCCACAGAATCACAAACACACACACAAAGGAAAATGCACAACACACAGAAAGACATGGCACCAAATTAACATTAGAACATTACAAAATGTGTGACATGAACAGGCTATTCAACCCAACAAGCTTGTCCATCCTATTCAGCTAGATTGTCCAAAATAACATCAAGTCAAGATCTGAAGTTTCCTAAAGTATTACTGTCTACCACACTACTTGATAATTTATTCCATATATCTATGATTCTCTGCATGAAGAAAAACTGTCCAACATTAGTGCAAAATCTGCCCTTAACAAGTTTACAACCATGTACATTTGTTCTTGTTGCGGAATTTATTTTAAAGCAACAACTGTAATCCACTGTACTAATTCCTTTCAGAATTTCAAATACTTAAATCATATCAAATTTTAATCTCCATTTGCCTAAACTGAAATGGTTTACCTCTATTAATCTTTCCTCGGACCTCATAATTCATAGTTCCAAATTCAGCCTAGTCTCTCCCTCACTCTGGACCTTCTCTAGCACTGTCTTTTTGTAATATGGAGACCAAATATGAGCACACAATATTCCAGGTGAGGCCTCTCTGGGGCATTATATATGATATATAGCATAATTAGGAGTGTGTGATATGCATCGTCTACGATAATAATTTAATTGTTGTTTTAACGATGTACAAGCTAAAATTATCAAGTATGTCATTCAGTTTGCAAAAAATAATGAAAAACACACCTTGAGAGTCTTCACAATCACTGTCTCATGTAATAAAAAATATAGACTACTGTGTGTGTGTGTGTACAGTTAGCGCCCACAAGTGAAACTAGCAAAGCTGCCTATAACTGAGGAAGCAAACAGTGCCAGGGGATAAAAAGCAATGCAATCCACGTAATTAGATTTAATTGCAAGACGTGGATCATCCTCACTCGTGTGGAGGTGGTTTGGCTTTGAAAAGACTGATGTTGCTTGCAAGACAGCAATTTGCAAATTATGTTGGAAATCATTTGCTGTTAAAGACAGCTTGACAACAACTTGTTTCACCATTTGTGAAGTAAAATTGACCTAGCACAGAGTCCTGTAGGTGAATTATTAATCCATTCAAACTAATTACATAATTCGTTCGAATGGATTATTTCTGTTTCTGTAAGAAGCATATGCCTATCATGCGCATTTTATTTTGCAAACCATCTTGGTTGAGAGTCCCTGACTCCAAAGCACATTTTTCCTTTCACTATTTAAAACATTTGCCTCCTCGACCCTCTCCGTCTATCCATATGGCTGCATAAGTTAGAGCAGGTGATGACACAAGGGAGGGAGCAAAAAAATAAATACATTTTAGCAGCTATTTTTAAAAAAACACAGGGATTCAGAGAAGACGAGTCTCTGCACACTGCCAATGAAAAAGAGATCTAGAGCAACTTGATGATACATGACGTGGACAGTGATGTAAATCCACTTGAGTGGTGGAAAACACAAGTATATTTCCCCAAACTGGGTAAACTTGGAAAAAAGTACCTGTGCATCCCTGCGCATCCCTGCCACAAGTAGCCCTTCTGAGAGGGCTTTCAGCACAGAGGAAATGTTGTAACATGTAAACATGCTGCTCTGAAGCCAGATGCTGTTTACAGATTGGTGTTTCTGTCACACAACTTGAAGTTTCCTGTAGAATTTTTGTTTTATTTTTTCTAATATCTTTGTGCAATATTACAGAACTTGTTTACAAATGCTATAGTTTTATCTCCTGTGCAGCAAGTGACAGAGCTATGGATTTTTACACTATAGTTCAGTATGTTAATCTCTTGTTTTATTGTTGAATCCTACCTGGCAGGAAGAAAATTCTTTGTTAGTTGTGGTAATTACAACTCAAAGACACATGATATCCGATATGGTGTTCCACAAGGCTCTCTCCTGGGTCCGCTGCTCTTCTCAATCTACATGATCCCGTTAGGTCAGATTATCTCAAGGCACAACATGAGCTACCACAGCTATGCTGATGACGCACAGCTGTATTTATCAATAGCACCTGATGACCCTGATTCTCTTGATTCACTAACACAATGTCTGACTTGTATCTCAGAATGGATGAATAGTAACTTTCTCAAGTTAAATAAAGAGAAAACTGAAATCTTAGTGATTGGCAATAATGGATACAATGAGGCTATTAGAAATAAACTGGATACATTAGGATTAAAAGTCAAGACGGAGGTAAAAAGCTTAGGGGTAACTGTTGACTGTAATCTAAATTTTAAATTGCATATTAATCTGATCACTAGGACAACATTTTTTCACTTAAGAAACATAGCAAAAGTTAGACCTCTTATATCATTGAAAGATGCTGAGAAATTAGTTCACGCGTTTGTTTTTAGTCGACTAGATTACTGTAACGCATTCTTCTCAAGACTACCCAAAAAAGACATAAATCGTTTGCAACTAGTGCAGAACGCAGCTGCTAGAATCCTAACTAGAAAAAGAAAATCTCAGCACATTTCTCCAGTTGTGATGTAACTACACTGGTTACCTGTGTCATTCAGGATTGACTTTAAAATTCTGCTTATGGTTTATAAAGCCTTAAATAATCTCGCTCCATCTTATATATCGGAATGTCTGACACTTTATATTCCAAATCGTAACCTCAGATCCTCAAATAAGTGTCTCCTTAGAATTCCAAGAACAAAACTTAAAAGAAGTGGTGAGGCGGCCTTCTGCTGTTATGCACCTAAAATCTGGAATAGCCTGCCAATAGGAATTCGGCGGGCTGATACGGTGGAGCACTTTAAAAAACTGCTGAAAACACATTACTTTAACATGGCCTTCTCATAACTTCACTGTAATTTAATCCTGATACTCTGTATATCCAACTCATTATAATAACTATTCATGGTGGCTCTAAAATCTGTACTAACTCCTGCTATCTCTTCTGTTTCCTTTTCCGGTATCCTTTTGGTGGTGGCACATCTACTAAAAGCACCGTGATGTTCCAACAATGATGGATGGATTAAAAGCCAGAAGTCTGTATGACCATCAACATCAAGTGACTCCGTGAAAACTTTAACTACAAAGAGGACTATTTCATTTATGTTAGGTAGAATGCCCAGAGGGGACTGGGCGGTCCCGTGGCCTGGAACCCCTGCAGATTTTATTTTTTTCTCCAGCCGTCTGGAGTTTATTTTTTTGTTTTTTCTGTCCACCCTGGCCATCGGGCCTTACTCCTTTTCTATGTTAACTAATGTTGTCTTATTTTAATTTCTTATTTTGTCTTTTATTTTTCTTTTCTTCATTATGTAAAGCACTTTGAGCTACTTTTTGTATGAAAATGTAGTATATAAATAAATGTTGTTGTTGTTTTTGCTTCTATGTTGCACAATTCACCTTGCAGCTGAGCAGTTTATGTTTATTCATACTGTAATTCTGGATTCATATCTTGTTTACAGTAAAGTGTCGGTTTAAAATGCTCTCATTATAACAGTTTTTTGGTCATAGTGTAATTTTTTGTGTAAATCATACTCATATTTACACTGTTTGATCTCAGTAGTACTCAGACTGGTAATTAATGTTTTGTGTTATTTTACTTTAGTTTTAAGTAAATCAATAACACCTGTTTTGCTTAACTGTTGTTTCTATTAATCTCATTAGTAAGCTACAATTAATATCCTATTATGAAGCCCAAGCTTGATCAATAAGACTTTTACAAACACATTTCTAACACCGAGATATAATTTTTTGCCAATATCACACACCCCTAAGCGTAATATTGTATTAACTTTCTTGATCACTTCTGTACACTGTCTGGATGTAGTAATGAATGCAAAATGACTCCTAGGTCCTTCTCATAAGGAGTACTTTCAAGCACCAGAATTTCTATTCCTATGCATAATACCTTACTGTTTACTTACATAAAATTTCATCTGCCACAAATCTGCCCTAGCCTGTATGCTGTTCAAGTCAAGTTCCATCTACTTTGGTATCATCTGCGAACTTAACCTGCTCAATGATTATATCCTTGTCGAAATCATTTATATTTATTTCAAAAAAAGCAGTAGCCCCAGAAGTGATTACTAAGGGACATTACTTTTAACATCATCTGATTCTGAAAATGTCCTCCTCTCCATTATCCTTTGCTTCCCATTTCTGAGCCAACTCTGTGCCCAACTGCTCACCACACCCTGAATTTCCACTTCTTTTTATTTGATTACTAACCTTTCATGTGGTACCTTATGAAAAGCCTTCTGAAAATTAAGATAAATAATACCATATGAATTTCTCTTATCATATGCTTTTGTTGTTTCCTCATGGGGTTCCATGCATATTAGTAAAACATGACCTGAACCCAAGATGAGTGTTTGCTAACACTCCTGTCCTAGACATGTGTTGCTCAATCATTTCCTTAATAATTACTTTCAGTTATTTACCTCTGATGCATGTTAAGCTTACCTAGCCAACAGTTACTTGGATCAGCGTAATCATCCTTATTTATAAGGGGATACTATTTGGCAGCCTCCAGTCTTGACAAATTTCCTTAATGTGCAGAGATTTTTGAAAAAATATGCATCTATGATTTACAGATGCATTTAGTAACTTTAGTAATATTTCTCTCCAAATGTCTTTTACCCTTCCTAATGTCCTTTTTAACAACAGCTATTATATGTCTTATGGTTAATGGTGGAATTTTTAAGTGTTATATGCCTTAAACAATATTTTCTTTTCCTTTCTAACTTCATTTTAGCTCTTTCTTTATTCCTCTTGAAATTTTCAAAATTTTGGAACAAACTTGTTGAATGAACCTGCCCCACATCTCCTCAACTGCCTCCATACTCAAATCCTTATCCCAATTTATCCTACTTAGGCTATGCCACATCTGCTAGTTTATCCTACTAAAATTAATTTAATTTTTAAGTTTTTGAATATGCACTCTGCTAAAACACTGTGGAAAATATTGTATTAGGTAAACAAAAATTTTGAAGACAATTTTGAACAGAACAAATTATTTTGATTCAGTTTTAGCCTTTAGTCTCACATCAGCTTTTTCTGTAAAGAGCCATAAAGCAACCTTTGAGCACAAGCATAAATGACATCATGCATCATGTTTTGGTCCATTCTGTTGCCTCTGTACATCAAAAGATTATTCTGAATTTACAGTTATTTAATATAAGATGAATATCTTTGACATGTTTATATTTTGCATAGTATTAGGGCAAATAACCACGGTGGTGTATGGCTGGCCGTTTATCCTGGCTAATACATCCAAGCCACCAGGTGGAGCCCTCCCTGCAGTATGGAGGTTCCTCGAAGACCAGCAGGGCATCATGGACATTGCAGTTTTTATACACAGCCCTGCTGGATGCCATGGGGGCCACTAGGAGACGCTGCAGGGGAGAACAACGGTTATTTACCCTACGCCCCGGAAGTACGTCCGAGTCACATGGACAAGGGGAATGACGTGCTTCCGGGGTGAAGAAAAGGACTTTTTACCTGACCCGAAAGTGATACAGAATCACATGGACTGGGGATTGGGAACACTTCCAGGTCAGGGAATATAAAAGGACTCTGGGAACTCCAGACGATGAGCTGAGCTGGATGGAAGGGTGGCAATGCGTCTGGGAGTTGGAGGATTGTATTTGTAATTAGTGTTTGGTTATTTATGAGTATAATGGAGGAGAGAGTGCTTTGTGCACTGTGGCGAATTAATAAAGTCATATTTTGGACTTTTATCTGGTGTCTGAAGTCTTGGACAGGGGTTCAAGGGAGCGATAACGCCCCCTATCTGTCACAGTGGCGTAGTCGGCAGGATACTCTAGCGTCGTTTGCAGAGGACCTGTATCAAAAATTTCTGTGGGCAGAGAACCCTGAGAAGACGGCATACAGACTCCCCACAACATCGCCAGAACCTACCTTCGCCAAGTCCGGAATGGGAAGAAAGAAGGGCAAACAGAGCGGTAGCGCCAGCGGGAGAGCCATGTCTGCAATGGCCAACGCTCGGGAGGAGTCACAGAGCGGCCTTACAAGTCCGGAGAAACCTCCAGGGACCAACGATCTCTCTGAGGTACGTGCCGGGAACGTTATCGATAACTTGTTTAAAATAACACACTTTGTCCCGTGCATGTACCTTGGAGATGATCACCTGGAGGCTCCGCGGGAAAGAAGAGACTGTCCCAAAGTCGATGGCACGGTCCAGTTCGAGCCAGAGCACATGGAGGAAGATTTCCGCATGTCGGCGGCCGACGAGGGACACGTCATCAACCCCGGTGCTTTCTGGGAAGGAGGAGGTCCGCGCCCCGCTGTTTGCGCCTTAATAGCCGAAGAAACGGACTTGGGCTTTCCGAAGAGGGTCGGGAAATGGCTGATCGGGATGTCAGAAAATTAATAAAGACAGACCGCAGTCCGCTGAAGGAAGCGACCCGGCCCTCGGCCAAAAAGAACTACATTTCCCAGAAGCCTCCGCGAGACCCGTCAAAGCATGTGCTGTCAGTGGACGGGCTCATTGGCTCCCGGTCAGTAGGTATAATGAACGAGGAAGTAAATATACCTCCGGCCGAATTAATTAATTCTGTTGACGTGCGGGAACTCGAAAAATTAATCAAACCCGTGTGAGGTATTTTCCAGATGCTGGCGGCCATCGAGAAGATCGTCTGGGTTCTGGGAGAAACGGCTGAGGTGCCCATCCAAAAGGTAATGACGTATTTACAGAGAATCGGACGGGAGCCTCCCGTAATACATGATGTGGCGGTACAGGTCAGTCAAACCCGTACCATATATAATGAAATAGGGACGCAGAGTGACAAGAGCCCGCGTTTAATTCATAGCGGGTGCCAGGTGGATGCGTGCCCTACAAGAGAGGCCGAAACATGTACAGAGTGGCCGGGGGAAGGGCCGATCGAGCCGGAGCAGCTGAATGGTGCTGTCTCTGGAAGCGATTCAGTCCTAAAGACCCCGACCAGTGTTATTAATAAATCTAAAGGGGTGCAGACAGGAAAGTGTCTCTTTTTATTAAATAAAGAGACTCAGACTGTGGGAAAACCCCAAAGCAAACAGAAGATCCCGAAAATAAAACGGGGGTCTCCTGACAAGAAAGAAAAAAGAGAGAGTGAACCATTAGAGGCGGCGGGGGTTTCCTTCCCAGCGAGAAAAGGGGCGGACCTAACGTTTCCCAATTGTTTTCAGTTCCACAGGGGGAGAATAACAGGAGGACGGAGGCAGTGTTATGGAGGCCGAAGGTTGAGCAAATTTGGCGAAACTGTCCTTGGAGAGCGGGGGATAAGCTGTTGAATTGGACTAATATTCCCCCTAGGTTCTCCAGGGAACAAGATATATACGGATCAGTCAAGGCTCGACCGGAACGTCCTCTTGGAGAAAGACTTCCCTGTCGGGGCAGGCCGCTCCGAATTATAATTTTGGGAGGGGAATACTGTGGTGTATGGCCGGCTGTTTATCCTGGCCAATACCCCCAAGCTGCCAGGTGGAGCCCTCGATGCAGTATGGAGGTTCCCTGAAGACCAGCAGGGCATCATGGACATTGCAGTTTTTATACACAGCCCTGCTGGATGCCATGGGGGCCACTAGGAGATACTGCAGGTGGGAACAACGGTTATTTACCCTACGCCCCGGAAGTACGTCCGAGTCGCATGGACAAGGGGAATGACGTGCTTCCGGGGTGAAGAAAAGGACTTTTTACCTGACCCGAAAGTGATACAGAATCACATGGACTGGGGATTGGTAACACTTCCGGGTCAGGGAACATAAAAGGACTCTGGGAACTCCAGAGCTGAGCTGGGTGGAAGGGTGGCAATGCGTCTGGGAGTTGGAGGATTGTATTTGTGATTAGTGTTTGGTTATTTATGAATATAGTGGAGGAGAAGGTGCTTTGTGCACTGTGGCGAATTAATAAAGTCATATTTTGGACTTTTATCTGGTGTCTGGAGTCTTGGACAGGGGTTCAAGGGAGACATAGCGCCCCCTATCTGTCACACCACTGACATTTGAAACATATTTTACAGGCTTCCTGAATAGTGTGCAATAGCAATGAACTAAACCAGCTCTAGTGGACAGCTCAAATGATTATTTCAGCAGTGTGCTAACTTGAGGTAATTTACGACACCATAAGAATTCTCATTTGCCTAATGCTTTAGGAACTATTTGATTTCTAAATTCATTATTACCTTTGCTGCCTTGTTAACTGTCAAAGTAGTCAATAGTTTTAAGATGAGGTTATGAATTCTAGTGTAATTAAAAAATAAAAGAAAGAAAGTGCTTTAGTAGATATTAAACTAAAATATTCGATTTCTATTTCAGGTAACAACATGCATGTACATAATCAAAAAATATTTATTTCCACAGATTTTCCTCACAGCAATTATTCTCATAAAATATAAAACAACAAAAAGTACCAGCACATTAAAGGTAATAAAAATGGTTTCTTTAACAAATAAAGAATAAACACAATGATACATAACCGACCAGTATGAGTATATGATTGTTAAATGATGGTTGATGGAAAAATGGAAACATGCAAATACATGCAGAAACAAGTTAAAGAGAAGACTGTACCATGCTGTTTGTAGATAGGGGGCTTTCTATATATATTATCTTTACTCCTAGTATCTAAAGATAGAAGGAAAAAGAAACAGAAATAAAGAAAATTATTAATTATTTCCCTTTGATACAAAGTTGTGATACTGTATATTAATAGGTGATCTGATAACCTTTAATAGTACTTGTTGCTGACCATGATATTGTTCTGCCATCTTTTTACAAATACATAGTTTTGAGCTGTTATTTCACTTTTATAAACAATATTCTACTAATTAAAAGTATACATGGGATCTTTATGCTTTTTGTAATGACAATAAAACAAACATACACTTTATACTGTGTCACACACAAGGTGATTCTTTTGATGAGATTTTTAGGAACCATAATTCCTCCTTAAAATTACTGACATTTCTGTAGTTCGTACTGAGAATTTGAACTCAGTGACTAATATATTAATGATAAATCTTTTCCAGTATTACTTGCATATCAAAAATGGTAAATTAACTAATAAAGATGGTATCCAAATTATCATATTTTAACTAAAAACAACTTGAGTTTGACCTATTTTATAGATGTAAAATGAAAAAATACGCTGAAACTGATTTATGCATGTTACAGAACACACATTTTGATTTAGTATTATTCTGAACTATTTTAAATCAGAAATTAAATCTGTTGCACAAATACGAGTATGTCCAATCAACTGAAAAAAGGCCATGGCATACCCTATAATATGCCACTGCTAAACATCATGACTACCCTACCCAGAGTTGGTTGGCTCTGTCTGATATAATGAGGCACTGTTTATATGCAAAGTTCTGGAAATCTTGAATGGGATTCTTTCTTAAGATTGTAAAACTTACTTGGTCTGCATGATTTACGTGAAATTGTACACATACATCTTGCCTCTTGTCTTTGAAACAATACTTGTTATGAATCCATTCTACTTCCTAAGTTATTTTACTATATTTGTCAATCTATATATATAAAAGCCAAATACCTCTGACTCACTCATCACAATATCTCCTGAATCATGAGGACATTGGGACTTGGCCCATAGATGCTCACTTAAGAAACAGTTTTAAAAATTTTGTGATCCAAGCACGAAATTTCTTATAGTTTTTTAGACCTGTTTGTATTTCTGTCCGCTTTTCATGAGAGAACTACTTAACAGATTTAGATTGGGTTTTTTTCTATAATTTGCTTGAGCATTCCGTTGACTTTGTGACTTTCTCATCGCGCTAAGTATCATAGTTCGCTTGTGGTACCGATTTATTAGTGCGAATCCAAGAGAGACTAATCAGGCGGCGGGGAGGGGGGCGGAGCCCTCCTCACTCACATGTCTGCCTCAGGGCGTAACCTTAACTCCACTTAATTAGCGAACGAGAGAACTACTTAACGGATTTCGATCTTTTTTTTTTCTATAATTTGCTTGAACATTCCAGTTGACTTTGCGACTTCTCTCATTATGCTAAGAATCATAGTTCACTTAGGAGCGATATATTTGCACTAATCCGAGACAGAGGCTGCAGGCTGAGGGGAGTGGGAAGAGTGACGTCAGAAGTAGAGATCTGGGCATGGCCCTCCTCACTGTCCTAAAACATTGGCGAAGCCGCTAGTATTTAATAAACTAGTGTTCTGATATATTTCTAGAGTGGTAATCACATTTATTGGTAACAAATATGGACAATGAATGCTAACACCAAATTTACTTTATGTGCATGACAGAAATAAAACCCTTTAGTGTGCTTCCGCTTTTCCTTCTATTTGTATAATGATAGTACTTTAGACATAAATGTCTGGAATGTAACTTACAACATTTAAAAACTTTGCTCATACAGCAAGTCTGAATGAGCGATCAAAACCATACTGTCTTTAAAGAACATTTAGGTTATGCTTATATGATGCAAATGACAATTATGTGTTATTTAAAATAAAGATTAATTTGCTAATTAACATCAAAGCACCATTTAAAAATTACTAGTGACTCATTTTTTTATTTTGTAATACAATCGAGATATTTTTCAGATGTCACATTTACTGTCATAGTTAACAAATTTCAATTTCCATTGTTTATATAGAAAAAAACAAAAAAGACCATAGTAGTACACTTTGATTATGAACAAAAACATTTTCTTTTTTGGAGAAATGTTGACACTGAAACACTTGTTTTAAATCAAAACTCAAATTAACTAAACCAAAGCCAATCCATTCTTATTTCTTCTATCAAAGACACATTTGGCCAGGAATCTCTAAAATGAAAATGAATTTTCCTACAAGGTTTAATTTTTGTTTATTTTCTTGGTTAAATGCTTTGTTTCAATAAACAGTACTCCCTCAAGTTATTGTTTAATCATTGTCAAATGTGTGAGTATAATACAAGCCTGATGCTGACAAATTTAAATGGGAGACGGGGAAAGGATTTTGACATTACACTGTGGCTTACCAATTTGTCTCTTATGCCTCTAGCCAGGAAGATCTGGACCTAGTCCATAGCCAATGAACACACCTCATCTCCTTCTCTTCAGGTTGCCACCCTTTATAAACTGAGCCGTAACCAAAATGGAGTCAGTCGACTATTGGCTTCAGTGAATATGACATAGCAGACTTGCCTCTCACACTAAGCTTTTTTCCCTTTTCCTATTGCCTGAGGGCAGCCTGGTACTCCAGCCCTTCTGTATATTAGGGTGAAAAAAATCATGCTTTTAACAGTTTGTTAAATAAGACTCATAATGTTTAATTTGTATGAAGATTAGGATTATTTAGATAAGATACAGCTTTTAAGTGAATGCAACTGTGCAATGAAGATTGTAAAGATCAAAATGGAAAGCTAGCATTATTTTTGATTGTGTGTATTTATGTAGGATTTTAACAGACTAGTGCCTTTTTTGGACAGAAGGCTGGGTCAAAGGGCACATGATGATGGCTCATAGGAATGAATAAGTGTTTTTCAAGAGGAATGGGATATTGGCATACATGCAAATACGACTGAAGGAAATTGGGATACAGTATTAGCAAATAATAAAAGCAAATATCAATACAGCATTATAACTAGTAGACGGTTCAAAAAAAATTAATCGGTGTGTCTGTATGGTTGTAAGAGGATATGAAATATGAGCTTGGGACCTTTTTAGTCAACATGTTATCATATTTCCCTAGAATAAATTTTGCCAACAAGGAAGAAGTCCATTGGAAATTAATGGTTGTTCAATTTCGGCTGATTCAACTATTAAGAAGACAAAAAGGACAACAGCTAAATAGCCAAACAAAGTATCTGACTCAACGTTAGCAATATAGACTTTTATTTGAATTCATCTGTTTTAACTTCTAGTGTTTGATACTGTATGTCCGGTTTCTCTAAAAATAAACATACATATAGATTTAAGTAAAGTTGGTTATTATTTCACTGAAACTGTCTTGCTGTTTGTTGACACTAGCAATCACCAGAGGGATGAAGTTTCCATAAGATGAGGGTCTGTAGGATCCTAACTCAGGTCTAAAGAGGTTAATAGTGTTAAAACCTTATGAGAGTACCCAGTCGCTGTTAGGAAATGTTCAGCCCTTGGACAGGAGGGAAACTATGAGTAAGATTCATCTCGGCCAGTTTTGAGGTATTCAGAGGTATATTGTTGAAACTTTTCCAAAGGTAGCCAGCCCTTATTAAGGACTGCAGAGGTTGAGTATTATGTGGTATACATGTAGTATTAGTAAGCTCATTTACAGGATTAACTTGTCCAAAAATAAAAAAGAACCTTAGGAGGCTTAAGTGACACCTTCTTGATAAAACTGTCTTTTGTGTGGTTTCTTGCCACCATGAACACAAACAGTAATTACGTAGAAAAGGAACAGCCATGTAGCAAACTTACCATGTAAAAGAAAATGTTATCACCTTAAATTTTAAATAAAGCATTTCTTTTATTTTCAACAAGTTTTTAGCCTGAGAAAAACATTTAATTTAAAATGCAAAATCAAGCTGTCTCCATTGAATGAGGAAGCTTTATTAGCTGAAGCAGAGGAATATGACAGAGCACAAAAAAAACAGCAAAAAGCCCAATGTTATGAAATCCTACCTGGAACATGGAAGTGCCTGGGTGCTTGGACATAGGAGGAGGAGGAGGAGGGAGATTTGCTGTCTGAATATGCTGATAAGCTGGGGGTGCTCCGGCCACTTTCACTGCCTCCAAAGGGAAAAGCAAAGAAAGTAGATACAAAGAAAATGGAAAGCAAAGTAGAAGAGTTACAAGCATCTAAAGCTTAACTATTGCATGACTTGTTAATCTAGCCTTCTTCTTAAAAGATATCACATTGAACAGTGATGGATAGAGAATTTGGTCAATGTAACCACTTTAGCAAAAATGTTTAAGTACTGCACAGAAACCCAATTGTGAAGTCAGTGTAAATGACGCTTCATATATGTGTTCAATATTGGTAACTAGTAATAGTGAGAGGAATATTATGAAACTATCAGTAATCCATTGTATTAAGAAAATAACAAATCTGTTTGGATGTACAAGTAATTAGAAAATAACAATTATGTTCATTGTCATTAATTTATTAATTAATTTATTTATTCATTCATTCATTCTTTATTTTAACCAGCTCCTTCTTTTACTTATTTACATATTTGGTTTTGTGTGTTTGTTACTGCTGCTTCATGGCTCCTGGGGTCTGCATTCAACTCTCTGCCCAGTTACTGTCTGTGTAAAGTTTGTATACTATCCTTTAATCCATAATTTTTTCCTAAGTGCATTCAGGTTTCTTCCTATATTTTCACATTATATTAATGATTCTGAACTTAATGGCTTAATATTATATTCTCTGGGTGCATTCATGAGTGAGAAATACATTAGGAACAAGGCATAAACTAACAATCTATGAGGTGCCACCATGGGGACACATCATGCACATATCCAAACCAAGAGTCAGTAACTAACCTAACACACACATCTTTGGAATGTGGGGGTAAAATCAGTGTCTGGAGGAAAAACTCACACAGACACTATGGGAATGTTGAAGCCTAACAGAGGTAGTGACCAAACTAGGACTTTATATGAATACTTTATATAAATATCTACTATATAATAAAACACCAAGGTCTGTGTGCCCAGGCCCCCGGAGCAATCTAACTAGCCAGTTTGGCTTTAGTGTGATTGGTCAGGTTGGCTTTAGTGACGCAACGAAATAGGAAGTGCAAGTGTGTGACACAGGAGGAGAAGAAAAGGTGCACACTGAGGGAGTTACCTTCAAAGATGGAAAGTATAAAACCAGACAGATGGCGAGAAAGCCACCTCAAAAACAGTGACAGAATTTCAGACACACATGAATGGTACAGAAGGGGAATAGCTAATGGCCAATAGGGAGCAGTACATGGAGAAAATTTAGGAATAACTGTAAATGTTGTCATTTTAAGATGATGTCTGCCAGAACTGGCAGTTGGCCACATTGTCCCCATCTAGAAGGAGTGGGACAGTAGAGAGAGACAGGGAGTGAGAAACATAGTGCATTGTGGGTATTTAATGTTTGGGCAAAAAGACAAGCCACCCCACCACACAGAAATGGGTTTAAAATACATACAGAGGATCAGGGAGGGGGCCAGGGTTGCACAGTTTTTTTTCATTTATACTTGGATGATTTTCTACTATGTGTTATTTACATTATAAACTTTTCATATCTTGAGTCTCCATTGCATTATTCTGGGTCGGGAGAGATTCCAAGAGGGGACACTAAATTTCTATTTTACAGAGTGGATGATGGTGGGCTTGAAACATTCTACACCAAGTGTTATCTCTTTGCTGCACTCCCATTCTATTTTAACTTAAAATAAATCAAAGAAATTTTAAAAAATGATTAATGCCTCTGACTTTAATATTCCACGTGGCAAATGCGACACTTATTTATTATTATTTATTATTTATTTATTTAGATGTTTATTCCACACCACCATGCCTCCAGGATAGCACTCAGTACAACTGACTCATTTCCTCGTCTTCATTTACTGTTACTGATACAAGGCCTTGTGGTCAACATTTTCTTAATCCCAGAATATGCTGTGAAGACAGTTGGAAAACCAAGCACATTTTTTTTATCTCCCAATATCTTGAGGCCACAGAGGAAAAAATCTTTTGTATGTAGTGGTAGGTCTGGTCGAGTCTGATCAATAGGAATTCAGAAAGAAACAACTCTTACTCCTTTTGAGCCTTTGTCATTTCATGTAGCGAAACCTATATGTTGTGATTCTGGCTCCCTTTTTCTTTAACAAACTAGAATTCTACAGTACACATATTATTGCTTCTTTCTGAGATTTAAAAACATTTTTTGGCAAGCCGATAGGTTTAGTGTTGTCAAAGCAAGAATAAAACATAAAGATTAACTATCCATTCTTCCATTTTCTAAACTTCATTCCAAGGTGTCTTTCTCAATGAGTGTTTTTACTTTTCCCCCATTTGAATAATGTGTTAATGGCTTTGCTTGGATTCACTTATATGCTTCAGATACAGTATATGAATTTTAATTAATGTATTAGAACAGAGAAATGCAACTAAAAAAGTATTGACAATGGGGTTGTAACATGGGGTCTGGCTAGATTATCAAGTTGTTGCTTTTGCATGGCTAGCTTTTTGCATCTTGCTATGTATTTTTTTAACAAAAGGTGAAATAAAAAGGCCATTATAATGTATGTTACAATAACAGTCTAGGCTGAAAAAAAAAAATGTTAAGCGCAACCAAAACATTCATATGAGTAAGTAAAGCTCTGATTTGTTCCAAACATGTTAAAGCCCTTCAAAGCAATTAGTGAAGCAGTTTCTTGTTGAGGTCAGCAGTCTTCTGAAGTTTGGATTGCATGCTACCATTTGCAGGATACATTTCACCAGCTCAATATAATTTTAGTATAAAGTTATGGGGAAGAATGTTAAACATAAATGTAAAAAAATGAATGAACAAAGCAATATTATAATAAAGACATCCCAAAAAGGCTGTGTATTAGCAGATCATTACGAAACTTACATCAATATATTTTCTATCATATAAAGGTATGCCTTTTTACCAGTTTTGTTTCTTGGGATAACAGTTCTGCTCTGTCAATGATTATACTTTGTTCTTGCCTGGACTCTTTAGTAGCTAACAGGGCTATAAATGACTGGAAATTGCATGTATCTGTCATGCTCCAGCATGAAACTTCCAGTCCTACAAGTGAATAATTGATCAATCAAAAGCATTCATACAAATTACCATACTGAGCTCCCCACTTAGTACAAGTTAATGTTCAATTATTACAAACTTCTGTTTATATACATTACCTAAGCACATCATTGAAGAATGTCAAACTGCACCACATATGTTATTTGTTATACTTTCATAACTAACTGTTCATACATGCATCTTCAGAGAAATAATCAACATACTACACTCAATAATTTGGTACATAAGAAACATCCAGGAGCATTCAGCATAAAATGGCATAAGCATGAAAAACATGAAAGTAACTGATAAAGACTTACAACGCCTGCCATGCAGCAGACTGCTGGGACAGAACAGTAAGTAAGGACTGACAGAGTGTAGGAGTTCAGCTGATTTCTCTGTAATGTCTTTAGTAAAAGTCAGATCAGATTACCTTTTTCTATACAATGCATAGTATTTAAATAATACCTACACTCTTCCAGGAAATTCTTCAAGTTTTGATCGAAAGAAATACTTTTTTATTTTCATCTGCAAATTATAATACTTCACTGAATACTTGTCTAAGAAAGACAGACACTGTGTTTGTTCAAGGCTGAAACCTATTTTCAAAATTTAATGTTTTTAATTTTACATTTACTAGGGGGCTCTGCCCCCTTCTTGCTTCACTCGCCAACCCCCGGGGACGGGCACCTGCTATCCCACAACTGGGCCACTGAAAGGGTGTCGGGGCACTCCTCCATTAAAGAAAGCGATATAAAGAGATGGTATATAGAAGAGTATGCGGGGCACGAGAGGTAGACGGCTTGGTCCTTAGTTGTTATAGATAGAAGATCAGTTACTTAAGTATTTTACTACAACTGTCAATTTTAAATACCAATAACTAATAAGATGTAAAAAGTAAAAGTAGAAGTAAAACGTAATAAAAAGTACATAAAAAATTAAATTAATGCCTCATAAAAAATAATACTATGAATTACTTTATCCTCTAACTTCCATTCTATAAATATTGCTTTTTTGCATTTCAGCTTGCCTATTGTTCAGAATATTTTTCTCTTTTTCGTTTATTGGATGATTCTCTTTGTTCTTGATTTTTATTATATGCAGCTCTTTTTTGTTAATTTTCTTTTTTTCGACATTGATTATCTCTTGTTGCTCTTTTTCTATCACAATGTAAAATTTGATGTTCTTAAATAGATAATTTGCTTTTCTGCCTTGCCATTATAACCAACTGCATTGAAGGGTGAGTTACCACTGAGAGTGTCACAGGGTGGTACTAAGAGAGGATGTGCATAGGAGGAGTAATGATTGGGCAAGCACTGTGAAGGAAAGTGGTCAATTCTGAATAATGCAGGTGAAGTGACTTGCTCAAGGTCAGAGACAGTAGCGGGATTTGAACCCACGAAATCAGTGATTGAATTCAAAAATCTTAATCCCTCAACACTGCCTGCCTAATTTTACAAAATTGTACTGTCTAAACCGTATATATTACAACTACAGACTAAAACCTGATGATGCAATTACTGTGATCCCCTTAAAACAGTGAACATGGAAAGTAGACTATATATTTGGTTCAAATTCACATCCAGTCAGTGTCTGCTTAGAATATGCCAGTTCTCCATGTGTGTCTTTTTGAGTTGCTAAGGCTTCTTTCCACATTCCCGATTCTTAACTAATCTGCTCTGAATGAGTAAAAGTGTGCCTTGTGTTGCACAAGTGCCTCCTTCCAGGGCTTGTTTTTAGATTTCAGTTATCTATTTTATTTATCTTTTCAAGCATGAGCTTCAGAGGGTCACATTCCAGGCTTGTTAAAAGTGAGCACTACCACCCCAGGACACCAGGGGGCACGATTGCTAACCACGTTCTCTCCTTTTCCACTCACAGCTCTAAGAAGACACCCAGTGAGAGCAACAGACCCCACCCCTTCTGGTCCACAAGCTATAAAGACAGAGTGGTCTTGGAAGGAGGGGTCTCATTTAGATAAGCAGCCTGCACAACAGAGCTCACAACAACCTAGACTAAGAATTAACAGCATTTTGTACCTTTCTGTTAATCTTAGCGCTACTAAGCACCTGTTCATTTTTGCTTTTGTATTAGCAGGTAAAGAGGGTGGCCTGGTTGCTTTCAATTGCATTGCCTCAGTAGGAAGCCAGCATTACAAGGAGCAGTTTTGAAGTATTGCACATTACAGCTGACATTATGGCTCATAAATAGCCTATTCAGAATGCAGAGTGCTGTTTACATATCAAAAATCATTGATAAGAAGACTTTTAGGAATGTTCATACCTTTCACATGGATTTACAATGTAAATCTGCTCAAACATTTGAACAACCAACATTGCCAAACAGCCTTAGGAAGGTTACCTATAAAACTATCACAGGCACTTTTATCTGTTATGCACTATTTTGAACAACTTTGGTTTCTAATAATTTAATTGTTCTATTGCATTTTAAGACATTCTTATTATTATGGTGCCAGAGAGTGGCAATGTGTTGCATGCTGGTCAAACATGCAAGGAAGAATATATGTGTACTGTGACGATATTAATACTACTATTACTATTAGAGATATGGGTGGAATGTGAATGTTACAGAATATTTTGAGGGAAAATGTCACAATACAATATCACTTCCAGTGACAGTTTCTAATGTGGGGTGCTGGGGCACCACTCCCCAAAATATTTTAAAAAGTCAACTTAAATTAATTAGGTAATGAGAAATAATCATAAAATAAACTTGTTTATTTGCACAGCAAGCCTGGTATCAGTGCATGTCAATATCCATTAAAAGTTGTTTCAGACTTATATTTGTTTAATTTCTATGTGAAAAAGAAAATTCTGTGTGAAGAACACCAGCCAAGTGAAACTATATGTAAGTCTTTGATCTTTTGACAAGCAAGTGACCTGAGGCTGCCCTTTCATTGGTTGCTTTCAGATTTTTCCAGGGAAACAACTCTGTGCGCCCCAGACACTCCCACATTTACTGGTAGCGAATTAGTATTGTTTTAGATTTTTTTACTCTAATGTGATTAAACAACTGCCAACGCACTATGTCATGTTGATGTCAATGGTTCATAGTTAATACCCACCTCTAATGTTACGTAATTACAGATGAGCGAGCGTGACTGGGTGTAGCAATGGCACAGACACCTTTGACACTTCTTGATGGAAACCTTAATTTTAAAACAAGCATTTCAGACAGCTCTCTGTGTAAAAACAATGTTGTATGCACACACTGCAATGAATAGCTGGCCATGCCAACATCCACAGAGTTCAATAAACCTGGCTGGAGAAACTATTGGAACCGTGCAGGTGAGTTTTGAGCTTCCAAACATCCGCTTATGGATTATAATGTTATTGTTTTGGGAATTATTGAAGTAACAATAAATTGTCACGTTATTAAGCTAACTATGAACACAGAAAGGTCATGACTATGTGTGTGTGTGTTATTTGCAAGGAAATCAGTTTTTGAGATTTTTAAATTTCTGAGTTGTTAATGCTGCTTCTCCAAACCTTGCATAAAAAGGGTTGAGAATGCTGTGGTGCCTAAACCTGTAATGTAACAACAGCCAGCTGCCTTGATAAAAAGGGCCTTCTTTTAGTAGGCATTCTACAGCTGCTGCAGCTGTTAACATTTAAAATACCCACGACAAGTAATCACAAAAGCAATTCAATGCTGTGCTAAGTAATGCTATTTATTTAATAAAACAAATGCTAAATATTAATAAATACAAACAAGCACATTTTTTTCTTACAGCCTGACAATAGACTTAGGGTGTTGTGATTCAGGTGGTTTATTATTCTTGCAAGCATTTCAAAATCAGTTCTTGATGCTCTTGTTCAATGCTGCATTGTGCAGCTTCCTTTTTTCTTTTTCATATTGTGCACAAAAAGATCTACTCCAGCATCTGAAAATGTGAACAACTTTTGTGTCTTAGCAACTGGTCGAATGTTAAGAAGGAAAAATAGTGATGACAGAGGCATTGAGTAATTTTACAGACATTGTTTTTTTGTCATAATTTTGACAATAAATTGAATTTCTGATATCCTCTGAAAATTACTTTCAGTATATCATGGTACTGATAGAGAGAAAAACATTCACCTGATAGTGTTGTTTACCGTAGGCTATTATTGGTGTCTATATTGTGGGTGCTATCGTGCCAGTTAAATGTTTTTATTTATTTTTATTTGTTTTGTTTTTTGCATCATCGTAAGGCCATATATTTAGTTTTTTCTTATAATAGCCAAGAAGAATAGATTTTTATTTTTAATGGCTGGGTCTTTGAATTTGTATGCATGCATCATCCAACATTGTGTGCAGGGTCTTATTAGAGGATCCCCCTCATTCGGCTGATGATGGTCAAGTTCTCTAAGCCGTCTTATCCAGGTGAAATTTTATTTGCCCACTTAATTTCATATATGCACACCAACCAAAACATTTCTGGCTATGCTACTACTACTACTAATATTATTATTATTATTATTATTATTATTATTATTATTATTATTATTATTAATTCTTTACAGTCATATAGCACTTTTCTCACTGCTCAAAATGACCACTGATCTACACTGAAAACATTTTTTGCTTTCCTGTGTCAGTTAATTCCAGTTTTCTCAAACCATGATTGCAAAATATCTGTAGAATAAATAGTTACGCGGACTACTGAGTACTAAAAGGTTATGAGTTATCAGACCTCTCATATGACTATTTTTCTTTTGAAAATAATGTAATGTGCATACTTGAAAAGTAAAAAGTCAAATAAATGTGAACAGTATTCCCACTACTGTTCTCCCAACAGATATCTATCAACAGGTATAATAAAAATGAAGCCTTACTGCATCACCCAAAAAATGAAAAAGGTAACTACACTTACTGAAGACTAGACAAGAAACAAGGCAAATGTAAAAATGATTAATTAATTTAATTGTGTCTATGTTTTCCCCTGCCATAATATCCCATAACACAATGAAGATTATGTATTTCTGATACAGGAACCTGAAAATACAGTATAATACTAATTATCATAATCTGAAAATGATGTCTTCTATAATTGTTTGTTGAGCCTTTTCTGGTTCCATTTTGCTGTGTTTGAAATGGTGTTGCAGAGCATAAAAAGTGTGATTATTCATATACGCCCATGGGGACCAAGTAAAAGGAATCACAAATGGTGGCCATGCAAGGTGTTTGTTTGCTTTCCACACAGCTGTGAGCTCACTGAACTGAAAGTAGATTTGTGACACCAGGTAACTCCTAGTATAATCCTATTCTCTGCCACTTCCACTCTGCACTGCTTTAAAAGGACACCACTGAACTGAGCACAGTGGCTTACTTATGTCTGCAACTGACTTTGAGCTTGCCTTTGTAAACAGTGTATTTGGCAAAACCGTCAGTGTCTTAGTGCACCAAACAATCCTTTCAGCTTTAAATGGGGTTTAAAAAAATAAAAAAAAGTTTTTTTCTCTCGTTATGCAGGGCCAGAGTTTTGGCTATATGGCTAGAGGGCTGGCTGAATAAAAATCAACCCTAGTACACTAGAACATTTAAAAAGAATTTTGCTATTAGGGATTCTGTAATAATGACAGTTGGGAATTTACAGAAGAATGACATTTACACACATGACATAAACACACATAAATGCTGGCTACAGAAATCAGTTTTAATGATAAATATCTAACAAAAGATAGTCATCTACATGAGATATTACTATTAAAGATTGTTGAATCATGCCTACAGTAGGTGTTTTCAAAAAGCAGAGAATTGTTTCCAACCAAAACAATGTCAGCTGAATACTAAATCAAAGTGAAGATAATACAGGCAAAACTAACTTAAACAAAAAGAAATAATCATTTTAGAAAACAAACAGCTATCTAAGTAGACCCAGTTCCCTTTCTAATACAGCTGACTCTGTATTGCAATTATATCTGTAAAATTCCCAGCAAATTTAAAAATACTTAAAACTGCATGAATTATTTGTTACACTTGTGAAGGTCACAGACAGACTAAGTGAACCTTATATATGAATGACTATAAATCCATTTCAGAATTAAATATTCAGAACAGAGAGACAGACAGACAGACAGACAGACAGACAGACAGACAGAAAGAAAGAAAGAAAGAAAGAAAGAAAGAAAGAAAGAAAGAAAGAAAGAAAGAAAGAAAGAAATTCAGGCAGGTACAACACACAGAATAGCATACACAATATACAAAGTGCATATTTAAGCTGCAGTCTCCCTAAAGAACTATTGGTGCTACAGCCAATGTGTCTGTTATAACTGGCTAGGGTTAAGATGGGCAACATGGCAAAAAGCACTGCACCATCTTATTGCTGTAGGCAATAAACCGCCCCAATGGCACCTCTTAGCACACTGTGGTGGATTGTATCAGAAGCTAAGAATGCTACAGGCTAACAAGTCATTGAGAGTTTGGGCACCAAAAGTCACAATGGCCTCTAATTTTACCAGTATCTTTTATCCTTTATCTTTATTTATTTGACACTCGCCTTCCAGTTACTGAAAGTGACCACCTTAGTGCAGCTGTTATGGAGTGCTTATTCAGCTTTGTGGCATCTAATTACTGGAAAGTTATCCCTCATCTGTGAGCAAAAGTTACTTATTCCCCTTACTCAAATTTATTTTTCATGATAACACCCTTAATTTGTCCTTACACTACCAAGTTGTGACTGAGTTACTAATACAAACTGAATATCTCAATGTCAATAGCACTAGTGAAGGTTTTATAATTCACCACAAATATACACTGTGTCTAGCAACATTATGGACTTGTTTCAAAATGACAAAATGCAAATAAGTTACCAATAACAATTAGCAAATGCCCTTGACTCATTACTGAGTCCCTTTTTGTCTTCAAAAATATAAAACTGTATGTAAAAAAACTACTACAAAGAACAATCAAGGTAATTACATGAAGGAAATGTAAGCCACCAAATGAGCATTTTAAATGTAACAATACACATCTGAACAATGTGGAAAGCGTCTAGTTTCTATACAAACAATACAGCAAAGCACAAAAAAAGCCAAAATGAAAAAAAAAACAACCAAAACATTTGGATATTTCATTTTTCAATAAAAACATACAGGCTACAAGCACCCACATGCAGAGGATTATAGTATTAACATGCAATAAACCATCTAGGAAACATATTAGATACAACTGGTTGCAGACTGCCAAATTCTGTGCTCTAATAAGTTAACTACCAGCCCACCAATGTTTCCCTTACGCTTTACCGTAATTTGGCAAACTGAGGAACTGCATCTTAGTTTCATTCGGATCCTGCTTGCCGCCTGCCAGAATGAACCACACTGAGGTCAGTAGCCATGCCAAACTAGCAGGACAATAAAAAAGAGCCTGGGATTTCCTGTTAGCTTAGCTTTAACTTCTAATTTACAACTGGAGCTATTCTTCCATTTGAAAAACATTTTTAAGAACAAACTCTCAATGTATCCCAATTCTCTTGTCCCAATATGTACTTAACAAGGAAAAAGCCAAACAATATATAAAATTACATTAAATTACATACACATTTCCAAGAAAAATCTTTGACTTACTGTAATTTTGCATTTTAAATAGGATGCTTGCTGCTTTTTTCTTATTTTGGTATGCTAGCATTCTAGCCTGCCACAGAGGCATTTTGAAGCTGAAATTCCATACCACACCAGCTTGAATCTTATGGAGAAAATACTGTCTACTTTGTTTACAGTAAAACACAACAAAACAATTATTTGGTACTTAATAGTTCAATATTTTGTGACTCATAACAGGATGGTGCTATCTGTCTGCAAATTGTCCATTACTATTGCCAAACCTCATCTTACGGGGCAATTTGTTGCAGTCTAACAAGTGTTCTGTAGATGGGGAAATATACTATACGAACAAATAAATGAACTGAAGCTCTTGTTTGTCTGAATTAACATGCTTGCCTTACCTTTGAAAAGACAGATACATTGAAAGGGCACCACACTTTAAGTTAAGGTCCTGTTGCTTCCTCCTCTTAATGCGTACAATAATTTCAGAGTGTGGATTTCTGCATATACCTCCCTGTCACTGTGCTGTTGAAATGTGTACTTTATTTCCTTTTATTTCCATCTATACAATGGCATTAGCCGCTGAAATCACTCATAAATCTCTGTTGTGTTTTCCAAAGCTATTGAGAATCCCTAAGCTTTGTCCTTACAGCACAAATACAAGTTTTAAAAAGCGTTCTCTAAAATGTTTGTTCTATAAATGCAGGCTGAGGCCAGTCAGCTTTAACATATGAAACATTTACATGCTTGCATGAAGCCCTTAACCACAGCACAATTTCTATTCTAAAGCTCTGTCACCTGATGGTTATGACGGGACTGACACATCCAAGGTTTACCTTTAAAGTATGGGACATAGCTATGTCGAAATGTAGAAATGTTGCTGGTATAGAGAGGAAGAGAGCTGTAGTTGCCAGAGCTTACTGAACAGGTGCCAGTAGAGGCCAGTTCTGAACAAAATAAGGAATGATTGAGGAAAAGAAGAAAGAGTCAGGTGAGATATGAAACACAATGCATTTATGTGGTGACCTCTTAGAGGCAGGTGACTCCATGAAGTGCTATTTTGATAAGTTCAGTCATATTGCTAACACCTGCTTACTGTGGTACTTCTATTAGGGCATTAATAAAGCCACTGCTGCAAATTCACATATAAAAGTAATAATCATTAGGCTTCACAGGAAACATTTGCAAAAATGTAAAATTTAGAAAGATTGCTGCAGTCTGTTTCAGTTACTTTAAAATTTATTTCAAAAAGTGCAAAAATTGTTGATGTACTACTGTAAATATATTTGCCTAATGCAAAAGTTTACTCTAGCCAAATTCTGCCACAAGCCACAGATAATGAAAGAGATATAATAAAGCTAACAGTAAAGGAAACGTCTAAAGAGTACAGCACGTACAGTACTATTATATGTAGCCACTGAAAACTGAGAAATCAGAAGCAGGATTTGGACTGAACAGCATGAAATCCTTGCAGGAATGATCACTTGTCTCTGTGTTTGTACTTTGACAGTAACATTATCTTTGCTATGGCCTACTTATTTATTTGTTATCCCACACACTATGAATTTACAAAGTGAAATAAACTGTGAACAAATCCTGACTGGTCTGCTCTACCATCTGAGAGTAATGTGCAAAATGATACGTTGCAAAGTACCTGGTCTGCTATAGTTCTGTGGTGAACGTGTTGGTGTATACCTTCCGTATCCCAAAGAGCTTGTTGAGCTTGGGCTGGAAGCTCGTTGCTGCCGTGGTGATTTGTCACCTTGATCACCCTAGAAAGACAGTTAAAACAGACAATGAATTAGATTTCTATGGGATGATGAAAAACAGCTGCTTATTTATAGCCCACATAAAAAAGAATCTGTAAAACAGAAATGCTCTGTTGTAGGTCTGCAACTGTTGACTATTATACTTATCAATTAGTAAGTTGATAAATATTTCAACTGAAAGTATAAGTATTGTATTCAAAACTGAAAATGTATTACTCCATTTACAATGCTCTCCTTCATAAGAATAGTTCTACCTTTTACACCCTAAAATTATTTTTTCCAAAAAAATACAATTCCTATTACTAACTATAAGGTGTAGTTTAACACTTTCTAGGCTTTTGTCGACAAAAGTCGGCATCAATGACCATAAGGCCAAAACAACTGTTAAATGTTGACAAAAGCTGACTATAATGAATTGTTAGATTTTATCCACTATAGTACAGGAACAACAGCAAAATGAACCGAGTTTACGCACATCAAGCTTCTTTTTCTTTGTAGTATGGCATCAAATGCTTACTGTCATTATCATCAAAACAAAACCAGTGTGGAAGAAGTTGTGGTTATTGTTGATGACTCAGATTCTGCACTCATGTAAAGGCATGAGCTGCCAGAAGAAACAGAAAAAAGCAAAACTGGAAAAATGATTTCCAAATGTGAGAGATATCATGATTACTCTGATGAGATTTCTTTTTAGATGCTTCCATACCGTAATTGTCCTCCCATGATTTTCCAAGTGGGCTCATTTTCACAGATCTTACAAAGACATGGATTTCTTACTAAATGTGAAAGTGAAATGACTACAGATATTTGAGTTCTTTGGTCTTCAAGCCTGCACAGTATTTACATCCTCTATCTTAAAATATGATTTACATTACTTTTGGTCAGTAGGTAATAAATGTAAGTAAAAATTAGGCAACAAATTAATATCACAATTCACTATATTTCTACCAATTATTATCAATAAAATCAACTGGCTGTTGCAACTCTAACGTGCATCCTAACATTTCATAATAAAATCTTTTCAAAGTTCAAGGTTGAGCACATGGATTACTGATGGGCTGTCACAGTTCAAATGCAACACCCAGTTATTAACTGTGTTGCAGTTTTCACATTCTCCCAATGTCTATGTGTTTTTTTCTTCTGGTACTACACTAGTACATCCACAAAATGTCTGCTTTTGGTTAACTGGTAATTCTAAATTCAGTAAGGTCTACAGTGGACTGTGGTGTTCCCTCTAGGAATGGTTACTTACAATGCTGAAGGGACAACGAAAAGCTAGTAAAGCCTTTCAGTCCTACATAACCACTTCTTCAAGTCTCTGTGTTTTGGTGAGTTGTTTTTTTAATGAAGAAATCTATAACACATCGTAACAAAAGGCCTTCCCTACCATATTTACCCACATAATTATGTTTTGCCTAAGTGTGTCAGTAAGTGAGTCAGTCAGCCTGTTCAGTTTCTCATTAGGCTGTGTGTAATTCCACTTTTTAAGTGCATTTCCCCGCCTACAATTGTCATAATGTCTGATAGTCCATCTGCATGTAACAACCTAGCTCCTGTAGAATATTTTCATTGAAATTTGTTGAACTTATTCTCCATGAAATTGTGGGAAATGTTCAGTTATTGTTAAGATATCTTGAATACAGTGTATTGCAGAATTTTTGAAAATACATAAACACAAATTTAAAAAGCATTGGTGAATTTTAAACATCTTAAAACAGAGAAACTCTCTGAGTGACCTCAATTACTGATTCATTTACTGTTTCAATTTTTTCTTGACAGAGGTTATTTTTTCTTATATCTTTTGTATGTTTTTCTCTTTTACACATCTGATAGCCACACCTGGTGGAAAATTAAACCCCCAGTACAAGTTGTACCGTCACATTATTTGTTTGCGGACATACAGGCAGACTTCAATATCACCTTTAACTCTCAATCAGGTATTTTCTTCTTCAGTTGGAATAGATATAATGATAAAAATATTTAATAAACAAAACTGTGATATCTCTGTCTTTGTAAATAAATAAAATTTAAAAATGTTCCAACTTTCAAAAGAGTTAATTAGGTAACAGAATGTCCATGAATGTTATGACAATTTGTTTCCAATTTGTTTGGATTTTTGACATGGTGCTGCTTTCTTAATAAGGTGCAGTGCAATGGTGCATGGACATTACAGGAGATTTCCAGGTCTCATCATCCCACTTACAAATGTTTGAGTTGCAGCCCCATTTGTCAATTCACTAGGTCAGACTTATTTATTTGTTTATTTATTTATTTAATAGTTCTCACGTCATTGGTCTCAATTTCCTCTTTTAGTCATTGGTCTTTCTGCTTCTTTCACAGTACGGTCAAGGAAAATAACTACAAAAAAGCACATGAAACATGCAGGCTAACAGGCAACAATTGCTGGATAATCAGTAATAAAGGCTGCATTAAATTATCTCATAGGTTTTCCATGAAACCTCTATTTTTCTTTATTTGCTTGTAAGTTCACGAATCCTACAGACTTCCTACAGAAGTTTGCATTGCTTAATGCAGTCTGTGCAAGGAAACGAGGTCTTAGTTTCTGCAATTGTGCTACATTTGTAGTGATATGGGTTAGAATATTTATTTGATTATAATTTATCAAAATGTTTTACTAACATACCCAAGCATAATCTTTACTTAACTAAATTCTCTTCCTACAACATATGTCAATTTCCATATTACCAGAGAAATTACTTTTTAAAGCTTTACGCGAATTTAAACTTCATGCCCTGGTCAAACTTGCCTAATTAAAGGTAATAATTTAAGACCTGATATTAAATTATTTTGAACATCAATTCTGAAATAATTATTGGTAATTAAGCAATTTTGACAAGGACACCGATCAGTGCACAATTGCCGTAAACATGCACAAAGTGCACCTCCGATGGTATGACAATGTGATCTGCAGCGACAACCAGCTGGTTGCTTCCACCCACAGAAAAGCAGCCACGCAGGCACATAAAGAAATGTTGGCTTGATCAGATGAGCGATGATAGGCACAAAGTCGACATCACTCTGTTTCGAAAAGTGGACCTTGCGGGTGAACACGAGACAAACACTAGGAAGAAGATTTTAAAAAGATCAATGTAGATAATTTACTTTCCAACTGTGACAGTGGCATTAAAACCAATGCTCTGCACAGTTTACTATTAGCAGGGGACAAGTCTTTAGACTACATGTATTCATCATTCACCATATACCCTATCTATCTACTGTCACACACATGCACCTTGGGGAGAGCTTAAAGGCTCTGGTGGTGGTAATTCCTTGCCAATCCACAGGGTGTCGCTGTATTCGAATGCCTCTTCTCTTCCTCTCGCTACAGACTGGATGACTGATCACCTCACCACCTCTAACGTCAGTTCTAGCGTACATCCACCTGGACCTGCATCTGCCTTCCTGACTGGCATTTAACAGTAAGTGTCACCAGCTTTTAAGTTTTATCTGAGACTCAAGTCCTCAGGCATGTTTTTTGTTGAAAAGCTGCAATATTATTTTTGCCTTTACAATATACAGGGTCACAGTCTCGTCCCAAATTTTTATCTTTGTCTTGTCCTCTTTTACAGTGGCATAGTTGGCAGGATTAACAAATATTTGTAAGATGAATGAGTCCCAGGATGTTGCAACAACTTTGCGGACCATGAATTCAGGTGGGAGAGCAACAGATTCAACTTGCCTAGGAGGAGGTGCATATCTGAGCACGTAGGGCCATCCACTGGGAAAAACAGATGGAACTGTCCCAGGTATTGTTGCCTTTACATTCTGATGACAATGCTGAGACTTATTCCCTTACATTTGAACACACCGCTGCATGTCATCATTGGGAGTAAGCGGAATGGGCACACACACTGGCGAATTCCTGAGGGAGTCAGCTCAGCAGCCTTATTACGACCTTGAGGTGCAAGCCGCTGTGGACCATACCTAACTTAAAACCGAGGTGCTGCTGAGGTACGGGATAAGTCTGGACCAGAAGACAAGGGCTTGTAAGGAGAGGAAATTTGACCCAGAGCAGCCAAGTCACTCCCAGGCTTTCAATTTATGTGGCAGAGTTGGGTGTTGGTTAAAGCTGAGGGGAAATGATTCCAAGAAAATTGTCTGGGTCATGGCTTGCGACTTTCTCCTAAACACCCTCCCCGGCTGGTGTGGCGACTTGATGTTCAAAGTATGGACAGCCTCATGGCAGCCATAGTGCCATATCAAGTGGCCTTGCTAGTCAAGTGTTTGGAACAGCTTGCTGATTGCCACGAGCGCTGGATAAGATGTGTCGCCATACCTAAGCCCTACCCGCCGCAAGACAGAATCACAGGTCACTGGGTTGAGAATGGTGGCAAAGTAAAAGCAGAGAAGCACAACCATTCCAAAAAACCACTGGGCCTTATTATAGATGGGGAACATCCATCTCAAGCTGTCTCCATGCTGTGTTTCCAACCAGTTACACATTGGAGACATGGCTAACCAGTATTACATTGACGACATGATGCTGACTCGTTCTGACACCTCTACAGAGATAGAAGTCGAGCCATCACTGCCTATCACCACATCTATTGAGGTCACCACTGGTCCTCCATCTAATTTATATTTTCAATTTGGGCAAACTCTGGCTTCTTTTAAAGGAAGCAGTGGAATGATGATTCCTTAGTTTGCCAAAAATGCAGGTGTTCAGATTAATGGCCAACCCATGTCTCATCCTATGCCACCCGGTTCAAACTTTGCATTAAAAAATTATTTATTGTATTGTGTAGAGGTAAGGACACTGCTGCTAGCTCCCCGCACCTCCCAACGGCAAGTCTGTGAACTGGCTCAAGCAAACATCCTAGGTGCCTATTTGAAGACATTAGAATGGATTAAACTATTTTTTTGGTCTGGAATAAATAAGGAGGTCTGCTGCTTTTGTGCAATTCATTTTTCACCCAAGTTTCACTTAAAATAACTGTTACTCTTATTAAAATTACAATTAAAGCTGAAATATAGAGTATTTCAGTGCAAGAAGTACTAAAATGTATTTTTTATGAAGTTAAATATATAATAAAATAAGCATTCAGTTTAGACACTATTATTTAAGTGTGATTAAAAATTAAAACAGCCTACAGGACTGTCTTTGTTACACAAGGTGCTGGCAGTGAAAGAAAATTATTGTTTATTAAATAAATCTTGCTGTCAACAAAAGCATTCTGATTCTCATACTAGCAATTAACCAGCTGGAACTACAAGAATTACTAGAAGAAAAGTTTACCTCTGTAGGTGTTGGAGAAAGCAGCTGGGGTGACTGAAAAATATAAAAATATTGCAAGTAGAAAACAGACAAACAAAGAGAAAAGAAACAAAAATTAGTAATAAGACTGTATCACTTGTTTGAGGCTAAGGTCAGTCTAATTTTCTTTAGTGTTAGTTAGATTGAAGCAAATTTACACTAATTCATTTTTCACACCTGTTGTCATTTTGGAGAAGAAACTGATTTAATTTGAAGATACTTAGATATCAATAAATTGGTCAATGATCTGCACCTCAGGCAAAAAAAAAAAAAAAAAAAATTCAAGTTCAGAGAGCTAACATAGCAATTTTGGACTAAGGCTTGAACAGAGTCTACTATAGACTTGCTTCTGACAATGTCTGACCATGAGCAAGTCACTTCACCTGCCTGTGCTGCAATTTGGAAAACAAGAAATGAAACCAATTGTATAATAAATGCTTTACATCACACTGGATAAAGGTGTCAGTCAAAAAAATAAGTAATAATAATATGATTAGGTCACTGGAGCTGCTTACTCTTGAACATGCTATACACAATTGCCCATGAGTAAAACATTTTGCATTTGAATCAATTCGTTTTTTCCATTTTTTCTTGGTGACTTGACTTGTTCTCACAGTTATTGCAAAACATAATTTTACAGCAAAGTTTATGCTTTTGAATTGAAAAAGCTAATCAGTACCAATAATGAGAAATTTAAGTATATTATTATTATGATTTTTAGAAATATATGGTGTTCGTTTGCTTGTGTATTCACTCAAGTATAGTATTTCTTTTCATGTTTTCGTCAGATGCATGTAATCTCTCTGTAAAGTCCGCATATGAGAATGTACATGCAAAGCAGTGCTTGAAGTGGATATACGTAAATGCTGTTACCCTGTGCGTTACACTGATGTATTGATGTGAAGCGCAAAGAACACAGAGCAGTAGCTTTGAGCATTGCGACACAATTTCTGTGACTTCTCCATTAGAAATTCAAGTGTTGAGCTCTAAGACTAATGTTGAGGTAATGTACAATTTAAGATGGTCAGTCCTTGTAGTTTTCAACGCTGCGACCAAGGGTTAGGGGCCATCAGAGCAGAATGGATAAGCAAGATGAGAATCAGCATGCACCTAAGAATACTGAGAGTCAACAGCAAAAAGCAGTGCTTGCATCTTCCTTGAGCATCAACCGAATTTTTCTTTTCATTTCACAACATAAACACATCTCTTTTTTCCTGCCCAGGATACCAGTCATACGTTCACCCTATTGGGTGGTGGTGCTATTCACGTGGCCTGTCAATCTCTTCTGTTGTGTCCTTTGTTTGCATAAAGAACACTGCAGAGCATGTCTGTTAGCTTAATATTAATAAACACTGATAAAAAAAGTATAAACAAAAACATATATTGGGTAATTTTCTAACTTTGGGTCAAATTTCAGCTTTTTAACTGAATGGGAAACAGTGCTTTTCTCGGTAAGTGTGTCAGTAAGTGAGTCACTCAGTTGGTCAACTTCGCATTTTATATACTGTACGGTTCATGTACTGCATTTAGTTATCCAATTCAGTGATGTAGGAAAACTAAATTCTGCCCAACAGTGATAGGTGAAAAACCACTCCTGGATAAGTCAACCATTTCACTTGGTTCACACTGTGGCAAGCGGCTGGGGGTGGCACCCAGCCAGGATGCCCGGAAGGACTGGAGGAGGGATTATGCCTCCTCCAGACCGTGAGGGGGTGACCGCCCTGGTAGCTTTGGGGACCATGGGAACTGAGCTTGGAAGCTCAACCCTATAGGGGCCCGTGGTCACTGCCAGGGGGCGCCCTGATGCCTGAAAAGCCCTGGTCCTCAGCACTTCCGCCACACCTGGAAGTGCTGGGGGGAAGACGACCAGGGACACCCGGAGTGCTTCCGGGTGTGCAGTCAGTACTTCCACCACGCTGGGGAGTGCCGGCGGAAGATTATCTGGAGGCACCTGGAGCATATCAGGGTGATTATAAAAGGGGCCGAAGAGAGGAATCATTGTGTGAGAGGCCTGGACTTTGGGGGAGTTTTGGGATTGTGTGCTTCACTGTATATAGTATTTATAAATAAAGTGTGTGTTGGGTGGCTTATAATGATGTCTGACTGTCTGTGTCCGGGCCGCTTCCCACAACACTCACATCCATATTCACTATTTACAGTCTTCTCTAAAAGTAATGTATTCACAAGTTTTAGATGAGGGAAGAAAATATCATACAGTTCAAATGCAACATACACCTCCAAATAGAAGCATAAATTAATTGTATATTCAGTCATTAGTATTTATAAGCTCTTTACAGCATTTTAAAATGTATGCCTAGTTTGGCTCCTTTGTAAGTCCCTTTGGATAAAAGTGTCTGCTAAATAAATAAATGTTAATGTAAATGTACATGCCTGTAGCTATCTACATTACTAAGACAAAACTGTATCCACCTGCAATCACACATTTGTACTCATAATCAAGTCATTAAGTACCAATTTTACACTAGCCACTAGAAACTTGATCAATTAATGTTAGCAAATGAAGAATACATTAAATTAATTTCTGCATAAACAGATATTTACTAAGAAACTAACTTCTCCAGAGATACATCTACTGGAATATTCCATGAAATCCTCAAGGTATTTCCAAGAAGACAAATCATCTCATTTATTTTACATGTTAATTTTAATTTTTATTGTATCAATTTATATATTTAACACTGTAATGTCATGTTTATTTTGTTCTGTGATGCACCGGGTTGTGATTCATTGAGTTTTCTACTCAATAAGATAAAGTTACACATTTTAATACATTCTTGCTTATCATGTAAGAATTTCACTGTTCACATGACAACACTACTACTGTACATAAGTACAATACTACAAGTTAATGTGTTATGCAATTTCCTAAAATATTACTTGAAATTGCCAGTATTCATATAATAACATGATTATTCACAGAGAAGCACACTCTGTGAGATAAGTTAGCATTACATTAATAAAGAAATGTCATTTGAAAGCACATTAACATAACACCTGGTCTGCTGAAAGTTTACTAGGCAAAATATAACTGCAAACCTTTAAACATTATCTTGAACTAAGTTACAGCACATTTTGATTATCCTTTTTTTTCATTTGCCTTCCAAATGCAATTTTTTAAAGTCTAGTACCTCCCCGAAGCTCTGCCTGTCATCAGATGGGTAAGTGATATATGGAGAGTAGGTGAGCAAATCTGGGCGATCAATATTGTAAATGGCCTTTGTTTTAGGAAGGGCAGCCAGATCCCTGTAGTCAAGAAGTTCATCACCAAGTTTAGCCTAGAAATAGAAAAAAAGAATAGGCAAAGTTACACAGGAAAACTTTTCATTCCAACCAAATAATACAGTGGTGAAAATACAGTCCTGAAACAGGCTGGAGCTCCATTTAGGGATGTTCGCTGTCTTGTGCCTAAAGGCTGCTGGGATTGACTCCCAACCCTCATGACTTTAAAATGGCATTCATACAACAAGGCCCTTCTTAGAGATTCTCCTTTCACAGGAGAGTCTGAATAATGTATGGACATACTGGCACACTGTTGATCTAGTGAGGGTGGGAATCATACATGGATCACTGCACTGGCCTCACATGCCCATTCCCAGCGCCTCACTGGTCAGGAGGGTCCAAGTGACAATTAAATCAATGGAGTCTTGGAAGTTGAACCCAGGTGCAGTGGTAAGGCTCTTGGGTCCCCTGAAAGTTAAATTTTTGGGTGATATTGCCATTCCAGAGGTCTTTCTGTGACCTTGTAAACTCGCAGCACCATAAACCATATGGTGCGTTCCTCTATATGGTAGCACAACTGATGAATTAATTATTATTCTAAATTTCTTTTATATTTACATTTTCTTCTCTATTTTGACCTGATAATAGCTATTAAGTTATATACCTCACTGTCAGCAGCAGCACTGTATATTCTAAGCACAGTTTGAAAATGTTAGTAGCTTCAGCATTACACATTGCATGTCAGCAAAATTCAGAGCCACTCAGCTCTACCGAAGACAGTCTGAGTTCAAGTGCATTATTTTCTAATCTATGTTACTGTGTTTTCACAAGGTTTTACTGTATTTGAATTTTACTATTATATACATAGCATGCATAGATTATTTTGTTTTTCCCCTGTCACTACCTCTTCACGTGAGGCACACTAATCTCATCATAAATTACTGTGTAAATTGTGTAGTATATGTTGCCTTCTCGCCTAGTAGAATGAAGATATAACATAGTGTTTAATGTCCTATGAATAAATATTGGCACTTGGGCGAATAACACACTTTTTTATTCAACATGCTTTTAACTTTGGTCTTGGCTGGTGGCAGGGGTTTCAGGTGGGAACCCAGTATCTTGCAAGGTCCAGTGACTCGCAGAGTTAGGATCCATCTTTGGTGGGAATGAATTAACTGCAAAGGGGGTGAATGGCCTTTTGCAGAAATACCAAGAAACTTTGAATAGAACAATTGTAAATTTTCAGATGCAGAGACTTTACAGGTTAGACTACTGTGTAACCCAGAGAAATGTTTAGGTAGTATCCATTTATGAATTAGTGAGCTTGGAAGAGCTAGTGAACCCGGTTTCGGAATGTATTAAAGTTATTGAGGAACACTCATATGAAATATAAAATATATGGCATTGTTATTTAAAATAAGCTAAAGCTATCTAAACAAATGAAAGCACTTTCAACGATCCTGGATAACTGATCAGACATATCACAATCTATTAAACTACACTTTTCCATCTCCACTGTAAAGTAATTTTTACTATTGTCAGGATTACCAAATTATAAATCCTGTGCTGCCATTCACTCAGTAAAAGTGAAAATTCCAAAATCTTAGCATGTATAAGTTCTGAGGAAAAAAACATCTACAAAAAGATTCTACTAAAGTAAATTGTTTAAGAGCAGGGTCATAAATAACTGTGAAAAAGCTTGCTACATGATGGAATACCAATTGGTAGACTGAAAGAAATGTGATTTGATGCACAGATGTTTTTGCCTTTATATAAAAAGACCAGAGATTGGTTACTTGATGCATTTTTTTACTATAAAGTTGTTTTGGGAGAGTTTTTTCTTTTCTTTTAAGAAGTCAATGTTTGGGGCTATCAAAACACTGGGCTTGTTAAAGTCCATTGAGGCATTCCTTATCTGATTTTGGGCTTTACAAGAAAAAAATTGTTGTTGTTGTTGACGCCAATGTAACCCATTCCACAGCCATAGTCATACAGTTTGCACATGGTTTTATGGCTGCAGTTAAGGAAAATGCTTCTCACTGTACTCACATAAATGATCCGGCTTGGAGATCCTGACGTGTTTGATGCTGGCACAGAAGTGATACTTTCAGAAGAAGTTCTTGTTACCTGCAAAGGCAGATGAAATTGTAATATTTATACATAATAGGTCTTAATCTATCAAATTTAGGGTCATTAGAAGATGGCATCTAAGAAGAGCCTGCAATAGATGGGATGTCAGTAACATGCAAGGAACCCACAAAACAAGCTAGTACATATGGGGACCACAATAACCAATCACAATAGAAGTCTATGCTTGAATTTTGGAGAACAATAAAAATCCCAAAAGAGTCCCACATGAACTTGTGAACATACAGAATGCGATCTAGCTGAGAATCAAACTAGGGCTCAACTGGCGTGGGATTGCAGTGCTTACAGTGATACCAAAGTACCGCTAAGAAGTTCATTAAATATAAAGAAAATCATGGTGTTTGAAATATGTATGTGCTCATACACTGCTGAAATTGCCATTTGGAATGATAGTTCCTTGAGCATTGAAAATAATGGATATTACAGTGTACTTAACAGAGTATATTATCAAAAGTGGGACAAATGTAATAAGATGTCATTTACAAACGGAAGAAACTAAAAAAAACAATACATAAATATGAATGAACAAATGCATCCTGATTACTTCTTCCATGAAACTATCATGTTTTTAATGAAAATGAGAAGTAACTGTAAATAATTTAAATAACTGATCCTCTGAACTTACACCCTGACCTGCACTCTTTGTAAGATAGTATGCTAATCTAAATGAAACAATACATCTGTCAACATAATAATTGACATTTCCTATGTCACAGAACCAAACAACTGGGTATATGAAGCACCTGGGGATGGAAAAATGAACAGGCAGTTCAACAGGCCAGGAATGGTAGGAGTTTAAGGGTGCACAACAAATAACAGAAAAAGAAACACTCATGAGCAGAGTAGGAAGAAGAAGGAAACATATTCCAGTGATTTAAATGAAGATATTTAAAAAGCTGGGTTACAAGCTTCTGTTTAGTTAATCTTTGTATGAATGTTACAGCTTGATTTGCTTTCATCTTTTCTAGCATTGTTTAACAATGACTGACACTCTCACAATACGAAAAATTAGACATTTCAGGATAACGTAAGATATAAGGTAACTAAATGAGCTTGATGGACTGCTTAATTTCACCTAATTTAACAAACGTCTTATGTTTTATCTTATGTTCTTATTTAGTATGGCTATTCTGTTGTGACAGAATCCCTCAGCTCACTAGTACTACGGGTAGTGATGCTACGGCATGCTCTCTTTGTGTACCCCACCGAAAAGAATTAAATTACTGAGAATATTTATTATAAAGAATTAAATACAAGCAGAGGTAAACAAAACTGAACAACACTAAATATTAGCACTCTTTGTATGCATAACATATTTATCAAATAAAGTGTATTCATCCATCCATCCATCCAACCTCACATTTCTTCCCACTAAAGCGCATGCTTCAAACTCCCTTCCTGAATTCTCCCTCAATGGTGTACTGTTAATGAAGTAGCTTTATTCACCAACATTGGGCTACTCATAATAGTTATATGGGTTTTCCCAGTGGCAGCCATAAGCTCTTCTCAATCCCTAACACCCAAAATTAACTTTAAAGACATGGCATCCTTGACTTCCATTTTCCATAGTGCTGCACTACTACCAAGTGGGTGCATTTTATTGCTATCTTGTGTTGTGGAGGAATTCAATCAGGCTTATGCCTACTGTATTATTATTAATAGTTACCGATTAAACAGTGTAGCATGTGGCCGGTGCTCTTGCCCGGCTGGGACGCCTTCATGCTGGGAGGACCAGGGGAGCAAGCGTGGCCAGAGCCTTACTTCCCCCGGGACACTAGACGGCAACCCCCCTGGATTGCAGCAGTGCCTCAGACTCCCGCAGGGCTGCATGGGAGTTGGAGTGTGGTACAGTCTTGTTGGGATCTGTAGGTGCCGCCAGGGGGTGCTGCAGCAGGAGCTGCTGAGCCCTTATGGGCAGTTCTTCTGCCACACCCGGAAGTGCTGCCAGAAACGATTAATCAAGCACCTGGAGCACTTCCAGGTGCATTATAAAAGGAGCCAGCAGCCACTACTCGGGGAGCCAGAGTTAGGAGGAGGAGCAACGAAGCTTGACCCGAGGAGTGAAGAAGGAGAAGGAAAGAGTGAAGAAAGAGACTTGTGGTATTGTACTGTGCTTGTGCTTGGACGGTGTTATACTTGTGGGGAACAGGTAAGGCGTTTCCCACAAGGGAAAAAAATGAAATAAAACTTGTGTGCCATGAACTTGTGTCCCACGCATCTTGTGTCAGGTTCAGCTGGCAGTGCCAGCTTGGTGGGCCACAACAGAAAGCTTGGCATCTCTGAGGTCTACTGGGTTACCTTTACTACATCATCCTAGAAGAAGTATTAGGTGCTCCTGTGTTCCAGTTGTCCTATTTACTTCCCTTCAGGCCCACATACAATGCACACTGTCATTGTTAGCTTTATCACCTGTAAGGGACAGCTGGGATGCCCATGAGATCGAAGGACCAGGAGAAAGATCAAGCACAGGGCATTATCTCCCCCGGAGTGCTAGATGGCAGCCCCCCAAGATTGCAGCATTGTCTCGGATTCCCACAGGGCAGCATGGGACATGGATTTGTTCGATTCAGTCCTGTTGGGTTCCGTGTGTGCCACCAAGGGTTGCTGCAGAGGTTGGGGAGCCCTAATTCATGGGGTTTCTGTCTCACCCGGAAGTGATTTCAGACCACATGTATGGAAGACTGGAAGCACTCCCAGGTGGAAGATAAAAGGACCTGCTTGCCTCAGATGGACAAGCCAGAGTCAAGAGGATGAGGGACAAAGCTTGCTACAGCAGTAGTGGAGGTGGAAGGACAGTAAGAGACGGAGACAAGAAAAGAAAGGTATTGCCATATGCTGCTTTCATTATTGTGCTTCATTGTCCCTTTGTGACTGTGCTGTGAAGGTGGGAAAAAGCATTTTGTGCCTTGCGTCTGTCTCTGTTGGGTTGAGGAGCTGGCACCCCCTGGTGTTTACATACCCCAATGACACTTGAAGAAGACTTCTCATCACCAAGAAGGTTTCAAAATAGGCCTGACTAGACCTCTTTTATACCCATGCACCCCCATAGCTTTCCCTGATATCTCTTTGGCAGTTGAATACTTCTTCATTATAGAGAGAGACAGAGAGATGGAGGAAGCATTCATGCTCATAATCTGCATAGGAACATACTGCATAGTTTAATCAATTCCAACAGAAAACTGTAATTTATCAGTTTCTGAAATGCTCAAGTCTGGAAGACCAGACTTTTGTTAATAAGACAGATAAGGTGATGGATTAGGTGCTATTAAGTATTCAAACCAAACAGGTCTGGGGTGTGGAAGGAAAAGAAGAGGACCCAGAGAAAACTCAAACAGGCACTAGGAGAATGTGCAAACTCCAATTGTATCAAACCTGCAATTCCTTTCTTGATGTATAATCAAGATATTTCATTTACTATACCATACAGTTATGTGAAAATGCAATATCATTTGTGTCAGTCTAATTTTTGAACTTTCTGAGAGCTATGTGAATATTAGCCATTTTTGATATGTTAGCCATAGAACTGAAAGTGGATGTACTTTCTTTTACACATGACTGTATATTGTCATTAAATGCATAATGGTCTTCTTAGCAGGTGAAAATGTGGGTCACTCCCATGAGTTAATCACAGCAGGGGTAACCACCAGAGGCTACAGTAATTCCAGTTATTGATCAGTAGCTCTAATTAATGTAGTAATTACAGTGCTCTTTCTAAACCCCGAGAAAAGAATCCTGTTAGCACTGTCCATCACTCATGCATAAGTGTTCAAGAGAAGAAAAGCATAAGTAGAATGTTTGCATGCAATACAAGCTAATCATGTCTAAGTGATTATAAATTTATTAGGCTTGGGCTCCCTGGGGCAAAACATCCTCTGAACTGATATAAATCTTCCATGTCAATCATATCAGGAAATATAATTAAAAGAACAAAGTTTCAAATGTATGATTTAACTGAATCTAATGCACATCTGCTATTAGTGACATAAAGATAGCTTGCTTCAGTTTACACAACAATTTAATCACTTTAAGTCACACAAGAAATGCTTTCATCTTGGAGAACACTCAGGTGACTACTTATGATATTCAGTGGCTGTGAAAACAGCTTTGATATAATTATGAACCATCACATCCAAAATCATAATCACCACGGCTCAGCTGGCATAGTTTAAATTATGGCCAATTCACTAGACACTGTATATATATAGAGAGTTTGCATTTCCTCTCCACATTCTTGTAGCTCTTGTTGTATTCTTGTTCTTTTGGAAAAGGTCAGTCCAGCAAATGGACAGATGGTAGTTTGGATGGTAAAGAAGTACATTTGAACTCCTGGTTATTTAACCAAAGAATATAAGTAATGTTTTTCCACATTAAGTTCACTGTTAACAGCTTACATTTTATGTCTGCTAACCATGTTAATAAAATGCAAGAGCTAGTTTAACTAGCTTTAGTTAATTATACATAAACTAAGATTAATAGAAAAGTTTAAAGCATTACATTAATATTAAATTCGGTATGTGAACATTAGGGGTCGCTATTGCCCCTTTAAACCCAACAGGCAGACACTCAGGACACCAGGTAAAAGCACTAAGAATTATTTTTGTTTAATTCTTGCACAGTGCTCTTTAAGCACCACAGCCACCGTAACAGAATCAAATAGCACAATAATTATAATTCTCTTCCCCTCCATGCGTTCCAGCAAGCTTCGTCCACCAACCACCCAATTCTGGCTCCCTTGCTGGATTCTCAGCAGTCCTTTATATATGGTCTGACCTGGAAGTGCTTCTGTCCACATGACTTGCCAGCACTTCTGGGTCAGAGAGAGAACTTGAGTTAGCCCGGAAGTACTTCTGGACTCCCGTCCTCATGACTTAATAGTACTTTAGTAATTTCCAGGCTATGTAGGAAATAAGAGTCCTAAGGTCTTCTCACAGCGTCCACTGTCAGTGCTCACGGTACCCAGCAGGGCTGCAATACCAAGCTCCAAAGTCTATGATGCCCTCTGGGATTCTGGCACACCATTAAGCTGTAGGGAAGCTGCCATCTAGCGCTTTGGAGGAGGCAGTGTCCAAATGTAGCTGCCTTCCCCCATCCTTGCATCCTCGGGGAGTCCTGGCCGGGCTGATCTGCCAGGCATCCCTTACAGATAGAATACAGCATTACAGATAAGCCAGTAAGTCAATTATCATCTCCAAATTCTTACCTTATCACAACAATAAACAGGGCAGAGCAACAGCAACAATTCTCGCTACCTAAAAATAACTTAAAAAGTGTTCTTCCATGGGTTATTGTGGTTGTCCTTAAATATTTTTCCCATGTGTAAGATTAATACTACCTAAATTGATCAGGGAGTGAATTAAAATAGACTAAGGGTAGCAAGAAAAAAACTGCATGGTTAACAGCTGATAAGGTAGCTTTTTAATTCTGCCAGGTATTCTAAGCCCTTAAAGCATATGCATAGCATTATTAGGCAGAATGGCATCCATGCAGAGAGCTGCACTTACAAACCTGTGAGATATCATCACTGAATTGTATCCGCACCTGCTTCTAGAAGAAGTTGGTTAAAAATTGCATTACAAATTTCTGTATTGACTAAAATTCTGATGTATACTTTAATAAAACTACAAGTTTGACAATCAATGAGGAAATGTATTAATTATAGCAACCTTTTTTCTTTTTATTTGAAAACAAAAAAAATACGACTGAATACAATCAAATAACATAATCAAATCAAACAAATAAGAATAACATAACAACCCAATAATATTATTTAAACTCAGCAGATACGTTTTAAATTAGATTGTGTCACTCCATTCAACATAACATAACAGTCAGAAACCCATTTAATCCAGTTCAGGGTTCATGTCAGGTGGTTGCACTCTTTTCCAAGCTACATAAAATATTTTCATGTTTTGTTTGGACATCTGGATGTAACTGCCATTAAAGTATATGTTATATAATAAACTCCTTCTTTAAACTAAAAAATTCCCTAAATTATTGTATTAAATCATTTTCCTATTTACATTTAATTTGCCTTGTGGTTTCATATTTACTGACTACAGTTATGTAAAATTATACAGCACTCTTTACATTCTGCACAAAAATGGCTGAGCTACAGTTTTTCTTCCATAATAAATAAAACAATTTTCTAGTTTCTGAGTGTGTATTCATCTACTCTGAAGCTGTAAGAGAAAATCTGATACATTTTACCTGAATTAAGAATGTGAAGAGATCACATCTAAAGGACATTTACTGCATTTTATGCTGCTGCACATTTATCCCCAAATGAAAATGTAGAAAAACTATCTCACCTTATGTTTTTCTTCACTCTTTGCAGACTGTCTACATAGAGGATGCCAAATAGTAGAACCTAAATTACAAAATAATCATCAGATAATTAGGAAAGAGTAATATGATCTGCAATTTTTAAAGAATGTTTGTTTTTATTAAAGGTAACATGAGAATAACTTATCACTTTAAGAAAGTTAAACCTTTTAAACATAATTACAGTGTTGTTAATATCATATACTGTAGACATATTTACTAAAAAATACGAGGGACATTCTAAATGTTTCTGCATTTTTATATTTTCATTGGAAACAGTGAAGGTGGGAGGAATAGTAATTGGGCATTAAAAAGCTGGTATGACGCTGGGAAAACTGCATTGCAAACGAAGGTGACTATAAAGAAAAGTGATGTAATTTGTTTTTGAAATTCTTAATAAAGAGTTAAAAAAGTGCGGAAACTTTTTGAACATCCCTTGTATATTTAAATACAGTAAAATCTCAATTATCTGTCACTCGATTAACCGTCAGTCTCCATAAACCACCAGCGCAATACCTATTACTGTGCTACTACTGCCGTGTAGTATGCTGCAAGATTTGCACACTGGAACAACTTATCTTTGTGTTAGCATGTAGTGTTCTTCCCCAGTACCACAGTGTCAGCTACATACCTTCAGTTTTAATAGTGTTTCTTAGCTTTTCTCTTTTGTTATAATTATTCTACTATACATTATTGTTATGGCCGATAGCTGTGTTGGAATTGTCACAAAAACTGAAATTATTAAACATTTACAAAATGGCGGCAGTGTTTCAAGTATTGCTTCAATTTATGGAGTAGGAAAAACAGTGATGCCAACAAAAAATGTGCCGAAAATGGAAACCACTGACAGTAATGTCATTCTGTATTAATGTTATTGTTCTTCTATATTGTCATTTTCTTTTTAAATTCTATTATACAGGTATTATGTTTTGTTAATATATTGTGATGTGCAGACAGATGGTGATTTGCTGTATGGGAGCAGAAAGAGTGCTGTTAAGTAATGGGACTTGGTGAAGGGCATCTGTTCTGTAAGAGGTGGACACTTCTGTTAGGAGATGAGAGACAAGAGAAGTTAGGAGAAAAAGGAAGGTATGGTGTAAGGAGGTTTTGAGTAGGGAGTCAGGAGACAATAAGCAGAAGTGTTTGCGATATAGAGAAAAAAAGAAGTGGCAGGAGATAAAGTGATTGGTAGGGAAAGCTTTCTTTTATTGTTTTGGAGGTATGCTCTGTAACCCGGATAATGGCGTATAAGACAGGGCATCGTTGGTTACAGAACAAAGACTCCAAGCAAACCATAGAAAACTCCAGTACCTCTGAGTTTTATTTTGTTATTATGCTCATCACAATATTATATAAATTATTTAATTTTTTTACACAATGTTATATGAATCAATTATTTTGTTAAAACTATATTATAGTTTGTTAATACAGTTTTGTTTTGTAAATAAATGTCTATTTGCTAAACTAATCTACTTTATATATCATTTTTAAAGTAGCTGTTCTGTTATCTGTCTTTTCTCTTATCCGTCACGGCTTTAGTCCCAACCCCTGACGGATATTCAAGGTTTTACTGCGCGCTATTATATATGTGATACTGCACACAGAATAAGAGGCTAATCAGCCTGTTTTACATGTGTTCTCGTGGCCTATATGGACCCTGTTACATATATCAAGTACAGATACATACTGTACCACATGCATACAAAGCAAAAAGCATACAGTAGACATTATGTCAGAAGCCTATTCATCAGACCTGAACTATTTACAGACATTGCTGTATAATGAACTATTCCAAAGTAAAGTGAATATAAATTTATATTTCCACAAATAAATTTGACCATTAGCCTAATTAAAATTTTGTCAATGACTGAAATAATATCTTTCCAATCAGAAGTGCCTATTTATGATTACTCTTAGGTTAACAATCACCATATCACAAGATTCTTCAAAATTCTCATTTTGCTATATAGCATAAACACTCTACACTAATAATTTCTATCTAAATAAAAACTATTTTCATTTCTATTATGCAGTGATTATTTTTATTACAATCTTTTTAATTAAAAATTAAAATTAATTAAAAATTACATTTGAATACATGCTTTTTTTCTGGGAACAGGGATGTGAGAATGTCTTGATCTGCACTGAACAGATGGGGCACACAAGGATAACACACCTTTGATAGTAACAGAAATAATCTGCAATTTGATTTCATATCTCTATGCTAGGATTAGCAACCCAACAAAAACACATCCCACCACTCTGCTGTTGAATTTCTACCCTCTTGCAAAACAACAGAGTAAGTACAAGGTCATATTCAAAGATGCCTGACAAAACAATAATGGAACAGCAGTTACTTGTTCAAAGGTTAACAAATTAACTGGACACCTTTTTATCCTTCATGGTACGCTTGTTAATGTATGGCAAAGGTAAAATCTGTCAAGCATGTTGGCATTGGGCACATTACACGTTTTTGGGTCCATCTCAAATTCTTATGGGGAAGGATTTGAGTGTGAAACAGTCACTACTAACAATATTTCCATTTTCCATAAAACGAAAAACTTTCTAAAGGATTACTGACGTTCGATTTATTAGCCCCACCGCTTCTTTCTATTTTGCTACAAATCTGAATGGCACAGGGAGTCCAGCATCAGTTACGACCAGACCTCTGAACAGCAAGGACCACCTACCAGAAGGAAGCCTTCTCTTATAAGGACGAAGAGCCACATTAACATGACTAATGGCAATCTACTCATTTTTGAAAACGTTAAATTTTTTTTTGCTTGGACATTAAACAGGGTTACCCGTGGACCCTGACTCTTAATTAACTCTGTTTTCTGCTTTATCATTTTACAAGTGTGTTTATGGTTAGGTCAAAGAAACATATGTCACATGGTACTCATTTTAAGGTTTTGAATCATGTGAAAACCTCTGTCCATATTTCATAAAACATGTGGACAGGACTCAGAAGGTCACTAGTCAATAACCAACTCAGTAGAGAAGCTAAATACAAGAGCACTATCTGTAAATTAATTTGGTCATTCAACACAACATTCTAGTGTTAAAGGAAACAAATGAACTGAGAAGCAAAATAATCTGCAATTATATGTTAACTGTTTTGTCCCTGTTTACACTTTCACATTTCCCTGTGTTATATCAATATCTCTGTAACGTAGGGAATCAGCAGAACATCAGTAAAATCAAGTATACTCTGTGGCCCCCATTCATATCACTGCATTGGAGCACAGTGCCTTTTAAAAAATGTGATATGCTACATATTTTTTACATGTACACACATGCAAAGGGTCCATCAAAAATAACATAGATGCACAAAAACAACATTCTGCTTTTTCAGCTGAAACTATACGGCACAGGAAGCCCATCCCTTGCCATTCCCTAACAAGAGCTCTTTGTTGCTTCATGTTTTCTACAGATCAGGCTAAGCAAATACACATTCCATGGAGGAATGTCCAGTGCTGTGTGCTGTCTGCTGAGACTACAGCTATTTCTTCTACGTCCTCCCCATATTCTCTTCTAATATATGCATAGGATTAAAATCACCCACGATTGTCATCATAACTGGTAAAAGAATTATCATAGTAGCCAAACAGATGATCTGATATTGCTGGGTTTAACAACCAGCATTGCAAAGTTTAGCAAATAGCATCGTTGATTTAGGAACTGTAACACAGATTTAATCAAATTGCTTTGTATTCATCTTTTCACATCATAAAACAAAATGTGCATGAAAAGGCACGACAAATCTCCCATTTCAAATAAAAAATGTGCACATAAAAAATTCTGTCATTGGTTACATTTCTAAAGTAACCAGATTTGTTAGTCCTTTATGTAAAATGTTAAATTGTCCCACAAGTACCATAAATCCCCCCCTTTATGATATCAGATGCTAAGTTTAAAGCTGACTGGTTGAAAGTGAATGAATGTTCTGAGATGATCACTCTTGAAATGAGACCATACCAGATCTACCTTCATTCATCTCACTCATCTTTCTTTGTCTAGGTCTCTTAGAGCAATGTGTACCTATTTTTGCAGTAGCAGAAACAATGGAAAAACCTGTGGTGGATGGGAAGTCAGTCTACAGAAATGCATACACATCCACTTACATACTGTATAAAAGTAGTTTTGAGTTGCTAATCAAGCTAACATGTCTCTGGATAATCTCAAGCATACAAGACAGTAGCAGTCATTGAAAAGCTGCATATTTTGAACCATGTTTTTATGGAAATAGTTTCAGCTTACTTGCAGAATGAATCATAGCTCTTTTTGTAGAAAATAGTCTGTGTTGCTCATTACCTTGAAGATACATCTCTTCTCCTTCTTTGAACATCAGGTCACATTTGGCACATCTAGCACAGGTGGGGTGATAATGTTTGTCACCAGCCTGTTGAGAAAGTAAAGAAAGAAAGAAAATACATTGATCATTTCAATCGTGATTTAGACATTTTCCATTAAATAAATATATAAGGAATTGTGCAGTTTTTCACTTCAGGTTCTCCTATTTCTTCTTGAGACCTCATTTAAAAGGTTACACGTTTAAAGTAAAGAAAAGGCAATGGTAGAAACCTTAACATAAATGGTGAAGAGATATACAGACATTACATTTGTTAGTGCTTCTATCATACATCTGCTATCCTGAGTCCTAATGCTACGTCCAATCAGTGCCTGTGTGGAGTCTGCATGTTCTCCTCATGTTAGCAAGACCTTTTCTCCACCTACTGTGGCTTTTGTCACAGTATCTGATTCTTGCCTCGCTGGTACTCGCAACTCTGAAGGTTTAAGAATTAAAAAAAAAAGAATGTATGAAAAAAGTTGGTCCTTTAAGGCAGCAAGGGTTCTTGATGATTATTTGTAATGTTTATGATTTTATAAATGCCTTACGGTATTTAAAGCAAAATGTTATTACGGTAAAAATCCCTGCAAAAATTTGAACACTTGGACAGAATTCAACAAACAAATAAAGCTGCATCACTATTTCCAGTATATAAAAATACCTTTGTATACCTTCAGTATAAAAAGGCATTTTTAGTCAAACAAAACCATGACTACAGTGGCTGTGTTTATCCGAAACAAAAAAGGCCGCTTCATTTGTAGCAACAGATCAAGCTGTTGTGCTTTTACAGACACAGCAAGAGACCGGTCTTCTAATGAGCAGGAGTCAGTACAGTTGAATTCTCAAGCGTTTGACAAAATACATCAGGACACTAAACAAATGAAAGTCCCTTGCCAAGCTGTGCCAAGTCCCTCTTATTTTCAAATAGTCATACTCCTGGATATCCTAGCTAATGGTACCCATGAACAACAAGAAATTATTACAAATAAAAGGAAATTAGTAGTCATACTAAAAAATGAAAATAGAACTAATCAGGATATTTTCAAACATGACACTAACTGGTAAGAACAAAAATAACAACAGTGAAAATCCATGTTGAAATTAAGCACAGTGAGCTTAGTACTGGACTATTAGAAACTTGACACAAACATGACTCATGAGCAAAGACAAAAACTAAAAATAAAAATTTTAAAGTAGGCGACTGGTCTCATTTGAGACCAAAAAACATATTTCACAAGCCCAAAATACATATTTCACGAGACCAACAGCCCATGTCAAGTCCAAGTATAAATACTCTTAAGTCCAAGACAAGTCCGAGACAAAAGAAAATACATCTTTGTTCTGGACTCAAGCCCATGACCAGGCTCAGGTACTGCAGCCCTATGAATGAGAGGCTTGCCGAGGATATTGGCTCATTAGTGTGTTCTGGGAAATGTGGCTGCTATTTATTCTTTTGAGTTTTTCTCCATTAGCTTCCTTTAAGAACTGATTAACATGTAAAGAGTATCTACTTTGTAGTCTGGGGGTATATGGATTACTGACATACTGATGCATATTACATACATACATATTCACTTTTGAGCTTACTCTTGTACTTTGTTTTGTTTTTTGATTTTTTCTGGATTCCATAATGCTTGTGGTGTCACTGATTGAACCCTGAAAATAAATAAAAAATGAACAGGTCCTGACACTAGAGGTCAGGCTCGGATCAGTTTCAACATAGAATAAACATCTAATATTTGGATGTTTGAAATCCGTTTTTTTTTTAATGCAAGGAACTATTAAAGGACCTTAAGCTGCAATGGACAAACAGCAGTTTTCAAATGCAGACTTTTATGCACCAGCTATTTAATGTAGGCTCCAATGGAGAAGGAGCTCAAGCTAATGATTATAAGTTTAAAATGATCAGCATTAATGGAAGCAGGTTATTTATTGGAAACCATATTTTCAGTGTCAGCTGGGTCCGGATGTTTGCTAACTGCTGCTAAATACTATTAAAAGCAAACTCATATGTGTGCTTTTTATGCCTTCATTCAGGTTCATTTCTTCGTAACGTCATCATTAATTTCATCCTGCAACTCTAATTCTCTTGTTTAGCAGAATTTCTGTTTTGCCATTCTATGTTTATTACACTGTTGCATATACACATTAAGGAGTACATCCGGTACACTGAATAGTGTTTTCTAATACATTCATTTTAGTTATGTTGCTGGTGAGTGGTATTGTGTTGCATATTAGTTTGACATTCAACTAAGAATTTCACTGTACTCTATACACATTACAGTACTACCACTAATACTACTACTACTACAGATATTATATTTATTACTAAATATATTTCAGTAAAAAAGCCAGCTGTGATTAAGATAACACCTAAGTAAACTTTTTGTTTCTGAAAGAAGCAAGAAACGGTCAACTTCACCCACAGTAAGTATGATGTGAATTTTACCTACTATATTCACAAGGTTGGTACAAAAAATAATGAAAAGTGAAACAAATCATTAATGCATAAATATTTTCTCTTTAGAAAAGAAACACATGAAAGTAGAAATTTAAAAAAAAATTCTAAATGCAAGATAAACATTCACTGCTTTATATAAAAGTAAATAAACATGAGGATTTATGTTGAGGAGCTTAAAATTTAGATGTTTAAAATTTAGTCGTCAGTCCTACACTGACAACAGCCTGTTCACTCTCCACATTATGCATTAAACTAGCATAATCTCTTGTCAAACCAACCATGAGCAGAACACATCAAAGTATATTCAGAACACTGCATATGGTTTACAAAAATGTCAGTAAGTATTAATAAGTAGAAAGCTGTCACATATTGTTATATAACCTAATTCAACGTTTATACCAATATTTTTTTAAGGGACTGTGGAAAATTAAACCCTGTCTGAATTAAAAATTTGAACATGTGCATTTCGATATGTTAAAAATACAATGTAGTCGAGTGAAGTAATAAAAATCAATTTAAAAAAAAAATTATTATTGCTATACAGTTAAATGTATTTAGACTAATCTAATCTAAACTATTCTAATCTAATCTATCAACCACCAACAAACAAATACACTAATATCAACAAAGACCAAAATAAATCAACAATTACTGCACCTTACTGTATTTTTGGGGTTAATGTGGTTGTAATTTGATGAAATATGCATACAATGAATAAAAAAACTTTCCTAAGGTCACAGCCTTAGCATGCTGGAGTGGCAGGCATGACTGCAACCAGTCATCAGGCTTCTGACATGTACAGTATATGCTCTCCAGATGTAGTATTTAAGCACTGTAGTATAATAACACCGTACAAAAAGGCAGTTATAAGATGGCATACAAATTCTAAAATTGTCCCTTCTCTACCAAACTATATGCATGCTGTTGAATAAAATAATGTGAATATGGCTTCTGAAAATGACAATATCTATAAACAATGTATCTTCTTTCATAGCATATTTAAATTGTATTTCATTCTATCACAATGTGAGCAAGCATATTCCTGGAGGAGTAGTAGTAGTAGAGTAACAATTCAGTCTGCATAGGTCAGTCTACCAAGAAAACAGATAGCTGGTCTTGTAAAAACATTCAAGACTTTCCCTGCATTTTAATACTAGCTAATAAAGTTGTGTCAAACACGCGTGTTTAGGAAACAACTAAAGGGCTTGAATAGATGTAATTCCACGGTGGGCCAGGGGTTGGCGAAGTGTACTGATTCTCCCTCTCTATCCCTTGCAGACCAATCTCAGGAAATCCCGCCTGTTTCTGGGGCAGCCAACGACATCACTTCCGGTTCCGGACCTCATGACATCACTTCCTTTACTGGTCTTTAAATCTGCCATCTTGCTTCCAGTATATCAGTTCTGTTTTGGAATCAGTTGTGTGAACATGTCTGTTCGTGCTAATCATTTTTGCAACCAGGAAATATTATACAGATGACTGCCCCAAACCTTCGCAATGTCTTTTTGTTGTTCTTGTGACAGTGGCGTAGCCGACAGGATTAAAGAAACCCTGAAGAGAACGGGACCAGACCTGAATCATGACCAGGTGGGAGAGTACCGAGACCGTGTTTCCGGGTGGGGGGGTTGGTCCCGGATTTTGGAAAGAACCAGTGCAGACTTCGCTCCCTTTGTCTAGTTCTGGGCCACATAAAAAACAATTAGGGAGAGTGTCGATGGGACACACAGAAGTGGGCTGGTCTCTGTGGGGGAAGTGACAGGGACTTATTATGCTCTCTCAGAGGAGAGAGCTGTCCTCCCCGTGGGGGCCAAGGCCCCAGAACAAAATGGGGATTCCCCAGACCAGCAGGTGAGGATCTTGCAGGCGTGGAAGCTGGATCCTGAGCGATCTACCCAAGAGTAGGCTGATGCTCTTTGGGAAATGGTGGTGGGATGGTTAAGGCCCACCGAGTGCTCCACCTTCCAGATAGTAAAGATGGTAGCCAGCTTCCTATTAATGAGCAACCTTCCCGTCCATTTCACTCAGCTGATCTGGGGAGAATTTACTTCTATGAATGAGCGTATCAAGCTCGTGGAAACATCTAGGATAGCCTCACAATTTGGGAGAGCAGAACAGTCCTTTAGTGGACGCTAAGGAGATTACGTCCCTCCTAATCTGCCCCCTCGGCATAAACCGCAGTTTGCACCAGAGTCCCCGATTCCGCCGGCGCGGCCCTTACCTAGGAGCAAGGCGGAATGCAAGTGTTTGGGGGTAATGTGTGCACTTTCAAACCCCGTGTCAATGGCTTATACGGGAGTGGTTGTTGTTAATGGATTTAAGGTGGAAGCCCTCTTCGATTCTGGCAGCAACAATTGTATTGTGAAAGTAAAAACCAGTATAACCTGTGTACACAGAGATGTCCAATTCTATAAATTCTATAGGAAGGATCAGTTAAAAAGCTCATTGTAGTGGTCCTCCCAAATCCACCTTTCATTGTGATTCTCGGGTGGGACTGGTCTATTAGTAAAAGCGACCCCCAAACCTAATTTAGGCCAAGTGATAGACGGGAATAATCCGTCGCAGGTTGTCTCCACACTGTGTACTAAGCCGGCAGGGAGAGATATGGGAGGCCAAGAGAAGGTTAGGGAAGTTCCTGGACCGTCGCAGACAGTTGCGTTAACAGTCCACGTCTCGGCAGAGCGGGATGACTCCCTGCCCCTTGAGGTCAGACCGGTCCCTCTCTCAGAACTAAGTTTTCAGTTTAGACAAACACCGGCCTCGTTTAAAAGGGAACTTTGGAATGATGATTCCCTTAAATTTGCAAAGAATGCAGCCATACTAGTCAGCCAACGGTCCAGACACCCATCACCCAATGCCAAAGGGCCCCCACTTTGTTATTGAGAATGATTTATTATATCAGGTCAGTGAATATGAGGGGGAGGTACGGAAGTTGCTGCTGATTTCACGAACCTTCCAGTGCAGGTTTGTGAGTTAGCGCATGCCCATCTCCTAGGAGGCCATCTAGATGCCGAGAAAACATTAGAGCGTATCAAACTCCGATTTTATTGGCCGGGAATTAACGAGGAGGTTCGCTGCTTCTGTATCTCTTGTCCAGAGTGTCAGCTGCGGTAAATTCCTAGGAGGGACCGTGCTCCTCTTGTTCCCATTCCTTTGATTGATGTCCCGTTCGAAAGAATAGGGGTCAATATTCTGGGACCCCTGGAGCCCTCGGCACGAGGACATAAGTAAATATTAGTCCTCATGGATTTTGCGACCTGGTATCCAAAAGATGTTCGGTTGCACTCAGCTACTTCCAAAGCCATCGCACAGGAATTGGTAGGGGTCTTTGCGCGAGGCAGCATCCCTAAAAAAGTCCTTATGGACCAGGAAACGCTGTTTACCTTGCAGATGTTCAGGGAAATGGCCAAGTTACTCAAGATAAAGCACTTAAGGACTGCGGTATATAATCCTCAAACCGACAGTCTAGTGGAGAGGTTTAATCAGACTCTCAAACAGATGTTCGCAAGGTGGTCAGCAGGGATGGAAGGAATTGGGATCAACTCCTTCCCCACGTACTCTTTGCCTACACGGAAGTCCCTCAAGCCTCAACGGGGTTCTCACCATTTGAATTATTATATGGACGACAACCCTGGGGTATATTGGACATTTTGAAAGAACGTTGGGAAAGAATGGCTCTTCCCTCGACTAATGTTTTGGAGTATATCACACAGTTACACGATAGATTTGAGAAAATTCGACCTATACTAAAGAGTCACATGGAGGAGGCACAAGCAGCACAGGCCTGCTATTATGAACATGGCACGATGCTTCGGGAGTTCCAATCGAGTCATAGTGTTGGTTCCCACCTCCGATTCCAAACTACTTGCCCATTGGCAGGGACCATATAAAGTTAAGGAGAGGAAAGGGCTCGTTGATTATTTGGTGAAACAGCCCAATCATCAGCCAAGCAAGAGGATATATCACGTGAATCTGCTGAAACCGTGGAAGGAAAGGGACCCTGATCCCTCCTCCGGACAGCCCCACTTGTTCTTTGTTCAGATCAACACACTTAATTTCAGCTCTAACTTGAATCCCCAACAGAGGCAAGAGCTTGAAGCAGTTATCTTGTCAGTCTCGGAGGTGGTAGAAGAAAAACCCAGAAGGCCCTCTCTGATCACCCACGAAATTGTGACCGAACCCGGGGTTATAGTCTGAGAGCATCTTATGGCGTATGGCGTGCTAATTGATAATGTTCTTGACATAGTAAATTCGTCATTAGATACTTGGGTCTTCCCAGACTGTCTTAAGACTGCTGTAGTTAAAGCCCTACTTAAGAAATATAATCTCAACCCCTGGGCTCTTGAAAATTTTAGACCCATCTCTAACCTGCCTTTCTTAAGTAAAATTCTGGAGAAGGCAGTCATTATGCAATTAAATGACCACCTCAATAAACATGCTATTCTTGATAAATTTCAGTCGGGTTTTAGAACAAATCACAGCACAGAAACTGCACTCATTAAAGTAGTAAATGATTTGCGGGTAAATGCAGACAAAGGCCATTTATCTGCTCTCATCCTCTTAGATCTGAGTGCCGCATTTGACACCATTGATCATAATATTCTTAGAAATCACCTTAGTCAATGGGTGGGCCTCTCTGGCAGTGTATTAAATTGGTTTGAATCCTACCTGGCAGGGAGAAAATTCTTTGTTAGTTGTGGTAATTACAACTCAAAGACACATGATATCCGATATGGTGTTCCACCAGGCTCTATCCTGGGTCCACTGCTCTTCTCAATCTACATGCTTCCGTTAGGTCAGATTATCTCAGGGCACAACTTAAGCTACCACAGCTATGCTAATGACACACAGCTGTATTTATCAATAGCACCTGATGACCCCGATTCTCTTGATTCACTAACACAATGTCTGACTTTTATCTCAGAATGGATGAATAGTAACTTTCTCAAGTTAAATAAAGAGAAAATTGAAATCTTAGTGATTGGCAATAATGGATACAATGAGGCTATTGGAAATAAACTGGATACATTAGGAGTCCTGTGGTGGGTTGGCACCCTGCCCAGGATTGGTTCCTGCCTTGTGCCCTGTGTTGGCTGGGATTGGCTCCAGCAGACTCCCGTGACCCTGTGTTCGGATTCAGCGGGTTGGAAAATGGATGGATGGATACTGTATATGGTTACTCCAAAGGTTATAATAACTAAAGAAGTTATGAGCTGAGGACAAGAACAAAACTTCTGATAAAAATGAAGCAGATGATTGAAGACTCTTATCATAGGCAGGGTCCAGTGTTAATTATATTACTGTATAATTTCAACTGAATTAATCCATTTATAGCACCAGCTAAAACAGAGTTTATTCTCACCATAGCTGATGTCCATGAATGTCAATTCATTTTTCATAAGTTGAGTATTAATGAAGCATGCACTAATCTTGAAATCAGTAGGTAATGATGTATATAAAATTATCATAACCAAATTTCAAAACTAAACACTAAACTTTCACAAAAACTGAAATAAACAGAACATGAAACGAATATCCACTGTGTCTATCCTTAATAAAAGTGATAATCAAAAAAAAAATCATCATGTTAAACAACCATTAATTCTTGCTTATTTTATCTCCTAAGACTTACCTCTAGTACTTTCCCAGTAATATACTTCTTGCAGTGTTCACATTGAATGCCAAAGATAGCATGGTAGTCAGTTTCACAGTATGGAATCCCATCCCTTACAAATGTAGTGAGAAACAGGAAGAGGCACAAAATATGAATAACTGTTTTTAATTAAACTCTCCATTTAAAAAGTTGTAGTAGTTTTATATATGACATTACAATGAATTAATTACAAATAAATCACCCATGCAATGCATTCAACAAAGATCCAACATCCCCTCCCCACCCATCTAGAATGGAAAAAAGGCAACAAAATTATTAAATGTCTGCAATATTCTGAAGAAGTCTTGATTATTTGATTTTTTTCAATTTGAAGCAAGTCCTTTTCCCCACAGTGCTACAGCAGGTGGTTCAGAATTCTTCCTTTTAAGCAAGATATAGTAAGGTGATAAGTTAGTGATGCATTGAAAGTTGCCACAACAAACAGGTTATTCAATAGTAACGTTTCACCAATATTGCGCTGACGGTGCTGTTAGAGAGTTAGGGATTATTGGGAACTGATATTATGAAAAACATGTGGCCCAAAAGACACAGATGCATGATGCAAGTGTTCACAATTACAGACTTGGCTTTAGTACATTTTGGATGTCAGAGTAAGTGTGTATAATGCACAATTTTCATTCTCGCACAGATGCATGAGGAGTACATTTTATCAATACTTAGATTTCTATTTTTTTTTATATTTTAATTGAAAGCTCCAGTACACACTGCTTTTCTATGAGAGCATGCTTCTGAAGAAATAATGTTTTCATCATTGATAGATAGTACAGTTTCCAAAATAGACAATGAAAAAATGTTAGGGACATCAGTCGGGCTCATTCTATCAAAGTCTATAATTTGCATGGTGTTAAAAAAGTGTGATGAATATATTTCAAGATCGGCTGTTCAGACAGTGAAATATAGCTCCCACATCAATCACCTTCCATGTGTGTCATTAAAAGGTGGTGGGGATATATGAATACCTCCTAAACTGGTACCAAATTCTGAGCGAGTGTAGGACCAAGGTTTCTTCTAAGTTGCTAGTAATCCGCGGCCATTAGTGTGCAGAAAAAAAAATTTGAGAGGAATTAGGGCAGGATTTCCTTCTGCAAGGATAATAAAGTTACAGTCATTACTCACTACGTGCCACTTTTTTTTTCCGATTCCTTAGATAGTCTTATAATTACCTTAACTTGCCAATATCATGTTTCAGCCCTCACTTCTCCCATTGCTGGGGTTCAAAGTCGTTTTTTCTTATCTGTTTTGTCCATTTTTGTGCCATTTATTTATGTTAAAGTTTCTTTTGCTTAGTATGTGCATTACTATTTCTTTTTGTCTGTTACTATAAAATGCCTTGGTTATGTTCTATGTGTTTTGGGAGTGATCCCCCAAGAGGTGAGGCCACCTGCCAATCACTGCCAGGAACTGCCCTCCATCCTATATATCTGGTGGGTTTCCCATAGTTCCTGGTGGTTCATTTTCAATGTGCTAAGAAGTGGAGTGTTTACTTCTGTTTTGCTTTGTGCTTATTGTGATTTCCTGGGTCTTTGAACCTCTGCTCTGCTTTTGAGTTTTCCTTGGGATTCTGTGTTTGTTATGAATTGCCTTGCCTTCCTAGGCAATTCCTTTTGTGCTCTAAGGAGTCTTTTGTTAAAATTAATCTTTTATTTTATAAAGACTTTTCTAAGCCTCTTTTGTATCTAGTATGGGTTTGGAAAGTAATCATCCCCCCCAGAGGGCATTTTTTTGAAGTATTTATGGGACTTGTGTGCTTTTGGAACACCCAATTTATGACAGCCATCCAATACCAGCGGCATATACCCTAAGATCCCTTATATCCCTATATCTCTACAGAACTGCTGTTTTCTTCCCGTCAATAGCCTTTTTTTTTGTTTGAAATTGACAAATTTATGATCATGTCCTATTTTTTATAGACAGACTTGTTATGATATATAGTGAAGCACGTACTCTAATTTCCAGAGTACTGGATAGAATCTGCTACTTGATAAAGAAAATGGCCTGCAGGATACACATTCTAAAAGGATCCTTTTTCTTACTGGGGAAAGCATTAATTGATGTCTGGTGTAGTACTTTAGGTATAAGGTTGTCCTTTCTGGTTTTCATGAACATGATGAGCATTAATAGGCAAAGAATTTTTTTACAAAAAAGGCCTGCATTCCAGAGGGAGTCCTGTGGCCTGGAATGTAATTTTAGCACTGCAAGCAGCACACAAATTGATTTTGTAATTAAGCAGAGAAGTAGAAACGAAGAGTCCTGCATGGTCCTCCAGTGTTTTGCCACAGATTAACAAGTAAGAAAATGTATGTGTGGGGTAACATTCAGGTGTGTTCAAGGGCTGTGTAGTCATTTTAGCCTTCAATGGATTAAGTTCAGTAGGTCAGTTCTATAACCTTCTCAATCCATTTCAGCATTGCAGGGGCCAAAGTCTGTCTTACCGGGATTGGACAAAAGTCTGAAAACAGGCCTGAGCAGGACTGTAGTGCACCAAAGTGGTCTCTTTCACACACAGAAATACACACAGACACACACGCACTCCATATTCACACACAGTAACAATTTGCAGCTGGCAACTAACAAAACCTAAACATAAATAAATATATACATACTTGCATACATACATACATACATAGTAATTAATTCCTTCTTTGCTTGAGTATACTGTTTATAGCCATAGTAATTTTCATGAAAAGGGATTTGGCAAAGCTATTTAGTTATGACAAAAATTAGGGAAAAACAGAAGTGAAAAGGAAAAACTTTTATTATAGCGACTGACCATTATGGATATCAGGTGAATGTGGCACTTTGACAGAAAATTATAGTATGACTATATTTTTAAAGTCCCAAGTTGTAGCACATATGTCCACACATAAAGCAAACACAGGAGTCTACACAGTGCCTAAATTGGAAACAAATATATGACAGTACTGTCTGTTTTGGCCTGCTTCTTGGTCCTTGTGATGCTGTTCAATTTAGCACAAGTTCCTATTCAAGCTTCCCCCATCTGAGTTTTGACTGTGCTATTATACACATATTACACTGAACTTTAGCTGGAGTATGAAAGGGTCCCCCTTGCTGTTTCATATGCGTTGTTATAAATATATAGTGAGGATGTTTGTTTTGGCACAGAAATGTTTTATCAGATGGGCTGCCTGTTAAAACATTTTGATATTCTTTGGTTATTTAGTGGGTCGCACAGCCTGAAATAGGGGCTGTATCTGTCACCTGGACATCTGGCCACCCTAGAAAATTATAGTGACAGTAAAACAGTGAATTGTTATAATCTGTAGATGATAGAACCATGAGCTTGGGTTAGGGTACGGTAAATGCTAAGTAAATGTTTATTTGCTCTTTACTTCATTAATATGTGGATAACCCTTTCTTCTTCTTGCTAGAATCTTATATTTTTAGAGTTAGTAGTAGTATAGAGTTAGTAATTTAGCTGTTACGATTTACAGTATCAAGGTGTTGAGAGATGTATGATATGGTGTCAGCTGAGTTGGACTTGCCATGACAGGATTACCATCCCACATGCACTCAATCAGCCAGTGACAGTGACTTCCTAACCCCACATGCAGTCAACTAGTGTATCATTAACTTGTACTGGGGATCTGTTTGCCATCAGTTGGGGCTATCAGGGGTGAAAATGAGGAAAATATGCAAAATATACATGTTTGCCATTTTTTTGTAATGTCCTGCTGGGTCCAACTTTGGGCCCTGCACTTCCTCTGCCTTTTTTTTATTTTGTTACAATGGCTAAAGAGATTCCCAGACCATATGGTCCCTCTGTGTTTAATTTTGGAAGGGTCGGTTCATTTTGGTTTTATAATGTTAATGTGTAGAAACAGCTTGATATGAGACATGAAATTCACAAGCATTGCCAAATTACAATCAAGCACTCCAACACACTACAAATAAGGGCTGTCATACTCATATTTAAATTTTGTGCATGTTTGGATGTGTATTACAATTAAACTGTGCAAAGATGAACTGATAATATCAAATGCCTTCAGTCATCATCCCATTATTTTGGATGTCATACACAGTATTGGGATATTGCATCTTTTCTTTACACATTATACATTATAGCCTATAGATCTTTTTGGACAGATACTGTAGCTCCTTTACTAATACTATCACTGAAGCCTTCTGTCCATTGATGAAGAGAAGCCTTTTTATACACATAAAAGGAAACAATTTGACCTTATGGTTCCATCCTCTTTTTCAATAACAAGACTCTCCCCTTCAGTTGACAGGAGCCTTTGAAGGCCGACTTATATTTCACATTGAGATGAAGTTTGGATTCTCCACATGCAAAACCTTATGTAATCAAAAACAAACTGAACAGTCACCATTATTATTCTTCTAAAATTGGCAAAATGTTTTTTTGTAATGCATTCCAAAATTATTGTTCTAATATTTCTAAAACAAAACACTGGTCAGTTTCAACAGCTTTTGAATTATAGGAAATGATAAAATGGATGTCTGCCAATATCCCATTAGATCAATTACCTCATTTGTTTTTCCTCTGGACAGATTGAAAATCCAATGAAATGAAGTCATACATTACACTGAAACAGTGACAAAGGGCACTTCCATGTAAAGACAGTTCACAGTATTTTTTACGCTGCTTGGCTTTCTTTAATATTTTGTTATTATTGCAAAGCCAATAAGTAGAATCTCTGCTATCTCTTTTGCTGTTATGCTGCATAATTTTAAATTTAAATTTGGTTAGATATTGTTTAGATTGCAACATGTTATGTAACACATGCCATTTTGTTTGACTGGTTGGTAGGTACAGCTATTTTACTCAAATTTTGTGTAAAACAGTTTCACTCTAATTAGAGCATTGCTTACCTAGCTAAGACTGGGGCTTTAATCAAGTGAGCCAAAATCTTTCCAAGAGCAAGAAATACACTCTTCAATGAAACTAAATGATCCCAAAAACAAAATCTAGGATCTGCCAACCTATATATCGCAGTGGCTGTCATCACAGCTCATGACTCCACAACTAGTGGTAGAACAACCAAAAGAAATTAAACAAGGAATTAAAGAGAAATGGATGAATGAAAAATGCAATGTCTGAAAAAAGAGGAAAACTTAAATCAGTGGTCAAACATGGTGGTGGCAGTATCATGGTTTTGGGCAATTACTGCTGAATCAGAGCCATTGTTGAGAGAAACAATGAACTCTACTGATTAACCAAGGAATGCTTGAAAAGAATGACAAGGCATAATCTGCGATCTGAAGATGAAATGCAGCTGGATAATGCAGCAAGACAATGACCCAAAAACAGCAGCAAAGCTAAATCAGATTGTTGGTAAGTGGAAGAAAACTAAATGTACTTTTTAATTGGTGTAGTTACTGTAAAGTCCAGACCCACTGTACGTACGTCCCATTGACACATTGTGGATACTGCTGAAATCAGCAGTTCATTCTAGAAAACATAAAATACTGCAAAGATTAAGCAGTTCTGCAATGAGGGCTGTGTTCGAATTTTTACACTATGCTGTGAGAAGAAATATCACAGAGGAAAAATCTGATACAGGAACAATCTGAATATTGGTATTGCTACTACACCTAGTGCAAACAGCACTTGATCCAAGGGCGTATGCTATTACTTTTCACAATACTTATCATATTAGTATGATTATATAATTTGTTCTGTTGTGTCTGTATATGTGCAGTCTTCCCTTACTTGTATTTATTATTTTAAACATATCACTGATGTCAAAGGAATATGTTATTGCACCTGAAGATTAGTTTAAGCACAAAATATGTTATTCCTTCTTTCTTTTTCACAGAAGCAATTTCATAAATATTTGGAAAAAACTTCAATATAACTTTACCATGGACTAAGTGTTAGATGTTACCTGAGAGAGTCTGAAAAATATAGCAATAATAGGACAAAAGAGAGCTATGTTTCACAAGAGCAGTGCACAACAGACAGTGTCTGTCTGTCTTTCCCTGTGTTAAGATCCTTTACATGTGGACAGTATTTAATTAATTCATTTATTTTAATATGCTGAATGTAGTGTTTATCAGGAGCTCCAGCCCACAATATTCAAAGTCTAAAGCTTAAATAATGAGAGCAATGTACCAGCTAGTAAGAATAAATGAAAACACTAGAAAGAGCAGAAGAGTGTGATTTCAAAATGGTGACAGAAAGAAGGAGATCCACCATTCACAGTAAGTCAGCCAAATGCCCAAAGAAGTTACTGCATCACATATACAAAAAGCAGCTCATCAAAAATAGCTTGATGCAGATACCCAAAGAAGCCACTCTGACACAGGTATAATTAAGCCCTTGCAGTCATTTTTGATGAGTATTTGCCAGTATTAAGGTCAAAAAAAATTATTCGAGTCTATTCATTGATGTGACTTATTTGACACAGTACCTAAGTACTGATTCAGTCACTAATTGCTTTTGCTCTTGGTGTTGGTTTGGACTTCCACCAATGGCTTAAACTTCCAACACACCTCAATGTGAACGTATGACTGTGTTTCTCTGTGTCCCATAGTAGATACTGCTGCAGTTTAGGGTCCTGAATTCCCCCACACTGCTTGCTCCACATTAACTGGACTTGGAAGACAGATACCTAAAATGGTAGGATGGATTCATACTTTCTAAATTCTTACTTCAATAAAGAAAACTGATTCTATTCCCAAACCAAAATTTTTGTCTTCCTGTTACCTACTGAGACTAATGGTTATTCTGGTAATGTTGAATATTTACGTTTTAATTCTATAACCTCTTAAAAAGAGTACAAAATAATGAATGTCAATATAACCAGCTTACAACAATTAATAATTCTATTTTTCCACAAAACTCACTACACAATTTTAATCATAAGAAAATAAGCCTAAGGCCATAACTTTGTTAAATTCAAAGCAAAAATACATATATATTGTCATGCAAGGTACCACCCAATAAGGGCACCTTAGCCAGGCACTTATTCAACTAAACCATGCCTCTTCCGGCGCCGATAACATAAATTCGAAGGCTCCTGGAAAATGGCATCTCAGTTTGAGGAACACAGTGCCACATGAGAGAGTTCCCTGATCCAGACCCTCTTGAGAGAGCTGATAGTTTTGAGAAGGTGCAGATGCTAAAAAGGCATCTATAGCTCCCTATTTTTGTTGTACCAGTGCATGCTCATTTTTGTTCAATGTTTTAGACTTAGGATGGCCAGGTTGGTACCCCAATTTTTATCTGGTCCTCCTCTCCCTCATTTGAACCTCGCAATATATACGAGTACATACTGCTTTTAATATTTATTACAGTGAATCATATGAGATGTTTATTTAAGTATATAGGCCATTTTTTAAAGATCTGCATTTAAGCTACCTTGTACAAGGTAAAAGAAGTTACCAAAATATCAGCAAAATTCTCTTCTTCATAGTATAATCGTTAAGTATATAATATTAACCGTTTACGATATACAGTACATATATAAATGAAAAATCAGTGAAACTGACTTTTGCAGTAAGCAAATGTGTAATGAACATTAAGACAAATGTAGGGTAAAAATGTTAAGAAAGTTATAATAGTTTTCACATGACATGACTGATAGTGAGATTAATAAAATGATGTATACTCTTACATACATCAAGTCACATTAAAATTTCGTCTGTAATGTCAGTAAGCAAATCTAAAATCTTCCACACAAGTTCTATGTTTATTAAGGAAATTAATAAACATAACAAAAGTAATCCTTCCAAAATAAGGCATGAATGAAATATACCTACTTGCTGATATATTCTGCATTCAGGACTTTGTTGCAAACCCGACACTTAAAACATCCAAGATGCCAGTGTTTATCCAGAGCTAATAAGGATTGTTCATTTTGAAATTCCTTTCCACAGCCACAACAATCTGAAGGAGAACAAAGACAACTGTAATATATATATATTCATGTGAGGTTTACTCCTTCCTCAATTGATTTAGTACTGATATTTTGTTCCTATTATTGTGTTACTGAACTGTTAGTCTTGAGTAACTATAAACATTTATTTTCATTAAAGTACCAATACAGGCGACTACTATTGTATTACCATGGGGATGTTTTGGGTTGGCCTACTCTTGCACACCCTAAGCTTAACATACACTCACACAGAAAGACAATTGTATAGTAACCACTTAAGCACAAACTTTCAGTGCTCTGTGCTCCACATATGAACTCATTAGCTTTGGCTTGAACAGACCAGAGACAAGTGTCCCCTAGACACCTGAGGCTGATCCACTTTAACTATTTCCATCTTTCATGTGTTGCTCAGTAATGGATGTATTCCTCCTCTGCTGATACCACTATGTGAAAGAAGTGGCAATCTGCCCTTACCACGTAGTTGCCTTAAACACCCAACAATTCCTGATATAATATTGAAATTTAAAGTAAATTAGTCAGTCAGTCAGTCATTGTCCAACCCGCTATATCCCAACACAGGGTCACGGGGGTCTGCCGGAGCCAATCCCAGCCAGCACAGGGCACAAGGCAGGAACAAACCCCAGGCAGGGCGCCAGCCCACCGCAGGGCAAAGCAAATCAGTAATTATCAAAAAATAATAATACCAGTATGAATGAATAATAACAGCAAACAATACAGATGAAATAAATGATAATGAATTATAGCTAAGTCTGAATGTAAAGCCATAAACACATTATTTTTCCGAAGTCTGCTTAGAAAATAGTTTCTGTAAGGATATGGAAGCTGAAGAATTAATACCAGTGGAGGCTTCTGTGTGGGAGAGGAAAAGAAACCAGAGATAGAGAGCTTATCTTTTAGGCTGTCTGTCTTGACTCAGAAGTCGGGCTGATGCAAAGATGTCATCTTCAATGTTAAGGTGCATGGTTCTGTCTGCCAACTTCTATGCCAAAAACACAACTACTATAATGATAGACAGCTCATCCTAAAAGTTTTGATCGTACATGTGGTAAATGCTTTATTTTCCCAACGGTGTTTATTCATATGGTATCCAATTCCCTAGATACCCCCTTCTGCCATTCTAGTTGAAAACTGAGCAGTCATTCTGACCTAAAATTAAAAGTAAGTTATACATTAGGATAAAATAAAAAAGAAAATATGTATAAATACAAAGGATGATAAAGTAAACCATGTAACTGATTCTCACAGTGTCTCAACATAAAACTGCTTTCTACTATGTTATTAATGCTGCTAAAAGAGGCACTAGCTTCATGTGGCCCTGAAATTGTTAAGAAATGGATCACCTCGCTATAAATTTTTGTTGCTTCAGAAATATTTTTGCTGCACATGTTATGAATTTTTGGAATGCATAATATTCAAAGAATATTAGCCATTTTTACACAAATTGGCATGGAAGACAACTTCTGATCTCATCTGAAGGTAGTTACACTTCGAGCCAGGGGTTGGCGCTGTCGCTTAATGCCTTTTCTCTTCCTCCCTCTGCAGAACAAATGATTAACAGCTGCACCACCGATGATGTCAGTTCTGTTTCCAGACTGCCTGAACCTGTTCCTGTTCTCCAGCCTGAACACCAGCTCCACCACCATTTTTGAGGCAGTCTAAAAAGGCACTTTTATGTGCTATTAATTACATGGGGATCACCAAAGTGCCTAAACTCTGTATAATCTCTTTTGTTGATATATATACCATGTATGTGTTTGGTATAAATCATTTAAAAAACATCATTCATTTTATTGTCTGATTTTATTTTTGTCACACCACCATTTTGTGTTTTCAGCATTTTGTTAGTAAGTTGCTAGGACATGCTGCAGTGTTTCTAAGGGCTGCCTCTAAAGAGTCACTAAGCCTCATATCATGAAGGCTCTGCTATAAAACTCAGCACAGAACTCAACCTCTTTCTCCTTGAATATGAACTGAAACCTTGAAAAACCTTAGCATTGTGCTCTTAGTGTATGGTTGTCTGGTTAATGATTTACAGAATTTCACTACACATTTCAGTTCACAGTATTGGCGTTTTGGCTCTGGTGATAATTTCATGCTTTTGTTAATGACTCTTGACTTTGTTTATGGTTTAGTCCTCTGGTTTTTAATAATGGGTTTTTCAAAACTCTTAGTTATCGACTCTCACTGAAGTTTCTTGGAAACACACAAATCTCCCACCTTATTTTAACACACCTGTGCAGTTGTTCTCAATCCGTAATGCCAGTAAACTATTGTCCAGTACAGTGCATTGTCGCACCCACCACACGACAAACCAACTCAGGATCCATGGCATAACAAAAATTGGATGAAAAAATCAATGGATTGGTGGATTTGACTGCACTGCACTGTCTATTAGTTTATTCATACACTTCAAATGTATTTAAAATAACAAAAAACAAGTATTTGTAATGATAATTAAAAAATTACATTTTCATTAACTTATTTGCATATCAATTTAAAAATGTATTGCATACAAATTTGTGTTATTTTATCTTTTTCAAAAATCAAAAATGTAAACAGTTTTTCAGTGCTATCACACATATCATATTACAGATTCATTAGCACTGATTGTAAAACCTGCAAAATGGAAGAATATTCACTCTGCACAATTTTAAATATAAGCATCAAATAATGTAAGTAAGCCCTTTCTTTCAACAAGAGATACCTAACAATGGCAAGTTAAGTCTGTATCATAAGAGGCAGCTGTTCATATGAAAAGAGACAACAGCAGGTGTAAGTTACTGGCACCTTGCCGAGTTGTTCCATCGGCAGCACTGTATACAGCACACTGTCGGCACAAGAAGGTGGGATGACTGGTGGTACTTAAAATTTGGCCTTAAAAATGTATCAACTACATTATGTAAGCTTGATAAACATTTTGGCCACAATATTTGTACCTGATTTAGGGACTTTTTTTTACATATAAAAAAATCTAGTCTTGCCAAGTGATTTTCAGTTTCAGTTCTGGGAACCCCATGTAGCTGCTGGTTTTTGTCCCAACCAGCTTCACAGTCGGTCAGTTGTTTGACTTCTAACTAATCTCATTTAATTAGCTGGTCTTTTTTTCTCTTCTCATATTCTGCATTCAGAAAAAAACACTGCACTGAGATCTTTACATTCATAAGACATTTATATTTCTTCATAGTTTTAAATGTTTAAATCTCTTTCATTGTTCTCCTAATAATTTGCTTTTACCTCTATTCTATTCATAATAAAATGAAACACCCGGGCAAATGAATCTGAAAGGCTGCAACTGCTTCAGCATCAAACCTGCTAATGTGGTTATCAGTAAATAATGAATTAAACAGCTAGAACACCTGAAAAAGCAGAATGAAAATCATTGGTAACACTTTACATTAAGTGTCCATAATTACACTGTAACTACTATGTAATTACCTGTATAAGTACAGTAACTACGAGTTATTACTCCATACTTACTGTATAATACTATAGTTAATTACTCAGTTGTCACTGTTATTCCACACTTTATATAATTACAATGTAACAATTTATCACTGATCCAAAAACAAGTGTACTTACATAGTTACGATGTATCTGTACTTTCAAAATGTAATAAAAACAACGCTCTCCAGGTTCATCTGAGGTATGTACTACTTGGGTAAAGAGGGGGCACTGGCACTAACCTTCTCCACTTCTATTTCCTTTGCAGCAATAAGGAAATGACCAGTGTGAGCAATTAACTCCACCCCTTCTGGCCCCCCAACTATAAATCCTGGCAGCCACTGGAATGAGGTGTTCCATTTTGAACAGAATGTACCACAGAATGGAGCTCCTATCTGGTGACCCAAGAGAATGAAATACCTAGTCTGACGTCTTTTCTTTTTGTTTTGGACTTTTCTATTATGTTTACAGCCTCAGTGGCATTTTTTTTCTTTATTTTCCTTTGTTTGATTAATCAGGGATGACCAGATTGGCGCCCTGACATATATTCCTGGATCTTGCAGTCCTTTTACTCAACTATACTATCACACAGCTATTAAAATATGTCTTTCAGCAAGTGCCCTAGTTCTTTGTTTTATTTTCTTCAGTACTCTGAATAAAAAATCAATGACTCAGAAACAAATACAAAAAAACACCTGGCATATTACAATATTAGAAAGAGTTGGTGAAATGAGGAACTGGTGTAAAGCTGAATACTTTCTTTGTAAAACATTCTGACATTAGATAAACATATTAGCTACAAAAGGTTTTGCAGGGTCTTGACAATCTTTATTGATATCTTTATTTTAGACACATTATTTTCCATTATTTTAAATTATAAGGAAAGTAACTGATATTGATATATTCCAGTTTTAATATATGTGCTTAAGGTTTGGTGATTGAAATCTGAAAAACACTGATTTTTTTTCCCCAGAATGATAACAGCAATATGCTGTGCAAACATACTGTATTTTAGAGAAAGGTTTGCAAAAAAAGCAATATTGATCTGCTTTGCAGAATGCTTCCATTTCGTTAAAAAGGAATAAACAATGGTTACTTACTTCGGACTGCCTGAAGAGGGACAGGGCCTCCTGGGGGTATAGGTGGTGTACATTTTTGGCAAATGCATTCTTTCCCATTAAAGGTTACTCGATCTCCAGGAGGAAACGGCTGCCTGAAAAGAATGTAGAATTGAACATTAAAGTAGAGATATAAGAAACCAGGAAACACCACTGATGGACAACCTGTACAGGAATGTCGATGTCTATCCCTTTATAAGCCCACTGGTGAGATCACTCAAAAAAGTTAAGATTTTACAGCTGTATATCTGTTGTTCTATGACGGAAGGTTATTGATATGACACCCTTTAGTGATACTGTCAATGAAATGGCATTGAGTGTATTCAATTTAATAAGAAACAGAACTTGACATGTAACATGATGCATGTTTCCTAGGCATACAGAGATTTTTTTCAAAAAAACAAAGAGGATTCGTTTAACAGACTTTTACAATACATATATCTGCATATTGGAACTGAATATGAAAGCTTCATTTGCAAGGAATTTCTTTGAGAATCTTGTAAAATCCACAGTGGTTTTCAGCTATGAAAGGTCTAGACTTTAACTCCACCTGGAGTCAATGGCCTAGGTGTAACTCAAAATACAACCTTTACTACTTCACTGACAGTCATGTTACTTCAGTTTTATGTATGGGAGTAATGTACAGGGTTCCTGGCAGCAGCATTGGGAAATGGACATTAGCAAGAAGAAGCCATCTGGGGAGAACAGCAAAATAGGCAATGTCAATGGGAACAGCCTGCAGTGTTTTTAGAAAGTGGTTAGATATACAAAACCTTTGTTTTACAAGGCACAGCAAGTCAAAAGAACTTGATTGCTTATAATTGATGGTGTAAGCCTGCTTGCTTTTAAACTTAAATACAGATGACTGAGTTTTATCTCATATCTTAAGCCCAATCATTGAAGAGTGTCACAATCACTCTCCATGAATCCATGACTATATCAGATTACAACACATATTATTTAAGTGACTTCATTAGGGTTATGGTGTGGCAGACATATAAGCCAACCGAGTTTTTTTAAATCACCTTTCACAAAAAAATGTTTAACTGGAAAACAATGCAAATCAAAATAACATAAAGACAGCAGGGTATACTGTAATAATGAAGTACAGTACGTCTATTCAGCTAAGAGCCATGGGTATAGCAGCCCCAAGACCAGACTTGGACAAGTGCTGTTGTATCACAAGACACTCTCATGCAATCAATCAAACTCACTGGGCCTGAGCAATGATTAACCTCACATGCATGACTTTAGGATATAGGAGGAAAAATGAGTTTACTCATGAAAACATGGGAGAATGCGAAAACTTCATACTGTTAACAAGCTGGTCCTAGGGTTGAATCTTCAGAATAATTAAAGCATAATGTAAAGCAGACAAAAACATCAGTCAACTATTGAATGACGAAAATTAAATCTTTAAACAAGATTTCAAGAAAACAGACCATCCATGCACACCAGCAAAAGCTTGGCTTAAGAACAGAATCAGGTTAGAAATGGACTGGAAGAATTCAGATAATTACTCATAAATTAACAGTGTCATTTAAAGACATAACTGCTAAGATGGATGCTTTGAAAATTAAGTAACGAGCTGAACATGAGGACAAGGAGTTCAGTTAAAACCATAAAAGCATTTCCTCTTGTATGTGCTGCAGTAAAAAATGAACTTTTGAACCAAGATGTTTTATTGTTCAAGTATTATGCTTTGAAGTAATAGCTGATTATTTAAACAATGATATACTTGTTAAAATAATAATAAGCCTAAAATAATTTGATAAATATAAGCGAACATTGAGATAGGAACAAGAAAATGTTATGAAAATAAATTATCTTTGTGATATGTTGTATGGGTTGTAAAAAGTATTATATCAGCCCCTGAATAGAATAGCATTTTAGAGAACAAAGTAAGGAAGTGGGAGGTTCTGTACATTTCTGATAGAAAATAGTAAATTAAAACCCAATAAAATTTTAAAAGAGGTAAACTATTTTGAAGACAGAAAGAAAAGCTGATTCTGTGTCATTACTGAACTATTGTAATACTGTTTTCTTTACTTATACAGTAGAACCTCGGTTTGCGAGCATAATTCGTTCCGGAATCGTGCTCGCAGTCCAAAGCACTCGTATATCAAAGTGAATTTCCCCATAAGAAATAATGAAAACTCAGATGATTCGTTCCATAACCCACAACTATTCATATAAAAATGATTAATACAAAATATAAAGTAAAAATACATAAAACAAATTAACCTGCACTTTACCTTTAAAAAGAATCATGGTTGGTGTGAGTGAGTTTCTAAACTCTTGTGGGATTCCACCCAACGGGACGACACGCGGAAGAGCGTTCCAAAGCAATCGCAGTCTCCCAGCGCTGTAGCAGTTCGCCGTAAAAGCGTATCCAAAAAGATCGCGGACATGCTATAAGCGTCTGCCGTCGATGGGTGATACAAAGAACATTATAAAGATCCCGATACAATAAATAACCCCGCTGTTGCTGTTTCAAACTGAATAAAGCTGGTGTTGTTAAAGTACTGAGACTCAGCTCCGTGTTTTGGGGCGCAAGACGGGGACTCGCACTTCACAGCACACACATGCGCGCGCACACACACACGCAGTCACAATGCTGTAGTAAACAGTATACGCTCGTACGGATGTTGACTACCTGTATATGAGTGAGGCACGCAGACTAAGATGGAGAATAGGAGACGATTGCCCTCAAAAGAAGAGAGGGAGAGAGAGGGAGAGACGTGTGCGCGTGCGAGATAAGAGAGAGACGCGCGTGAGCGAGAGAGATAAGGAGAGAGAGAGACGCGCGGTCGAGCGAGAGAGATAAGGAGAGAGAGAGAGACCCGCGCGAGCGAGAGAGATATGGAGAGAGAGATGCGCGCGAGAGAGAGAAGAACCATCAGCTCAGTTGTGATCACATGACGCTCAGCAGGCAAAGTGTATCCATACTACTCGTATTGCAAGACATCGCTCGTTTATCAAGTCAAAATTTATTAAAAAATTTAGCTCGTCTTGCAAAACACTCGTAAACCAAGTTACTCGCAAACCGAGGTTCCACTGTACTTACTTATGCTGTACATGTATAGACCCAAAGGTCTACAAAGCATACAAGAGGTAAACCAAACTTGTTAAGTCCCCAACACCAGGTGCTAGGACCAGAGATCCTGAATTGAAGGATAAACCTTCATATTTCTCATCCTTTAGCCTGAGAAAGAGAGATGGTTAACTTGGGACTCCCGCCTGGCCTAGCTCTACCCAACCTTCAATTGTAAGTTATCAAATGTTACTAAACCAAGGCTCGGTGCTAAACAGACTAGTATGCTTTTGTATACCTTAAAAACAAACTGAGTACATTTTTACAAGAATTTAATAAAGACACAGCTGCATTTGCATATTTCTGTCACCTGGGAGGATCAGAGCATACAGAAGAATTAATTTATTTTAGGAGGGGAAGAGGTCTATCGGATTAGGCACTGTATTTATGTGAGGATATACAGCAACCAAGTAAAACATTACAACTTAAGAATATTATTATAAGTGCTTTCATATATTTCAAAGAAAAACTGCATAATAGAAAGACTTTCAAAGTTTGCAGAAAAGATCAGTGGTAAATGTAGAGGAGTACTGCATTCAAAATTTAGCTAGTTGAACATCTCTCAGAGAAACAGAACTTACTAAAAAAAATTTTTTATTGCATGGACATTAGATATTTTATTTACTGAAATATACTACAATTTTAAAACTTATCTCCATTTATCTAACATTCAGACTTCTATCATTTAAATGCTAATAAAACAACTTGATCAAGGAACTGCTAGGAGAAAGAAGTCACCTTTGCATTCATCGAAAATAAATGAAATCAGCTCCCTAAAGAATACAATCATCCTCAATGTTCACTTGACATGGACTCATTTCATTCCAATTCAAAACTTTATATATATCAATAACCTCCAAGTTACAACATACCCAGAGCTACACCTGAATTGCAATGTAACCACGTGCAAGACTTTCTGGGCCACAAGTTGTGCCTTTGCCCTGAACTCAGACCCTAGTGGACATCAATTTCTACAAACAATCCCTGAATGAATTAAACAGGCTCTACAATGAATGGATGGCTGTCAGGCACATTTGATGTTTCATTCCTCATCCACTTATTTAGAGTTGTTCAGTCTAAAATACCTGCCTTGCCATTATATTGCTAAAGATTACACCCTATTTTTTCTCAAATGGGAAATCCTATACCAGCCCCTAGTTTACAACAGCTTAGGGGTAAGATGTACTATATAAATTCAGAAAAAATATGGTTTACTAAATGGGAGTCAACCCATCCATTCTACAAATTATATCATGGAGTTCTTTGCTTTTCACTTCCACAGTAATGAATCTAGAGATTTTCTTCTATGCTAATTTCAGGGATTTCGAGAAATTTGGGAAATGATTATTTGGAGTAAGAGAAATACCTAACATAAAATGTAAATAAGCACAAAATCTGATTTGTGTTTTCTCACCAAAACTTGATTAGTAAGGACAAAGATGAACTCAATTTGCTCTCTGCTCATTGAAGGAACGTTTATATGTTGTGTCATTCAGTATGTACAGTTCTGGTTTTTTGGATGACAATACAGATAGGTTCACCTACCTAAATGCTTAGTTAAGTTGGAGTTGATCAGGAAAATAAGCACTTTAGAGAACAGTATTAGGAACCCGATAGTGGACTGACTCCATTTGTTTAGGCAATTCGGCCATTTCTGATTCGGCTTCAGTCTCTCCAGGTCTTACCATAGTCAGTGTGTAGTCAAAATCAGCAGCTCTAATTCAGCCACAGGAAGGAGTTGGTAACAGTGAGATGGAGATCTAAGAAGTCAAAATTTAATCCCATGGCACCCAGGTCACCAGTTCAGTCTCAGAACACATACTCATCACTCAGCAGCACATCTGTTAATGCTGAGAACAATAAAGTGCTCATAACTGGTAACTCCATAGTGCGGAATGTTAGAATTCCAAACTATGTTAATCCAGCAGTTAAAGTTAAATGCCTCCCAGGGTGAAGGTACTGTATCTGACATAGAGGTTAAATTGGACTTTATGGCCAACAATGAAGTGTCTACCTTATTGTAGCACGTTGGCACTAGCAATATTTATTTACAGCAATCTGAGTTATTAAGAAGAAATTTCATATCTTTAGGCACCAAAGCTAGAAGAAAATGTCAAAATTTAATTGTGTCTAGCGGAGTGGTGGCCCTGAGGTTAGGAATCTGCACTGGCAATCGGAAAGTTGCCAGTTCGAATCCCGTAAATGCTAAAAGGGACTCTGCTCTGTTGGGCCCTTGAGCAAGGCCCTTAACGCTAGAATTACCAGAGCCTATGAGAAAACTCGTAAATCCGGCCCACCTTAAATCCGTTCGCACCTCTCCGTCAGCATCTTTTGTCCTGTAAATGTGCCAATTAAGACAAGCAGCCTGCTATTCCATCCCCCCCACCGTCACAGAACGTTCACAAACTTCTCGTGCCTTGTTTGATTATACTGGAGTTTTAAAGTAGAAATAATAGATTGTTATTCGGAGCACATGCATTTCATGTATGTTTCGTTTCTACAGTAATCTGTGTAAACACATTGTTAAAGCAGAAACTTTTTCATATTTTAGTAATAAATGTTACAAAATGTAGGCATAAATTATAGAATGTGTGAAGCCTGAAGTCCAAAGATCAAATAAACACTTTCACAAAAGGTTTAAGGATGATACAACAGCTTCCGTGGCGTAGCAGTACGATTTGCTGACATGTAATCAAGAGTCCCCGGTTTGATCCCCGCTGCCTCCTATATTTGCCATTTTCAGTAGTGAGCTGCTCTTATTGTTAATATTATACAGTACACACATACATTTGGTTTGTATCTGTAACAGACCGTGTACATTTATAGTACTGTACTTGTAAAAGCTACCTTTTTTTTCACTTCACTTCATGATCATGATACATACTACCACCCTAGGGATCTGACGCTGTTAGTTTTTATTTGAAACTAGGAGTAACTGTAGAGTGGTGTTTTGAGGCAATGGAACTGGACATTCTCTGATCTGGAGGGTGTGGTCTTTGGCCGGCTTGTTATCCCGACCAATACCCCCAGGCCGCCAGATGGAGTCCTCCCTGCAGTATGGAGGTGCACCAAAGACCATCAGGGAGTCATGGACTATGTAGTTTTTATACAAGACCCTGCTGGATACCACAGGGGCCGCAAGAGGGAGCTGCAGGGAGGACTGAAGACTCATTTGTGCCCTATAACCCGGAAGTGCATCAAAGGAAGAGCGACGTGCTTCCGGGGTGAGAATAAGGACTTGTACCTGACCCGGAAGTGATAAAGAATCATGTGGACTGAGGATTGGAAACACTTCCGGGTCAGGGAGGATAAAAGGACTGTGGGAGCTCCAAGACGGAAAGCTGAGCTGGGTGGAAGGGTGGCAAAGTATCTGGGAGTCGGAGGATTGGTTTATTGTTATTGGTTGTTTATTTATATGAGTATAGTGGAGAAGAGGGTGCTTTGTGCACTGTGGCATAAAAATAAAGTAATCATTTGGACTTTTTCCTGGTTTCTGGAGTCGTGGACAGGGGTTCAAGGGAGCGATACAGCCCTAATCTGTCACAAGGGATAAAAAGCTGACACACAAACGTTGGTGAATCTGCCTTCTTTGTATCTCACTGTCACTTTATTTTTTTTTATTCAGTTTTATTGAGTGTTCCTGCTCACGCAGAATTAGTATGCACCTTATGGTTTATGATGTCAAAAAAAACAAACAAACAGAGACATAGGTATACTGTATATGATATTTGGAATTATTCATTTTATGACCTTTTATCAGGTCAGTTCAGCGCTATATGCAATCATCAAATTCAAATGTTAACAGTTCTCACACACGCAAGGACAGTCCTTCCTCTCTATGCTGTGGTTTCTATTACAAACCTGAAAGAAAGAAACAATATATGCGACATTTTGAAGAAATCATTTTATGACCTGAATAGTACCAATCAGAAAACATCATCGCACTAATGCAATATTATTTGAAAACGAACAACGTCAGATCGGGTGTGAATTTACGCTGGCGCTGTCACTTAGAGTCAGATCAGGAGAGGCGGAGAGGTGAGGTGGGGAGGGGGTGGGTGTTAGAGCGTGATTGTGATTGAGAGAATAAAACTGAAAAAAGCTAACTTTTACAAGTGCCATAAATTTATACCCAATGTCCCATATATTTGTCTAGCATATATAGCATATATTTTATATTGCATTACAGAAAAGGGAATAATATTATTCATTTCAATAATGAAGGTGTTTTAATAAAAAGCAATGGTATGAGATTTCTGTTTTTGCCGTGGTATCACTAATATTTCACTGGTATTGTTATTAAATACAAAAATTCTGGCATTGTGACATTGGCACTGCAATGAGTTATTCACTGGCTGTTCAGATCGTTCTTTATGCACTTTTTAGTTCATTCAAAATGCTACTGCAAGAATTATTTCAAGACCAATTAAATATGAACATATAACTCTGGTTTTCAAGTCCTTACCCTGGCTCCTAGTAAAATGGCCAACACCCAGCTTGCTTATCTGAACATTTTATTACTTACAAACCAGAGCACACACTGAGATTTAAAGATGTTAGCCTACTTAAGATTCTAAGGATTAACAAAATAACAGTGGAGGATCGAGCTTTTAGTTCCATAGCCCCAAAGCTGTGGAATGGTCTGCCTGCTAATATAAGAGATGCCCCTTCAGTCTCAGCTTTTAAATCCCGAATGAAGACTCACTACTTCAGTTTTGTATGCCCTGACTAGAGCTGCTGATTAGCTGTGCATACCACATTTTCGTTTGTTAGTCAAAGTCAAAAGTCAAAGTGAACTTTAATTTCATCTCAACCATATACAAGTATATAGATAGACGAAATTGTGAAGCACGGGGTCCACAGTGTAACAACATAAAGTGCAAATAATAAATTAAAAATAGAATTAAAATTTAAATTTAAAATTAAAACACAAACAAGACAAGACATTGTGCAAAGACAAGACAAAGCAGTAGCAGCAATATTGACGTAATTAGTCATTTATACAGAAATATAAATAATACATTATTTATAAACAATTAGTCACCCTCCTCTATTCTATTTGTTTTCTTTGTATCTTTATGTGGCACTTGGTGTAACTGCTCTATTGTCAGGCTGCTCTCCTGCGTATGGAAAAGTCATCTCAGAAAAATCGGACGGAAAGATTCTCTCATCAGATAAAATGGCCCAGCACAGACTCTAGTAAAGAATGCCCAGGAGAGGGGGTGGGCGGCTACTTTGCCAAGGTCTCCAGGACTGTGACCTTTGTGTGTGTGTCTGACTTTGTTTTTGAGTTTCACCTTTACAATTTTAATCTCCTCCGTTGTCACCTAGTTATAGTTTATCACTTAGTTAATGGACGGATATTGTTTTTTCCATTTATGTTTATTAATAATAATATTAATAATACTAATAATAATAAATAATGAATTCATTAATTCATTACATTTATATTACTTTTCTCGCTACTCAAAGTGCTTAGACAGAGGGGAACCACTTCATCCAACACCAATGTGTAACACCTACCTGGATGCTACAATGGCAGCAATTCCTGTGCCAGTACGTTCACCACTCATTAGCTAATAGGTTTTATAGGAGTTACAGAGATAGCCAATTAGAGACAGGGAAGGATGAGGGGGCCAAAATAGTCTGGGCTGTGATGGACAATTAGTATAATCTATACTTGTATGTTACCCAAGAATTGTTCACAGAGCACTATACAAAAATAAGTTGTAATTATAATTGTATAATAAACTGCCTATGTTTTCCTTTATAATTTTACACTCAAGTGTAATTTATTTGAACAGTAATCAAAAAAAGGCAAAATCCAACAAAAAGCATCTGTCCATCACAGGGCATACTTGCACATGGTAAATTTAGTGTTGCATACCAACTTACTGACATGTTTTGGAATGTGGAAGGAAACTGGAGTCACTCCCACCTATTCAATAAAATTAAGTAGAAGGAAACTCACCAAAGATAATGTAAACCAAGCTACCAGGCTATGTTGTAAAGATTTATGGCATTTTACTTCCACATCTTACTCAATAGTTGCTGTAGGAGAAATTTGTACTAATTGTACAATCTCTCTTCTAATCATAGATGTTATTCTGGAAAAAGAGGCCTAAACATCTTAGACAGCAAAAATCATCTGTTTACAATTTTCAACCACTTCTTCTTAGTGGTGCTAATGTGACCCAAGATGAAAACCATGATTATAAACTGTCATGGACATCCATTTTGTCACCCTATCTATACTAATAAACGGCAAAGCCCTCACTCACTCACTCACTCACTCACTCACTCACTGACTGACTGACTGACTGACTCATCACTAATTCTCCAACTTCCCGTGTAGGTAGAAGGCTTAAATTTGGCAGGCTCATTCCTTACAGCTTCCTTACAAAAGTTGGGCAGGTTTCATTTCGAAATTCTACGCGTAATGGTCATAACTGGAAGGTATTTTTCTCCATTTACTGTAATGGAGTTGAGCTTGACCACCGTGGGGGCGGAGTTTCGTGTGACATCATTACGCCGCCCACGTAATCACGTGAACTGACTGTCAACGCACTATGTAGAAAACCAGGAAGAGCTCCAAAATACGCTGAACAAAACATGCATTATATAATTGAGAAGGCAGCGAAACATTAAGAAGCGAGCGAGTGACATACTACCATATTCATCAGTACAGCTACTTCGGAAACAAAGCGAGGTATAAACCTAAACTTTAAATTAACTTAATAGACAGGCTGCCGCTGGTGCTTTTCGTGCCCACGGGTAATGCGGGATACAAGTTTAATGAGAGGACGCAGGAT
>JANRMT010062808.1:43959985-44002746 GCA_026402145.1 Polypterus bichir lapradei
ACACATATATATATATATATATATATATATATATATATATATACACATATATATATATATACCTGTGTGTATGTTTGTATGTATGTGTATACACACACACACACACACACACACACATACATACATACACACACACAAATTATATATATGTGTGTGTCTGTGTATGTATGTATGTATATGTGTGTGTATATATGATGTAGATAGGTATGCATATATATATATATATATGTATATGTAGATATGTATATAGATATGTATTTAGGTAGATATGTATATATATATGTATTTTGATATATATATATATATATATATATATACACACAACAATATATATAGATATAGATATAGATATATATAGATATAGATATGGGAACAACACTCATATCAATGACAAAACAATTACATTAACAATCATGTTACGTTATTTTTTAAATTTTTCCTTTTCTTTTTCATACCTTCTTTAACACACTACTTCTCCGCTGCGAAGCGCGGGTATTCTGCTAGTTATACAATAAACAAATAACTCCGAGCAGCCGCTCTACCCAAAAATACATCTGTATTGTACTGAATAACAAATGTGTTAATTATTTAACCTAGTACAGATTATAACCAATAGAAGACACCAAGATGGACCAATTAAATATTTAGAGTTCATAATTAAAAAGAAAAACTGTGTGTTTTTTACAGTACAGGTTACATCAATGAACTGTAACAATTTATGGTAGCAAAGTGTAGGTCAAAAAATAGTCAACAGGTCTGGTATACCATACATTGCATCCATATTATGGGCATGATGGAAAGTGTCTTGCCCCAAAGGGCAGAATAATTAAACAAAGACCATGAAAAGAAGGTTTTGCAATTATGGAGTAAGCTAAAGAGTCACCAGAAAACAATGATAAGACCTAGAAACCAGAAAGACATTTGAAGCCAGTACACAATGCAAAAAACAAAGTTCAAATGTGAAAAAGTAATATGCAAAAGAATCCTGTCCTGCCTGCAGTATTACATGAAAAGGGAATCAGGAGAAGTTGCAAAGCCAAGTTAACATTTCAAACGGTCAAAACTATGAAAGCTTGAAATAAATAAATAAACCCAGGATGTGAATCAAAGATAAAAGTCTGGATTCAATGCAGGATTTCAAAACCAAAAAGGGAGCCAAATCAAGCAGAAGTTAAAAAAATAAAAGAACAGAAGAAGAATTTGTAACCTCAAAGACATTAAAAAGAATGATCACTAAAGATTTTTTTCCTTTAGGATGAATCTGAAATCTATTGTCCTGCCTGTCAACAAAACTGGCAGCACCCATAAGAAAACCATACAGCACCATAGGAGAATGTAAGTAATTTTCAATATCATTAAAACATTTTTAAATAAAAAAATAGATTTAACACTAGAATTACTGAAGCCTACGAAAAAAGTCGTAATGCCGGGCCACCTTAAATTCCTTCACACTTCCTCATCAGTGTCTTTGTTTTGCAAATGTGTCAATCAGCAAAAGCAGCCTGCTATCCCATCCCTCCACCGAAGCTGAAGTTCTCCCATGTCAAATCTGTTTATCTGGGTGTGAGGTGCCTGGAGTTGTATAGGGTAAATAATATATTATTATTTGGAATATTTGGCATTTCATGTGTGTTCCATGTCCACAATGATCTGGGTAAATGTAGGATGACAGGAAATGCAAAGCAAGAAATGTTGAACACATAAACTAAAACAGAAACTTTTTCCATGTTATAGTAATAAAAGTGTATAATGTATGCAGACTTTAGTCCAAAATTAAATATACACGTGTTTTTATTCAAGAAATATAACCAAAGAAAAAAATCATTCAATTTATATGTTGCCATCAATAAATTAAAAAACCCAAACTTCCAGATAAAGAGACTTCAGCGTCTGATGACTTCAGCAGCCTCAGTGAAGGATGATTGAGCAGGCTGCCTGCTGCAGTTGGTAATTGACACATTTGCAAAACAATGATGCTGATGAAGAGGTGCAAAGGAATTTAAGGTGGCCTGGCATTACGACTTTTATCGTAGTGTTAACCAATGGATTCATTGGTCTTCAAAATCTTAAAGACAATGCTTGAAAAAAAAAGTGATGACCAAGGAACAGCCAAATCATGACAAATCCTAAGCCTAACTAGAATTTTCTCTCCCTTCTTAAAATAAATTTGTGAAGAGTTTGATTATTCTTTTGTTAATCCAAAAGCTTGGACATTGGATAATGTGCGCCACTATCTTTTATAGGGCGTTCATGATGACATTCCATGAAGTCAAGCCATGTGCTTAGAAACCGACATAGCAACCATAAACAATATGGCCACAGCCGTGAGAAAATTGTCCACAAATGGAAGAAACCACAATAAACAAAATAACATCACAATAATAAAATTAATAGAACAGTAAATTATAATAAGAATGGACAACAACATAATAAATAGCAATAACAAAGTAAACATTACAAAAACACTTCCAAAAGAAAGTTCATAACAGCCTGAATGAAAAAAAAGTATTAGGACATGAGGCTTCAGTTCTCAAAAGACTTGAATCAGCACAAGGAATTCAAGTGTTAAACTCCATACAGGCAAAAGAAGAAAACAGTCATCTGGACCCCATATGTAGCTTGTGAGATACTGTCCAAAATAACATCTGAGAACTCCACCCTTTAATTATAAAAACTGTTTACTCCTTAAATTGAGTTTACTACTAATATCGTACACCTTTATTTAACCCCAACTTTGTAAGTACAAGTACAGGAAAAATATTTGTAACTTCAAGCCTGGCATGTCAACTAATGGTCCATCCATTTTCCATTACCAAACCCACTCAATTCAATTCAAGGTTGCAGGGGATCTGCATCAGCTTCAAGCGTAGGATCCAACCTCTTGTATAAGTTTAGCTAATGGTACATACTTATAATAATTTAACAAACTTTACTGTTGTGTCTATAATTAATTACATATAATGTATGTCTTCATTTCACAGGATTCTTTCATTGAAGTAAACACTTCACTAATGAAAGCATCCACTGAAGTCCTACAAGATTATCCTGGGAGTCAAACATTACAGCTGAAGTACAATAACAGCTAAGCAACTAAATTTTTTATATTTATTAAAAATATAAAGGTAACATTATCTTAAACCTGCACAAAATCATTCTGAAAATCTCTACCTTTAATCATCAGACAGCCAAGTTTTCAGTTTAAGAAGACAAAAGCTGTTCAAGAGGGGGGTCTTCTCTTAACTGCCCCCAAGACTGATCATTCCCAGACTGGGTAGGATGGTAACAGGGAGGGGATTGGAACAAATGCATTGGTTAACAAGAGGTCAAATACTATAAATTACGTAGGGATGGGAAAGTGAATGATAAAAGAACTCTGGGCCCTGCAAACTGTACTTCAAAAAAGGGGTGGAGGGGTTACACATGGTGGCACCACCAGCATAGCTTTGGGGTAACATTTGCATTCATTTGAAATTGTTTGCTATTTGATGCATACATTTTGTGAGATTGTTTGTAAAACTTGTATTTTGTGTAATTTGCATTGTTTGTAGAGCTGGTCCACTGTTCCGCGACCAGGACGAAAACCACACTGTTCCTCCTGAAGCTCTACAGCCTTAGCAGGGTCCTGGAGGGTGCATGGGAGTTTGCCCAACCAGTCTACATGTGCTTTGTGGACTTGGAAAAGGCGTTCGACCGTGTCCCTCGGGGAGTCCTGTGGGGGGTGCTCCGGGAGTATGGGGTACTGGACCCCCTGATAAGAGCTGTTCAGTCCCTGTACAACCGGTGTCAGAGCTTGGTCCGCATTGCCGGCAGTAAGTCGAGCCCGTTTCCAGTGAGAGTTGGACTCCGCCAGGGCTGCCCTTTGTCACCGATTCTGTTCATAACTTTTATGGACAGAATTTCTAGACGCAGCCAGGGTGTTGAAGGGGTCCGGTTTGGTGGACTCAGGATTGGGTCACTGCTTTTTGCAGATGATGTTGTCCTGTTTGCTTCATCAGGCCGTGATCTTCAGCTCTCTCTGGAGCGGTTCGCAGCTGAGTGTGAAGCGGCTGGGATGAGAATCAGCACCTCCAAATCCGAGACCATGGTCCTCAGCCGGAAAAGGGTGGAGTGCCCTCTCAGGGTTGGGGGCGAGATCCTGCCCCAAGTGGAGGAGTTTAAGTATCTCGGGGTCTTGTTCACGAGTGAGGGAAGAATGGATCGTGAGATCGACAGGCGGATCGGTGCGGCATCCGCAGTGATGCGGGCTCTGCATCGGTCTGTCGTGGTGAAAAAAGAGCTGAGCCGTAAGGCAAGGCTCTCAATTTACCAGTCGATCTACGTTCCTACCCTCACCTATGGTCATGAGCTATGGGTAGTGACCGAAAGAACGAGATCGCGAATACAAGCGGCTGAAATGAGTTTCCTCCGCAGGGTGTCTGGGCTTTCCCTTAAAGATAGGGTGAGGAGCTCAGTCATCCGGGAGGGGCTCAGAGTAGAGCCGCTGCTCCTCCGCATCGAAAGGAGTCAGATGAGGTGGCTCGGGCATCTGATCAGGATGCCTCCTGGACGCCTCCCTGGTGAGGTGTTCCGGGCACGTCCAACCGGGAGGAGGCCCCGGGGAAGACCCAGGACACGCTGGAGGGACTATGTCTCCCGGCTGGCCTGGGAACGCCTTGGGATTCTCCCGGAAGAGCTGGAAGAAGTGGCCGGGGAGAGGGAAGTCTGGGCTTCTCTCCTTAAGCTGCTACCCCCGCGACCCGACCTCGGATAAGCGGAAGAGGATGGATGGATGGATGGATGGATGCATTGTTTGTGAGGGTATAATACTTTATATAATACTTTTCAAAGCTTAGACATTTGACTTCCTTTGTGTAAGCATGGTTGATGTACTAGTAAATAATGTTTCATCAGTTGACTTGAGCAACTAGTGCAAGAGAGAAAGCATAGACCGTGCCTATGTTGTAATGTTAACTATTGTGACGAAAGATACAAAGATAGCATACATTGAGGAAGCACTGCAAAGTAGTAAAGTTTTAGGATGTGTCCCGGTGAGGGGCAAAATGTACAGTCCTCAACAAAAAAGTTTAATGGAGCTTTCTGAATAACAATATGAGGTTGATTCAACAGTTGTTCCACCTGAAGTATTAATTACATGATGGTGGGGTGAATGCTTGGAAACTGGTGACTATATTAGAAAGGGTGGTAGCTGCTTACTGGTGAAGGATAGAGGAATAGAGGATGCCCAAGTTCTGTGCATGTGTGACATGTCCAGTCAAAGTAACCCTGTGTGCTTGAGTGTGAATATATTTTTTCTGATGTGAGCCCCTTGCCCACAGATGAAGAAAGTTTGAATGTTTGCGCAAGCAAAGCAAGGCTTTGGTGTAAGAGTGTGACTGTTCTGATATACAGAAGCGGAGGAGGTTAATTGAAAGTCTTAAAGGGCAAGCTTTGGAAGTCGTTCAGGCAGTGAGAGTGGCCAGTCCTGTGGCTTTCCCTGGAAAGGATATAGAAGCAATACAAAACATCAGGGGAAGATCTACCCATTGCATTTAGGATGCTATGCCAGCCAAAGGAGGAGCAAATGTCTGTAATTGTCTGTATTTTTTCGAAGGTTAGGAAGAGGGTTTTTTTTTACAAATGATTCTGTTAGAGATGGCCACATTAAGACACTTACAAACTGGAAGGAGTGGTTCTAGAGGATGATTTACAGCAGCTCTGGCTATCATTTTAATCATCTGACAATAGCATTTAAGAGAAGTGTTTAGGGGTGGCAAGTGGGGTGACCGTCCCAGGCCCCGTGCCTAAGGGTGCTCCGCTTTTGAGGTCCGCGTGTCCCATTCGAGAAGATTTATCAAGTTATTTTCTCCAGTATATATATATTTGAGATGCTTCTAAGGGGAATCCTTTTGAAATCCCTCTTCAAGGTCAAATTCCGCACATGTACATCTTTGAAAACATTCCGTAGTCCACCTTCATCGCCCAAAATGGATCACCAGTATAATCTCTTCCTAAAATAGGTATAGCACATTCAGGGGCGGTCCTAGCCTGTTTGGTGCCCTGGGCGAACACCCCCTCTGGCGTATCCCCCCCTGCGGCGAACACCCCCTCTGGTGCCCCCCTGCGCCGCCCCCCCCCCGCGGCGCCCCCCCCCCCGCGTTCTAACAAACACTGAACAAAATCAGTGTAATAAAACAAACTATTGGAAATGTAATGTCTAACAGAGACAAAATCAAATTTTACATTTATACAGCACCAAAATATTTCGTTATAGTGTAAAGAATTTTCACTTTAGTACCATCTCCTGTCATCAGTTCACCAGGTCACTAACAACTACATAAACCTTTTCTCTCAGAGCTGCAGTCAGTTTATTATTTCGGGTTAACTTTCCCCGCCTACCACACTCCACTACGCGAGTCATTTGCATTAGCAAGTTAGCACGCAAACATATATATCCATACAAAAAAACTCTTACTAACTTAAATCATTTTATCAACATATATGGGTTCGACAGAAGTTAGAAAACACATCAGTGCAAATTATAAGTCTATATCATAATGTCTGGTGCTTTTGTGTTCGTTTATTTTTATTTTGTGTTATTTTGCAAACTGGTTATTAGATCATGCCACTCCAGCCAGCCAAAAAAAAAATTTTTTTTACTGATGTCCATGATGCCGCCCCCACCACGATGCCACCCTGGGCAATGGCCCATGTTGCCCATATCAAAAACCGTCACTGAGCACATTAGTCACTGGGTTTGCTTCTCCTATCTATAGAAAAAGACATTGCATCCAGATTAGACTACGAAGATGTCATCAACAACTTTTCCAATCGGAATGAAAGAAAATTGGATTTTCATCTCTGAACCTGGAAACTGGTAAGAGATTTCATGATAAGCATGGAGCCAATCTGCACCATCACACCCCTCTCCAAATTCTGGGTTTTTAATTTAAAAGTCTTCATCCCTTTTTGTAGGGCATCTGCAGGCTGTGAAATCTGCCTCTAGAGTTTGTTTTGAGGCTTAAGCTCTTTAGCAGGGCAGATGTCTTGGAGTTTTTGGGAACCTGCTGAGCATAAAAACTGTTCTTCCTACTGTTGCCTGGGAATTATTTCAAAACACTTCCATAAATGTTACTTTTCACTCATCTGCGCAAGAATTACTGAAAAATATGAACTCACAGGGAATTTCAGGCATTCGAAATAAAATGGGTCATTTGATGGGATGAAAGGAATCTGCATTATAACTATGGATTCTCCTTTATCACATCCCAATAAGGTTGTCTCCACTCATTCTTCTTCAAAGCAACTCCAGACAGACTGTTATTCACCTTCAGCCAATCAGCTTTAAAGTTATTCTCTGGCACAATAAAGAAGGGATTTAATGCTGGACAACAGAAACTCAACAATATCAGATTTACCAAGCTCTCCCTGCTGAGCATCAAGACAGCATAAGGTCTTATATCCGAGTTCTTGTCCAATTTAAATGAAATTATGTAAAGTTATTTAAGTGATGTTGGAACAAACATACAATTCAACAGAAACCAATTCAATGTTGGTATATACACTCACCTAAAGGATTATTAGGAACACCATACTGATACAGTGTTTGACCCCCTTTCGCCTTCAGAACTGCCTTAATTCTACGTGGCATTGATTCAACAAGGTGCTGAAAGCATTCTTTAGAAATGTTGGCCCATATTGATAGGATAGCATCTTGCAGTTGATGGAGATTTGTGGGATGCACATCCAGGGCATGAAGCTCCTGTTCCACCACATCCCAAAGATGCTCTATTGGGTTGAGATCTGGTGACTGTGGGGGCCATTTTAGTACAGTGAACTCATTGTCATGTTCAAGAAAACAATTTGAAATGATTCAAGCTTTGTGACATGGTGCATTATCCTGCTGGAAGTAGCCATCAGAGGATGGGTACATGGTGGTCATGAAAGGATGGACATGGTCAGAAACAATGCTCAGGTAGCCTGTGGCATTTACACGATGCCCAATTGGCACTAAGGGGCCTTAAGTGTGCCAAGAAAACATCCCCCACACCATTACACCACCACCACCAGCCTGCACAGTGGTAACAAGGCATGATGGATCCATGTTCTCATTCTGTTTACGCCAAATTCTGACTCTACCATTTGAATGTCTCAACAGAAATCGAGACTCATCAGACCAGGCAACATTTTTCCAGTCTTCAACTGTCCAATTTTGGTGAGCTTGTGCAAATTGTAGCCTCTTTTTCCTATTTGTAGTGGAGATGAGTGGTACCCGGTGGGGTCTTCTGCTGTTGTAGCCCATCCGCCTCAAGGTTGTGCGTGTTGTGGCTTCACAAATGCTTTGCTGCATACCTCGGTTGTAACGAGTGGTTATTTCAGTCAAAGTTGCTCTTCTATCAGCTTGAATCAGTCGGCCCATTCTCCTCTGACCACTAGCATCAACAAGGCATTTTCGCCCACAGGACTGCCGCATACTGGATGTTTTTCCCTTTTCACACCATTCTTTGTAAACCCTAGAAATGGTTGTGCGTGAAAATCCCAGTAACTGAGCATATTGTGAAATACTCAGACCGGCCCGTCTGGCACCAACAACCATGCCACGCTCAAAATTGCTTAAATCACCTTTCTTTCCCTTTCTGACATTCAGTTTGGAGTTCAGGAGATTGTCTTGACCAGGACCACACCCCTAAATGCATTGAAGCAACTGCCATGTGATTGGTTGATTAGATAATTGCATTAATAAGAAATTGAACAGGTGTTCCTAATAATCCTTTAGGTGAGTGTATATATAAACATTTTGCATTTAGACTAAATGTGATTGGTGATCCCAGTTCATTATGAGATGTAACTTAGCCATGTAGTTATGATGAACTGAATTTGTTAGCACAGTACAGCTTTCAAATATGAAAGAGTAAAAGTGCTGGCTGATTGTGATGGTAGTGGTGTTAATTACAATAAATATATTCACAGACGATATGGCCCCATCCAAAGTGGCTTGAGGCCATGACAGAAACAGTGAGATAAATGCTTGATATAAAAAAAAAACCTCAACATAGTGGACTGTAACCAAAGCTGAACTTCCAGAATGAAAAACGGCAATTATCCTAACCTATCCCAATCTGAAGCATTCTTTTTCTCTGTCGACAGGTCACATTGCAGCACTGCACTGCCACCAAGCTACCTCAGCTGCCACTTAGAAAGGTCAAGGCTGAAATTAGATGCTAAAAACCTAACGTACTGTGAGAAATACCTGTTACCAATTTTGAAGTCTCTTGCTAGAAAAACACACCTATGTGTGAAGGACAGCTAAACAGAAATTTTGTTTTAAAGATATTCAGATAAAGTGGATTTGACTATAATAAAAATGTTTTAATAAAACAATGACAGAGATGACCACCAGAAGATTGCAGAAAAGCTGACCATAATAATTGCCAAATCTCATATTTCTAAAGTTATAAGCAATGAAATTACGTAATATTATATTTTTAACAGGTCAATGACATTAATGGTACACCTCTAAATTCTCTCTTATTACATTATACACTACGTGTATTGGATATAGAAGATTCAGAAAATTGATAGCTGGATGGCTTTTTAATTCTATTTTGTTATTTAATTTAATTCTAGCATGTTGCATTAGACATTAGAAAGATATCTGGCTGTAATGTTATTAAGACAGTGGCCAGTGGTATAGTACTGTAAACATGGAGAGAATGTGCAAACTCCATACAAACAGTAGGTATGTCTGCACTAAAACACAAAAATCTGCACTACACACGTTTACACACAATCACCACATTTACTTTACAATGGTGTAACCATTCCACAGTCCTGAAAGTCAATAGGAAATACTAAATAGCATTAAAATAATAAGCAGAAAAATATATAATAAACACATTCAACAGGCTGTGAAAAGGTAGGGTGTTTAGGGTAGTACTACATGTTACAGGGAAAGTCTGATTGGCAGAGAATTTTATGCACCTACCTAACTAAATTATGAAACCCTCAATTTTCTTCAGCACTACATTTTAAAGTTATCTGCTAAAGAAATCTCTGTGAACTACAGAGTACCATCTACTGAGACAGTAATCAGCTTGGCATGTAATTTGCTCCCCAACTACCCCTACTCTTACAGCAAAACCTTAATACATAATTACAAATGTGACTTGCCGACATCTCTTACTTACATTGATCTATGGGTTTTTGCAGAAGTTAAAGAAATGCTACTAATGTGAGCCCTGTATGTAACATTTAACTGCAAGCAAAATATCTGAAGACAGAATTTATATTGCTACTTCGCTTCAAATGATCCTACATGTGTACAGGTCCTGATTATATTTTGTTTAAGTGCCATTTAATCTTTGAGTTTCATGCTTGTGCTTTTGTTTTCTTTCATACTAACAATTATGTTAGTGATGCAGACTTTAAATGTTTCTGTTGGTGAACCATATACAGTGTTCAACCAGTGTGTTGCTTTGTCTTTAGCAACAGAGAGGGAGATGGAAAAAGAAAGAGAAGAGCCTGCTAGCAAATCCAGGTCAAGTGATGAAAGACAGCTATTATCTTCTTGACTTATTTTCACTTGATTAGTTTCAAATAGCATGCATGCACATGTCTCCCATTTTTAACATAACTTTCAATTCATAACTGATAGATTGATGGCACATTAATTAACCGCACTCCTCGACTATGGTGGCCCCAAGTGCTACAAGCAAAAAATGAAAACAGAACATGCAAAATTCAAGAGGTGGCAGCATTAAGAGGTGCTAAATGCACAAAATTAGACTGGTGGCAGCATTAAATTCTGGCACAAAAAATGAGAGGCTGTCACCATTAAAGGTAACATGAGTGAAATCAGAAATATGGCAGCATTAAAGGTGGCACACACAATACTGAAGTGCTGGCAATGTTAACACGTGACATGTGACATGTGACCAAATCAGCACAGACTGTAAGGTATGAACTCAAAACAAAAGAAGGATACAAGTTGGTGGAAAAAACTGTGAGTAATTTCTGAGTAGAAGTCTGCTGACAGTAGTGGCATGCAGAGACACAAAATCTTACCCTTTTTTATTTTAAATGGGTGGATAAGAAGTCAATAATTGTGTTATATAGTGTAAGTATGTGTCAGAATTTATTTTCATTGCTCTTACTTTGTTGGCTGATTGACTTACTATTCTGTTCCTTTACAAACAAAACAAAATTGATGAGACCGTAATAATAATAATTCTTTGCATTTACCATAGTTTGTGTGTTCATCAGATCTACAATAAAATAAGTGTATTTTATCTCAGAAGTATCTGCTGTTAAGAAGAACGTGCAGTCTGACAAGATGAATAAAGAAGTGTTAATGTTATCTCGCCTCCTAATTAGCATGTAGCCTCTGAATGCTGCAGTCCCTCTGACTTTATACACCCAACCTCTTAATGCTGTCATGCGTCCAATTTTGTGCATGTCACCTCTTAATGCTGCCATTGGGTTTTGCTTGAGTCACCTCGTTTTTATTTTCTGCCCCTTGCAATTCTGGACCACTGTACTAACCAATTTATTGGTACATCTCCAAAAAGTGCAACCGTAAATGGAAAGAAGAAAAGGAAAACATAGAGTCTATGCTCTACAAATACATTTTTGCTATTAGTAAGCATATTAGTAAGTATATACATTTACAATCTTGAATATTATTTTGTTAGGTTTTATTCTTACCGGCAAACAGCACAAACAAAGCATCGTGGATGATAAGTCTTGCCCAGGGCTGAAACAACCTCCCCTTCAATAAATTCTTCACAGCTGAAACATCGTGTTCCATAAAGTCTTTGATAGTCCAATGTACAAATATATTCTCCTTGTCGAACAAAAAAACCTCCCTGGCCCAAGTCACAGCCACAAACTGAAAAGAGAAATACCAATGAAAATAAGTATTAGTATGTACTTTTAAAATCTGAGATAAAAGTAAGGGTAAGAAAATGGAACCTCTGAGCCAAGGATTGCCTGCAAAAACCTGAAGCCAACTGTAATTGCTGGCCATGAAATGCTGAAGGGTTAACTTCCTCCACATTTCTATTGAGGGTGTCATAAGCTTTCACTACAGGGCACTGGTTAAAATATCAGAGGTCTTAAATAGAGCTATAGGTAATGATATCAAACAACCATGGTTTCTTGTGTCCATTTAAAACATCTACTATCATAATTGTGTGCCCAATAACACATAAGACATGTAAAAAGACTTGTAAAAAGATGCATTGGTTACTGCATTGGTTACTTTCAACTCCTGGAGACGAGGCTCTCCCTTTGTTAATTTGTTTTTTATCTGGGTAATCCAGTTTCAATTTCACATTCAGAACCCACTCATGCAGGATTGACATTTGACTGTAAATTATTTAAGTGTGTGGGAGAGTATACTCTCAGGTGTTATGTGGGTGTCCCCTTGGCCAGGTCAAGCTAGATTATCCTTGGGGAATTGTGCCACATGACCGTAATGCCGTAACTGATGGTCCCTCACAATGCAGGTGATGTGCCTCATTTGGGACTCCGTGAGCAACTAGTCATGCGATACAAAGTCAAACCAGAGGTACCCAAGGATTCTCAGAAGAGACACAGTACCAAAGGAGTCCACTTTGTCTCAGGTCACTGGATAGTGTCCATGTCTCGCAACCAGAGGTGGGTAGAGTAGCCAAAAATTGTACTCAAGTAAGAGTAGTGTTACTTCAAAATAATATTACTCAAGTAGAAGTAAAAAGTAGTCATCCAAAAAATTACTCAAGTAAGAGTAAAAAAATATTGGATGAAAAAACTACTCAAGTACTGAGTAACTGTTTGAACATAATAAATGATTTATTCTTATTTAGAAATGTTGTAATAAGACAGACAAAAATATAAAATAATGTGCAAATTCTGCTATTTCCAAATAATAAAATAATAAAATTAGTAAAAGTAAATAACATCTTTACAAAATAAAGATGCGCAAATAACACAAAGTTCTAAATCTCAGTTTTTCACAACAAAGCTTTTGAAGCCAATACCTACAGTAGGTAACATGTATGTTTGAACAGTGCAAACCACTTACAGTGACAAGATATACTGTACACCGACAGTATAATACTGTATATTCACTTTGTGGTGTAGCAGGTCTGCGGCTTCAAAAAAAAAAAAAAGGCCAGTTTCAAATCCATAAAGCCATGTCACTCTCCATGGGTGCAATTGCGCAACCATGGGGAGTTAATGAGGTAGTTGGAGCAAGTCGTTGGAGCAAGTTGGAGCAAGTCATTGGCTTCCTGCCGGCATGTGATTAAGGCCCACGGAGACAGGAGTGTATATATACGGGTCAGCACAAAAAACACAGTGGGAATCAAAGAAAAGGAGAAAAGAAAAGAGCTTGTGGCTGCTGAGTCTCTGCCGGCTACACAAGCAAAGGGTGAGCCAGGAGAATGAGAAGGAGGTGGGCTGAGATCAGAGTTAGTCTGCATTTTAACCTCAGATTTCTAATGGATTTATTTATTGATTTTTTTATCCTTACTTTTCACAATGATTTTTATGGATTTATATATGTACTGTTTTTTAGAACACTGCACCATTGACACTTTTGTTGATTTTATTTTTGTTTTGACTGGTTTTTAATAAAAGCACTTGAGCACTTTTTCCATTATCCTCTGGCCTCATCAGTGAATTATCCTCATATGTCAGCTCATCTCGGTCATAACTATCGACGGTGTGGGTTCAGCAGACTCCCATGTAGGAAGAGGGAGTCTGTAGGGGCCTGGCATCGTCACACACTTGCCCTCCAAATAGCACAGCTGATAGAAAATAACATTAGAATAAGGCAGCTTGTGCACGTACAAGAAGTCTCACTTTACCATGACTGTCTGTGCATGTTTAGTTAAAACGTGCTTGTTCTTCACTCAGTGAAGTGATGATTAAGTTCTTGAAGTTCTTGTAGTGAAGCTGTGACCGTTTAGCAGTGAACAGGAGCCCCGCATGACTAAAAAGTCTCTCGCAGGCTGCAGACGCAGTAAGTTTGTGTGTGCTGTATAGCAAAACAGGAAGCACCAGGATTGTAAGACTTTTGCATAGATACCGGGAGCGCCAGACACCCCTTTCCATCGAACTCTTGACCCCCCATGCTCTCCCAATCCGTCTACTGATTTCATAGAAAGAGTCACCAGAGACATGAATGTCACTGCCAAGGTAAGTAAACCTCTTGACAAGGTTGACTCTCTCTCCACAGACAGACACACTACTGGTGGCTGTGCCTAAGAAGTTATTAAAGGCCTGGATCTTGGTTTTTATTGAGGACACTCGCAAGCCCAGACACTCACACTCCTCGCTCAGTCTCTCGAGAGCCCCGATCAGAGCCTCCATTGACTCTGCGAAGATCACAGTATCATCAGCAAAGTGAAGATCAGCGTATCTTTCTTCACCAACAGATGGCCCACAGCCACTGGACCCCATGACCTTGCCCAACACCCAGTCCATGCAAGCCCTGAACAGAACCCCAGAATCAACTGGGAAAATGCAGAGGTTCTGCCTCCACTCTACACAGCACTCACAGTACCAGTACACAGGTCGACTGTGATATCCAGTAACTTTGAGGGGAACCCACAAAGCCTCAGGATGTCCCACATGGCAGCTCGATCAACTGGGTTGAACATTTTATGAAAATCGACTAAGGCTCCAAAGAAACTTTGCATTTGCACTCCATGAGAACCCTCAGTGCCAGGATACGGTCGAAGGTATACTTCTTAGGTATAAAACCAGACTGCACTGGTCTCTGGTAGGAGAGGATGACCCTAGCAAAGACCTTACTTGGCACAGAGAGTAGTATTCCCCATGTAGTTGCCGCAATCCAGGCAATCACCCTTCCCTTTCCAGATAGGGACGACAAGTCCCGTTTTCCAGTCAGTTGGGATGATGCCAGTCTCCCAAATGGAAGCAAAGATTGCTTGCACTACCAGAAGGACAGCCTTACCACCAGACTGGAGAAGTTCTCCCCGGATACCACAGATCCCTGCAGCCTTCCCTACCCTCAGCTGGTTCACCACCTCTGAAATCTTAGTGAGATTGGGTGGTTCACAGCTAATTGGAGGATGAGCCTCAAAAAAGTGCAACAATAATATGTGTCACAAATTGTGCTCCCTAGTTACAATAAAATCTCAGTAAGGCAAGTTTAGTTCACACATAAGCAAAATTGAGAACAAAAGCAATATATGTCTGAAAAGAACTAACACAGGAGTAAAGATCCACTGATTAATTAGTTTACTGAACTCTTATCCATAAAGACACAAAGTATTAAACAATATGGTACTAGTCCATCATAGAGAACATCTGCACTTACAACCACACATAACAGACGAATTTAGAGTCACCAATTAATCGAACTTGCAAAAAATTTGGATGAAGGGTGAAAACTGAAATAGAAAAGAACAAATAAAATCTGAGTAACCCAATGTCCTACTTGGCCATAAATAATCAGGAACCACTGAAGAGTCAGATTTTACTACCACTCACACCTCCAAGCCCATAAAAGGAGCCTCACCCTTTATGTTATATGCCCGTTTATCTGTTCAAAGGTACCTATTTCATGTTTGTTGTGCTTATAAGGGAGTAAAGACAGCAGATGACTCTATTCCATTTACTCGTGATAAGTAATACTCTGATAATTATTTGTACTAAGCATCTTGTCATTATTTGTTGATGGTCCTTCTAAGTCCTTCTCTTCATGTTCTGCGCTCTCTCTATGCCCTATTGCCCCAAACAACCCATCTGCTTGACCCCTTAGTACAAGATGAATAGGACCATTTATGGGCACTTAGGGATAAAGAGGTCACAGCTAGTACAAGCATTACATTTCACAAAGAATCCAAAGTGAAAGCAGATGGACTTTTGATGAATAACAATGCTCCCTATAATCGGAGGTGATGTAATCTTTTAAAAGAGTGCCCTGTAAAAGACAACACCCTATCATCTTTAAAACAAATTACTATTCACACAGGGCTCTGTAAAAATGTCAAAGTTTACTATATGGCATTATTTTCACACAATAATAAAGGAATGTTTATCAGGAAATGTTAGACATATTTTCCAGGGTAGCCTGCTTATAAATGTGTTCTGCACACAATACAATGTCATGTAACATAAAGTGCTGCCAGAAAGCTCAAAGATACTACACATGTTATCATAGGACAAGCTGCTATCGTTTCCTGTACAAACAGAAGAGAACAAATCACTTTTCAGAGTTTTTATTACTGACCACATTGTGGTTTTGAAAACTTTGCTAGACTGACATGAATGCAATTTATCTTTGTGTTTTATTTGGCAAGCTCGGTACTATTTTAATAACAAAGCTCACAGCACTAAGAAAATAAATTGTACATTCCAGGCCTAGTCATTTCCTATTCTTTCAGTTCAAAAAGAAAATGAAAAATGTACCCATGGACCCATTTATCCATCTATCCATCTACCCATCCATCCGAAAAAGCATTTTCTGAACCCAGTTGTTTAATGACAGTTTAAAAGACAGCCAAAGATAAGATAAAACCTGTAGCAAATGTCATAGGGCAGGTAGAACTTGCCACTAAAGTAAGAGGGGAAACTATGTTAAATATACTGGCTGCACAAAGACATCTTGCCTGAAGAAGGGGGCTGAGTTGCCACAAAAGCTTGCATATTGTAATCTTTTTAGTTAGCCAATAAAAGGTGTCATTTTGCTTGACCTTTCACTGCATTCATAATGGCTAACACGGCTAAACATCCTAGTATTACTGGCTGCACAAAGAAATTCAACTGAAGAAATGTATTAATTAAAGAATCAAAATGGAAAAAAGCATTACTTTAAAGCAAAAAATTGAAATGCAAAACCAATATTAATTTAAAAAAAGAACAATTTTTTCAAAAAGGTGGAGGCATATAAAGAGGAAATCCAACAAAAATAGAAAAATATAGAAGGTATAAATAAGAATGCATTAAAGAACTCTGACACTCCAAAAATCCTAAATTCAAACAGTAATACAGCAGCCAAAGTCAAAATCCAAGATAGGGAATAACAAAATGGTTGAAGTTTTCAAAAACCTAAACCAAACACACTGAACTGTAAGTTAATGGCTCTCCTACAAATGAGGGCTAGACACAGGATTTTGTAGCTCTCAGGCGCCGTGGTGCAATTACAGCACCTGAGGGCAGTTACCTAATCTGGTGAATTATCCCAAAGCTTACTTATTAACAGACATAGAAAAACACAATACTATCAGGAGACATTTACCAAAAGCTATTAAACACAGAATATTGCAAATAAAGTAGAAATAACAAAATAAAAAGAGAACCAACAGATAAGGCCCACAATTGAACATACCATGGTGTACCTGCTAGTGTCATGCATTATGCTGTGTGAACAATAGGGGGCAACACTTAGCCCCCAAACCCTAGACATACAAGACTCAACACAACTCTGGGTTCAAATAAAGGATTTTAAATCCACCCAGCTCAATTATAACAATTAACACAGCCAATATACAGACTTTAAGTGCTCACTCTCTCATTCCTTCTCTCCTCCAGTGAGTGTCACCCACTGCCTCCCGAACTGGAAGCTGGAAATAGGAGTACTTCCAGTGGCAAGCTGTGGCTTGTTGGAAGCACTTCTGGGTCATATGTAAACCAGGGAGGTCCTCCCCACAGCAGCACCCTCTATTGTCACCCAAGGACTCCTACAGGGCTGCACTTCTGGACACCAATTCCCATGCAGCCCTGCTGGTGTCCAAACTAGGACTGCTTGTGAGGAACACTCCCACCTATTAAATGGGGGGATGAACTGGTCCCAGCTTCGATGACTCATCAGTCCATTCTTTTTTCCAGCACCCCAGCCAGAACAAGAATTATAACATATCTCAGCTGGGTACTGTTTGCAATCTGGCCAACCTTCCATTATGGCTTCCCAGCCGGCAAGATATCCTCCTCCATCTTGGTTGTGATGCCGGTCCATCCTACTGGTCACTTAAAGCTGGTACTGATAAAGTACAGAAAAAACAGATTTGGAAAATGGTACTATACCAGCATTATGCTAATTTCAGTATTGGAAGTAAATGGCACCTCACACCCAGTCATGCATCACAGTGATAGGAACTCCAAGGGGGATTCCATCGCAGCCCTTAAATAAATTATACAACACAACACAACACCTCAGTTTTCCTAGTTTTTATTCAAATTTTATCAGTTGAAATGAGATGAATGACCTAAAATGGTGGAATGGCAAGCAGTAAACCACCAGAGGTTTACATTTAAAGTTTAGGTTAGCAAAAACTGGAAAAAGAGGAAATTTCAGAATATTACAAAAGGACCTTCTTCAGGGAACAACTAATAGGTTACAATCTACAGAAGTTCTGCAGCAAGTAAAGTAAATTAAGCCTTGCAAGTTGAAGCAAACAATTTGCACAGGTGTCCCAACTTCTGTTGATTACTTAAAAACCCTCGGCCTACACAAAATTTAATTCACGTGGATCCAATGTAATGTTAGGCAAATTCAAACTTTGGTTTTTGGATCATTCTGGATTTTTTTTTCCAAGTATTTTTGATATGTGGTTGATGGAATCTGCAGATACAGAGGGCAGACTATATTATGACTGAAATTGTTATTTTGGCCCATCTGTTATTTGTTAAAAAGTCTTCTAGTTTTTAAATAAGATATATTAAAAATATGCAAAATTCATGCATTTTCTTGGGCGGGGGGCACAAAAAAGTAATAACAATTTTAAAATGTTTGAAATATTCTTGTACTTATTTAATGTGTATTCAATGTTTTATGTAATTTAATTTCTTGCATGGAAAAGTAAAAAAAAAACAGTCAATAAGAATGTTAATGTTAGTCAGTATTCTAATCAACATGAGGGGCGGTTACAATTTCACTGGATCTTTAAATTTGGGGGTCTTCATCATATTACATGGATTGCTTTCAGTCAGGATATTTATAGTCTACCAGCTGGTTCACATTCCATGAACAACAAACCTCATGTACAGTAGTACTGTGGTAATGAAGTGCAGCATTTTACATTTTTATTTATTGGAACAATTCACTCTTTTACCCACCACCTGCAGTGTCTCATGATTTTAACCAAACTTCGCATTGGTCTTAGAAAAGCTCTAAAAAACATTTTTACAATATTACCAAGGTAATAAATAAAGGTTATTTCAAAAACAGTTCTTAAAAAAAACAATGCAGCTAGAGGGACACAAATAATTGACTAAAAACAGCCAAATACACACATACTAGCTGTGTTACCAGGCTTCGCCTGAGAAATATTGTAAGGTATTGGGCCTCAGTTATATTGCCATCAGTTAATCGGTGTATCTATGTAACTATGTAAGTAAGTGCTTTTCTGTATACAATATTTGTATTTTTTTTTACCGGGGACTAATATTATTGGGAAGCATTGTGCTGTAGTAGTTAAGACTGGACCTAGGACTCCAAACTCAGAGGTCATGGGTTCAAATTGTGCTAATGACATTATGAGACCATGAGCAAGTCACTTCACCTGCCTGTGCCCCAAATGAAAAAACAAAGGTTACAACCAATTGTATCTTAAATGCTGTAGGTCACCTGGGATAAACGCACCAGTCAAATAATAAGAAATAATGACAGTAGCCAATGGAGCGGCTTACTTTTGTACATGCTACACATAAATGTCCATGAGTAAAACATACCTGCATTAGATCTATTCCTGCTTTCTTCTGCTTTTCTAAGTGACTTGGATTGTTGATGGTCAATGCAACAGGTGACCAGTAGGAATAATGTAAAATTTGAATATATAATTAAATAGATGTCTAGGATTTTCATTTGTTTACATTGTTCACTCAAGTACAGTATTTCTTTTTGAGTTTTTCATCAGTTGAATGTTGTCCCCCTTTGAAGTCCACAGATGTGAATGTATATGTAATGCAGTGCTTGAAGTGGATAAACATAAGTGCCAGTACCCTGTGTTACACTGATGTATTAACATGAACAGCGACGAGTGCAGAGCGGTAGCTTCGAAAATCACAACTCAGTTTCTGTGGCTTTCCATTTAGAAATTTAAGTGCCACAATCCAAGACCACAAAAAACGGTGCCTGCTAACTATTTTAGCTTTGTATGCTTCTTCAGCTTCGCCATACTCTCTTTTTCCATTTCACAACATGATCTGATTTTGTCTCTTTTCCTCTGTCCATTTTCGGTCTTCCATCCATCCTATTGGTTAATGTGTAGTGCTGTTCGTGTGGCCCTAAAATCACTTCTAATTAGCCTCCTGTGAGAGCAGCGTAGAGCATGCATATTAGCATAAAATTTATAAATACTGATAAATAAATGTGTCGACAAATAAAAAAACATGTTTCTTTTTTCTGTAGCACCAACTAATTTCAATCAAATCAGTCAAAGTGTTTTAGAGATTATGGGATACTTAGTTTTCCTGTTGTAGGAGGGTTTTTACCCTGAAATATTGATATATTGAAATATCATTTCTTAGTGGACACCCACTGCCCTAGATGTACCATAATGCCAAATTTCAGTTTTTTAATAAATGAGAACTGGTGCTTTTCTTGGGGAGTGAGTGAGTGAGCGAGTGAGTGAGTGAGTGAGTGGGTGTGTGAGTGAATGAATGAGTGAATGACTGAGTGACTATGAGAATGAGTCAGTCAACACTGCATTATATACACAGTAGTTTTAAAATAATTTATTAATACACTAAAAAATATTTTTAGTATTGATGCAAAAATTACCACAATGATTTACCTGCCCAATAAAATGTCTGTCTGTTGTATTGCTGCTGTAATAATAAACTTTCAAAACTAACCCATTTATGACATACTGTGCAATGCCATACAACTTTTCATTTTTGAAACTTGTTCCACGTTTAGGGCTATGAGGATATGGAGGCTATCCTGGCAGCACTGAATGTAATGTACAAGCCAGTCTAGGATAGGGTGCTTGTCAGTCCACTAGAAGCTACAATCGCATATAAACACACTTGGCCAATAGGCTTATCAGGCCTAAGGTTTATATTATACCTTTTGGAGAAAAAGTCTAAAAAACATGAGGAGAAGGCATAAATGCCACACAGACAATATTTTAAACCTGTGTCAGAAAACTTTGAATCATCAGTGCAAAGATAATGCTGTATATTATAACCAATACCAATAAATTACACAAAAACATAATTAAAGATCAAAGATAATGCTGTGTACCATCTGTTAACTATCAGCATGTTCTGGTCACTTTCTTACTTTTTCTTAATTTATTTCACTATACAGTATTATAAATAACAAGAAAGGTACAGTGTTAGAGTAACCAGTTGACTCCCAGCAACAAGATATAAAAGCAAAATGATTTACTGTAAGCAGCTGTTTTCCTGCACAGGATTGAGGTTGGATAAAAAAATGACATAACTGCTCTCTTTCATTTCACACTGTATGGGAGACCAAAAAAGTAATTCAAATTTAAAATATTCTAGGTTATCTTTTGGCTCTTGCCCAGATGCACTCTTCATTTTTGGATGAAAGGTCCAAAGGATTTTGTCTAAACTACTGACTCTCAGTAATTTTCACTTCATAAATATGGGCACTTACAGTATATGTAATTTTACCCTGCTTTGCCTCATAAAAGGTGATGCAACCCTGTGCATTAAACGGGGTTTGTCTTGGTTTCAGAAGGACTAGTAGGCCTTCTCACTAGAGTCTCATTTGAAGCTGTATGTTTGCAAAGATTACTGCAAGTTAACAAGTGAGTCATCTGTGGAATAATATCCCACTGTGAATGAGTTGGTGAATAAAAGTGTTGTACTTCTGGTTTTGTGAACAATGCATTTCAACCAAGAAAGCCCTCTATGTATATCCCAGGGGTTGTTGCAAACACTGCAGATCATATGACAGAAGTCCTAATAAGCTGATGCAGTGATTATCACAACAGACAGGCAGAGATATGTTTTCATGAACATGTTATGGGGTACGGTACTTTAAATATATTAAAATACTATATAATAGTCAATAACATTCTTATGTCACAATAATAAAATTATATAAAAACATTTCAAATGTAACATTTGTTATTCTTTCACTACTAATAAAACTGACAGCATGCTGCATTTTCATGCACCATCCTGAATAAACCCCTTGTCTCATAAGAAATTCACCCACTTTCTTTAGACACCCAGCCCTTGAGCCAAGATTTGTCTTTTTATCTTCAACAACAGACTGGTGCCTAAGGAAGCTAAAATATTTTCCGAAAGGGAAATATATCAAGTGGCTCACGCTGCTGCCTCATACATCCAGGACAGTGTGTTTGACTGCCTGAGTGTAGTTTGTACTGTCTGTTCTCCTTTCTTTCTGTACTCCAATGTCCTCTCACACCCCAAGTATTAGGAGTGAGTGAAGGTGTGCTCTGCAATGGACATTCACACTATCCAGGGTTGCTTAACTGGTTGTTGCTAATGAAGCTGGGATGGGCTTCAACCTTAAACTGGATAAGCAGACACAGGCAATGGATGGATGAATGGACACCTCCAGCATATACTCAATGATTTTAAATTGTTAAAGAATACTAGCACACATCTTTATAAGGCAGTATTTTAGATGGTAGCTGCTCAGGAATAATAACACCTGAATAATAGACTAAGAGGATTATGTAAAATTTATTTAATCATTTCCCTTTGCAGTATACTTCAGCTGTCTAACATTTAAGTATGAATGAGATGCACATATCCCTGCAACTAACTTTAGTAAAAGTAATGATAAATCAGTAACTAGAAACCTGTGCTTAATATGTTTTGCTTTGAACAGACACGGTTGATTCCTTTTCAGTCATACATACATATATCTCAACAATTGAGCACACAAGTTACTGGGTATCTCAGTGAGGGCCTTGAAATGAAAGCATTGGTGCCAGATGGAAGCAAAAGCTCACATCCAGGCTGGAGATGGTGGAATTTATTTACAAAAAATAAACAATAAGCTGTTGAGTTTGAGTTGGAAAAAGCCAAAGGTCTCAGAAAGTAATACAAATACAATCTAATACATAAGATAGCAGATTCTTGTCTGTTGCTAAGGGGGATACCCCTAACCCAGGGGTGGCGAACTCCAGGCCTCGAGTGCCACAGTGGCTGCAGGTTTTCATTCTTACCATCTTCTTAATTAGTGACCAGTTTCTGCTGCTGATTACTTCTTTTAATTAACTTGACTCAGACCCCATAGTTGTTTCTTTTTCTTTAATTAGTAGCCAAACAATAATGTGACACAAAACAAGCCACCGCATGACCAGCTCCCCTGTGCCCATTACACAATATCTGAAATTAAAGAGAGGTGATGGTCTTGGTAAGGTTGATCTCTCAGGTCACCAAAACATTTTGACGGTGCTCTTAGAAAGAACAGTAAAACAACAGTTTTCAAAATGTGTGCTGTGGCAGAATGAGAGCAACAAGCCATAGAATTAAATAACGGGTTTAATTAACAGCAAGAATTGGCTTCTCATTAAGAAAGTGATTGGAGTGAAATTGGTTGGAGTTTGAAGCCCCAGTTTAGCTGGTCATCTGTTAGCTCGTTTCACATCTCATTTCTGCTTGGCTGTCATTTAATGAAGAAAGGAATCAATTCAGAGGGCTGAACTCTTCTAACAGGGCTACTAAAGTGATGGGGAAAAAGTTAATTAGCAGTGAAAACTGGTCACTGATTAGGAAAAGGGTTAGAATGAAAACCTGTAGCCACTGCGGCACTCCAGGCCTGGAGTTCGCAACCCCTGCCCTAACCCCACAGAGATGCTGGAGTTGGGCACAAAGTGACTTTAGATTGTAATCTCTGTACTCTGTTTTGTAATTTCCTTTGATACATTGTATGTTGTTGGGATTAATCTGTTCCTTGTGTGTTTTATGTTGAATATGCAAGCTGCATTGTTCATATTAATCCTTATGTGGAGAGACATTAGTATAGCATTCTGTTTGATATACCTGTAGTCTATGTATAATTTATGTACAAGGGCTTAGTTTAAATATGAATTTATATTATAGAGTTGTTTTCCATTCTTGTTTATACTGACTATAGGCCTAAAAAATTAGATTTTTGTCTGTAATAACAATGGCACTCACACTTAATTACTTCTTGGCTGGAAAGCAATCATTTGGCATTTCTAAATGCTAACTTCCGAATTTTTGTGATGAGCCTCACTGGATCCCAGTTCCAATGCATACCTCAAACACACATTTTTACTCGTTAGCACCCTCATTCATGGTATACTCTGTGAAATAAAGTGTATCATAATTTATCACATTAATTAATAATTAACAATTACAGAATAGTAATGTCTCCTATAAAAGGTACAAATTGAAATTTAATATATAGTAAAATAGGAGCCTGAGACAGAGTCAGACTTGAACTTTCAAAATCGATCTGGGGTTAAGTTTATTCAATAACTCCATACCCCTCAACAGTAATTTAATAGAGGAAAATTAAAGCCTTGAAAAGAGTTATGCAAACTCAGTATAGTATAAATATAAGAAAAAAAAAACTGGCTAGGTGTAACAGCCTCATCTTTCGCTGGTGGAAGGCATGTATATACTGTATAGACTGCATATATATAACTGATGTGCTTTGTTGGCTGTGAGGTAAAAGTTATTTGGGACGATGTATATATATTCTGTTACAGGTCTGTGATTAGAAAAGACTATAATATACAGTATGTGATGAAATTATATGAATAATTACTGAAACAGAAGATTGGACAATGCTGTTATTGGGTTACTTTTTCTTAAATTCAAGTTCGTTTTGATATGCCTTTTTGTTTATTCTGTCAATTGCTCGGCCTCAAGGCATGACACAAACAAGCACCAATAACTTGTTAACATGCTTTACTCTTTGGTACAAAGAGATGTGTGAACCCATCAGAAGTTATCCACTAAATTTTAAATCGCATCTAGTGATTCTGTTGATCTTATCAACAAAAATATGTTTTTTTTAGCAATCAAATAACAAAATAAAAAATTCATAGAACACAGAACATAATATTATCAGACCTCTTTATATCCAATTCAGGGTCACTGAAGGCCAGAGTCTATCCTTTTAGCATAGGGCAGAAAGGCCATTCACTATTTGTTTTACATAAAGCTTCAGTACTTTATTTTAACGTACTCTTGCCTTTGCTGTGATTTCAATAGTCTTCATTGGCATTCAATGGTAGATTGAATGCCACTGTAACTGTAACTGTCCAACTAGTTTTATTTGTAAATCCATTATTATGGCTTTTGAGTCACTCATACTAATAGTACATACACAAACACACTGAAGCACAAAGTACAAATTTATTATTCAAGCAGATCAAATGACACTGGAATAACGAAAGAAACTGTAGAAGACCAATAACCGTGAAAAGAATATACAAACTTGACAGAGAAAACCAAGTACCAAAGTAGCAAAAGTAACTTATGTGCCAATACATCTCCCACCAGCACACCACCAATAATCAGCTAAAAAAATGTATCAGTACAGCAAGGCAGGAAATTCATTACTCATTCCAATAAAGAATATAAAACAAAAGATGTACCGGTATGTGCTAATGACCCTCTCTTAGAAGACAGGTAGTTTTCAGAACTTGAGTATTTACCTTGTGGAAAGCATACCCCCAGACACAGACAAACCGACACCAGAATGTCCAAAACACACTTCTTTATTTTTCCAAAACATCACCACAATGCCTTCATCCACCAACTCTCTTCCTTTCTCTCTTTCTCTTTCTCCTCTTCTTTCTCTTCCTCTTTATCTCTTGACCTTCTCTCCCCTCCTCACAAGCTTCGTCTCCTTCCTCCAAACTCTGGCTCCTCTACTGGAGGGAGGCAGCCCCTTTTATCATGACCCGGATGAGCCCCAGGTGCTCCACCTGACGTCACTTCCTGGTGTGGCGGACGTGTCAGGAGAGTGCCTGGAAGCACTCCGGGTGTCCTTGGGATTGCTTCTGGCAGCACTTCCTGGTGTGGTGGAAGTACTGCCATCCAGGATTCACTAACTGTCTGGGCGCCCCCTGGCTTTGGCCACATCCTCCCGTAGGGGTGAGCATCCCAGTTCCATTCCCGTGGCCCCCAAACAGACCCGGGCGGCTGCCCTCTCATGGCCCAGGGGAGGTATCGTCCATCTCGGGGACTGTCCTGGCGTCCCAGCTGGGCAGGGTCCCCAGTCATCTGGGACAACCTCTACATATAAATATGACTAGGACCTATGAAAAATATAATACCCTACAAATATAAAACTTCCTTTCATTATCTAAAGTAGACATTTTGTCACATTATAAGCAAAAGTTGAACTAAACTGAGCAAACAAGGTGAAAATTTAAATAAAAATGTAGTTATAGAAAAAAAACAAATTACCCAGTATTTTATTTCAGAATGCCAAAATACAGAAAACTGAGGTTGCCCAGTATTCTATTTCAGAATGCCAAAATACAGAAAACTGAGGACAACAGAATAATTCAAAGGAAGTTAAAATAAAAGAAGTGAGACAATCAAAGAAATGTTAGTAAAAACAGGGTTAGTGCCAAGCCAAGCAAATACCTCAACGTTGGGATGAAACAGGAGGAGAAAGATAGTTTATATGTAGTCAAAGGGGCACCTCATAGGAGGGACTCAATACTAGAATAAAATAATACCCAAGACTTACAAAAATAATACTTTTATTAAATTGTAAACACAGTAATGGGTAAAAAGAGACAACTCAAAGAATCACTTGAAAAGAAGAATAATCAACCCAAAAGTTTATTTGCTTTTCTGGGCCTGAAAAAGCAGGCTTTTCTGTATACCACACAAAAACCTTCTCCTTTTAACACCCATCTCTGTTTTGTTCTCTGTGATTCTTTCACACCGATGAGTGAGTGATCGCTCCAATTTATCTCCTGACTCTAGCTAGCCTCAATTTGTCACCAACAGAGAGCTAGCCACCCAGGGTACATGTACCTCCTGGGTCATGGGCTTTCCTATATATGTCTTGTGCCGTTAGGCCTCAAGATCAAATGATGACTCCAGAATCTACTATACTTCCAAGTGATACATAAAATCTAAAGGCCCAGGCAACAAAAACTGCTTTTGAGATGCTTGTCATCTTTATAAACAGGAAGATCCCATCCATCTCTAATGTGACTTTCCTGTTCTCCTCTGGTTTCCTTCAAAAGTCTAGCTAGGTTTATCTCAGCTCTAACAACTGCCTCGTTCTAGGACTGTCTACATTTGTCATGTAAAATTCCATTCTAAAGTGAAGCATTTTTATTAAATATTTAGAAACACCTAGTATGCTTTTGTGCTTTATAATGGAGGTAAAGAACATCAGGGTCCAACATTAAAACAAAAGCCTAAAACTTACCGAATACATCCAGGAAAGGTTTTAAATTAACACAATGTGCCTTCTGAAGCATGCTTATGACAACAAAAGTAAACTGTAAATAATGCATTTTATCACTGGTTTCTTTGTATTATTTCTTGAAGTAAGTATAATTTCTTGTTCACTTGTCTGCTGACAGTGGGCATCATGGGTGAAGTTTTTACCACCACCCTACCCTAATTTGCCAAATTGAAGTTTCAAGCTGCATATTAAACTAGTTGAGTATTTGCTGTTTGGTTTCTTCTACAATTATGTTTTGCCATGGCTTGTAAGAACAGACAAATACAAACTGAATTTATATTATTATATTTCGTAAATGGAGACTACTTTTCACCTATTACATTCCGTGCTCCAATTAATATATTGTTTATTTTTTCTTTGTCCAGACTATCTGAAGCTGTTTCCCTGCTAAATGGCATTCTGCTATCCTTGTTACCCTTGTCAACTTTTTGTCGACTAATGAACATTTTTGAAAGCAGAGAGCCAAACAGAAAGCTTATGAGGTACACTGCAGAAGATAGGAGAAACCCACATAACCTTACTTGTACAATAAAGAACATAAGAAGCTGTACAATTCAAAAGATAACATTCAGTCCATCAAGCTTGCCGAGGCTAACTACTGATTTTTCAAAAGCCTGTAAGATCTCTGATCAAGAGCTTGACTTGGTTATTCCAGATTTCCACAATGCTCTGCATAATTGATAGCTTTCGGTCATCCATTTTTAAGGCATAATACAACATTCTCAAACCTACTAAATTCAGCTCAGGTACATGGCAGCCAGAGCCAGTGGCACTAGGCACAAACCAGAAAACAAACTTTACCAAGAGCCTGCCTAATGCATGGTCCACTGCCGCACACACTCACACTCATACAAGGCCGCTTAAAAATAAACAGAGAACATTCTATTATTCAGAAGTTCAATAAAGGTGGACCAGGAATCAAAGATGTTACTATAAATGTCGGCAAACGTCAAAAAGAACAAAAGTAAGTCCCAAAATGATTTCCTTTCCGTGGCTAAAATAATCACCATTGTTAGAAAAAAAATATTTTATGGTTTATCCCTAAGTTTGGATACCTGAGAAACAGCAGCACTATCTTAAATAAAGGCAACATGATAAGATCACATGTAATGCTGCTCCACAGCATTCAGCCAACTAAAGTTTTTGTTTTGCTCTTCTACTGACCATCTGACCATAGCATTTGTTTATTAAGGTGAACATTTTGTTTTGTCATTAAAAACATAATAAACAACTTTTCTTTAGTTTTTTCTATGCTTTTCTAACTCTCTTATAGTATATAAGTACAAACCGGATTCCAAAAAAGTTGGGACACTAAACAAATTGTGAATAAAAACTGAATGCAATGATGTGGAGATGGCAAATGTCAATATTTTATTTGTAATAGAACGTAGATGACAGATCAAACGTTTAATCCAAGTAAATGTATCATTTTAAAGGAAAAATATGTTGATTCAAAATTTCACGGTGTCAACAAATCCCAAAAAAGTTGGGACAAGTAGCAATAAGAGGCTGGAAAAAGTAAATTTGAGCATAACGAAGAGCTGGAAGACCAATAAACACTAATTAGGTCAATTGGCAACATGATTGGGTATAAAAAGAGCTTCTCAGAGTGGCAGTGTCTCTCAGAAGCCAAGATGGGTAGAGGATCACCAATTCCCACAATGTTGCGCAGAAAGATAGTGGAGCAATATCAGAAAGGTGTTACCCAGCGAAAAATTGCAAAGACTTTGCATCTATCATCATCAACTGTGCATACCATCATCCGAAGATTCAGAGAATCTGGAACAATCTCTGTGCGTAAGGGTCAAGGCCGTAAAACCATACTGGATGTCCGTGATCTCCGGGCCCTTAAACGACACTGCACCACAAACAGGAATGCTACTGTAAAGGAAATCACAGAATGGGCTCAGGAATACTTCCAGAAACCATTGTCAGTGAACACAATCCACCGTGCCATCCGCCGTTGCCAGCTGAAACTCTACAGTGCAAAGAAGAAGCCATTTCTAAGCAAGATCCACAAGCTCAGGCGTTGTCACTGGGCCAGGGATCATTTAAAATGAAGTGTGGCAAAATGGAAGACTGTTCTGTGGTCAGACGAGTCACGATTCAAAGTTCTTTTTGGAAATCTGGGACGCCATGACATCCGGACCAAAGAGGACAAGGACAACCCAAGTTGTTATCAACGCTCAGTTCAGAAGCCTGCATCTCTGATGGTATGGGGTTGCATGAGTGCGTGTGGCATGGGCAGCTTGCATGTCTGGAAAGGCACCATCAATGCAGAAAAATATATTCAGGTTCTAGAACAACATATGCTCCCATCCAGACGTCATCTCTTTCAGGGAAGACCCTGCATTTTTCAACAAGATAATGCAAGACCACATTCTGCATCAATCACAACATCATGGCTGCGTAGGAGAAGGATCCGGGTACTGAAATGGCCAGTCTGCAGTCCAGATCTTTCACCTATAGAGAACATTTGGCGCATCATAAATAGGAAGGTGCGACAAAGAAGGCCCAAGACGATTGAACAGTTAGAGGCCTGTATTAGACAAGAATGGGAGAGCATTCCTATTTCTAAACTTGAGAAACTGGTCTCCTCGGTCCCCAGACGTCTGTTGAGTGTTGTAAGAAGAAGGGGAGATGCCACACAGTGGTGAAAATGGCCTTGTCCCAACTTTTTTGGGATTTGTGAAATTCTGAATCAACATATTTTTCCCTTAAAATGATACATTTTCTCAGTTTAAACTTTTGTTCCGTGATTTATGTTCTATTCTGAATAAAATATTAGAAGTTGGCACCTCCACATCATTGCATTCAGTTTTTATTCACGATTTGTATAGTGTCCCAACTTTTTTGGAATCTGGTTTGTAACTTTTATATGTGTTTTTTGGCTGAAAAAATCACAAAAATGGGTATGACTGCTATGAAAATACCAAACAAAATGGTGGTAAAATGACATAAATAAATACATGATAAAAAATTCAATATTATTAGAAAATCCCATGTAATAAGTAAGAACATACAAAAATATGAAGGCTATGACACTTTTTTTTTTGGTAATCAAAGGTATTCATGAGTGTGTGTTTAACAGATTAGCTGGACTTGTTACATATTTAGCAACATGTAGAATACAGTATAGAAAGAATATACTATGATCAGCAGTGTTTGAACTACCTCAGTTAGGGCACAAGTCCATCATTGATACACAGGGAAAACAATTAGCAGATAACTTTTTATTATGTGAATTAAAGAAACAATATTTTAATTATATACAATTAGATCATAAGATTCAACCCAATACATTTAAAAGAGCAAATAAACAAAACGGATATAAGAATGGGCCATCAAGCATGTTTATAAGAATAGATATGGGTTAGAAAAGTACTATCTACAGTACAGAATATCACAAACGAAGTATGGGCAGCCACAGCGGCCACTGGGACTGAAAAGAGGCTTCATTCATACTGCTTTTAATTCAGGTACAGAATGCTTTAGAACTGTTATATTCTTAGCAATCTTTGGCATCTACTCTGTATATGTCAGGTAATTTTAGCCTCTGTAAAAGATCTATGCACTGACAAGGGTGTGAATGAGGAACTGGAGCCAAACACAGAGCAAGTGCCATGTGGCCAAAAGTAGTGCCAAGGATATTTATAAAGAGGACAACTATATTTATATACTGGTACCCACCAGAGGACCCATAAATGCTAACTATTACCTTTGAATACTTGTGCATATTTTTTATAATTAAGTTTACAATGAATGGAATCCCTAAAAATCAAAAAAAGGAAGTAGCAGACATAGCAAGTCTTAATTTCTTTCCTGCAGTACAAGTCAATTTATTTATAAGAAAATTCAAAAGAATTTTACAAAGAAAAAAGAGTTATAAGCTTTGTTCCAGACATGCACCCTTTTTGGAGCAACTATGAAAAGAAAAAGGCTGCTGGTTAGCAGACCATTATATAGGCATATTAGGTCTCTGACAGGATAGATTCTGATTCGGCACGACTTTGAATTGCATTAAATGTGTTTTGGAAATGGAGGGATAATCTACTTTTTCTTTGTCTATCCTATGTTAATCCACCACCAAGCTAAGAATCAACCCAATACACATTTTCAGAATGTGTGCTCCTTCTTAAGATAACACAACAAAAGAACAGCAATTCATTTGCCAAGTGAAGGAATAGTTGCCAGAGTGTGAAGACAGTACCCCTGTAAATCCAATTTTTCTTGTTGTACCGGTAGATAAAAAAACCTATAATCTAAAACTCATTGTCTACAACTTCCACAGAAGGATGGCATTGGCAGAGTTCACTCTGCTTTACAATAGAAACTTTTCTGGAATGATAGGAATATAAATGGAGTTCAAAAATGGCTGTCTCTTAGCAACTGCTTGTGTACACAAAACATTTAATGGAATCAAGAATCCCTCAGAGAAAACACAATCTCACTAGGAAGTGAAGTTTTAGCACAGCCAAGCAAAGAGCTACATCCAAAGCCATCTATCCCTTCCTGTTCGAAAGCATCATAAGAGCTTCTATTCATAAATATATTTATCTATATAAATACAGCAGGAAAGCAATAAAACATTTCTCAGTGACAATGTTAAACTATATATAATCACTGTATATTTCTCCATCAAAAATATTTTTAAATGAAGAGCCATTGAAAGAATTCACTCAACATGTGACAGGTATTCACTCTGAGAAAGCATAGAATAACAACCAAAAACATGTTTCAATGAAAGTGAAGTTCTTTAGGAAAAAGATTTATAACAAAAAAAAACAGAAGTTTCACAAAAAGATTTACCAAAATTACACATTACAATTATACATTAATCTCAGCATACCTCTGAGTTTAGAGAATAAACAGGCCTTAAACAGAGACTCAGATATTAGGTTTGCAACCTTTCAAAAGTGCATGGGGTTGCTTATCACAGGGCTCATTTTGTCAGAGCCTTTGGTATGATTACCCTTGGCAAACGGGTCAAATGTGAGCGGCTAAACAATGTCCAGGTACAGACCAACAATAAAAACTAAACAAATCATTCAAATCCCAGGAGCTAAGTCTTAGGTTAATGTTTCCAGTCAAGTGAATGTTGCATTATGTACAGTACATACCTTGGTCAAGCCAGTCGGAATTAAGCCAAGTAGGACCTCAAGTGTATTTGTCATCCAAGAAGTGAGAATTAAGTGTGTTAAAAGTAAGGGACAGGCTTCGAGACAATGAAATCTGGACAGACTAGATCTGGCAATGATCTTGGGAGCTGGAATATTAATACACTAGCCAAGAAGACACAAACATTCACGTAGGAGATTCAGGAAGTAACAGCTACATTAAGCAATCACACAATGGATGCTAAAATCAAAAACATCTTAATTGAGGAAAACCTCTTTCCACTCTGGAGACAGCTTGTGGTAGAAACCTCTGTCAAAAATTCGCAAAACTCTGACTATGTGTGATGTAGTTGGAGTTGGTGCCTGTGAAGGAGACAGTTACCGCAATGTGATTCTAAACAGTAAAAAAGCTTTCTTTTGTGCATAAGCATTTCACTAATATGTACAGGATATGCATTCCTTAAAAACAGCAGGTGAGCTGCCCAAACATATACAGTTTACTGACTCTGTGATGCCCTCTGCAAAACCTCAGCATTGTGGTTGAAGTCACAGATGTAGCAGCAAAATTATATGGTTAATGAGATCTGGTTGTAAATACTATAGGCACTGGATATTATGGGGTGTTGTGTCACTTTTACATTGCAGGTCGTTTTCATTCCTTTCTTGTGCCAGAACAGGTGTGTGATTATATCCACAAATATAACAATGACAAAGATAACCCTTTTTCTCTCAAACCTACCTTTTCTGAATGAAACATAGATAAATCCCTGGTTGTCACCCAACAGTTCTGTGGAGCCGTTTATTTTAATCAACTGTGATGTCAGATACTTGCTTTTGAGAGAAGTGGATACTCGGTTACAGTATGAAGATACAAAGGTCTGTCAAACATCAAAAAACTACTTCAAACTACATCAAAATGCCTACATGTTAAAAGCGTGCCTGGAATATGGAATCTGCATCTGCTACAAATTCAACAACTTGAAATCACTTCCACTTTAATAAATATTAAGAGATCATAGTGCCATAATGTCTCAAAGAGTAGAATCTACCAAACATATTTAGCTGATAGCTAATTATACCACTTCCATCTATTCTTCTATCAATTTCCAGCACGGCATTACTAGAATAAGTGATGAATTGTAAACAAGAATAAGCTGTATTTTATGCTGACACCCCTTGTCATCTTGGGACTTTGTTCATTTTAGCAAATGTTTTGATTTCACAACATTTAAAACAATTGTACAGTATTGTCCACTAAAACATGAAAACAGAAGAAAACGCTAAGTAGCATAGCCGAATGGCAGTTTGAAATTAATGGATAATGCACTAGTATTAATACTGTAATGGACGGCCACAGCCATAACCCAGCTAGGACGCCAGCTGGATAGAAGGACTGGGAGAGAGAGCATCTGCAAGGCACTACCTCCCCCAGGACACTAGAGGGCAGCCCACCTGGGCGGCTGTGGCACCATGGATTTGCACAGGGCACGCTGAGAGTTTGAGTTTGGCACAGCTCTGTTGGGTTCCATGGGAGCCACCAGGGGGAGCTGCAGAGCCCTACTTTGGGCTTTCACCACACCTGGGAGTGATTCCATGTCTGATTAATGAGCCACCTGGAACACTCTCAGGGCCTGCTTATAAGGAGCCACCTCACTCCATTCAGGGAGCCACAGTCAGGTGGAAGAGGACGGAGCTTGTCAGAGGAGGAGTGGAGGCAGAACAACGAAGGGAGAAGAAAGCAAGAAGATGAGACTGTATATTTGTTGCTTGGTATACTGTGTTGTTGAGGGGAGAGAAGGAGACGCACTTCCCATGAGGAAAAGAACGTGTGCTGTGCTGAATTCATGTCTCTGCCTGTCTGTATCGGGGTTGGGGCAGCCGGAGCGCCCCTGGTTTCCACAATACATAAACTGTTTTTATGCCATACAACAAAATCTCCAGATTCATTGTTCTCTTTTTAGTGCGTTTATGCTTTACTTAAAAAAATAATAATGAAATGTCCTTGTATCTCACAACTTTTAGATGTGGCACTACACATTACCAAAGCAGGAAAAGTGTGCATTGGCAAGATATAACATTTACCAGAGTAAAGCTGTCTGTTCTGTTTTGTACAGTTTTTTGCTGCTCTGGAACTGAATGGACCTGGAACAGATGTGCAGTATTAAAAGGGACAATATTTAGCATAACAAAATATGAAAAACAGACAACTCAGATTAACATCCCGTATCAATGCTTGATAATTTCTATCTATGCATCATTTTTAAAACACCTTCAAGAGCTGAAGGTGTCCAAGATAACTTTTTAAAAAATCTACTGCATAACCTTTTCCATATCTTTACAGCTTATTATATAAAGACATATTTCCTAACATACTAAATTTACCCTTGCAGAAGAGTTAAAGGCATTACAGTTTTCTTGGAAAAGCAATTTCATGTCAAGATGACATATTATTCTTGATGCTTGCCTACAAAGTACTCAGTGGATCAGCTCCCATGTATATGTAGACATTCATAAGTTCTTATGCTCTTTCTCACCCACTCAGGTCTGGTAACGAATAATTCACTTTGATACCGCCTCTGTGTGGTATCAAATCTCAATCTAGACGCTTTTTACAAGTAGCTAGTGGAACAAGCTGCTCTTCACAATCCAACTAACTCAATCAGCGTGTTTAAGAAGTGTATGAAGTCTCTCTTTTCTGTGAATATCTTTCTAATTGGTAACCGTTTTAATGCTAGGTTCTAAACAGCTAAGATAAGAGTAATTTGTCTGGTTTAAAACTCTTGATCCATTTTGTAACTCACTTTGGATAAAAGCGACTGCAAAGTGAATAAATGTAAGCAGCTGGAACACTGGCCAAAGAGTACCTTGTTCTGCACAGGTATTTCCTTTGTCTGTCCAATTAGTTACCTTTTTAAAACAGTTTTGTACACTGCCAACAAGATTCATTGTTTAAATATTTCTAACAATTTTACATCACAATTATTTATGTTAAAGTTAATTTCCCCCTTGGAACATGAATCAAAATCTGAATTTACTAAGGTCATCTAATTTCATAATCCACTTACATAATTTAGTGTCATTTTTCAAATCTAATCAACTTATTATATTTTTAACCAAATATTTTTTCATAACTTAAAACCAATAGTGGTGCCATTAAAAATAAATACTAATTTTACTGATAAACATATTTTACGGTTCCTCAAAAAGGTTAGAATATTAGTAAAATAGGGTCTTCCCTCTCTAATCCTGCAGGTAACCCTTCAGTGCTAGACAGCTGTTCTTCCTTCTTTTTTTTTTAACAGATGCTCCCAATCATTTATCTGTGATATAAATTACAAAGAGCTATATCGTCTATAATTACCAAGAGTGGCCCAGTTATTTTCTATTTAATTTATGTGATATTTTTTATTTGGAGTGTAACCTTTTGGATGTATCTGGAGGGGAACACAGCAGACACCAGATAAGGCCAGAGAAATTACACATTTATCTGTTTCTGAGACACTGACCTGGCAAGTTATGATCATACTCAGATCAAGCCAAATGTAGTGGCCAGGAAATTAAATCAAAAAAGGACAGAAAGCCCTATCACCGAGGACGTCTTGGAAATGCCTTTCAGCTTCCTCTGTCCTAATAAACGACTGAAATAACACACCTGAAAACAGACATGACAGACTGCAATTGGCAATCATGTGGAAGGATCAGAAAGAAGCAGGCAAAAATCAGGATTAATAATAAAGGAGAGAATTGGAAACAAAAAAGAGCCATCAGAGAATGTTCAAACTTAAAATACAAAACCAAACTAAAAGTCAAAATAATTTGTGAAATGATCCGAACACTAGATGTGGTCATAAGTTTGTTTTTAAAATGAATCCAATACACAGATATTTTGTTTGGCATGCCAGCCACTTCAAAATAGGATGCATGACAATATCACTCATCAAAATGCCATCCAATCATGTTATTGCCAATACACATAATATCCATGAACAGCATGGCTGCAGCCATCAAAAATGATCATAAAGCAACAGTGCCCATGAAAAGCCGTAATTAGAAATTGCACTGTGGTAATGTCTTCAATACAATGTTATAATATCAAGGCTAAATACAACCAAATAAAGGGTAACAAAGTGGAAATTAGCAGTCTAGTTCCTAGATTACAATATGAAGAAGGAAAAATGATCACAGCTGAACACCACCCACCCCAGATCTTCTGTCAATTCCACCAAGTCCCCACTATAACCTGATCCTTTCCCACCAATTATTTGTCTTCTAACCGATGGGGACTGGACTTGTGTGCTTAAACCATAAACCTGGCTGGCAGTATGCTAGCACATCTACAGTATTTCTCTCCTTCTCAGCAATAAACAGGGGCACTTTGTTATCTGTCCATTCTTTCCTTTCAAAATTGACATTCTTCTATTTCTAGTCAGTAGGTTTGTCCTCAGTCTGCAGAGATCTCTAACAATAGCAAATGTTAAATTATTTACTGAAGTGTGTGCTAGCATGGTGCTTGAATCTCTCAGCAAGGGTTTAGCTTATTTGTTGTACTCTCAGTCTTCTTTTTAATTTAATCATTTTAGAAAGAACTTGGACAAAACAAACAAAAAAAAAACATATAAGTGACTTAAATCATCAGCTTGGCATGTAACATTATTAAAAATGAAACAAGGGAAACAACTCCTTAAACTAGTATAATGCAGAAAACCAAAAAACTGGAATGAAACAACAACTTAACGGAAGAACAAAGCCAGCACATTATTTGGTACAGATAAGCAATACATTATACATCCATCCATCCATCCATTATCCAACCAGCTATATCCTAACTACAGGGTCACGGGGGTCTGCTGGAGCCAATCCCATCCAACACAGGGCGCAAGGCAGGAAACAAACCCTGGGCAGAGTGCCAGCCCACCACAGAACATTATACAATAGTAATCATATAGTAAAATACAAAACGTAATACTACAAGGTAGTCTATGAACCATTCTAAAATGTCTGTATACTTTATTAACACAAAAGGTCAACCCATTATTTAATTAAACAGTAATTACTACAGATTAAGTAAATGGTCGAGGCTAGGAGACAACAACTCTGCTTTTGATCTGACTTGATGTTGTGATGAATGCATTATCCCATTATCTTTTGATGACAATACACTAAATCTTGGTATATTATGATGGCCTCATTTAATTCTGTTTTGTAGTATCATTAATTAATGATTAAATGGAGCACAGGACATTCATGTAATGATCAGAAAAAGAACCAAGTCATTTAATATGAGAGATAGCACGTGAAGAGTTTCTTTTAATCTTACTAATATGCTGCTCACTGATCTACAAATTAAATGTTGCACAAGACACATTTTTATCTATCTACGTCAGTTCCAGTTTTGCTCCTGTAAAGGCATATGTTGCTAAATTTTATATCTTGTTTACTTTTGTCTGAAATTGAAAGAAGGTCAGTTCATCACATACTGTATATTGTTTATACAGTATATGCATACAGAGTCACCAGTTAATTTAAAATACACACCATTGGGTGTAGCAGAAAACAGAGCAACAACTTTTGAAGTCAACCCCAGGTTGCGATAGCAATCATGCTATTCATGTTCAAATAATTTTTTTTAATATTAGTTGTATAGAATACCTGTAAAGTTAAATAAAATGCATCTCTTTCATTATCATAGTACTTTCAGAACTGAGCAGAGTATAGGGATTACTGAGACTTTATTGCATTTTTACCTTTAGTTTTACCAAACTATAGGAGGACTAAAAACTGAATTATGATTTTTCTATTGCAACTTAATCTTGTAGCATGTTACTTAAAGTTTACTCCAGGAAAAATGTCTTAATAAAGACAAATGTTTGGCTGCTATTTGAAATTTTCCACTACAGAATAATCCAAAACCACTTCCATCAGCTTCAAAACTTTATTTATTAAATCACTTTAGCTATCCTTACTCTCTCAGTAAGTTCATAACCCAGCAGGTAGCCCTAGAAGCCTTTAGGTTTATATTAATATGGTTTGTTCACTTTGGCAGTGCTAGAAAGGAAACAACAATTTATCTGTTTATATTAAGAAGGAAAGAATGAACAAAATATAAAATGATAGGTTGTTGTTATTCCATGTAATACATGCCTGTGGCAGGAATGCATATGATAGCCATCAATAAAAAAGATTTAAACAAAATACTTCAAATTAACACAGATCAAGTTTTATGCAAGCTCTTATAATGTGAAACAGGAGAGAAGAGCAACACCTTTATTGAATCTGGAAGAATCTGATTTATTATTATGTTATTTTTGGCACAATACCTTGTATAATGAAGTACCTTGATAATTACACAGCAATTAAATTGCTGTTTATGCACAATGCAGTGAATGTGTTTTTGATTTTCCTCATAATGTAAGAATATCCATCCATCCATCCATTATCCAACCCGCTATATCCTAACTACAGGGTCACGGGGTTTTGCTGGAGCCAATCCCAGCCAACACAGGGCGCAAGGCAGGAAACAAATCCCGGGCAGGGCGCCAGCCCACCACAGAACATAAGAATATAACATTCTCAAACCCACTGAAGCCAGTTCAGGGTTGTGAGAAACCTATATCTGATCCTGACTGCAGCAACCATAAAACAGTTACCAGTCATGTATGGGGCACCAGTCCCTCACAGGGCCCACTCATGCACACATTCACATTCACATGAAGCAAATTTAGAACATTTCAGTTAACCTCTTTGAGTTTGTTTAAAGAAAACTGGAGTACCCTTGATGAAAGGCCACACAAACACGGATAAAATGTGCAGACTCTGCAATCTCAACAACATAGGTGAAGTGTCCATGAGACACTTGAATAAGAAAATTTCAATATTTTAGTCTATTTTTGAGAATAACATACTACGTGCACCTTCCCTGCACAGTTCATATTCTAATTTTTGCTATTCATGGAAATGTTTTCATTTCTTCCAAGATAAAATAATATCATTAATGAAATATGTATTTATGAGGTCAATGTTCAAGACTCAGAGCAAAGACAGAACACATTATTACAGACACAAATATATTACCTTTGCAGACAAAGCACTTAATATGGAAGTACTTGTTCTGCACGCGAAGGACTTCTCCTCTACAGGCATTCCCACAGTTGTGGCACAATATTGAGGTCCCCTGCTGCTTCTCAAGGGGGCTGTGTACAGCTTGCTGCTGAAATACTGTAAAAAACAAGTACAATCTATAGGTTAGTATATTAATTTAGACATCGGAATGTAGTTAAATTGAGATTACATGATTGCTTTCTAAATAAACAGGATTGTGAGAAATTAATTCATGCATTTATCTCTAGTAGGATTGACTACTGCAATGCAGTGTTCACTGGCTGTTCAAACTGTTCTTTATACAGACTCCAGTTAATCCAAAATGCGGCTGCAAGAATGATTACAAGAACAAGAAATTATGAACACATAACTCCAGTTCTTAAATCCTTACACTGGCTCCCGGTTAAGTTTAGGGCAGATTTCAAAATCCTCCTTTTAACATATAAAGCATTAAATGGCCAAGGTCCGGCTTACTTGTCTGAACTTATCATGACTTACAAACCTGAGCGCACATTAAGATCTCAAGATGCCGGTCTGCTTATGATTCCAAGGATTAATAAAATAACAGTGGGAGGTCGAGCCTTTAGTTACAGGGCCCCTAAATTGTGGAATGGTCTTCCTGCTTCTATAAGAGATGCCCCCTCGGTCTCAGCCTTTAAATCTCGGCTGAAGACTCACTACTTCAGTTTAGCATATTCTGACTAGAGCTGCTGATTAACTGTACAGACTGCATCTCTGTTGTTAGTCATTAGCACTAAAACATAAGTAACATGATTGTTATAATTTGTTACTAACCCTCACCTATTCTGTTTGTGTTCTCGGTACTCAAATGTGGCAATTGGTGCCACGACCCACCTGCCAAGTTGTTGCCTGCCTATGGTAAAGTCATCCCTGATGGAGGATCACAGGAATCATGGGAAAAAGGGGTCCTTTCATCGGATTGGCTGGCCGAGCAACGTTTCAGCCGTGGAATGGCCAAATGGGGAGGCAGCTTGATGGATGAGGTCTCCAGGACTCTAAAAATATCCAAATCTTATTATGGGATATCATCTACAGTTAAATTCTACTCCGTGCTTCTAAAATTTGTATTATTATGCTGTATTAAGGATTTGTTCTGTTCTGTGTATTGTATTGTATTGACCCCCTTCTTTTGACACCCACTGCACGCCCAACCTACCTGGAAAGGGGTCTCTCTTTGAACTGCCTTTCCCAAGGTTTCTTCCATTTTTCCCTACAAGGTTTTTTTGGAGGTTTTTCCTTGTCTTCTCAGAGAGTCAAGGCTGGGGGGCTGTCAAGAGGCAGGGCCTGTTAAAGCCCATTGCGGCACTTCCTGTGTGATTTTGGGCTATACAAAAATAAACTGTATTGTATTGTATTACCAATTTCAGTATCAGTGGTACTTTGTTAAGCTCTGATATATCTCTTGGCCTACCACCAAATGGAGAGTTGAGACTCTTTTCCTCTGATTTACTTTTCCAGGTAATAAATAATATAATAATTTAATATATAATATAATATACAGTAATCCCTCCTCGATCGCGGGGGTTGCGTTCCAGAACCCCCCGCGATAGATGAAAATCCGCGAAGTAGAAACCATATGTTTATATAGTTATTTTTATATATTTTAAGCCCTTATAAACTCTCCCACACTGTTAACATTATTAGAACCCTCTAGACATGAAATAACACCCTTTAGTCAAAAGTTTAAACTGTGCTCCATGACAAGACAGAGATGACAGTTCTTTCTCACAATTAAAAGAATGCAAACATATCTTCTCTTCAGGAGCAGAGAATTTCAGAGAGAGAGAGAGAGCTCGCAAAGAAAAGCAAACAATCAAAAAATCAATACGGGGCTTCTGTGCTTTTAAGTATGCCCCACCGAGATAAAGCGGCATTTTTTAGAGGAGCGTCCGTATCTTTATCTTCTAAGCAAACAGCCTCTGTGCAAACAGCCCCTCTGCTCACATCTCCTCCGTCAGGAGCAGAGAACGTCAGAGAGAGAGAGAGAGAGCGCACGAGATTAAAGCAAACAATCAAAAAATCAAAAAGTGTGCTTTCTTAGAGTTGCGTCCGTATCGACTAGGCAAACGGCTTCTGTGCAAACAGCACCTCTGCTCACACTCACACCCCCTCCGTCAGGCGCAGAGAATGTCAGAGAGGGTGAGATAGAGGCAGAGACAAGCAAACAATCAAGCACCGTGCAGGAAGCATATCTTATAGCATTGAGGAGTTTTAGTTAATACGTAATACATGCTCTGATTGGGTAACTTCTAAGCCATCCGCCAATAGCGTCCCTTGTATGAAATCAACTGGGCAAACAAACTGAGGACACATGTACCATAAATTAAAAGACCCATTGTCCGCAGAAATCCGCGAACCAGTGAAAAATCCGTGATATATATTTAGATATGCTTACATTTAAAATCCGCGATAGAGTGAAACCGCGAAAGTCGAAGCGCGATATAGCGAGGGATTACTGTAATATATATTATATTATATATATTATATAATAATATAATACAAAATAATTTAATGAATAGAGCCCAATCATTCTGGGAATATTGGATCATAATTAGGGTACAAATCTGCACGCCCACTTAAAGTAAAATGTTTCATGTTTTGAAGTAGATCCCAGATGTCTTTATAGTATTTTTTTTTTCTTTTAAAATCAACATTGGCATGAGTGGTTAGATGGATTGACAATTACATTAGTTTTATGGATTTCACAGAATAAGTAGCCCAGATGACATATGGTTAAACATGAAAAAGACAAATAATGGCATGAAATTACAAATTAACTTGCAATAAATAATGTAAAAGCAAATGAAAACTAAAAACTACCTTTACCACCTTATATGTGTTTGATCAATATAACCTGGATTTGGTTTGCACCACTTTCCTATGCAGGATGCATCTCTGTCTGCTGTAATCTGCTGCTTATGTACTCTTGGGTATCTGTTGTGAATTGAAAATAATGGGGGCTTTTTTAACACTGTAATCACACATTGACCTACCCATGCAAATGCAGTATTCCCCTGCTAAATCTGTCCTGGTGCCAAGTTATTTACATTTTGTAATTTTCACAGCCACTGCTAAATGGAGGAAGAATATCAAAAGTGTACTGTTTGCAGCATATTTTTAGACAGATAGATAGATAGATAGATAGATAGATAGATAGATAGATAGATAGA
>JANRMT010062808.1:44010135-44030978 GCA_026402145.1 Polypterus bichir lapradei
ATCCTGCGTCCTCTCATTAAACTTGTATCCCGCATTACCCGTGGGCATGAAAAACGCCAGCGGCAGCCTGTCTATTAAATTAATTTAAAGTTTAGGTTTATACCTTGCTTTGTTTCCGAAGTAGCTGTACTGATGAATATGGTAGTATATGTCACTCGCTCGCTTCTTATTGTTTCGCTGCCCCGCTAACTTAAAAGCCTTGTGCAGCGCCTGTCAGTTGAAAATTGATTGTTTGCTTGCTTTTATCGCTCTCTCTCTCTGCTCCTAGCGGAACTGTCATCTCTGACTTGTCATGGAGCATGTTTAAGCTCATGTGTTTGCAGTGTTTGAATAAAAATCCTTCTGGTTTCTACGACCTCCTGTGTCTCTGTGCAAATCTGTGACCCAAGCGTGACAATATATTCTGACGCTGACTTTATATATTCCAGCGCTGACTTTATATATTCCGACGCTGACTTTATATATTCCGACGCTGACTTTATATATTTAAGTTTTGACTTTAGGTGGCAGTGTGACGAAGTTGCTTCGGAAGACGGCGTTAGCCGCGGAGCTCAGCTCAGAGCGAAATGAGGTAAATGGGAGGGGATAAGATGACGTGACTCCTCCACCCGCCTTAACTGTCAATCCCCCACAAACACAGTCTCTCGGAATTTGCATAAGCACACCCCTTCACCTGCAATTTTAACTTAGTTATAAAGTGATCAAAACTCTCGTTTATATCCTGCGTTCTCTCATTAAACTTGTATCCCGCATTACCCGTGGGCATGAAAAACGCCAGCGGCAGCCTGTCTAATAACTTAATTTAAAGTTTAGGTTTATACCTTGCTTTGTTTCCGAAGTAGCTGCAATGATGAATATGGTAGTATATGTCACTCGCTCGCTTCTTATTGTTTCGCTGCCTTCTCAATTATATAATGCATGTTTTCTTCAGCGTATTTTGGAGCTCTTCCTGGTTTTCTACATAGTGCGTTGACAGTCAGTTCACGTGATTACGTGGGCGGCGTGATGATGTCACACGAAACTCCGCCCCCACGGCGGTCAAACTCAACTCCATTACAGTAAATGGAGAAAAATACCTTCCAGTTATGACCATTATGCGTAGAATTTCGAAATGAAACCTGCCCAACTTTTGTAAGGAAGCTGTAAGGAATGAGCCTGCCAAATTTCAGCCTTCTACCTACACGGGAAGTTGGAGAATTAGTGATGAGTCAGTCAGTCAGTCAGTCAGTCAGTCAGTGAGTCAGTGAGTCAGTGAGGGCTTTGCCTTTTATTAGTATTGATATATATATGTATGTATATATGTGTGAGTGTATATATATATGTGTATATGTATATATGTATGGATATGTATATATATATGTTTATATATGTGTGTGTATATATATATATTATATGACAGCAACACTCATCACTCACTCAAAACAGTGACAAAACAATTACATTGACAATCATGTTGCGTTATTTTCAAAATGTTTCCTTTTCTTTTTCATTACTTCTTTAACACACTACTTCTCCGCTGCGAAGTGTGGGTATTTTGCTAGTATAAATTATAAAGGTCAGCAACATTTTTTTGTTCTTTTCATTATAAAAAAAACCTTTTTAAGTACAGGAGACTGAGCATTCATAATAGCCCATTATTTTATACATCCATTCTACAAAACAATACAAAAATGTTTACTGTTTAAAGTGCTTATGAAGACGAAGAGTGAAACAAAATTGAAAAAACAAGCACCAAAACAATGAAAATAAAAATATGACCTAAAAATATATTCAGAAACCACTTCTTCCAAGAAAGGTTAAGGGGATTATTATGCCTTACCCAGTAGTACTGGGTGCAAGGCTAATGCTTTTATCTCTGTTGTATACAAATATTTTTGTCTGTTTTGTGGATTTTATGTGTGTAAATTTCACTTCAATATTAGTTTGGATTTGAATGACCACAATTGATGATATCATCAAATGTGACAATATTAATATGGCGGTGATTGCACACTGCTGTATCCCTCGATGGATACAATAACCTCCAAAACATCAAAGTGATAGTTAGCTTTATTTCCAAGTAGGCCCGAGGTCCTAGTGTTAGGAATCTCTGTTTTGGTGACTACCTTATTCTGTCTTAAACCTTCAATTTTCTCTTGCCCTTTTGGCTTCTGTCTACTCAGTTTGGTTTGCTCCCCCACTTTCTAACCCTTTGCTTGTCCTGACCATTTGTTTTGGCTGCTTAATCATCTCCTGGTTTTATTGTGTCCTTAATCACCAACTGCATCCCACTGACAACAAATTCTTCTGCAAACAGCAGAGTTGCGACACTGGTTGCTCTCCAAAAGTCAACTAGAAGCTGTAGGCATCAGCGGTAACTTACAAAACCGGATCTCAAGTTGGTTAAACAGCAGAAGACAAAAAGTACAGTTAAGAGGAGAATGCTCTATGTGGAATGAGGTCATCAGTGGAGTACCTCAGGGGTCTGTCCTTGGACAGTTATTGTTTACGTTCTATATTAATGACAGTCAATGTTTTAAGTTTCTTCTACAACTTGTGACCCCTAACAGATAAGATGGTCCCAAAACTAGACAAAGTAACTATACACATTTGTACTTGCTGGAACGTGCTTGCACAGAACAAGCTGTCCCAGATTTTTTGAAAATGTCATTGTATAGTTATTTTTAGAAGTTATTGTCTCTAGACATACATGTCAATGATTATTATCATTATGTATGTACTTTACCATGGTGCCACTTTGAGTAGCAGTTACTAAGATGCAGGCTCCAGTTGCTGGGCCACAGCTCCCAAAAGGCACATTACATGACATCATTATGATGACGCTTTAAAAGCCAGCACCACACGCTCACTGACACCTGAATTTGTTATTAATAGTTTCCAGTGTACTTTCCTCCTCTGGTGCCCTTCAGTTTAAGAATTATAGCAAGCCTTTTTTGATTATGAATTTTGCCCAGGGTTTTTGGTACTGGTTCTCTTGACCCTTTGGTTTTGACTTTTGCTATACAGTATTCAAGGTTATGAACTGTCCTTGGTCCCTTTTTTCCAACTTCTTCTTGAAGCAGGGTGGTTTGGGTTTAAAAAAACAGGAGGGCTTTGCCTGTGCTACTGCCCAGATACAGTATACTGCTAGCTCTCTGGTCTGACATGTACTTATTTTGTTCAGTTTTTTATTTCCTAAATGGCAGAAGAAATGCTACCTAGAAGAGAGGAGGAGGATCAAGGGTTAACATAAATATGAAACAAAGCCACAGGCAAATGGCTAAACTTAGAACTTCACTATAAATGAATAATTGATTCATAGCTACTGTAGATACAGCATTGAATATCACATAATAAACTGTTGAAAGATTATGATTACAGACTACAGTTTTATCTTCTTCTGTAAGGAACCCATGACATCTGCGCATTTAGGCACTGTTTCACAAATCTGTGTTCTGGAGACAGAAAAACCATTCACATCAGCCTTCAGTCCCTACTTCTTTGAAAACTGTATACCGTGAGAGCTATACAACAAAGCAGTACAGCACATAACATTTGAACAATATTACTACTGTGACTTTTCATCCAAACTTTTAATGGGTATTACTATTATTTCATGAACCAGACTCCATTCTAAGCAACTCTGAAAACTATGACGTTTGATAATGTAGTGGTTTGGACAAAAGAAAATAAGCTACGCTAAGCTTCTTCTCCCGTCTCATTGGAAGGTTCTAGAGCTTGCTTCAAGAGAAAACTGACAATCCTCCTTCTAAAATCAAATCCATCTTGAGTTACATGCTTTGCAGATCAATAGGACACCAGCACTGAATTGTTGGACTACTTCAGCTTGTTTGTGCAAATCTTGGATGTATGTTGCTCTAGGATGAGACTTTTTTCCACTATTGGTTTATATCATCTTGTCCTTAGGAGCAGTTTGCCATTTCCTCTCACCTTTTATGGGGATCTATTATTCATGCCCCCTACACCCACCCAGATTTGGTTGTGATGGGGTGGGCTGGATCGAAAATGTGTGTGTGAATAGAGGGGAGGGGGGTGTGAGGTATAGGTTACCTTATTTTTTTGTTCTTTTTATATTTAACAGTTGTCTTTCTTTGTTTAATTCACTAAAAAAACTAATGAAAAAATGAATGTTAACACTAATAAATGACAGATTTAAGGGAAGATCAAATTGTCAGAAGCACTACTTTCTCTGAAACAGAAATATTTTGTGTGTTGCTTGATAATAAATTAATATTTAAATGACAGAAAGAAAAGTACAATTAAACTGTATACTTTTTACCTAATGTCAACATGGTTGGACAGTGGGGAATGCTACTGTCTCATGGACTTAGCATCCTGATGTTAAATCCCATGTCTCATTCTTAGTGGCACAGCATTTGCACATTTCTCTGTATTTGTGTGTTTATTTCTCCTACATCCTCACAATTTTGCTGGTTAACTTGACTGTCAATTCCATATTGGACCTGTTTGAGTGAAGAAAAGGTTCCAAGACAGGAAACACTCTATAGACAAAAAAGTAGTTTGTAATGTACCACTTCACTGCAAGATTCAGTAATGTAAATAAATGACCAAAAGATAAAATACATTTCTCAGACCTGCACAATCCAGTTCAACATTGTGGGAGCTACAGCCAACCCTGTCAGCACTGAGCACAGCACATAAACCAACACTATATGTGGCCCCATTCTGTCATACATGCACACACTCCCACACAACAAATTTTGAATCACCAATTAACTATATTCTAAAAAGTAAGTAAGAATTTTACTCTGCTCTGTACACGTGACAAGAATGACTCAATAAACCTCACACGCATGTCTTTGGGGATCTGAAAGGAACACTGTGGTGTCCATACAAAAACTCACACAAACTTGGACAGAAAATGCAAAGTCCAAACACGGAGGGACAGGGCGTGGAATTCAAACAAAGAGTAAAAGATCCACAAGGCAACAGCATTAACCACTGAGCCACCTTGGTGCTCTTAAGTAAAAAGGTGTGCATTAAAATTTGTGATTGATATAAGAACATCAAGAATGACTTGGAATGACAGAGTGCATGTGAAGGTAACAAAAGCTGCAAGGACACAGAGCAAGAAACACAAGCTAACCTGGACTATGAAGAAACACTATCAAAAATACTGGGAAAAACACAAAAGGCAGCAACAAATGCCACATATTCAAATTAATTAGCAATGTTAATAAATGTTTTCCACTGGACAATGTTGCTGCAAAATTAAAATTAAAATTAATGCCATAACTCCAAGACAATGATACACCTCTTAAGAAGCATGGTTTATAATCTTTTACACAATGTTAAAGCTGCTAACAAAAAACATCTCTTAGTTAATAAAATACTTGTTGCCAGACCCAATATAACATGACAGGAAGGGGTTTTTAAAAGTCTGTTGAAGCATTTTTCGATGATGCTATAATTCAAGAAAGCACATGTGAACCACCCTTCTCAGTATTCTTCAAATATGACATAGCATGGGAGACGTTCAGAAACTGTGCGCTCCAGTGTTTTACAGTCTGTTTAATGTTTTTCACTGCTGTCAAGCTCTTGGTCACACAATAACATAATTAACTTACATTGTGATCAGTGCAGCTCTGCAGAGAATGCTGGCATACAAGGCTTTCTGCAGTGGATACAAATAAGCAGAAAAGCAGAGGAGAATGGGAGATAAACACTTCCTGTTAGAATATTATTTACTCTGAGATGTGAAGGAAATTCATAGCAATTCATTTATAGCATAGGACTAACCAGCCAGTCTGCACCCAGAATGAGTACATACAGATTTTCAACAACTATGCAAGCTCTCCAATTCATGTTTCAGTGAATAGAATGTGATATACAAGCTGTGATGTCTTATAATGTTTCTTTAGAAGTGATGAATTTTGAATTCCTATTGTTTTTACAAAGTGAACTACTACTACTACTACCACTACTACTACTACTACTACTAATAATAATAATAACATATTTAAGGTTCATATAGATCTATTTTTATTTTAATTCAAGCAATTACTTAGATCCGAAGAATTGTCCAGAGAACTACAAAACCTAGTGGGTTACTGGAAGTCAGAGAGCAAAAATCTAGCATACACTGAAAAGGACCCTTGTTTATCTCATGCAGCAAGCAGCTACACATGTCTGCTGTACCTTCAGTTTACTTAATATAAGATAACAGTCATGATAGTCACTATAAAACCCCTTGAGAGTCAAAGTTATAATTCCACATTATTAGTCAGCATTGCCAACTGACATTGCAAATCAGAAATCCTCATAAAGAAACATTTTCTCACTTTAAATAATAAAAAGGTAACAGTATTTATATGGTTTAAAGATACAACAATAACTTTTCTGACCAGTTGCACCCGGCTAACTTTCTGCTTACTGTTCTTTTGTCTGGGAAACATCGTAACTCAATGAAGACCTGAACTATCAGATTTCATAACAGTATTTATCCACAAGCTATGAGAAGTATGAACTGAAAATATTGATCTTGAGAATCATGTGCAATAATCTGATAAATGCTAAATATTATATGCGTATTACATGTGTTTTTCAATTAGTTGTTTGTAGATTGTAATGATGAATGCTGTTATCCTAAGGCTGCTGCTTGTGTATTGATGTCTTATTTATATGAGCTTTACCAAATCAAATTCCATTAAATTGACATTGCTACAGCTATTAACTGTTTGCTAGTACTGCTAAGAAAATTTACTAATAAGCATTATAATGTGCAACCTTGAAACCAGTTTTTAATCCTAGATGGTATTTAAAGCAATTGTATTTATTATCTTTAATGTATAAAACAAATGCTACATATGACATATATAAATTACAAAAAGGCTATGCAGCTACATAATCATGTAAACTGCCTTGACTGTCATGCCTATTAAATATTTTAGTCAACTATGCATTTCACCTTGTATAGTTTTCTAAAAGACTTTTAGTAGAATAAGCCTTAATGACAATTGCTTTTTACAATACATTTAGCATCTAAAGATGTTACTTGTCATCCACACAAATACATTTTAAACAAATGTAGTCTAACTATATATATATATATATATACTATGCATATCATTCTCTATATACCTACACAATTACATTAGAGAGAGAGACAGAAAGACTGAGAGAAAGATAAAGGAGGGCTAAATACATAGAAATAATTTCTTAAACAAATAATACAATAAACACATTTCTACATTCTCCACATCTTTAAAAATGTATTTAAAAATAGTCAGCCCTGAGACTTTAACAAAACCAAAACACAGTGCTGGATATTCTACAGCATATAGCATGCTTTCTCAGGTTTGGAAAAAAACAGAATGAAGTACCGTTTTCTTCAGGCATCACAACTTGTTCAAGTGCTTTCCTTTGCTGGTGCAATGATTCTTTGTTTTATCCAACATCTAAGTGTGATTCTGCAGTAAAGTACATCCTTCAGTTAACGAAGCAGTGAGTGTAAGAGTGCTTTAGAAAGATGAGCAAAACTGCTGTAGCACTCTGCTTGTCACTAGAGATTATTCCTGGTAGTTGAGGAATGAGTGCAGGGTCATATGACTCTAGCAGCTCTTGGGCAAAAACAGGCTCAGCTATAGCTCAGCGATTACTGCTATCTATTATAAATAGAACCTTCAAGTCCTAAATGAATTCTGACATCTTAGGGTGTGTACACCAGCACAGCTCAGCAAAGCGAAAAAAGGCAAGCTCCTGAATACAAACAGGCAGTAATGACTGAAAGGGGATACACTCTTCAAAATCCCTACTTAAATGTAATATAGTAATCAACAAAGGAAAGCAAGAACTACATAGATATGCAGTTTATTTTATATTTCAACTGATTAACAATTTCAAGTATTTTGATTCTCATTTCAATTTGTGCTTCTAATATCAAGATCATTTTTACATACAGTAAATGATCTTGAAGGATAGGCCCATCTGGCTTGACTGCATTTTTTTCCTTAATATTTGTATATCATTTTATATCCCTACAGCAAAGTGGCCTAGCACCTAAAGTACTTGACTGGTGAAGGACCATACACCACAGAGTCTTCTGGGTGTGTGACCCTGAAAAAGCCATTTAATATGCCAAGTTCTAGACAAAGAAATACAGAAACAACTGTACTACATACTTGAATCCAATAAATAATTAAGTGTCATTTAATATATACTCAGCAAAAAAAGAAACGTCCTCTGACTTTCAACTGTTTTTACTTTCAGTAGACTTAATGTGTAAATATTTGTATGAACACTAAAAGAGTCAACACCATAAGACATAAACTAAAATTGTTTCACAATGTGTCCCTGAATGAAGGGAGGCTCAAAATTAAAAGTACCAGTCAGTATCTGGTGTGGCCACCAGCTGCTTGAAGTACTGCAGTGCATCTCCTCCTCATGGACTGGACCAGATTTGTCAGTTCTTGCTGTGAGATGTTACCCCACTCTTCCACCAAGGCACCTGCAAGTTCCTGGACATTTCTGGGGGGAATGGCCCTAGCCCTCACCCTGCGATCCAACAGGTCCCAGACGTGCTCAATGGGATTAAGATCTGGGCTCTTCGCTGGCCATGGCAGAACACTGACATTGCTGTCATGCAGAAACTCACGCACTTTTTGCCACTCCTGTCTGGTCCAGCGAAGGTGGGTTTGTGCCCATAGGCGGCGTTGTTGCTGGTGAGGTCTGGTAAGGACCTGCCTTACAACAGGCCTGCAAGCCCTCAGTCCAGCCTCTCTCAGCCTATTGCGGACAGTCTGAGCACTGATGGAGGGATTGTGTGTTCCTGGTGTGACTCGGGCAGTTGTTGTGGCCATCCTGTACCTGTCACGCAGGTGTGATATTCGGATGTACCGATCCTGTGCAGGTGTTGTTACACGTGGTCTTCCACTGCGAGGATGATCATCTGTCCTTCCTGTCTCCCTGTAGCGCTGTCTTAGGCGTCTCACAGTGTGGACATGGCAATTTATTGCCCTAGCCACATCAGCAGTCCTCATGCCTCCCTGCAGCATGCCTAATGCATGTTCACGCAGATGAGCAGGGACCCTGGGCATCTTTCTTTGGGTGTTTTTCACAGTCGGTAGACAAGTCTCTTTAGTGTCCTGTGTTTTTAGAACTGTGACCTTAAATGCTTACTTTCTGTAAGCTGTTAAGGTCTTAACGACCATTCCACAGGTGCATGTTAATTAATTGATTATGGTTAATTGAACATGCATGGAAAACATTGTTTAAACAATTTACAATGAAGATCTGTAAAGTTATTTGGATTTTTAAAACATTATTGTTGAAATACACAGTCCTGAAAAAGGGACGTTTCTTTTTTTGCTGAGTATATAAAGTGTAATACTACATGGCCTTAATCTTATAAAGTCAAAATATGTACTTGCCCATGCCAGTCATCCTTTACATATCTTGTGTCAGATTTGACAGCCTATGAAACCATCCTGCTTACTTTTCCAAAGACTCAGGGTGCTTTCATTTTTAGTGCAACACTTAGACTCAGATTCAGGAAATCTAGTCCCTGTCTGCCCACAATTTAAATGTAGAGTAAAATGATAAGTGATAAATTAATTTCCCTTTTACTTTGTGTTATTTGAATCTATAGCCCAATTAAAAAATATGTAATTGTCCAAATAACCACTATACTAACCACATTAACTCTTCTGCTCATTGACTTTGGATATACTTTAGATATACTTTGTTAAGCCCAGAGGAGAAATTGTCTTTCCGCATGACCTTTGGGGAAGTCGAGTGCAGGGTCTGCCAATATATAAGCACCTCTGGAGCAATTTTCAGATTATGGGTCTTGCTCAGGGGCCCAACTGAGTAGGTTTTGCTGCTGACATTAATAGTTTTTTAAAGCAATTTACAAGACTATAAGTAGTGTCTAATTTGTTTATCCAGAGCGTATGTCCTCCCAATGAATTGGAATATGTAGTTTGGTGGTGTCATTCATACCACATTATGAAGGAATCAATTGAGCTAGTCAAATTTAAAGGAACATCTTTTGTTTAAGTTAGCATTCTGATTATAAGCTTTCATGCTCTCTTTACTTCACTGAACGTCATCATTACTAGTTCTTGTTGTCCACAGTCTGTTGAATATGGATCAGTGTACCAATACAACAGACTTCATTTAGTATGGTTAGTTTACTCACTGAAAGTCAACCCCCTCAAGTCCACACATTCTGTCCTTTGCGGAGATAAATAAAAAGCAATCCCTTTAGTCAATGCAGGTAGAAGTGATCTCCTTTAGCTCAAGTGACTTTTCAAGATCTTCACATTAGTTTTCATCTGAAGCCAGGCCAGAGTGGTCTCTCACACTTTATTTTTTATAATGCTGAAATATCCACCCACCCCTTACTAGCCTAAAGTAAATGTTCAGACTTAAATGTGACTAAACATACTTACAAATTGATCAGCAACAGGGGCACATAAATGTATTTCTTACACATACATTCACAGCTCATTCTGGTTTCACACTATGAAAATGTGCAAATCAAAGAGTCTACTACAGAAGAGCCTAATTTTATACTTTCTAATAATAGAATCACAATGCATATGTTGCTAACCAATTCCCTCAAAAGAAAAAAATGATGACCTTTAAAATTTAAACTTTAGTTTATTATGAAGAAGTGAAAATAAAAGACAAAATCAGGAAAGCATACGAAATGAAAAAGAAAACAAGCTTTTTCCTACTAAAAAAATTCCATCTGTGTTCTACTAACAAGACAGTGGGAAATCACCTTGTCTGCAGTATACTGCTTGTTTTGTAATTGAAATTATATATTTATATCTTTGATTTCTGGATATGACATTTCCAAAATGTCAAATGAGAAAACGCTTGAAGGTAAAGTACACTACCATAAGCTACATTTTTGACTACATTTGATTCCCTAGTTTATTATGTTTATTACTTAATAAAAAATATTTTGTGCACATTTTTTTTCTTTTTGATTATGAGACTCTCCTGATATTTCAGAAGGACACCAAAAGGTGGCTAATACAATATTATCAACATAGCCCAAAGCCAAATTTCTTGTCCTTTTCAATCCTTATATCCAGCTTTCTATCACTATAAGTGCACAGCTTCTGATATGGCTGTAGATTACACAATACCTAAACAATTGATGTAACGGACAGTGAAATTGCAGGAAGGGTTTGACTTTGTACTTAGCACTACTGCGAAATGAGTAGCCGTGGCTACAGGACAGAAAGAAAATTAGTCGGAGCAGACAATGGAAGCTGGCAGCAGGTCAAAAATCCAAAGTAGACAGTACAATCACAAATTCTATCACAGTAACATAGATATAATTAATTATAAACACAAAATGAAACAAAGCTGAAAGCCAGAGATGACAAAGACTCTATGGAACCAGAGTAATCAATACCAGGGCCAAGCCTGAATGTCAGCAGCCTGTTTAAATTTCACCAGACAGGCCAAAAGACTATGTAATTGCAAATGCCATGCAAGTGAAGGTAGGATGTGAGGCCACGGTCAAACTGTGTGTGGAAGGACTGGACAGACTGCTGGGACGTATGGCCAGATATATAGTAAATTCACACATGAGAGGTGTGGGGCAGAAGGGTAGAAATGCAGGGTTTAGTTAACCTTGTTCTTTGATACGATATGTATAGAGGTGCTCTATTCAAAAGAATCTCAAAAAAATCTCAGTATTAGATATTTTAAAATAAACAAATAACCATACTATAATAATAATAATAATAAGGCATTTTATTTATAGGGCACTAACATTAGCAGTAAATCTCAAAGTGCTACATAAAAAGTTTAAACAAAGGCAAGATAAAAACAGAGATAAAACAACAATAATTATAGCATTCTTGTTAATAACCTTTCCTAAATAGAAAAGTCTTTAGCTGTTTAAAACAGCCCACAGAACACACTGTGTTCTTATGCTCTCTGGTAAGGCATTCCAGAGCCGTGGGGAAGCGGCTGCAAAGGCTCGGTCACCCATTGTATGAAGTTTGGTCATCGGGGGGCAAAGGCAGTAGGTATTTGCAAAACGGAGGTTTCTTGCAGTGGATTGTAGTCTAAGGAGTTCCTTCAGATATTGTGGAGCATTTCCATGGATACACTGGTGAGTAAACAAGCAGAGTTGGACAGGGAGCCAATGAAGTGACCGAAGGATTGGTGAAATGTGTTCATATTTCCGCACCCTCATCAGGATTCTTGTAGCACTATCTTGAATTTGTTGGAGCTTTTGATGAGGAGTGCATTACAATGGTCATTGGTGACTCTGACCAGGGCTGTCTCTCTACTGTGAGAAGTTTGGAAGCCAGATTGAAATTTTTCAAACAGATCAAATTTTTTGAGGTGATCCTGAAGCTGAACCAAAACAACCTTTTCCAAAACCTTAGACAAAAATGGAAGGCTGGAGATCAGACGATAGTTTGTTAACACTTCAGGATCCAAAGAGGATTTTTTAATTTTTTTTTATATACCATAAACATAGATTGCCACAATATTGCAAAAATCAGCAAGTAAATTGTAAATTGTATTTACTTCTGTTTTACCAAGGATATTTCACAACACAAAAGTAGCACAATTCTCAGTTGATATGATGTTAAGGGTGGAAAGTGTATAAGTGTACGTGATATGACAGTGGCTTGTGAGAAAATTAACTTTGTTCTTCAATACAATACTAATAAAGATGTTCAGTATTAGACATTTTTAATCATAAAAAACTGCATAAAACAAAATAAGCTCATGGCCATGCTGGATTTGTCATGAGTGCTGTGTGGCTATTAGAAATATGATTTCAGTGGCATTTTGTGGGTTTACTTGTTATTATTATTCTTATTATTATTATTACTATTATTGATGCACTTTTGTGCTTCTTTTTCATGGTGGGGTTCATATTGTTTATGGTTACCACAAACACTTGACACCATGTGGATGTGGTCTGTCATATCACTGTATCAAGATTATAAATAGTAAAAAAAATAGTAAATAGAAAATAGTACTCACCAACCAAAATTTTGAATATTTTAAGCAATTCCATGTTGATGAATTTTACATGTCTAGCTAGGTCTTCTGGGCTAGTTAATTACCACAGCAACAGAGAATGTGGTTTATATTTAGGTTTGATTTTTTGTCTCTAAAATACCCTTTAGGCATAGACCTTTACCTGTTTTTTGACCAGTAAATCATAAAACCATCCAATTGTACCAAATCAGCTGCAGGTTTATAAAGGTACAATTTAAGGAACAGCCAGGTCATTTATTAAAAATCTTTTAATCAAACATTATTAGTTCACCCAACCTCCATATTACAGAGATGTTTTTATGACTTAAGTACAAAAATATTTAACATTATTTATTTGAGCACAAAGGCTTCCAACATTTTAAACATTTTTTAAGTATAAACAGGTCAGGTAAACAACCCTAAATAACAAATAAGTAACAAAGTCCGGAGGGTCCATATAACCAAAGTATCCAGGAACTGAACATCTACTAGTGAATATTCACACGGTTGTCCATCAGGCCGACGCATCTCGGTACTCTACTCCTTCGTCAGGGCCTAACAACCTAGAAACTAAAGACACATACATTTCTAATATTTCTTTTAATTTTTGTGCTTAAGTCAAGAAAAATCTTAATGGTTTTTTGACTTATTAATAAATTCAGACTTTAACTATCTACATCACCTTTAATATATAAATAAGCTTTGAATATACAGTATGTTTTATATGCTCTGTTGGGATTTTTGGGCATTCTTTAATTTTACAATTTGTATTAACCTCCTCAGACTAACAGGCCTTAATAAGGTCCTAATTTAATTTAATTAATGTATTGGATTTAAGGGCATACCAGAATTTATTAGGCCTTTAATGATCATCAGCAGCGTGTCTGTCTGCAGAGATACCATTGTAAAATGAAAGATTTGCGAAAGAAAACTAAACAAAATTTCATATGAGTATAAAAATCAATGAGGAAAAGCTAAAAAAAATACAGAGAAGTACTGCTACCTCATGGATCCATCATTCAGGTTTTGAATACCGACACCATTTTCTGCTATGGCTGTTTCCTGCCTTGCACCAAGAACTACCATAGTAACCTAATGCCAACCTGATTAAACAGGTTTAAGATTGGGAATGTAAAGAAGATTCCTTGGCAGGGAAGCTCTGTAAAATACCCAAGACCCAAAGTACCCAGCGTTGGGGGGGGCACTAAACAGGTATTTGAACTAAATTATCAAGAGCAGACAACTAATCTCAATCCTTGGCTCTCACATCTTGTCTGATTATCTTGATGACCTCTTTTCCTAACAACAAAAAACTGTTCAGTGTTCTGTTCTGCTTTCACCTATAACTTCAGCAGGATACAGCTAGCAATGTCACCCCCGAGACTTGCTTTAATATCAAGGTTAGGATTATATCCAAGCTACAAATAAATAAAAAAATGCCACGATTAGCAAATAATATTGACTCTTCTTGAGCGTTGGTGACATCTTACACCACTGCTCCCTGGTAATTTTTTAAAGAGGTTTAGTCCACTGTTTGCCTATGGTGCAGGACCCACAAAATATAGATGCAGCTGCTCCCACAAATGTGGCTCCTTTAAAGGAAGGATACTCAGTACTGGTCCATTCTGGGCAAAGAGAAATCACAAAGTACAACATAATCTATCATCTTGTTTTTCACTGGTCAGGTTCTGGGGCTAAGCAAATTTATTACAAATTCTTACAAATAAACTGGGACAATATTTTAACCATGGAAATGGATGAGTAGCAATGGAGTGGATTTAGAAGTATATTACATACAATGTAGGACAAGTTCATCCCTAAATTTATTAAAATATTTGGGAAACTCACATTGGATGTATAAGAAAAAAAGTGCATTTTAAAAGAAATAGCTGTATAACACAAATGTTAGTTGTAGGGTGTTAAGATCCTGCCTGGCTCACAAAAGTGTAAATGAGGATATGCCTCTTTGAGATGTAGCACCAAATTGAGACTAACCCAAAACTCTAAAAGTCAGTTTGCGATATGCAAAGGCCAAAACAACTGTAAGATAAAAAAAAAACCATAAATAACTCCACAAAAGGAGAAAGAACACCTGAAAAAGAGATAAAACCAACGTTCTTTAAGATTTAAAGATTTTAAAATTTTAAAACAACAACAAAAACTACAGCAAAACCAAAAAAGTGCTCAAAGAAGCATATGCCTAAAAAGTCAACCCTCAATGCAATTAAAAAGAAATTAAAAAGCCAAAGACGAAAGCAAAATATAATTAACAAATCAAAAGAGCACTTACACATGTCATAATTCAGGAAATTCATGAGAAAGAAGGACAATGGATGTTTCACTAATGCCACAGCAACTGATTAAAACCACCTGGCTCATATTAAAGGCTACATTTGGTCTCTCAGCTGCAACATTAGGAGGCCCTGCCTCCTTAGGTTTAACTTGGACAGCACAAGGCACATAATGCAATGAACACTTAGATATTCTATTACCCTAAGACAATAACATAAAATAAATTAACAAAACAATATTCACTAGTGTTAGTGAATGTATAAAAAAGAAAACAAAAACATAATCAATGACAATTTACATAATAAAATTTAAAAAATAAAAAGATTTAATAAAAAAAATCCTTCTTTAGGATAGCATAGGTCTCACATGAGGACATGAAAGCAACAGCTAAAAGTACACTATGAAGGCTAAAAGATTAACCTATGAGACCTATGTTATCCTAAATAATTAACTACTAAAAGAACAGTTAAGGAGTAGAAGAGATGTTTTAGGAACTGAACTAATAAAATTAAACACAATGAAACTGAAATTGCAAATGATCTAAATTCAGATTTATCTGTGGTTTTCAGGTATTAAGAAAGCAGTAATCTAAGAGATACAGAGGAAATTAAGGAGGTATTCAGTGATTTGGAAATAGGACAGTGAAATAAGTGATGCAAGAATTAAACAGGCTGAATTCAAATAAATTGCTGGAACCAAACAAGATTTATTCTGGAGGACTTATTGAAGTTATTTTTAATATAATTTATATATATCCTTAAAATATTTTTTATTGATTAGTGGACACAAGTAAAATTCACAAGGATGGTAATCTACCAAATGTCACAATGTCCACCAGTCCACATTAAGCAACTTGCCTCCTAGTGGACTGATTTTATTGAGATACCTAAAGGAGTTGACTTTGTTCAATGTGTGAGATGGATGTCCAAGACTGTGCTTGGCTGGCAGCTATGTCAATATTCTTTCTTTTCTTAATATTTGAGATATCTTATATTTTACTGATTTAATTGGTATTGCTCAAAAGAATGCTTGAAACACTGAGATGACACAAAGGGAGTAGAAAGACCCCAAAGAAAGTCATGAAATACTTAAAGATCCACCACATCCTAATCCAGCATCAATATAATGGTCAAGCTCACAGTACAGCCTATTGTAGATTGAGGATGGGGAGACAAATGCAGGTCCCAATTAGGAAGGATCTCCCAGTGAGGCATCCAGTCCGCACCCACTGATTTTAAGAGTGAGGCTGGCAATGAAAACGCGACACTTCCAAGCTGCAAACCTAAACCACGGAGGGGGTGTCTTGTCTCCATCATCAAAAATTACAAAAACCCCTTGTATTTCAAGAGCCTAGACATTATCTGGGTACCTAATGCTGGAAGAGCACAGTGGGGAAGATGACATGGACAAGGCTATTGAGGTGAAGTCACTTACTTTCAAACTTGGATAGATATAAAAGGAATACAAAGTAGAACAGACAAACTGAGCGAGGATATCTCCCAGAATATGAAGGCTACTGCCCAGGATATAAAGGATCTGGAGGTACAATTTTAATGTTAAATTAAAACAAAATATAGCAAAAATAGATGAAAGCATAAAGAAAAAATGATTAAAATCAAAATATTTAAAGGCTTACCTAGAGGAAGTAAAGCACATGCTCACAAATCACATTTAAGAAGTAGAACAAATGACATGTGCTGCCAATAAATGACTAACTTCCCTAGAATCTGATTGAAATAGGCCTTGTGATAAACTTGTTGTATTTGAAGACAGATATAGTAGGAAAACATTAGTATCAAAAGAATACCTAAAAAACTACAAAGTTCCAACACAGTGAAATTTGTAGTAGTATTTTTTCTAAAATATTGGGAGAGGACTTTAAAGCTGAAACCAAGATCTTTACTGCTTATCTCCTGAAAGGATCAAATCCCACGAAGCCTAGAAGTTCAATATACTACATAAGGAAAACTTGATATACCACTTCAGACAGAAGGGGGAGATAATATTTTAAAAGAGCCAAATCCATAGCCCAGATTTCTCTCCAAAATCTGATGCAAAATGGGATGCATTCTACAGTATCAAACAGCACTTACGTGGAACTGAAATCAAATATAGTCTTTTGATAATCTTTTGATTCCAGCTAGACACAAACTAATCCAATGTTTTAATGATTCAAACCTCTCCAGAGGTAGCAGAACAAAAGTTAAAAAGACAAAAATCTTTAAAATATTAAATGAACACTCTAAATGCAGTGTACAGAAATGGAAAAAAGAACAGTTAAGTATTTGTGTTTGCTGCTTGTACCAGTTTTTTGATATTATCATTTTTCTTTTTACTTGAATTTATTAGTCATATTTTACTCTTTCTCAACTGTTCATTGTAGTTACTCAGGAATCGATTATTTCTTCATTGATAATAATTTCTTGCCCACTAATAAATGCTATAACTACAATGCTGTTGTCATCTCCTCTAACCACACTCCTCTTATTTTAGAGCTTACATCAGTGTGCCCTACATACAGTACTCATTTCGCAACTGGCATCTTAAATCCCCTTCATAGACAGACGAAAACTTTATAGAATTCATGTCCAATGAAATTGATTATTTTCTTGAGACTAATTTGTCCTCTGAAGTTTCTGCAGAATACTCTAGGATAAGCTATGAAGGCTGTTTTACAAATTACTTCATATCTGTCTCATAAAAACAAACTAGAGACTAGGAAGGCATGGGAAATGATGACAGAGATTTCCAGAACAGAAAACAAATATGCAAAGATACCTAACAAGGTTCTCTGTAATAAAAGCCTGACATTAAAATCAGAAATTAATCTCTTGACAACAAGAGAAATTGAACAACTTATTTTTCAATAAGGTTGTCAAGGACTTCATCTTACTTGGATCAACAGTTAATGCCCATTGAAGCAGCAATCAAGAAATCAGATGGCCTATTGCTTTGGGAAAATCTGCAGTAAAATACCTCTCCAAAGTGTTTAAAAGCAAAGATACCCCTGTGAGGACTAAGATGCATCTGATCCAAGCAATAGTGTTTTGAAATAGCTTCCTATGGTTTCAAAAGCTGATCTATCTATCTATCTATCTATCTATCTATCTATCTATCTATCTATCTATCTATCAACGAATATGGAAGGCATTTGAGCTGTGGTGTTGAGCTGTCTTTGAACTGTGGTGTTGGCGAAGAACACTGAATGTACTCTGTGCCACCAGGAGAACAAACAGGTCTGTCTTGGAGCAAGTACAACCAGAATGCTCCTTAGAGGCAAGGATGATGAAACTCTGTCTCATGTACTTTGGACATGTTGCCAGAAGGGATCACTCCCTAGAAAATGACATCATGTCTGTTAAAGTGGGAGGACAATGAAAGAGAGGAAGACCCCTACAAGATGGATTGATATAGCTGAGGCAACAATTTTAATAGGCACAAGTTGGTGCATTTGACAACTATGAATGTGTTTCCTACCTACAGATGAAAACTTAAATGAGAAAAAGTGCAAGTTAAACAAGTTAAAGGTTGGTCAGAAGAGCATATAGAACAGCTGAGAGATGTGTATCTTCTACTGACTGGCAGTTATTTATTCACTCGATCAATCTACTACAGTTGTAACAGATTATATTCATTTTTGTGAAGAAATGGCAGTAGAGACAAAAACAATTAAGGGTTATACAAATGATAAACTTTGGTTTACAAAACAAAAAAAAAATTCAGACATGAGCATCAGTAGGCTTTGCGCCCTGGAAACCAAGTTACCCAAACTATCCTACAACTTTTTAGTAATTATTTGCCACTCTGATGCTGATCTTTTGATCAGAAAACAGGTCATTACGATAGCAAGAAGAATTCATAATTAATTACAGAATTACGGTATTTGAGGATTCCTCTAGAGTGCCTCTTTATCTTGCACGATTTGCTTCAAAAAGTAACCAGCAGATCGTTATCTCACAACAAGCTTAAGTTAAGCCGTTTTAACTCTAGACCGTCCACAAGAAACTGTGACACACAGACAGACACACACCCATCATCGAGATATAAATGTCAGGATCTGTCAAAAAGGGGAGATCGAAGTTTTTGACAAATCTAAAGCTTTCACTCTCCCCCATAGATGACAGATTATGGTGGAGGAGGGCGCAAAGCAAAACAGAGACAGTTCAGCCAAAACGATAAGCCAATGTAAATAAATACAGATAACAGAAGCTAAAAATGACTATAAGAACTAAGTAGAACATTTTTTTTACAATAGAAAGATTTCGAACACCTTTCTTGGACTGTATGTTTTAAAAAGAAACAATAAGAATCATTATAAAACAGATCTAAATACAACAGATGGAGCTAAATTTGTTAATGAACTGAATAAACGCTGCCAGTTTGATGGTACAAGGCCTTTAGGAGTGACCCAGCTGCTTTCACTAACTAGCTAACTAACTAACTAATAACTTATACCACAATACTAGCATGTAAATTTATCTTGCTCAAGTGGAAGAATTCCAACCCACCTTTGATAACTCAGTGGATACTGTATAAAATTAGAAAAAAATGAATACTCTCTTAAAGTCTTAAAAAAGTCCAGAACTTTTTTAAAGCATGACAAAAATTACTCATATTTTTAGAATAAGCATGCTGGTCCTGTGATTGACTCTTTTATGCTACTAATTATTAATTGTTCTATCATATTTAAAAGGTTAAGATTTTTTTGCCTATATCTGTCTTCTTTTTCTGTTTCTCTTGGGTGGGGATTAAATCTTGTTTTCGTTTTGTTTTGATTTTTTTTTTTCTTTTGTAGTTCTATTTTCCCCTTTGTTTTCTCTGTATTTATTTTGAAGTAAACAGTTGTATCTAATATGTCATTACTATATGTTTGATTGAGTAGCCTGCCATTGCAATGTTCTGGCTTTCAAAATATGTAATGAAATATATTAAAAAACAAAACAAACTTCATACACTTATTCTTGAGGGAAATGTTGTCAGGAAAATTGTATTTTTGTTAAGGTATCCCAAATACAGCGTGCTGTACACATTTTTGACATCTGAAAATGTCCCATTTAAAAGCATGGTTAATTTTCAGAATTATCTATCCTAAAAAGGGAAATATTCTATTGGACCTCAATTAATAGTTAACTTATTGTATATTTATCTTGAGAAAACTTAAGTGGAATATTTTTACATTATACACTTCTACTAGTCATTTCTGGCAAAATCATTCCCTTAAACAAGTTACTGAGGCACCAGCAGAGTTGTGAGTGGCAAGGAACTCGCCTTCATATCAGTAGCTTATGTAAATCTCTGTAACTGCAGCTTACTTAAGTATAATCTTCTTAAGCATAAAAGTAAAAAAATACAAGCAAATAAAAGAAAAAGGTGCTTAACATATCTAGAAATGAATGGAAGAGGAAAGGGGCTCTGTAAGCATGGGTCTGTTCACTATTATAAGCATTGTGAATACAAATGCACTTAATGCTTTAACACTGCACTAAAACAGCCTCACAGCTGGAATAAAAATTGAATGATAGATAGATAGATAGATAGATAGATAGATAGATAGATAGATAGAT
>JANRMT010062808.1:44030988-44105193 GCA_026402145.1 Polypterus bichir lapradei
GATAGATAGATAGATAGATAGATAGATAGATAGATAGATAGATAGATAGATAGAACTTTATTTGTCTCTGGGGGAAATTTGGCTTTGACCATCAAAGTCAAGAAGGTAATTGAGAAGGCATGCTATTTTCATTTGGGTCGTGTTATTTGTGTTATTTTTAAAATAAAGAAATGACAAAACAAAAAGAAAGAAAAAAACTTAAGCAGCAAACATTTGTCATTTTTTTTGGCAGTAACTGTATTATACAACAGCACAACAGTCACGTTTTGAAGACTTTGAGAAAAAAACATCTCTGTCCTTGGATGATAAAAGTATCTTCTTTACAATAGTGAAAAGACATAAAACATGAAACTTACTATAGAAAAATAAAAAAGCAGCAAGATAACTGATGACAGGCACTTTCAGAAGTGCTAGGAACAGATAATTAGTTATTTGATAGTAACAGGGTAATGACAACATTTTGACACTAAGCTTATTGATGGATTAGAGAGTGTATCTATCACAAGCACCTGAAAGAGGTTTTGCTCCTTATTGTGTTTTATTCTGGATTCCTCCCATAAGAAACATAGATATTTAGAGTAAAATAAGTAAAACATTTTTGGTATACAACTTTTAATCCAGGTTGATTTGATTTGAAATTAAAGATATAAACACTAGCACTTAATGGAAACACGTTTCCAATATTTATGAAAACAGTTTCATTGCAAGTCTAACAGTACATTAATAGGTTATGCTGACAGCTAGTAAGATTCATTCAGTCCTGAATTGATCCCTTTAAATTGGCTGTTAAGGGCTATCAAAGCGTATATAATTTGCAAAAGAAAACAATAATCACTGATATTTTTGTGTTCCATTATGCCTTGTCACTCTGTAAATTTTGGAGAGCTAACACAATAGACACAACAGATGTCATTCGATCTCCTTGCAAAATTTATAAATAATGAATAACATTTTCATCAAGCACTTTATATCCTAACACAAAGCCACATTTCAGCAGTACATAATTATCCATTTTGCTGAACCAATTTGATCCACATTAGGTGTCAAAGGGTGTCAAAGCCTATTCCAGAAGCAATGTCAACAAGACAGAAACCAGCCCTGAATGGAGTGTCAGTCCATAACTGGGCACATTCACTCCTACACCCATAGCTGGACAATTCAGATGTGTTTTTTAACCTAATGCATTTAATTTTGGAATATGGAAGGAGAATCAACTAGAAATAACTGGAACAACAGCAGAAGAGAATCTAAATACAATCTGCTGGTGCTGTGAAGCAGCAGCACTAACCACTAAGGTTAGTATGTCTTCCAACATACAACTGATTAAAAATAATCGTACATACAGAGTTCCCTTTGTGGTAAACTTTAAAAAGCACTGGTTATGGAATGAATGAAGTAATTTCAGTTTTACAAAGATACTGCTTATTGCAAATTACGCACTTAGGTATTAAGAAGATCAGCAATATTTGCCTTTAACCGAGACTATTTGATGTTATGTTAATAATTATACAAGTTACTGAACAACTTGGCAGTCTATGAAAACTCTGCCATGGGTCTCAAAAGTGAAAGCAAATTAATAAATAGGACTTTAGTTTTTCTAGTTATGGAATGGTTTCATGCTTCTAAGACAGAACTCTGAATAGATTTCTATTAGAACAGAAACAAGATAAGAATATTGTATTTTCTATCTGCAGCCTGTGATTTATAGTTTCATTTAAGGTTTTTTGCATTAAACACCAAGAAGCGGCTTAAACCCCAGAAACAAAAATTTAAGTGATGCTAAAAATGGTGTCACTCAAGAATCAGTGCTAGGGTCACCGCTTTTTTAAAACATGGTGGAATTATAGTTTAGAAATTGTCTGGATGATTGCAGAGGGATCTGGACAAAATACATGCTTAGGAGAATTTTTGGCAGAAGAAATCAAATTTAAGTACATTTAAGGTATTATACAAAAGAAGTAAAAATGTTCTATTTTAATAAATAATGGGAGGTTAGAAATTTGAAAATACAACCTATGAGAAGGAACCTATTAGCCATAATAAAATGATCACTGTCTACATCCAAATGGTTTACAAAAGCCATTATAGAACAAACAAGTCAAAGGAAGTTATGATTAAGCTGTATAATGCACTGGTGGAGCACTGGTACTTTGTGCAGTTTTGGTCTCCAGTCCAGAAAAAAAGACCTATAAGTATTAGAAAAATTCCAAAGAAGAGTAATTAGTCTGATTTCTGACTGCAAGGTATGAATTAAAGCCTGAAGGAATTTAACTTTTTCATTTTAAGCAAACAATGATTAAGAGAAGTCATAACTTAAATTCTTTATAAACATGGAAGCAATTTGTATGGAGGATCTTAGTTATTACTCTAAATTAACTTCAAGAAGTAAATGGGGATAGAGAATGAAACTTGTTAAGGGCAGATTCTGCACAATTCTAAATATGAATATTACATTTACGCAAAAAGCAAGTACAATGCAGCATCAAGGGCAAGTGTGGGACCAAACTGGCATACCCTAACAAAGGAAGTAAACAGAATCTCAATCAGGGATGTATATTCAGAAATATAGAGTATGTTTTAAAACAGATAAGCATAGGACAAAGTGGACATTGCCCATTTTGCTAGGCTTTTAATGGCACACAAGGCCTGTTAAGACAGCAGATTTAACAGGATACATAAATCTAGCTTCATCCCCAACCAGCTTCTTCTTCTTTTGCCTGCTCCTGTTAGATGTTGCCACAGCAGGTCATCTTTTTCCATAGCTTCATCCCCAAATAGCATTTCCTAGAAAATTGCTTAACTGCAGCTCAAAACATTATTCTAATAACAAAGGTGTAAATCAGAGTTGAACGGACATCTCTGCAGAGTCTTTGAGACATCCCAAGTTCTAAAAAAAGCTATTATTATGTTCCTATTGCAGGCTCTTTATCTGTAACTGGAACGGACTTTAATCCAATCAGCAGAAGGCACATATTCCTGCATTAATCTCTTGTTTCTTTTGTACTCTCTGAAACCAGCTTTCTAAAACCTAAAAGTTAAGAAGCCACTCTTTCCCTTTGAGGAACTGAAAGCTGAGATCCAGTCTACCAAAACAGAATTTGGTGCTTGTGACTGAGCCAAGGCTGAAAAGCAGTTAATACTGAAAAAACTTAAGAGCCTAAACTCTTCTTCCAGAAAGACTAATGCATTTTCCGATGAAGCTGCAAAGAACACAATGAAAACCCTATCAGCAAACTGAGGAAGGCAGCATCACATCCACATAAAGGGCCACATGGCAAAGAGAAAGTGCACTCCAGTGCAAGAAAAGATCTCCATTTCAACCCAGAAGAACAGAAACAACTCCACATAACACTGGGCATCACCCTTAAAGACTTGGTATCATAAAACTGTTTAGTTGTGCAAAGATAAATTAGAACTCCAAACAGCCAGTTGACAGCCTTGATTTGTATGTTTCTCTGTCTCATCTGTCTTGCATCCTGTCTTCTATGTCAATATGTATGCAGGTAGTATATTTCTGTAATACTTGCATTTATCATCCATCCATTATCCAACCCACTATATCCTAACTACTGGGTCACGGGGGTCTGCTGGAGCCAATCCCAGACAACACAGGGCGCAAAGCAGGAAACAAACCCCGGACAGGGGGCCAGCCCACCGCAGGGCACACATACACACACACACACACACAGATACCCACACACTAGGGACAATTTAGAATCGCCAATGCACCTAACCTGCATGTCTTTGGACTGTGGGAGGAAACCGGAGCACCTGGACATGCAAACTCCATTCAGGGAGGACTCAGAAAGCGAGCCCGGGTCTCCTAACTGTGAGGCAGCAGCGGTACCCACTGCGCTACCATGCCGCCCTTGCATTTATAAATAAATTATATTATTATGTTTCTTAAAATGATTGTGCTATAGTTAATTTGATCTAAGTCTAATGGACAGAGACCCCCTCGCTTACAAGTAAGGAAGTGGAAGCCTAACCAAATTATTTAATTAACTACTGGCACTGGTGAAAGCAAAACTGAAAATTAATTAACCAAGTTACAGATCTCTCCTCTTCCTACAATACTACAATACAAACCAGTCAGCTTGATAAAGACACAATCAGCACAAGAAGCAGGAGGCTGAAATAAACAGGGCAGCTGATCTGTAGATGCAATAGAGGACTGTTTGCAATGAGCCAGGTGTACAGACAAAAGATAAGCACAATTTGCCTAATGTTATGTTAAAATATGACAAGAAGTATAAATATCTGTTACACCTTTTTACCAAAAACAAAATAATTCACTCAGAATCATTATTTGAACCAAACAAAAGTCAAAACTATTTTTAAATCCGAAATAATTCTTTAGTAGCTCAAACACTTGTTTCTTGCGGAGTCTTTCCATTAGTGGTCTTAAATTCTGGAAACTTTTCAATGCAATTAGAAACCTTATATATCATGGCCTCCATGATATCATGGGTTATATGTTATGTGCATTACATGACTAACACCATACAATACCATAGTGGTCAGATATACTTAATGGAGTGTGCCCATTCAAACAACCACAACACAAAATTACAGCACGATAATTTAGCCCAAAAGTCAACATAAGATTTTCCTTTGAATCGTTTTGCAAGAAATAACTTTCAACAGTGCTCTAGTTCCTGCCAGAATAATTTAGAAAAAGGTATACAAGGTCATATTTATTGTCACAAGTACAGAATAAACTGAAATTCTTCTTTGTTTGTCTAACCAGTATGCAACAAGCCACAATTATCCAGGGCCAAAATAATGAAGCACATGGATAAGTACATAGACATCATAATATGACAATGATACCTGTGGTACATGCACGCCTAACATTCTGACAACAGTGAACTTCCAAATGAGAAGCACAAAAGATACACAAGAACCACCAAAACCAGAAATGCTGCTAGAACAAAAATACTTCAACAGTGCCTAGATGTTATGAGTAACATTAATAAAAAAAATGAGTATAGACCACTGTGTGCCTGTGCACTGAAGCGGATAATTTAATGGTATGTGGCTTTCTCCATTTCTCTAAAATTAAAAGGAGGAAACAATTTTAAGAATAAGTGATTAAGTCCATTCTAGATAACTATACATGTAGGCAAAGAGAAATCCTGTTTATGTGATTGTTACAAAAATTCTATACACTTACCAGACACTTTATTAGGTACACCTGTTCAACTGCTTGCTAATGCAAATATTTAATCAGGCAATCACATGGCAGCAACTCAATACTTTCAGGAATGTAGACACTGTCAAGACAACCTGATGAAATTCAAAGCGAGCACCAGAATGGGGACGAAAAGTGATTTAGATGACTTTGAACATGGCATGATTGTTGGTACATTATGGACTGGTCTGAGTATTTCAGAAACTGATCTACGGGCTTTTCATGCACAACCATCTCTAGGGTTACAGAGAATTGTCTACAAAAGAGAAAATATCCAGTGAACAGCTGTTGTCCTGGCGAAAATGCTTTGTAAATGCCAGAGGTCAGAGGAGAATGACCAGACTAGTTTGAGCTGACAGAAAGGCAACAGTAACTGAAATAACCACTTGTTACAACCAAGGCATGCAGAAGACCATCTCTGAAGGCACAACACGTCAAACCTTGACACAGATAGGCTACTGCAGCAGGAGACCATACTGGGTGCCACTCTTGTTAGCTAAGAACAGGCAACTGAGGATATAAATCGAACGGGATCACCAAAATTGGACAACAAAGATTGGAAAAATGTTGCCTGGTCTGATGAGTCTCGATTTCTGCTGCAACATTCTGATGGTAGGGTTAGAATTTATTGTCAACAACATGAAAGCATGGATCCATCCTGCCTTGTTTTAACAGTTCGCAGGCTGGTGGTGGTAGTGTAATGGTGTGGGGGATGTTTTCTTGGCACACTTTGTACCCCTTAGTACCAACTGAGTGTCGTTTAAATGCCACAGGCTACCTGAGAATTGCTGCTGACCATGTCCATCCTGGAGGAATGTTTCTAGTACCTTGTTGAATCTATGTCACAAAGAATTACAGCAGTTCTGAGTGCAAAAGGGGGTCCAACCCAGTACCAGCAAGGTGTACTTAATAAAGTGGCTGGTGAGTATATATAAACACTAAAAAAAATATTTTTTACTTCCTTGCTGTCATTCTGATGCATTCTTAATTACTGAAATAAAATTTATTTTGACAATAATATATACATATATAATATGTATATTTGCTTCAAGGTTCCATACTCACTTAAGTTTAATACAGCTTCATTACAGTTCTAGTGCCTGAAGAGTTTAATCAATAAATTAATTTTCCACCCTTGGTTTCTTAGCAGGAAAAAATCTATGTTGTTCTCATTAGTAACTCTAGACTTTTTTCTAATTTAACAGTATAACAGGAGCCTTTAATATCTCAGACTTTTAAATTACCTCAGCAGTCACATTTACTATCAGGCAACTATATAAAAATATTAAGATGAAGGTTACCTATTTTAAAAACCAATGCAAAGCAATTTGAGTTTTTTCTAAACCTTTTTATATATTGAATCATCCATTCATTCATTAATCTTCTCAACCCATTCTAATTCCAGTTCATTTCAATTTAGGGTCAATGTCCAAGGAGAAATACAACTGGAAGCAGACGTCAGTCTATACTTTGGCTATCTATTTCTTACCCATGCAAATTATAATGATGAAAGTAAAAATATTGTTTTGCACTTCATTGGGATACCAAGGCGTTCCCAGGAAAGCTGAGTGTTATAATCTCTCCAACATGCCCTGGCACTTCCCCTAGGTCTCCTGTCGGTTGGACATGCTTGATACACCTCTCTGGGGAGACGTCCAAGAGGCGTCCTAATCAAGTGTCTGAACCACCTCAACTGGCTCCTTTAGATGCGGAGCAACAGTAACTTTACTTTAAATTCCTTCCAAATGTTTGTACTCCTCACCCTATGTTTAAGGCTGAGCCCAGATGCCCTACAAAGGAAACACATTTCTGCCACTTGTATCCACAATCTAGTTCTTTTGATCACTATCCACAGCTTGTGACCAAAGGTGAGGGTACGAACGTAGATCGACCAATAAATTAAGACCTTTGCCTTTCAGCTCAGCTCTCTGTTCACTATGACTCACAGGTACAACATCCATATGACTACAAATGTTGCTCCACTCTGCCTGTCCATCTCCAGCTCCATCACTTCTAAACATGATTCCAAGATACTTAAACTCCTACACTTGAAGTAGCGCCACAATCCTAATCTGGAGAAGGTGCTCCACTCTTTTCCAACTGAGAACCATGACCTCAGATTTGGAGGTGCTGATCCTCATTCCTGCCTCTTCACACTCAGCTCTAAACTGCCCTAGAGCATGTCTAAGGTCACAACCCAACAAAGCCAGCAGGACCACATCAACCACAAAAAAAAAAAATATGTGATGCTGAGGTGTCCTCCATTCCAAGGCTACATGTATAAATTCTGTCCATAAAAATTATAAAGAGAATTGGTGACAACGGGCAGCACTGCTATGGTCCCACACCCATGAGGAATGAGCCTGACTTACTGCCAGGACTGCTAACCAAGCAGGACTGGTACCAGATTCTCCCCAAGTACCCAAAGTATAGGGTGTAGTAACACAGACTGTTTCAGCTGTGCTTTAAGACAAACAGAGGGTTTTTTTATTTTTTTTTATATTTTTTTTTTTATTAATTTTACTGCAATCCATACAAATCAATCAAGTTTTTACAAAAAGAAAAATTGAGTTAAGGACAAATCGATCCCCACCCCTGAGAGAGAGAGCAAGGCAAACGGTGTGAAATTTAAGGCTTGTAACCATACCTAAATTAATAAATACTCTGTGTTTTATGAGCTTATTTTAAAATATTACTGATTAGATCCTGCCATGTTTTGAAAAAAGTCTGTACGGATCCTCTAACTGATTGATTTTTTCCAATTTCAAATAGTATAACACATCGGTTTCCCACTGACTTAAAAGAGGAGAGTTTGGGTTCTTCCATTTTAGCATAATAAGTCTGCGTGCCAGAAGTGTAGTGAATGCAATCACAAGTTGTTTGTCTTTCTTCACTTTAAACCCATCTGGAAGAACCCCAAACACAGCTGTTAATGGGTTAGGAGGGATTGTGACACCAAGGCTGTCTGAAAGGTAATTAAAAATTTTGGTCCAGAATAATGTTAATTTGGTGCAAGCCCAGAACATGTGACCCAGTGAGGCTGGGACTTGGTTGCAGCGTTCGCAGGTTGGATCTTGCCCTGGAAACATTTTGGAGAGTTTTAGATGAGACAGATGTGCTCGATATCTAATTTTGAGTTGTATAATTGTATGCTTTGCGCATATGGAGCTCGAATGAATTCTCTGCATTGCTACTTTCCACTCCTTTTCTGATGTATTAATTGAGAGATCTTTCTCCCAGTGTCCTCTTGGATCTTTATAAGGGACGGATTGTAAAATGATTTTATATATTGTAGAGATGGTGTCTAAGTCCTTGAGATTGAGCAATATTTTTTCCAGCATGGATGAGGGTGCAAGATGAGGAAAATCTGGAAGGTTCAATTTAACAAAGTTCCCGATTTGAAGATAGTGAAAGAAATGTGTAGCTGGAATGTTAAATTTGGAATGTAATTGTTCATAGGATGCAAAGACGTTGTCTATATAAAGTTCTCTTGCAGAGGTGCCACAGATAGAAGCTTCTCCGTCTTAAAATGCTTTCTACATTGGTTCCATATTCTAAGTGAGTGAAGCACAATTGGGTTATTAGTATATTGCCGATAACGTCTGTTTATTGGAGCACAGAGCAGGGAATACAAAGAAGTACTGCAGGATTTTACTTCTATTGCGGACCAAGCCCGTATATGTTCTTCTATTTGTGTCCAGGTTCTTATCGCCTGTATATTTGCTGCCCAGTAATAAAAGTGGAAGTTAGGTAGAGCCATGCCGCCTTCTGCCTTTTGTCTTTGTAGGGTCGCTCTTTGGATGCGTGGATGTTTTGAATTCCAAATAAATGAGGTTATTGTTAAATCTAATTGCTTAAAGAATGATTTATTGATGTATATTGGAATGTTTTGGAATAAAAAAGGAGCTTAGGAAGAATATTCATCTTAACAGTGTTAATTCTTCCAGCTAGTGTGAGATGAAGGGTTGACCATTTATGCAAGTCTTGCTTAATTTTTTCCATGAAGACGGCGAAATTTTGTTGATAAAGAGCTTTATGTTTACTTGTGATGTTTACCCCGAGGTATTTAAACTGTTCTGCAATGATAAAAGGTAGGGTGTCTAATCTAATATTATATGCTTCAGAATTCACTGGAAAGAGTAAACCTTTATTCAGATTAATTCTGAGACCAGAGATCTTTTGAAATTCTGTGAGTGCTGTTAAGACTGCAGGCACAGAAGTTTCTGGGTCTGATATATACAGTACCATATCATCTGCATATAATGAAATTTTCTGTTCCAGTCCTTCTCTGATAATCCCCTTTATCTGATCAGTATTTCGACAATGTATTGCCAGTGGTTCAATGGCAATTGCAAACAGTAGCAGTGACAAGGGGCATCCTTGTCTAGTAACGCGTTCTAGTTTAAAGTAGTCTGAGCAAGTGTTGTTGATGCAAACTGAAGCTTCTGGGTTAGTATACAGTAATTTGATCCATGCACAAATGTTCGGGCCAAACTCAAACTTCTCCAATGTAGTGAAAAGGTATTTCCATTCAATCATGTCAAATGCTTTTTCTGCATCCAATGATAATAATATTTCTGGGGTGTTTGATTTAGTTGGTGAGTATATTACATTAAACAGGTGTCGAAGATTTGAAGATAAGTGTCGGCCCCTAATAAACCCAGTTTGATCTTGTGATATTGCCGAGGGGAGCACTTTCTCCATCCTTCTAGCTATGATTTTAGAGAGTATTTTAACGTCATTATTCAGAAGTGAAATTGGTCTGTATGATGCACATTGTAATAAGTCCTTGTTTTGTTTTGGAAAAACAGTGATTAGTGCTTGGCGAAAAGTTTGAGGGAGAATTTGGTTATATCTGGCTTCTGTAAATGTTGCTAATAGGAGGGAAGCTAGATGAGCGGAGAATTTCTTGTAAAATTCTGCAGGGTAGCCATCAGGACCTGCTGCTTTCCCGCCTTGGAGTGACGTTATAGCATCTAGTAATTCTGATAACGCCAGAGGTTTATCAAGTTCCTCCGCACTAAAAGTGTCTATTTGTGGTATTTGTAATGTATCCAGAAATGAATTAGATTGTGTATTGTCTTCTTTAAACTCAGTAGTATATAGGGATTTATAGTAGTCTCTGAAAGTGTGCATTATATTTTTGTGGTCAACGATTCTATCTCCGTTTGCATTGGTGACAGAGGGTTTTTTAAGTAATTAACAGATGTTGGGACAACTGTGCAAGTTGTTTGCTTCAAATTGCAAGGGTTAATTTAATTTAATCGCTGCTGAACATCTATAGGTTATGACTGATTAGTAGTTTGTAATATTATGAAATTTCCTTTTTCAGTTTTTGCTAACCGAAAGTTTAAATGTAAATCTCTGCAGTTTACTGCTTAACTTTTCACCATTTTAGGTCATTCATTACATTTCAACTGATTAAATCTAAAGAAAAACTGGAAAAACTGAGGTGTTCTAAAACTTTTGACTGGTAGTGCATATACTGTTTATTTTTTTCTTATTGCTAGTTTGTGGCCATTTTTTTTATTTTCTTTATTGTTACTGTTCTATTTGCCTATTTTGTTGTTTGAGGCATGGTGATGCAGTGGTTAGTACTGCTGCTTCACAGCTCAGATCACATTATAAAATAATTAGTCCACCATAGTTGGTAGACGGTTCCCTAGCCCTTAGGATCATTTAAAACACCATTGTATCATTATAAGCCACTCAAAACTAGTTCAGTTCCTCCTTCTCCACTGGCATCAATGCTATTTGTGGACTTTGACGAATTTCACAAACATTTTCTGATTCCGTGAAGTCACACCAAAGCAAGCTGTACAGAGTCTGAACATCACTAGTTGTGAATTTGAATCTCACGTTCAGGATCCATGAAACACAATTTGCAATTTTTTTCATCTCTTTTTGCAGTTGAAAGTAACTGTACTCCAATACCACTATGGTCTTCAAAATAAGCTTACTAAAGTTTCTTTGCTTGATTCCTACACACGGTACATTGCTCAGGAGCTGACTCCAAGGCTTTCCATAATGTCTGCTCTGTGCATGGCATTATTATTTGATAGCACATACTGTTGCAAGCAGGTAATTTCACAAATGCAAATTGCTAAAAGCAATTTTACAAACCTACTAACAGATAACATGTCTTTGCAAGAAATTAAATATTTTGACATCCAGCATCTAAGTTGATATTAATAATTTGTGCAGAACATGTCACAGCAAAATCACTTTACTTTAAACTTGCTCTCTTATTGGTATTTGATCAATGGTCCTAAAAGCTTTCAGTAAAAAGGTTTATAGCCAAACCATTTCTTGGTGCAAATATTTTTAATATTAATGTTTTTCATTAACACATGTACTAGATTAGTTGGGTTCATAGTCACACCTAGATTTATATGGCTGTTGTGTGCATCACTATTGACAATTCAACCCACTCTATTCCTGTAACATCCCCTTAACTTTATTCTTTATATCCACACCTTGAAACTAATTAAATTACTGATCTTGATTCTGCAGATATAGTTTTTTTTTTTTCTCTAGCTTACCTGGATTTTTTTTTGTTTTTTCTGTCCTCTTTGCAATCTGACCTTACTTTATTCTGTTATTTAGTTTTGCCAAATCTTATTTTTCTTTCATGCAACCTTTTCTTTCTTCATCTTGTAAAGTACTTTGAGATACACCATTTGTATAAAAATGTGCTGTTTAAAAAATGTTGTTGTCGTTTTTCTACATGACAGAAAAAGATCAATCGAAGTCAAGAAATATAATTCATATAAGTTTGGTTACATGATTTTTTTCTATTGGAGAGAAAAATCTCAAGCTTGAGTAAATGTGTGTTTTGTTTTGTATATTATTGTCCTTTGCTTTTATACTTCTATACATATAGTGGCCACCAGGGGGCGATGCAGCTCCCTGAACTCCCAACACAAAGGCTCAGACACAGGTTTGTAAGTAAAACAAAGGATTTTTACTGTGTGAAATTCTTTATAGTCAAGTGTTTCCCATAGCACAACCACAGCACACAGCAATACTCTGCTTTTTCAGCTCTTTGGTCTTCTTCTCTGCTGCTCCTGTCGCAAGTTTTGTCCTTTTCCTCCTGACTCTGGTTCTCAGACTGAAGCAGGGCAGCTCCTTTTAAGTTACACCCAGGAGCACTTCTGGTGCCCTGAAGCTGTGGCTTGGAAGTTCGATATAACACGGCTCACCAATCCTACACCCCCTGGTAACACCCATGGAACCCAACTTGGCTGAGCTGACAACCTCTAATTCTCAAGATGCATTGTGGGAACTCGTGGTGACACCGCAACCCAGGGGGGCTGCCATCTAGTATTCTGGGGGAAACAATGTCCTGTACAAACTGCCTCCACCTGTCCTTCCATGCTGTGGGTGTCCCGTCCGTGCAAAGTTCCTAGCACAGTTCTGACCAGGTTACCAGCCTCCACAGGACATCCCTCACAATATATAGTATATATCTATATATACTTGCATATATCTAATAATAATAATAATAATAATAATAATAATAATAATAATAATATATCTATTTTCTTTATGTTTTGAATGAACTGTATTTGTTTTATTGCAGCAAGCATGTTTGGGTTATTTGTTTAAAAATAGTTTACCCCCACTGTCCAAACCACAAACAGAGAAAGTGAAAGATCATACTTCAGGGGTCCCAGCAGGAAGATGAAACAGCAGTTCCTCACACATCCTATACCCTCTTTCCATGAATGCAATCTATTGTTTGTTACTGACTTTTGTGTAATGAAATGGTTGGACATGTTAATAACGCTCAAAATGCAGGTTACAATAACCCAACAAACATAACCTACCTTGTTTTTAATATACAGTATGTTAATTTTTGTATTTAAAATCTAATATCTACGTCAATGAAATTAAAAAATTTTGAAAACATAAACTTCTAAATCCTTTTTGTAGTTTGTTTTCCGCTGATGTGCACTGCATATTTTTACATATCTTACTACCTGCAATATATTTGTAGTAAATTGCATTTTTCAAGAATTTGTCCAAGTTTCAAAATTGTGCAAATCTTTTTGAATTGTTTGTGCTGTTGTCAATTTCAAATTTCTGAGGTTCAAGTACCACTACTATACCTGAAATTGGGTTACTTGTGTAAATTAGAAAAGTACTTATGTCTACATTGCAGTGGACTGTCACCTCTTCCAGAGTTTGTTCTTGCCTAGATACCTGAATAGACTCTGGCCCACATAACCCTAAACTGGATTAACCAGTATTGACAATATACAGGCAGCCGAATTTATGTATTTACTGTATAATAAATTATTGTAGATGCCAACTTAAAAATTATCTTAACAAATTGTGTGATTAATCCTTCCTAAATTAAACACATGCTGCCTGATATTTAGATGATTATTTTTACGTAAAGTAGCATTCTAATGTATTTCTAAATATAGCTACACTACAATACGTAGGTGTTAGACATATTTTATGGATCTATCCTATTTATATTAAAGGTAAGCAAACATATTGTCTGCACTACAACAGTTAGTGTAGAAAAATTGAGGAAATGACAAAAACAAAGAAAAATATCAAATAAGACGTGGAAAACTTAAAACCATAATAAGGAAAGCATGCAAACCACTCCTAAAAGTTGAGAAAAATTAATTGGTTAAAACACAGAAAATATTATGGGCCTGTCTTGACCTAATTCCCGTGCTATTCAGGTTTCTGATATTTTTACAGATATCTAAACAGGATCAAGTTTCAAATTGCTTTACAACAGCTGCTATAAAACGTTTTCCAAAGAAATGCATTGTATGCTGCCTCAATGACTACAGGCCTGTTTCTTAGAATAATGATATTTCCCATCTAACACATCCCTGGACTCTAACCAGTTTATTTACAAGGCAAATACATCAAAGTAGGACTTTGTATTCCTGGGGCTCAATGACATTTTTCAATATCTAGCACATCTTGACCTAAAGAGTCTTCTGGAGTAATTCAATTAATGTCTGTGCATGTCTGTGTTAATTTCTTTATCTTAAGGATGCCTTTACAAAGTAAATTGGAAAAGAGAGAATGTAACCAGGAAGTGAGAAAAACAAACACATGTGAGAGGTCAAAAAAGTAGGATGCTGGAAGAAAATCAAATGACTTAATCCAAAAAGCAAAAACAAGTAGTAAAGTCAAAGAGAAAGCAAAAAGATTACTAGTTGGGTTTTGTTAATTTGGATCATTAAGTACTTTCAGTTTTGACCTTTGCCTGTTACCTAAGAATAATTCTTTTTAGCTCATCTCCTGATCCAACATATTTTTCCTCAATATAGCAAAACAATGATGCTGTGATATTATCATCTATTCCAACATTTGCTTTCCTTCTTTTCAACTGTCACATACTGTACGCTACTTTCATGGCTGAATTTGGAATGCCACAAAAATGTTAATAAGCATTTTAGTCCATAAACAGTCATGAATAAAAGGTGATCCTGAACACACAACCTGCCAATATAAATCACAAGTATAATTTAATAGGTTAAATTCTAATGTATTATGAATTTAAATTTTCTTAAAATTTTTTGTGTATTTCTGAGATGCTTCCTTAAGGATATACATTTAGCTAGGGGTATATAAAACCAAGGGCTTAGAATCTGATCTTTGTTTGCTTCTAGAAAGTGTTATTGTAAAGTTGAATATTTTTTACTGTCTTTCCTGCGACACTATTTTGTGCAAAGTTGTTGACACATTGATAGGAATACAACCATTTAGTTAATGGCTGTGACATCACAAGGTTGTGTGCATGAAGGTTATGAAGAGCACTTCCTATCTATCCGAGTTTGCGGAATAACAACAAAAGTATTGCATATGTTTATTTAGTTACTGCTCCTGGCATACCACCTCTATTCTATGGACAGTATTTTCAACTATGATTTAGGGTTTTTGATTAAACTTGGACAATTTTATTGAACTGATGGCTACGATTCTTTCTTTGTTTTTTTGTCTGATGTCTCTTCTTCTGGTCTTTTATTTAAATAATTCTCTGTCAGAATGGTATGATTTCCTTGAATAGAAAGGGATTCTGTATTAGCTGCAGCTCGATAAATAAAGTACATTATATTCATTGCATGCAAAGTTGTGTTTATGTGATTATTTCTGGGGAAGGGGGTCCTTAGCTTTCATCAGGTTCTTAAAGGGGTCTGTGACTCAAAAAAGGTTAAGAATCACTGGTTTAAATGGTCCCCTACATGAAAGAATGATGAAAAGGCTGTGTGTTATGATTCTAGAAAACAAAAACATATTAATTCATCTTATCAATTTAGAAGAAATTTAAATTAATAACTTTTACATTGTTATCTAGCACATAAATATTTATTTGTTACCGAAGATGCCAGGGAGCAAGGTGCCATTTTTAGCTATCAACTAATTTAAAGGATGCTCATATTTATTATAAAGAAGAATTCATACTTTAAAGTGGTAGCCATGCTCAAACAGAGTTTTGTGAATGATTTATATTTTTGGATTATGCAATACAACAAATAGATAGGATTGAAGCCTACCTTGCAGCACTGGATACAATCCTTGGCAGAGTGCAAATCCATCGCAGGGCCCACTCATACAACACATTCACATACGACCAATTTAAAATTGACATTTAATCTAATCATTTTGGGATGTGGATGGAAAGCTCACACACACATGGGATGTGCATGCAACTTCTATACCAAGCACAACAAGTTATAGAACATAAATCTAGGGTGCTGTATACATCAGCCCTTTTTCCTTCACCATACCTATTCAATACAAATACAGTTAAAACAGAAATTTTGTTTCCATGTTGAGGAGCAATTGCATCCCACCTAAGCGTTCAGTGCATAGTGTACCGTGCAAATATAAGTTGTGTTCTTAATGTGAACTTTTCTTTCTCATCCATTTAGTCTATAGAAGATCCTACAATCCCTGTTTCAGCCTTGACCCTACCTTGAACTGCAAGCCAAAATGAAATATGCTAACTGCAAAGCAAAGCAGAAAGCTAAAACCTGCTGACTGAAGAAGTAAACACTACAGTATATAACAGCAGTATAACATCACAATTTGTATTAGTGGAATTCTTTTATGATTATTCATAAGCACATTTTATAAAGAGAAATATTCCCTAATGAAAGCAATTATTAAGAACATTGTTTACAGAGGTACAGTGAAATTGTAACAGAGTGTGATGTATTTTGCAACTACCATACAAAAATGTTTTTAGAAAAAATTTTCAGAAGATACAGCTTTGCAGTGCAAATCATACAAATCATATGACCAGTCACAGACCTATTTTTTTTTTAAATCTGTTAGTTATAGTATATTGGATGAGAGTGCTGGAGAAAAAATCAAATAATTATACCAAATTCAACCAAGAATCCCCAATGTTTTTATAAATGTTTCACCATAAAAAATCTCATCCTTGGTTACAAACGACAAGTTTATTGCCAATTTCTTAGAAAGGAATGTGTTTCAGCTCTTGAGGAGATTTGCTGAAGCAGAGTACACTATTCATACAGGGAAAGTTAATCGAAAAGAATGGAGTATATAGTGTGCAGCAGATGTTGGTGACACTGACTAAAGTGCAATGCCAGCTATCCCTAAAAATGTATACATTTTATTGAATCCTCCATCTGGCATTTTAAAATTATACTGAAATATTGCTTTATAAACTGTGGTGGACGGCTGGGAACCTTGCCTAGCTGGGACGCCTGGAGACTGGAAGAGAAACAGTATCTCCCCCGGGACACAGGAGGGCAGTCGCCCTAGTTGACATTAGGGCCGCAGGAGCCAAGCATGGAGACTCACCCCTGTGGAGGCCCGTGGCCACCGATAGGGGGTGCCTGGACCATCTTAGAGCTCTGGACTGCAGCACTTCCGGAACACCAGGATGATCATCAGAGAGCACCTAGTGCACATCTGGGTGCAACATAAAAGGCGCCACCACACTCCATTCAGAGAGCTTGAGTCAGGAGGTGATGGACAGAGATTTGTGAGTGGAGGAGTAAAGGTTGCAGGAGAAGAGAGGAAAAGAGACAAAGAGAGAGCAAAAGGAATGAGCTTTGATTGGTGATTTGTGCATTGTGTGGTGCTGTAAAGCCTTAAAAATTATATCTTTTTTAACTCATAACCTACTCTAATGTTGCTTTGGCTCTCTTTTTTGTATCATTTTTCTACAAAAGGATGAATCTTCTCCAAAGTTTCTGTTTTTAATAGGCCTAAACTTTCCATTACTATAATCCATGTATCTTTTCATGAGCTTTAAAATAGCTAACCAGTCCCTGCTGATAGGAAGCATCCCCATAGCATAATGTTGTTTCTTGGGACAAAGACAGTGATGTTTTAATCTAAAATAAGGTGTTGAACTATGGTCAAAAAGCTCAACGTAAGTATCATTTGATCATAATATCTTGCTCAAAATGATTTTGTTCACTGCTGTGCTTTCTGGAAAACTCTGAACAGGCCGTAAAATAATTCATTTTTTGGCTATGCCCTGTTTAAATCAGTTTAATGTGATGATCTCTATACAAGTAAAGTCAATTGTTTAAATCTCTTACAGCATATATTTAACATATGTATTTAATTTTAATAAACATTTACAAGTACTTTCACCCAAAACAAATCTGTAAACAAAACAGACACTCCTTCCACAATTTAGTCTTTAGTATCAACCTTCAAGGTGCCTTAAGCCAATGTCACATTACATCTGGTCGTGGGGTATGTTACATTTGCTGACCGCATATACATATATATACAGTATATATATATATACAGGTTTAAATGTGTTTCTTAGCCAGACCAGGCGTTGGCCCTGTCCTGTGATATTTTCTTTTGTTGTGTGATATTGTGTTTTGTTGACGTTGATGGAAATGTGCAAGCTGAGTTTGTACCCAGGAACACTGCAGTGAACTCTGAACATTATAAGGGATTATTTAATTATATTTCATTACCAGTTCACTAAATAATCAATTTCATTTTCACAAAATATAACAGCAGTAAACTGAAAAACACTAAAGCAGGCCTTTTGAAAGCTGCAGCTCACTGTGAAGTTTTCAAAGAAAATCTCAAAATCTTTCACCCTAACTTGCAGATTTATTTCAGTTTGTAAACAAGTGTAATTCCAGACTGTAGTGGACTCTGGAGGTTCTTAAGATTAATGTTTTGAAATATAATGCTAGTGTACTTTAGACACTACTGGCAGCCTTCACATGTCTCTTACTCTTTCTCTGGGTTAGGTTACATGAATCAGGGTCCACATTTGCTTAAGCTATTTAATTTTTAACCCTTTAACTGTAATAATAAAAGTCTCAATTATTAGAATGATAGAATAAATTCATTCTTCTTGTAAGACAATAATTAGTATCTCTCTACAAAGTAACATTGAAAACAAGTGGGGTGGAGATCCTACATCAACAACACCAATTTATTTTTCGTATAGGCCAAAATCACACAAGGAATGCCTCATTGTGCTTTTACTAGCCCTGTTTTTGACATACTTTCCAGTTACTATCAATGTGTTTGACACATCTCTTTATGTCACTATTAAAAGTGGTGTTACCGTTGTCCTGATGTCCAAATTTAGTGCAAACTGTTAAAGCTACCAGAGCTTCTGAATACAGTAAAACTCCAAGACAATTGCTTTTAGCTGAGAATAACTTTGAGGGCTAATCTTAATGCTTTCCATAATGCAAATCAAATTTATTATTGGAATACATCAATACGGGCTGAACATTAACAGTTTAGGTCTCTGGAGTAAATAGTGAATTGAGGAAGAATGCTCTTCAATAAAACATCTTAAAAATGTACTAACACCCACATTTACAATAGCTCTACTGTTCAAAACATAATTATTGTGCTCTTTCAAAAGCATGAAATGGCCTGGTCAATCCTGGTCAAAGGTTTAACTATGTTCCATAGTCTCAGTGCATGCCTGGGATGTACTACAGACAAATCTATGAGGCTAATTTACTACTGTGTCTTCAGAAACATTCCTGTCATATTCAGTCATGCTTTTTCTGCCAGTTACAGCACATCTGTACAACAGTCTGTTATGAGAGCTATTTATTTGGCAATTTGTGTCTTTTCTATGTGTTTCCTTTACATTCACCTGCAATACTTACCACATATTCATTGTAAGCTTTAGAATTGTTAAAATGTCTTTGACACACCCAAGTGATCAGTGGGGTTCAGTTTTTGTGGGGGACAAACAGAAGCAATACTTATCTATTATATAGTACCTTTCGCATCTATTTATTATATAGTACCTTTCAAATCTATTTATTATAGAGTGCCTTTAATTTCTATGTAGTCATTCCACATGCTCTTGTGGTCTCCATTATAGTGCCAATGTACATCTTGGCCTGTCCAGTACCAGACCCATAGGAAAAATCCAGGCTAAAATGTATTATACCTTTTCCACCATGATGCCCAATCTGAAGCCATCTTTCCCATTTATAATGTGCTTCAAAACTTCAGTCCATGACATCCACAGTCCCCTTATTCTTCCCATAACTTGCCCTATACATGTGGAAAGGAACAGGTGCACCCAACACCCAAATTCTATACTACACCTACCACTAAATTACCCAGTCCTCTGCCAACTTGCCCAGTTCCCCATTCTGCCAAAACCCACACTATAATGTCTGCACCCTAACTTCCATAATTTTCCATAAATGTGTACATCCATCTCTTCTATTAAACATCCATAGCATAAGTCATATCCAAATCATATTCTGCCTCTACTAGTAGATTGCCTAGTCCTTGGCCATTTCCACTGTATTCCATAAATCCATAGCATACAATCACTAGTCCTCTGATTTTTCTGAAGTATTGCATCCCAATTTATTATTTACCACACCCATAGAGTCATTCCCACACTAATTTTATTCTACACTTGCTGCCAGTCTGCCTGGTCCTATGCTAGTTTGGCAGGCTTATCTCATCTGGTTATAAATTCACATTGTAAGATCCACAGACCCCCACATCTTAAAACATAACTCACCCTCCAAACTGTCTTAACAAGTCCAACTAAATCTTAAATATAAACTAAATCTTGAATATAAATTTTACCCACCTTTCCTTCAGGTCTGAAAATTTCTCTTGTTACTTTCTGATTAAATGGAGTCATATCACTAAGCCTACCAAAAAAATTAGCCTCATACTATTGTCTATATCAGTGTTTCCCAACGTTTTTTCTATAGTGGCACATTTTTTGTAAAGAAAATTATCCTAAGGCACGACATTATCTTACTAACTACAAACACATTAGATCTCATTGATTTGCTCAACTGCCCAAAGAGAAGCTTGTGAAAAAACGAGCTCTGAGATGATCATTTGCAGACATGGCATTTAGTGAGCACTTTGTTGGTATCTCCAAGCTGCTTTGCCCTTTTGCACACTCCTCTCTGCCTCAGAAGAAACTTGTATGCCCACAATCCATCAGCACTATGAGGCTTGCTGGGGACCACACATCCATAGCAGATGGATTCTAGCAGCCTAGAGACAATTCTGAAGTGCTTAAAGTGTTGTGTCTACAACATAGTGATCACGTAGCTGCTTTTATGCCAGCTTCTATAGGTAGACCTGTCCTCCTCAGACAGGTCTCAACAACCTGCAGAGCTTGTCCATCTTAGGTTCAGACCCAAGTGAGCTATACTATTATTTCTACAGCACACCTGAGTAGCTCTTACAGTACACCACTGTGCAGCAGCACACTACACTGGTTGAAAAACACTACTGTAGATGACTGCAGCTACTTTAATGCCACTTGCAGTTTTCAGATAAATGTCTTAGGTCTCATAACCCCATAGTTGTTCACAACATTTCAGCACTTGGTAAGAGCAAACAGGGAAAGCAAAAAGATATTACTTACACCATATGAAGTTACCCAACTTCATTTGTCATAGCAAGAGCGGAAAACGTCCGTGTAAGCTCATCTTTGATCACTTGACTGCTGCTGAATTTTTAAGTCAGGTCAGTCCAGTCCAAGCTCCTTTACCTTCTTTTTTTTCAAGTGAACGATTTATAGAGGGGTAATTCGTTAAAGAAAAAAACTGAATTTTCTTTGACTTCTGAATTTCCACCTGAAGTTGCCATTTCCGTAAAGTCTTGCTAGCTCACCTGTAGTTATGTTAATGTTGAGTGTGAATTGTGAACCACTGACATGAACGTGAAACAGTTTGTTGACAACTGTCCGATCACATTAAATTAAAAAAAACCTAGAACAATACTAATTTGCCACTAATAAATGTGGGAGTATCTGGGACACAAAGAGCTGCATCCCCAGCAACCAATTAACAGGCAGTCTCAGGTTACCTGCTTGTCAAAAGATCAAGCACTTGCATGCAATCTCATTTGGCTGTCGCCCTTCACTCAGGAAATATAGGTATTCACACAGAAATTAAACACATACAAGTTGGAACCAATTTTTAATGGATGTTGACATGCACTGACACCAGGAACGTTGTGCAAATAAACACATTTCATGATTATTTTATACAAAATAAGAGTTTTTAAAATATTTTGGGAGGGTGGGCACCACAATGCCCACATTACAAAATGCCTCTGGTTGAATTTTTACCATTCAGTCATCATTTATGAGAGGACATGGAAGTGGTGCAAATGTACAATTACCTGGGGGTTCACATGAACAGCTCACTGGATAGAACCTGACAACACAATGGTTCTCTACAAGAAGGGTTAGATTAGACTAAAATGTATTATTATTATTTGTTAAGGAGACTCGGGTCGTTTGATGAGTGCAGCAAAATGCTGAAAATGTTTTACCAATCCAGAGTAGCCAGTGTAATGTTCTACACTCCAGTCTCTTGGGGAAGCAATCTGAGCTCAAAAGGAGCACAATGCCTGAACAAACTTATCAGGAAAGCCTGCTCCATCACCTGGATACACTGGCAGCTGTTGTGGAAAAGAGGATGATGGCAGAATTGGATGCCATCATGAAAAATCTCCTCCATCCCCTCCAGAAGACACTCTCTCCTGGAGTCTGCTAAGAAACACTTACGGGTGTCTTTTCTGTCCACTGCTATCAGACAATTTAATGTTTCCACCCGATATACTTGTGGTGTATTTTTATTTATTTATTATTTAACAAATGATTGATTGATTGTATTACCTGTTCTGTGACTCTGCATCCTTGTTTTTAACATTTTGCTGCTATATGCATCTGAAATTCCTAATGAGATTAATAAAATTTATCTAATCTAATCTAATCTAATGTAATTCACAAAGGTAGGCCTAAAAACAGCAAACTTTGAGAAACAGATATTTTTCACTTAACTATTATTATAAAACATTATAAGCTTGCCAAATATTTAATGTCAGGTGAATTCTACATGACAGCAATAAATGGCTGATGACAGTACAGTAATATTTCAGTTAACAAAGTAAATGCATTCCATAACTTCAGTTCTTATAAAAACTTCATTATTGAGGGTTGATGTATCATAGGGATATTATGGATACATAGTTTAACAGTGGAGGATTAAAGGAGCAATGGTTTAGCACTACAGTGCTACAGTGGTAGAGGCAGTTGCCTTTAAAAACACCATTATTTATTCAGCAGTCAAAACTTCCATCTCCTTCTTTGGCTGCCCTCCCACACCACTGCTGCTGCCCCAGTTTTCCATGGCTCTTTCAATGCTCCCTTCATGTGGCTTAACGAACTCTGATTATATACTTCCTACACAATTACGCTTCCAGGTACACCTCACACCTCAGTTGGTGTCACAGGCAGAACCATATGCCTCACTTTCCCCAACTTCATGAGCCAATCAAAGCTGAGATCCTTAAAGGCAATGTCAAATTATATGACTTTTCCAGTAATTTTTCACTTGTTTAACTCATTGACCTGTACATAATCTTAGAGTGTTGGGGGCAGATACTACACACTTTCATGACCCCTAGTCATGTAGTGTGATATAGGTAGTGATTACGTCCAAATAGTCTGTCTTCTACAATCTGCAAATAGTCTTCTACAATCTGCACTGGCTCTCCTCATGCCCAGATGCTAAACCCAATGATTCTATTACATTATATACTGTATATATTCTCTCCAGCTTCTACCCTCTTTATAACCTGCATTTTAGATCATACAGCTATTAATTAACATTTGTGTGACATATTTAGCAAACAATATTTTATTAGTTTACAAAAATATTAAATTACTACAGTGAAGGTGAAATAACTAAGCATTAATGAGAAATAACTTTGCATTCTGCACTACTCATAATATCAATGACAGACAATGACTATTCCATGTAGAGAGGTTGTAAAATGATTACCACGGACTCTCGCAGATATGTATTTGAATTTCTGCATACACTGTAGGGAATTTTATGCTCACTTCATTACAAAAGAGCTTTATTCTCAGAGGATTTCTTATGCAAGGTATTACTGTAATATGAAACTATGTATTTATTATTTTTTGTGAAATTGAACATTGGAAACCCTTTATTTGTTTACTCCAAAAGAGCAATAAGGAGTTTTTAATGGTTAGCAGTCAGCACCAATGTTAAATCAATCACTAAATTGACTTCCGTAAGCTTTAGTCTGTTTTGTTATCGATACTACCAACAGAAATAAAAATGCTTTATAGCCTAGTTAGATCCACTTTGCAATCTTCTAAGACAGCAGTGGACAGAATTTCTTGGTTGGCAGTAGATTGTATAGAATAACTTTTATTTTGCTAAACAAGAAACTGAGAAAGCTATATCATTTTGGTCACTACTTAATTAATCAATAGAAAGTTTTACAGACAACAAGTTCGACTGATCATACAGTATATGCAAAAGCACAAAGTAATACGAATTAGCCAACTAAATACCAAGCCTCAAAAGCTGGCAGAAAATGGCAAAACTTCCAAGTAGAAGGGATGTCATACTTAACAAATTCAGTTGTTACATGACTTGTTTCACAGGGTTATCAAATTATATGTCTTCATGCAGCCTTTTGAGATTTCCAAACTGTTACCAGTTTCACACATTCTGGTTAGGTGCATTGGCGATTCTAAATTGTCCCTAGTGTGTGCTTGGTGTGTCGGTGTGTATGTGCCCTGCGGTGAGCTGGCGCCCTGCCCGGGTTTGTTTCCTGCCTTGCGCTCAGTGTTGGCTGGGATTGACTCCAGCAGACCCTCGTGACCCTGTAGTTAAGATATAGCGGGTTGGATAATGGATGGATGGATGACAGTGAATAACATGCTGCCTGACAGTGCCAGTGCCTGTACAAAGTCTTCAGAGCTATGCTCAGCCTCAATATCTGCTCATTTATTTTTCTTTTTGCAGTTCAGCCGTGTTACAACAAACACACAACATTAAAGCCTCTCTTCTGCTTACATGGCCCAAAACCCATGTGTGCCATCTTTCGTCAAGACAAAATTCTATGCATTATATGTCCACACTTTGTTTTAAGCTGTGAGCCTCTGACAAGTAAATGTATATGGGTGGTGTCACCTCTGTGAGAGATGTAAAGTTGTTCGGTTTTTGCCATGTTTCTGTTAAGCATATCACATCAAGGTTGGATCTACAATGAATTCTGATAGCGCCAATGCTTTGCCATTAAGATATCTTGAGTTAAGCAATGTAACATTAGCTGATCAGGGTTCGTTGTGCCCAGATCCATAGCCAGAGGTTATTTTAGCATGTTGAAAATTTGTACACTGACACTTTTATTTCCAAAGCCATGAGTAGGATGATGTATTCCTGAACAAATGCCACCAGTGAACTTTTCATTAGTAGCCCAGAGGTGGTGACAGCCTGACCTGCGATATAAATTATTGTAGGTGCCATATAATGCCAGAGTCCTTTAGAACATTCCAGTTTGACCACTTGCTCTGACAAACTGTTTAATATGAAGGAGTTTATAACACCTAGTATAGAGCAATACTTATCTGATAGTAGTAGAGATGCGGTGCAGTGCAGCGGAGAAGGTGTGATGGGTGGGGTGGGGTGGTGCAGATGAGCAATGATATTACAAGATGCACATGAAAGATAGCTACCAGAATTTGGAGGTTCTAACATACAACCATATACATATAATGCTGGGTACTACAGGTGTGATCGCCTCAGAGCTGCAAGCCAGGACCAGAAGCGGAACTCAAGGAAATGCAGAGATAGTGCACTTATTTACCAACAAGAAATCATGCAACCTTTTTAATATTAAAACAAAATACCAAGAGGCCTCATGTATAAAACATTCTTATTCATATAAACATGTGTAAGCCATTTTTAATGCAAAAACCAGCATTTATAAAACACGAATTTAGCATGGAAATTGGATTAAAGTTACAGAGAGTTTTAACCATCTGCAGGTCCAAAGCAAACCTTTTTGTTTTTATCATTTTAGTAAATTAGATGGTAGGACAATGAAGTGAAAAGAAAATCTTGTCCATCCTTACATCCACCTAAACCAGTTGTTCTAAAACTGTTGGAATACGGATCTCGTGATTTCTGCAAGATGGTCTCTGTAATGCAGACTCCAATGATCCACAAAACACCAAGAGGACGATTCCAGAACATCTAAATCATTTTATTAGTCAGTGATCATCATGAAAAAAGACATAAATACCAATAACAATATTTAAATGGCAGAAAACGTGTTTTTAAGTTTGGCTGTCGACGTAATTTAATGTGGCAAAACAACCACTTTCTTATTTTAAGAAGTTAGGGTGCAACTTAGTTAACTGATTTGAAATTTGGGGCATTTTCTGTTAATCATTTTCTTTATAAAAAAGAAACATAATACATTTTTGTTTGTTAAATACTTTGTCACAGGTGTGATGTTTGATGTAAATGCAGACATAAGCCACGGCCATGCGCACAACTGTTTCAATTGCTTGTACTGACTACTTTGAAGACAGAAGTGTTTTGTGGGGCACGGAAAAGAGTAAAATACCAGAAACAACATATTCAGTTTGAAATAGCCTCTCCCAAGCTAAATCTAAACTAGTGACCTAGTTTTCTTCATCATGTAAAGCACTTTGAGCTACATTATTTGTATGAAAATGTGCTATATAAATAAATGTTGTTGTTGTTGTTAATGTACATTTTCATCTTTTATGCTGATCTGTGTTTACATTCTGCTGCAAGCATGCATAGATAGATAGAGATAGATAGATATATCCTTTATTAATTCCCAAAGGGAAATTCACAATGCATGTTTAATAAATAGGACAAGCTGTTTGAACAGATAATGGAGTGGACAGAAGGCTCCCTAAATCAGAAGTTATTATCCTGAAGAATTTTAATAAAGCTAATCTGAGTTGGAAACTCCTTAAATATAGTGCAACAATTTGGGGGTTCAAGAAATGAGGGAATTGATTAAGCACTCTACACAAAACTGGTAGTAGTGGGCCCTTAAAATTTTACAATTTATTTCATTTGTGGTCATACCCTGTACATCCTTCATCAGCCACTCCTCAATACCACTCATGTCTTCTATGGTTCTTCTACAGCTCCACACTTTCCCTACTGCTTCATCCCGGTGCTTACATATATACACACTGCCAGCCTTGCATCACTCTGCTCACCTAGGGTCAGAGGCAACCTGTCTGCCACACTTTCCCCGGGCTCCATGAGCCAACCAAGGCCAGGATCCAAACCCAAAGCTTGCTGTCAGCAACGCAACCAGGCTGATGGACTTTAGCTGCGGCAAGACATGTCCAAGTGATGCTCTTTAAGTGCTGTATCTGCATCTTCTATTTCCACGTTCTCAGGAGCTGTTTTTATGGCCATCTTTTACAAGGACCCCCACCCCTTCTGAAAGTTGTCAGCCAGAATGAAAGACATTTCAATAGCTAACATATTACATGTGCCACAAAGAAAGGGAGGGCCCTAGATCTAGTCTCAATTCAATTAACAAATTCAGTTGGGTCATATTTTCAAACCAAGAAATTTAGCTGAGGCAGAAGTTTTCAGAGGTTGGTAAGCAGCTGGTAATGACAAATTTTAAACCAACACAAATGAATGTATTGAAAAGCAGATACTGTTTATTCATTGTTTCTGTTTTAAATTTGGCCACATCTGATACAGACACATCATAAAAAAACGATAAAAAAGTTATCCTTCTATATAAAAGCGGTCGGGATTGCGCAGGCGCGGAGTTTCACACACGCCCCGTCCATTTTGCAATGCACGATGGGATTTGTAGTTTCGTTTTTCCAGGTAAAAGATGATTTTCTACTACAGACTGTATAATATCTTCTTCTTCTTTCTTACTATATAAAAGCGTACCGGTATTCCGCTTATCACAGACTTACTACTTGCAGCTTGCGGTACAAAGCGACATGATGTGAGCAGAGTTCTAGTGCTCCAATCGTTCCCTTGCTTTTGTGCGCGATGCGCTGGAAAAATAGACAAAATTATGCCTCTGGAAATAATTAATGTTGATGGAGTACAAATGCCTTACCGCGTAGTAAATATCAGAAGAGTTCAAAAGGGCGACCTCAATATAGAAAAAAAAGTTTAAATTTCATCACAAAAATAACAGAAACTACGAGTATTAAAGTACTAATGCAATATAACTAAATTAATGAGTTTGTATAAAATATCAAATTGATCTACATATTGAATTGCCTTAAGAAGTGGTCAGCTTAAAAGTCGGTCGCCTTAAAAGGCGGGTCAGCCTAGTAAATTAATAAAATCTGAGGTAGCAGCAATACTTTTTCCCCTTTTGAAATACAAAAATACAAAAAAAGCACATATCAAAGTGCATAAAAATAAAATAGTGTAAGGTATTATCAATAATATTTCTTTTCCTTTTGAAATAAAATAAACATTTTGTTCACATCTGACCCAGGCACATCTCAAAGTGCATAAAATTGGAAAGAGTGCACAGTATTAGCAATAATATTTATTTCCCTTTTGAAATAAAATAAATATTTTGGTCATATACAGTATGACCCAGGGACATCACAAAGTGCATTTAACAGAATAAAAAATATCAGTGCTATCAAAAGCAGAAGACTACCTTTTTCTTTTTTTCTTCTTTTTTTTGTTATGGAGGTGTCCCCGTGACCCAGACAAGAAGTGGTTGGGCACTGTTTATAGCGCAGCACACAAAATAAAAAGCCAGTCGGCATTTTGAAGATTCCCCTGGAGAAACAGCTCCTGTGTGTTTTATTTAACAGGTCATCACTGTATCATAGACTATTACCACCACTTCTAGACACAATGACTTGCTGCATTGTGGGTTGAATGTTAGTAAGCTATGCAGGGAGCTGCATTCACAGTCTGCACTACTGTAGGGATTTATGTAAGAATTTCTGATGGCTCTCCAAATGTGTTTCTCTCCATTTCTCTTCATTTCTGGTGGGATCACAGGCTGGGCCACTTGAAGGTTGCTGGCCAACCCCAGATCATTGTTATACTACAATTACAGATGCATACCATGCCATCCCTCACACGGCCCTAGGGCATTCTGACCATAATATGTTACTTCTTATTCTTACTTATAGGCAGAGCCTCAAATACGAGAAGTCCATTGTTACAACATTAAAAAAATGGACTACGGTGGTGAAATTATTGAGCTGCTTTAAACTCATTGACTGGACAAACAAAACAAAATGGAGTAAGTACAACAATGATGAACCATGTCCCATAGCTGTACTCAGGCAGCCCCACCGAGCAAAGGAGGAAAAAACAAGCACAGAAATCTACTTAAAGTAGCCAAGTATAAATTAGTGAAGGCAGTGAAGACTGCAAAGCAATAATACTTTGATAAACCAAAAAAGCAGCTGTTCAGCTAATGACCTATCTGCAGTTATGGACTGGCAGGTTGGCTATTACAACCTGCAAACAGAAAGCAACATCTTATTTTTTAAATGAACTTCAACTACAGATTTGAATGCTCTCTTTTTCTCAGTCAGGACACATTTTAGCTCCTTTTTAATCCAGGGTTTGCTGTTCAGATAGCAATGCACTCTCTTTAAGGGAACTATAGCGGCAATGCAAAAGTTAATATAATCTGAGATGCAATGACTGTGTGCCTCAATATCATTCCCATTTAACTCTCATATCATTTCCTCCTGGCTCTGCTTCCTCATTATCTTGGTGGTAACAGGTTGTCATCTAATAACAGTCTTTTAACTGGGAATAAGATGAATCTGGTTGTAGCCAGATCTGTCCAAAGGTGCCAGAAGTTTGCACTTAAAGGCATTATTAACATTTGAATAGATCAAGACCAGCTTGTTATTTACTCAAGTGGAAGAAAACACAAACTGACGGAAATTTCTCATAGTTTTTTTCCAAACTGATGAAAATTTTTCATAGTTTATTTCAAAGTCACATGGTTGATGTCTCCACATATTGTAACTGCAGGGCCAAAATGAGTCATCATTAAAGTGTTGGTAACAAAGTGAATCAATTACGTAGCTTCATCCCCCATTGCAGTGGGAGGTATAACATCAAAAATACATAAATATGGATGCTGTAACTTATCTCCCTAACCACATAATGTGGATGAATTGTAGCAGGTACAATTTTAATGTAGGAATCACAAATTGTAGCTTTAACTGTAATATGCTCCTGTTTACACCATTCATCACTCACATAGATGACCAGCCCCCATCTCACAGTTTGTCTCAGTCTGCTCAAATAAGACGAAATCCATCAAGCACTAAGACAGTATCAGGCATATCAGGTTTAAGCCAGCTCTCTGTAAAGCACAAAATGTCATAGTACTTGTATGTGCCATGAGCCGCTATAACAGCAGACAGTCTGTAACAAATCTTCTCCGCCACTCCGAATTGGGTCGCTGATGAAAAGGATAGGCCAATATCACACCCTGCAGCGCACTGCAGCAACTGAACATATACGGTATGAGAGAAAACAAATAGCTAGACAATAATGTCTATATGCACTGAGAAATGTATTATACAAAAGAAAAGACAGGAGGAGAAAAGAACAAAAGCAATCCTTTTCACCACCCCCTCACCCAAAATAACTCTTTTACGTGCAAATAAAACAGAAATATTACTCTCCCAGTTCCCCTTCCAAAGTTCACACACAAGTTCAAAGTTCCAACTGTCGGCAGCAGATGAATGATGTGTAGAATTGGGAGGCCGACTCAAAATAGTGAAAGTCTTGACTATAAAATGTTCTACAGTCTGCTCAATTGTAAAGAAAAATGAGGTCTTCGTGAGCTCACCCGAGTCCATTAGAAATAACGGAATGCCAAATTTACAACTCAGGAGTGAATCGCTGACTTCCACCGAACAGACAGGTGTTTCGGAGCTACAGAACCTCTTCTCATGACCCAGGCAGATTCTGATCGGTTTAGTTAGATTTTTCTGTCTTCTCAATGGCTGTCCTCCCCTCCTTTTTAAAAATGGCACAGTGCATGCAAATTTCCCCCAGAAAATACAGAGGAAACCAGATGTCCCACCTTCCGGGATGCTGCTGTCAAACAGTCTGTATGGGCTATCCATGCAAGCAAACCCAAAAGACAGCAGAAAAACATATTACATCTATTTACAGTATGTGGCAGCGCTACAAGTTCATCCATTTTATTTGACAGCAATCAAATATTGCCCATTACAATGGATGGTAGACCCGTTCTAAAACCTTGTCGCCTTGCTTTCATGCCAGCAAATCACCCTCTCCATCTCTGAAAAAACACCAGTAAAGTGACACTTTGCTGCTTAGACACCCACAATTCTAGCACAAGTAGCTTATTACGGAAGTATTTAATAAACTCTGCTTTTAATTTTGCAGTGTCTCTTAGCATTTCCAGGTGTTGCAGACATAAGGAAGCTTTCCGGCCCTCTTTGCAATCTCATCCAATTTCATAGCCCATTTGAAGATGAGCCCGTGCTTGGGTTTGCGTGCGTTACAGTTTGTCAGTAAATTTAAAATCCATTTATGTTATTTCTAGTGGCTACTATCAGTGACAAGCCAGAAGCCAGATAAAACATTATCATAATCAAGACTAGTAACTAGTAAATCAAGTTTAGAAACAAAAAGATAAAATGTGAGAACTACAGAGTATTTGTAAAAGGCTGCTGCTTGCACAGCATCAGGACATGCTAAAAAATGAGTGAAAAATATTTGCCCTTGTATCTCTAACCATGTTCAAAAATTGTTAAGAAAAATATTACAGTCACAACTAGAAAATACAGGCAGAATAGGTGTAGCAGGAGGAACTTATTGTGTTAAACAGTACTTTCATCCATCCATCCATCCTCTTCCGCTTATCCGAGATTGGGTCGCAGGGGCAGCAGCTTGAGCAGAGATACCCAGACTTCCCTCTCCCCGGCCACTTCTTCTAGCTCTTCCGGGGGAATCCCGAGGCGTTCCTAGGCCAGCCGAGAGACATAGTACCTCCAGCGTGTCCTGGGTCTTCCCCGGGGCCTCCTCCCGGTTGGACAGGACCGGAACACCTCACCAGGGAGGCGTCCAGGGGGCATCCTGATCAGATGCCCGAGCCACCTCATCTGACTCCTCTCGATGCGAAGGAGCAGTGGCTCTACTCTGAGCCCCTCTTGGATGACTGAGCTTCTCACCCTATCTTTAAGGGAAAGTCCAGACACCCTGTGGAGGAAACTCATTTCAGCTGTTTGTATTCGTGATCTCGTTCTTTCGGTCACTACCCACAGCTTATGACCATAGTACTTTCAGATTTCTTTTATTCAAAGCTATTGGGTTGGAAAAATAAGAAGCTCTTGCATTTTTCACCATCTTAATTACAGTGATCAAAACTTGTTTAAGATGTAATTGATGGACTTCAGGTTTAGTGGACTGCCATAGGAGCTCCAACTATGGATACAGTCATTTATCCAAGTGTATAAATTAAAAGTAGGCCTTAATTTACATTTAAGAAGAGCCATAGCATAGTTACAGTGATCATTAAACAACTGCACTAAGACGTCTACATCAATAGATATTAAAGCTTAGGTTCAAGCATCCCAGAGAATTTGTCAACAACTTCAAGCCAATGAAGCAAGAACAAATTTGTTTAGAAAGCAAAGTATCCAAATTAAAAGAAAGATCAAATGATATACATTTATGGTTGCTGACAAATAAATCTTCACAATACACATGTCCAATGTTTAGACCAAGTGAAAAAACAAGGCCCAGAGTATGAGCACCTGAATGTGTTGAAGCAGATACACGTTGCCTAAAATTATAAGAAGTAATAATGTTAAGAAACTCAGTAGCAGCACTGCAAGTTGCACCATCAATGTGAAAGTTAAAATTCCTGACAATAGAAATCAGAAAAATCATGCAAGAAAGAAACAATTATGCCAGGAGGCTTATAGATTGAAATACAACAGAGTTGTCCTACTTTCTTCATTGGAGCTCACCAAGTGGCATGTAAAAGTCTATTGAAAAATTACACAAAGTCCACCATCACAGCCAGAGAGATGTGGTGAACTAAAAAGTGCAATCTGCAGGCAAAGCCCCTTTTACATGACTATGTTCCTTATCCTGCTGCCATGTTTCAGTGAGGAACATGAAATTAATATTTTCCTACAAAAACAGCACCCATACCAGAATCCCAATGAGCCAATGACAGTCATTTTTAGATATTGTGTATTTCCATAAGGATTGAAACAACGTCCATGTCAGAGAAAAAAATCTACTTGCAAATGTAGCCAACATTAAGGAAAACAACACTGCACAGAAAATTAAGATCAACATCAAGGATTGCAAAGCAACCTTTAAAAAACACTATAAATGTGTTTTAATTAATGATATGATGAACGTTTGTCAGGAAAAATAGTCAGACACTAGTTAAGACCTAACATTCACTGCCAGACATGTAACAATAAACTTTTCAACCGGAAAAATTTCTTTTGCAGATTTTATACAACTCCAAACTTCATTGCCTAGATGTAATGATTCGCAAAACTTTTTAAGTATACACTGATGGCAGTCCGAGCACTCATTTAAAAGGCTATTTCATGGGTCAAAAAATTGTGTAAGAGTTCATGACGCTTAGAAAACAGACCTGATTTTCCTAGTGCTCAAGAATAAGCAATCAAAAAGCAATGAATGTCTAACTTTAGAAGTAAAGAAGTGTTTTGAGTACATTTCTTTAAAGCTCATTCACCCAGATGCTACGCCACTTTTTGATCCAAATGAGTATGCTTGTTAAGCAGTAAAGGGTAAAGATACCATGCTAATCACCACAGAATACATCTTTGAAGTTTAAAATCTAGTCAGTACAGTCAAGGTTTTTATAGGTTTAAACAATACCTCTTCAAATACACCATTTGATAAAACACTGCGTAATTCATAATTTAATATGCAGTTGTTTTAAGTTTCTTGGGAATTACAGACTAAAACACAATTTAACTATGCACCTTACCTTTAAAATATATAAGCAAAGGAGCCATACAAGACTGTGTTCTCTCCCAAATATTTTACATTTTGCAAACAAATGAGTGCCAAGCTTCATCTTTAATGAATACACTTTTCAAATATATGGCACTGATATAATTTTTAAAACCTGCAACTACATCACCAGGATATTTTAGTAATGAAAAATTACGCTGTGAAAAGAATGTTATTATAAATTGCTTTAAACAAGTTCCTCCTAACTTCCACCTGCTGAATGGAGACTTAGCTGAGCAAGTCACAACCTATAAATTATTTGTGAAACCATGCATGCTCAAGATAAAATGAAACTGTAATATATAGGCTAATGAAAGAAGTGAACGTTTTCATTGAGATTCATGTAACAACTGTGGAACATTTAAAAAAGAGTAATCCAGTCTTTAATGATTTTTCTATTCTTTCCAATATAGATTCAATTTTATTGCTCTATCAGACCAGTGACATATTTTCATGATGTAGACTGAAAATCTTCAGCAATAAGCCTATTTCTTTGTAAAGTGTAGCTCAAACAATAACAGTAGAAGATTAATTTGATCAACGTATGTTGTATATAAGTGAGGTTTTTTCTGTGTCCTACTCTGCAAGTTTTTATCTTGCTGTCTGATATTGTTGCCATTGACTTGTGTACGATATGATCAGATGGATTCCTCATTATGACATAATGCAATTTACCACTGTTCATTAAAACATAGTGCAGCATATGTACTACAGACATTACACATAAATAAACATTAGATATGCAGACCTTTTTATTGTACAAAATTCAAGATGCAATAGTTTCTAATGTTTTAGGGCAAGACTCAAGTTGTGTTATTTTTTGATTTCAAAGTCACAAAAATAATAGTTTGTAGTAACTTAACGAAAATATTTACCATTTATAGTACTTAGACTTTAAACCAGATTCCACTGACAATTTATCCGAAGCACCAAACAAAGTGCAAAATGTTTTCAGAAGAATCAGAACAAAATAAATTTCTCTTCATTTTAAATAGTTTTTACCCTCCTTATGAAAGCATTGACATGTGTTGATACCAATGGGACATTATGAAATCAATCTGTATATTATTTTTACATAGCATGCAAAAAATTTAATTTGTCCATGACAGCTGTGCTCAGTCATATTGCTTAAATTAATTTTAAATTCAATAGGGAAAGGATAGTTAATCTCAAATTAGGAAAGCCAAATTTTCTGTACATATTTACAAGAAGCAAGAGAATCTGGGCTAAAATTGAAACACAATTTTCTTCTGAGAAGGATAACATTTTGTGACTTTTGACACCTCTCCAGAAAGCCAATTAAACCCTTATAAATTGTAATTTCATAGGAATTTGAAATGTCTAAAACACGCAGAACCTTAGGAGCATTCTTTAGATACAGTATATAGTATGAGTATCGCCTCAGCATAAAGATGGGTTGTGTTATGTAGAAAGATTGGTAATTCAGATGTATGAATCTCTTCGGTCAGTGGCTCCAACAATGAATTGAAGAGAAGAAGTGAGTGGCTGCGGTGGGATGGCGCCCTGCCCGGGGTTTTTTTCCTGCCTTGCGCCCTGTGTTGGCTGCGATTGGCTCCATTAGACCCCCTTGACCCTGTAGTTAGGATATAGCGGGTTGGATAATGGATGGATGGAAGAGAGAGTGGACAGCCCTGTCTAGAACCCTTCTTAATATGAAAAGGAGAAGACATGTCTGAATTTGCGAGAAGCACATCTGAGTGGAGAATCAAATCCCTTTTCACCATCCAGGGAGACTCCAGGGGTAGAAAAGGTGAGTGCTGTGTCGATTGTATGAAGCAGTGTTGCAAGGTTATCTGAGACAATATGGGAAAAAATAAAACCAGTCTGATCAGAATGGGTCAATTTATGAATAACAGGCTGAACAGTCTGCCTGTCAAAAGTTTCACATCTTAATTCATCTGGGATAAAGGCCCAAATTATGACACTGGCCAGAATATACACCTTGTTCTAATAGGAGACTGATGACTTCAATGTTGACTCTAGGATTTACATACTGGGAAGAAATGACAGGATTTAGCATTTAGAACAGTGGTAAAGAAAGTTGTTCCCAAAAAGCTGAAACTAACTCTGGCTGTGTAATAGGGACACCTAAATACAATGCTTTGACTTCTGAAAGGTAATTCAAATTGAATGAATCTAAGGAATCTAAGTAAGATGAGCAAACGGAGGAGGGAAACATGGGCACCTCAGAAAACAGATTAGAATTGTAGTTTATTTATTTCCTTAGGATTATTAGTAATTGCCACAGACTCCATCTTTATTCCAGAGAATGCAGCAAATGATTCATTACCATGAAGATGCTGGGCTAAGATTTTACTGGACTTAGCCCCTGAAATACACTAACAAGTCTTGATGCAATGTATTTGGAATTCTGCTCTCTGCAAGAGGAGTGCAATTAGCTCAGCCCTAACTGTTGATATTTCAGATTCATAGTTTTTATCTAATATGCAAAGGCGAGGCCTTTCCAAATAAGAAAGCATAAAGAAAGAATCAGTTACTTTTTATTTTTTCAGCTGTTAAGTTGTGATGAAAAAGAAATTGAAAGGTCATGGAGGATTCCTCGATCTTGGACTGAGGCAGTATTTATCTATAAAAAATCCTTTAATTTAGAGGATGATTGATCGCAGAATTGTTTCATACTTAACAGTGATATACTGAATTTTATCCTGCTGGCACAGGGTTGCAAGTCAGAATGATGACATTTAAGAAGAAAGCTCTTATGGTCTGAGATTGGGAAGCCATATGACAGGAACCTAGGATAAGTGGGAGCAAACCTCAAAAAATAGATAAATAACCTAAGTGTGAATAGGATTTATGACATGGAGAGAAGAAAGCGTATGCTCTAGGAGATGGATTTAAAATACTAAAGATCTGCCAGACTGAGGTTTTTACAAAATTTGCCAATGAAGGGGATTAACTGATGAAAGTGTACCTGGGGATTCATGTATAAAATAGCGCCTAAACCATTTCTTACGCAAAAGAAAGGATTTATAAAAGAACTTGGCATGAAAACTACCTTAATTTTATGATAAATTTCAACTATCCATAAATCGTACACAGACTTTTTTGGTGTTGGTGTTTTAATAACTCCAGGTGTAAGGACAATAAAGTGAACAGAAAATCTTGTTTTATTGTTCATTTCAATTACACATCAATCACATTCCGATATTCTTGAATTAATTATATCAGTTAATTTTATCTTTTTTCCTATAGTTCTTTTTTTTATTATTATTTCGGATCATTGGATACCTGATCATTTGGCAAATAAATTATCAGTCCTGTGTAGATTATCATCCTCTTTCATGAAAGCAGTGATATAAAAACTTAGTAATCCAAGTTTAGAAGAGTTACACACAGCTAGAAACTGTGTTGCCTCACATCCTTACAAAGCTGGGTACAAATTCACACACTGTGATAGAATAATCTGCACTCTCTCGCTATGTCTATGTTTTCTCCCACACTGATTTCCCTGATTGCCAGTTGCCCCTTATGAGTACAGGTATGGGTATGTTTGTACTGCAGGTATGTATCACGTAATGGTCAATAGTCCCTAATACTGGAAGTTCTTGACTTGTGCCCAATGCTCCAAGTACAGGGTTCACCCACCTTATGACCATAACAGTGGAATAAGTGAGATTAGAAAATGAAATGAACTAATCAATTTACTATAACCTCAATAATAAAAATAAATCGTTTGATATCAACAGTTAAAATGCTGCATTGTCTATGAGCTCAAATAAGTTCACATTTTTATCTTGCTACAGTGAAACAGAAAATAATTATATCCTTTACTCCATTCATTTACTTTCTGAGCTTAATTTATCCATTGTTGGGTCACTGTGAGGAAACCCCTATTTCTGAAACCTATTTGGCAAGGCAGAAGTAATTCTGACTGAGTTGCCAGTCCAACAAAGTGCACACTAGCAAGAAATCTGTAAATCTGGAGCAAACTCCCATGCATAAAGAGAGAATATGCATATCTCAGAAAGAGAATCATCAAGCTAGGGTTTGAACCCTCGTACATATCCAATTCCCTTAATTCAAATGTGCACATACATTTAATATTAACTGATGACATTAAATTGGCCCAGTGTGTGTGAGTATAGCTGCTTTCGTGAATATGCCGTGTGATGGGCCACCATGTCACCTAAGGATAGGCCTTGCCTTGCTCCTGATGTTGCCTGAATAGGTTCTGACTAACCATGACCTTATATTGCAATAAGAAGGTCAGAAAATGATCAGACAATAACACAGATTAACAAATGTTCATTAAACATAGGTAGTTATACCTATATATGAAATATACCAGAAAGAAAAACGGATATTACAAAATGCCTCAATAGTTTTTGAATGAGATATGTAAGCTGAGACAATAAATGGTATTTTTAAGGCATGTTATGTCCAGGCATGGAGCCACTAAGGCTTGTCCTCTCAAGCACTATGTTGCACAGTAAACACTCAGCTTCAAAACATGTTTACTTGACTGACAGCAACACCTTTAAAATATTTTTGAACCACATTGCTGACCATGACATTTTCACATTCAAATATAGGTTATTCCTGCCTCCAGATGCCACAAAGCAATTCCTCTTATCATTTTGTTCTATTTACAGAAATATATTGCTATTTGGTAAACATTTCTTTTTATTGTTAGCAATACTTGTCTTTGAACTTTAGTTAAAACTAACTAACAGAATCTACAAATGGCCTTGTGCTTTAGCTACTGCATATAGGTGCTAAAATGGAAAGCATATAGGAACTTAAACTGGAACACATCTCAGCATACAATTTAAGGCTGGTTGCCCACATGCTATTCCTTGATAACTTTAACTATTTTTTAAGTTTTTATGCAGAATATGCCCAATAACTATTAAATGCTTGAAATGTGTGACCCATTGGACCACTGAATGACCTTTACTAACCAAAAGAGTAACACTAAGAAGGAATAACTTGGGGAAAACCTGAAGAACCAAAAATATATATAAAAAGAAATAATAAGCCTGCTCCACCTTATGCCTACCAATGCAGCGCATCAAATCCCTGATTTACCTGTGGGTACCTAATGCACTATACCCACATTACCCTCCCAAATGACCTTGCACACTTTTCTGTACCTTTTTAAAATCTCTGGTCTCTCTTCTGCCCATCAGAAGAATGACTGTAAACTTATGTGGTCAAATCAAAACTCCAGAATATAAATAAAACTACCTGTAAGGAGCTCATAAAAAGAATACTGTCAAGTTACTAGTGTTATATAACCCAAGGGTCAGTTATCTAGCTGTATGCTCACAATGTTCAAAATGCAAGCTTTATTGTTAAAAAAATACTTCTGGGCAATTAGACAAGATTTTGAATTGATACCAGGACTACTGAAAAATGAATTGCAGGAAGAGGAAGATCTTCAGTGCAGAAACTTCTTTCATAAATGTTTTATTATTGTTTGCTGTCATTCACTATTAGCCCTGCTCTGGCAGCCATTGAAACTTATTATATCACAGACTTTGTGTTCTCTGTTGTCCGTGAAAACAGTATGGGGGAAGTAATGTTACATATTATTTTCATGTGGTATATTCATTTAAACCTAGTCCACATTGTATTTCTGCATAAACCTGGAGAGCACATCCAGTGTCACACAGGCTGTGAAGAATCTCTTTGTCATATACTTACAGCTTCTTCTTGTAGACTCAGGTGCGCGTGCACCTTCAAATTTCATTGATCTCTTTAACACCCAGACAAACACCCAATTGCCTGACAATTGAGTAATAGGGAAGAATGTACAGCACACAAAGGCGCCCTACTACTACCAGTCAGACTCAGGAATAATACCACCCTCTAGGTGGTATTTTATATAATTAATTAAATAAAAACTACACAGGTAATATTCCATACTCTTCACTCCATTACCTGCAGCCACTGCAGACCCCCAACCCCCCCCTCCCCGCCACATGATACACCTAATAGTTTGTTGTCCTCTTCAGATGGCTAACATTTAGTACCTGTTGAAGGCTAATAACCACAGCTACAGGACTGTCTCCTTTCTAGTTTGAGCATGCATCTGATGGAAAGATTGTCATAAAGTATAGCAACAAGACACAGATAATAAAAGTAACTGCTAGGTATGAACAGATGTGTGGCTTTCATGGAAAAAATAAAACAATGCAAAGCTGTCAATTGTAAACTATGGATTTTGACCTATGGGGAGCTGATAATATTTTAATGCATAAAACAATAGCTTTGTACATGCATTAGCACAAGCAGACTGTACAGATTTTATTCTTTCCCCTTCATTACATAAAGTACACTTTTCAAACTCATTGAACTTGAACAAAAAAAAAACATTTTTATTGATTAGAAAAAGACACAAGACAGTCTTTGCAGCTTGTCTGTCCTAGCAGTACAGCACCCTGTACATGTAGCATATGTAGGTCTGCATTTTGGATTTCTATCAATTGCACCAACTAAAGATTTCAGATAATGGAATTGTTTTAATTTCTAAAGTCATTACTCAGTTACTTTCCAGAAGTACTCATAGACAATAAGAAACAATACTGATCTTTACTGTTTCAAAAGAGTTTATACAGTCATTCAGTAGACTGTTTGTATTCTTTGTGCAATTTTAACTAATAAAACCCAAGTTATCTAAAATGCAGTGTAAACTCCTGTTTTGCAAATATCTATGAACTACCTTGGTGTGAAGTACAGTATTGTGTACCACAGCAATAAACTTCTCAAATTTTTAAGCATCCATTATCCATATTTTTCACAAAACTGCCAAACACAACTTGTGCCTTGGAAAAAACATTTTTGCAAAATTAGTTATAAGTACATCACTCATTCATTCAATCATTTGTTCAGTTATTTATTTATTTCTTTGTTTATTTACTTATATTTTTCCCTCTGTGATTTTTGTCTTTTTTATATATAATAATCTTCCACCTTCAGACTTCTACCAAAATATAAGAAAACTAATCTAAGAAAACTTGAAAAATAAATCATGCATGGTATGGTCTCATTCATTTCTGTTTTTAATAACTTATTAGTATGTTTTATACCTAAAAAATATATTTTGTTTCACCTTAAGCACAAAATATTTGTGTGGCAACAGTTTTCCAAGAAAATATTAAAATGCACTAAGAAATCTGTAATAGAACAAAATGAAAAACACACTGTACCAGAATATACAGGGCTATAAATACTAAATACAACAGAAATATAAAAAACGATAGCAAAATAGCTAGATATCTATATCCTGATAAGCAAAAAAATAATGATAATAAAACTCTACAGTCTTTTTTCACTCTCACTTAATGTGTGCAATTACGAGTATAAACTGCTTTAGGAACAAGGATGATAATGTTCAGTATAAGGCACTTTCAGAGCTCTTTACAGTTTTCAGAAAGTAAACTAGAAAGTAAGATGGCTCCAGTTCTTTTAAAGAAGCAGTTCCACGATCTACTTGAGTAACCACAATTTTTCCTGTATCTTTTCCCAGATGGTAAAAGGACAAGGGTCCCTGGAAATGGTATTGGCCTTCTTATGTAATCTGCAAGTGTAGACATCTTCCAGGTTTGGTAATTTAGACTCAGTGACCCGCTAGGCTACCTTCACCCCATGCTGTAAATCCTTCTGATTGGCAGCATGATTTAATAATCCTGCAATTATTTGTCTTTGCTAATTTAACATACAACATGGGCTACTGTTGTTTTAAAGTGCATACTACTATGAGGTGAAGTGATAGTGGGAATTACCAATGGACTGAACTACTACTTGCCAGGCATTTTAGGGTTAGCATCTGATTATGATAACATGCCTACTTAAGTAACTAATCATATGATCTCTTGGGTGGGGTACAAACGTAGCCATTAAAAATATATCTGTTGAACTAGACAAAGAAAACAAAATGGCCATTTACCACCAAAAGCCCACTTGTGAACGTACTTTGCTTTAATAGACAATGGTCTAAACTCAGTCACAGCTGAGAAAAGCACCACAGACACCCAAGACTGAATAATGTGGCTGTTAAAACAGTTTTTACATTATTAGATATGGACAATTAAAACCGAGATTAGAAAACTGTGTGTGGCCTGCAACTTATATATGTTTGTAACATTTAAACCAGGCTTTATCTAAAAGAGAAAAATATCACAATTAATTCAACACTATACTGAAATACTGAAAAGTCTGAAACACAATTTTTTAACGCAGTCTTCATCATTTAATTTACAAACTCCAAGGGGCACATATGGTTGTATTTAATGAGAAGATAAAGAGAGACAGAGAAATGTAAAAGTCAGAAACAAATTCAGTAAATAAAGGTATTGGACTGGATTCCATGATCAGATTTCATAATTTACCTAAGCTGTCAAAAACAATAAACTTTACTGTTGAATTCCAAGGAGCTATTTTAACAATATGACTTTTTACACTGTACATAATTCATTTCAACATTATATAAGAAACAGTTCCCCGTATTGAATTTATTTTCAATGCCTTTAAAAGGCTATAAAAAGCAAGATTTAATTCTTTTGATGTTAGATGATGGAAAAACTTTCTTGGTAACACTTCACAACACAATGGGGTTTTTGGAAATCATACAAAACATTACCTTCAGTAAATCACTGTTCACAGTTTTAACAGTGGACCTCAGCATTCAGCATTAACAATCAAATGAGCTTAGAAATTTTTTCATTAGTATGACAAATAGAGCCCAGACGTGAAGTGCTAATTCACAACTTCACCCACTGTAGAGAAGGATAACTACGCAGAATATGAGAATTCTGTATAGATAAAGCACAACAAGTGTTATTACTGTAGACTTTTATGTACCTATTTATTTGGCAATTTTATCCTAAGCATTTTAGAATCCACAGGTGTACAAATGCTCTCAAATTTCTCTACCTGAAGCACTGGCAGGCTAAGCAAATTGCTTAGAGTCACACACAAAGTCAATGTGGGGATGCGAACAAGCAAATATATTCTGAGTTTTTGATGTCATTTTATAGTCTAAACTGGAAGTGAGACAGCTTCGGCTAATATATTCAATTCAGTCCCTTAGTCACTAGGCCTCACTATTTATTAATACAGTTTTATTAAGTCTATAAATAAAAGTGTGCTTTAAAATAAAAAGCAGATAAGACTACAAGTGTAGCTCTAGTGTTCCATGCTCTATCCTTAAATTTAAACATAATGATGAGCACAAACTTTGTTTATAATTGCACACACCATCCAAAGAGGAGGCGGCTGAAATTACAGCTATTATTTAGATGATCACAAAACAGTACTGTTTCTCTTCATGTAACCATAAACTGAAAGTTAAATTGCAGAACTGCAGGGAGGACAATAGTCTCTTGTGTCTCAAGTCTAAATGGTTTAAATGCCTTTGAAGAGGATAACTGCATGATGTGTTCTGATTCAAATCCCACGGTAGAGAGCAGTGTTTTCATTTCCTTTTTTTTTGTATACTACAACATTAGCTTTGGCCATTCATAATTGTCTTCCTCCTCATTGTTTACCTCATTTCTAATTTTCTAGGTCAAACTGATGAATTTGAACTTGTCCAGCATCATAATAAATCGTATTCTATAATTGCTAGCATCAAATAAGAATATACATTACACTTTAATTGCAATGTTGTGTTGAGTTCACTGCTGTCTCCTACTGCCATTTAGACAAAATTCCATTTAGTTTCTAGAGTTTACATTCTTCAACAATGCCCAATGTACTGTAATATAGTGGGACTGACATTCTTCTAGGATTCACCCAGACAATGTGTTTTACAGTTTTAAGTTTTCCAGGGTGAAATTGTGATAGTCTTGTCTTGTTTGCAACCTGAATGTCTACATTACACAAACACTCACTGACCACTTTATTAAGTACACCTGTTCAACTGCTTGTTAACGCAACAATCTAATCAGTCAACCACATGGCAGCAACTCAATGCATTTACGCATGTAGCCATTTTCAGGACAACCTGGTGAAGTTCAACCAAGCATCAGAATGGGGAAGAAAGGTGATTTAAGTGACTTTGAACGTGGCATGGTTGTTGGTGCCAGACAAGGTGGTCTGAGTATTTCAAAAACTGCTGATCTACTGGGATTTTCACACACAACCATCTTTAAGGTTTACAGTGAATGGTCCGAAAAAGAGAAAATATCCAGTGAGCTGCAGTTCTGTGGGTGAAAATGCCTTGTTGATGTTAGAGGTCAGAGGACAATGGCCATACCGGTTTGAGCTAACTGAAAGGCAACAGTAACTCAAATACTGTAACTGCTAGTTATAACCAAGGTATGCAGAAGAGCATCTCTGAACACATAACATATCAAACCTTGAAGTAGATGATCTGCAGCAGCAGGAGACCATACTGAGTGCCAATCTTGTTAGCTAACAACAGGCAACTGAAGCTACAATTCACACAAGCTCCCTAAAATTGGACAACAGAAGATTGGAAAAACATTGCCTGGTCTGATGAGTCTCAATTTCTGCTGTGACATTCAGATGAAGGGGTCAGAATTTGTGTCAACAACATGAAAGCATGGACCCAGCTTGCCTTGTATCAATGGCTCGAACTGGTGGTGATGTAATGGTGTAAATATTTTCTTGGCATACTTTGGACCCCTTAGTACCAACTGAGCACTGTTTAAATACCAACAGTCTCCCTGAGTATCGTTGCTGACCATGTCCATCCTTTTATGACTGCAGTGTACCCATCTTCTGATGGCTGTTTCCAGCAGGATAATGTGACATGTCACAAAGCTCAAATTATCTCAAACTGGTTTCTTGAACATGACAATTAGTTCACTGTACTCAAATGGCCTCCAAAGTCACCAGATCTCAATGTAACATAGAAGCTTTGGGATGTGGTGGAACGAGAGATTAGCATCACTGATGTGCAGCCAACAAATCTGTAGCAACTGAGTGATGCTTTCGTGTCAATATGGAACAAAATCCCCAAAGAATGTTTCTAGCACCTTGCTGAATCTAGGCCACAAAGAATTGCATCAGTTCTGAAAGCAAAACGGGGTCCAACCCGATAATAGTAATGTGCACCCAATAAACTGGCCAATGAGTGTATACTGTTGATGACACAGCTTTCCTAGGAATCTCTTATAAGACACCCTTGAACCAACAAACATAAAATGTAACTGTTATTTCACTCCTGTTAAATGGTCACATGGTCCTGAGCTTATCTTTGCATCATTTGGTTTAAGGCAGGAACCAGTACTCGATGGGACATTATTCTATCAAAGCCTATAATACTCACATACTCAAAATACAGTCACCAATTAAGGTAAGAACACATCATTTTTAGGACGTGAAAGAAAATCAAAACACCCAGAGACCAGAGTATGACAAATGAGAACAGGCACACTTCACGCAGAACGCGACTAGACATGAAACCAAGCTCAGAACCGTAGTATTTTAAGACAGCTAACCACCACTGTGCTACCTTGCTGTATGTTTCATGGGTTACACATTAAGAAAGAATATTCATAAATGGAACACATGTACTTGTACCCAAAAAACCATAATTTAAAACAAACTTATTTGGAATAAGGTAAATGAGACTTTTATGTGCTTTGACACAAAGTTTTGACACTTCATAAAATCCTATAGAAAAGCATGTACAAATTTGCAAATTTGTCTATTGCAGGTGCCACGATGGATGGACTGAACTCCTGGTTGGGAGACCGCATTGGAAGGAAATGTATGGGTCCACATCCCGGGTCAGTTAGCTGCTGGTATCTTTCCTGCCTGGGAGGCCATAATGGATGGACAGGAGAGATTGTGTATCCAGAACAATTCCTTCCCCAGTATGCTAGATAGCAGCATCCCTCTGGTGGATCTCCAAAGTACACACCCACAAGGCAACATGGGAGTTGTAGTTTCAAAGTGCAGTCCTGCAGAGTTTCTTGGGAGCCACCAAGAAACAGCAAATATTTATCACATCATTATCACACAAGACAGGCAAGGGAGCAACCAAGCAAGACTTACTTAGCAAAAGCAGTAACAGCTTATTTCAACATTGAGAATATAAAGTGCATTCCAACATGGGCAAACAGTGAAATTAAATAAAAAATAAAATAAATAAATAAATCCATGAAACCAGTAAAGTGTCTCAGAGTTTTTAAAATACATATTCTAATCTCATAAAAGAGATAAAAGCCAACTATACTTTTTCCTTCATGCTCTTTCTCAGTTCTCATCATGACCCATGGGCATTGTTCACCACATCCCTCTGATCTGCCACCTCTGCCAGGACCTGAGAACCCAGAGAGCTGCTACGTTTATCAGTCATCACAACCCATAAGGCGCAGCTACCTCTCCACAGCATAAGGACCCAACTTACCTCCTACTCCCGTAGCCTTTCTCACCCACTCTGCTGAGAGTGCAACCATCTCCCGGAGCTCCCCTAAACTAATCACCAGTGTCCAATGTTGCCCAATTTGTTCTTTACCATTTTATCTCTCCCCAAAACCAGCAATCACTCTCTCTTTTGTTTCATCAAAACCTTTGAATTTCTTTCTCTCTTTTCTTCCTACTCAGTCTCGGATCATGCTCCCTTTTGATCTATCAATTGTGCTAGGCTGGTGCCCTCTGATTGCAATGCTGCAGTTGGCCAGCAATCATTATTGAGAAGTCACACATGCCAGTACCTGCACATCCCACAGCAACAACTGGGATGTGCCATTACTAAAAGGATTAAATGATAAAAACAAACAACACCCCTTAATTCTCTCAAAATACAGACATCACCTAGTAATTATAGCCTGGGTCTGCAACAGGCTAACCTGATATCAAGAACAGGTTCCCTTGTGGCTGTGTTTAGAACCCACTTTTAGTGTTTACAAAATGGATTTAATCAGGATAACAATCTATGAATTTACAGATTTAATCCACAGAGCTCATCTGCAGACAACAGAATTTTATAGTCCATATTATTCAAACTTCTTTAATCATGCTTTTTATCTGGCCTGCACATGGCATGGCCACTCATTTGTATCCTGTGCTCACTTTAGATGCATGCTTTTAATGTTATTTACTTTTGCCATCTTATGAGTTACTTTTCAACTCACTCCCATCAAGCTATACACACATCTCATTTACAAATATATTTTGAAATATGTGGGCAAAACTTAACCTGTAGGAATAAAACCTTTAATCTGCAAAAATGTAGAGCTTTCAATATGGCAACAAGACACAGTGTCTCAAATTGCAATTTAAGTATGCTAAAGCTTATTTTACTATGACTGAAAAATAATGATATTGTTTTTAAATACAGTATATCAAAACCCTAGTATACTGAACTAGCAAAAAACCATACAATGTTTAAAACTACATTGTATTAGATGATGAACAGGGAATGTAAAAAATCAAGAAATTGAGAAGTTAGTTTTACATTTGAAAATAAGTATTAGAACAACTACACTGCTATGAAATTATACTTGTAAAATTATATTTAAATACAGTGTCATCATCTTAATACGAGACATCATTGTGATATTTCACCCTACAGTTTTAAACATATTTACAGAGCTTTCAGTGAAATAAATTCTTTTATTTTACAGATTCAGATCCTGTCTTTATTACTAACTGGGGTTTCATAGTACTTTTTTTAGTGGTTTTTGGAAGTGTTTTTTGGGATTCCAGGTCCAAAAAAGCTATCATATTAATCAAATGTAGTTATATACAATTACCGAATCTATGAAAAAGGTACACTGAACTTGACCTAGCCGGTCCAACTCAAAATTTAGAGGGGTAAAGGTTTGACGAAGGCACTGTTGAAATTTGAAGAATACATTATTTTAAATGGAGTGATTATTAAAGAGTTCATTACTCCAGAATACAATTATTAACAATTAACATTATAAATTATGACAGGTGTAATTTTTCATAATGAAACTCAATTAGTACGCTTTTTCCAAGTTGATACAGTCATTCTGCTTTGCCATTTTTATCACTGTATATCTGACCTGGATAAAAAACGCTTTCCTCTCATTTGCCTCAACATGTGGTGAGCACAGAAACATGATAGGTTTGGTCTGAATAAACAGTGTTCCAGTCCAGATTTGAATTTTATTGGCCTTTTGCTTTTCATTCTACAAGAATTCATAATCTATCCTGGTCACCACAAGATGAGTACTGTAGAACTTAAAAATATATAATCCCAAATATTAAACCATTGTTAGCACTGATATTAAGCAACTGGTTTAGAAATGAGGTAAAGGGTGTGTGTGTGTTTAGAGCTATCTAAACAGAATTTAAGAAAAGTATAGTTTAAGTTATGTCAAAGCTTGAATTATTTACTGTAATTCTTCATGATACTTTTTATAAAAATAAAATGTCTGAATATCATAATTAAGTGTTCTAATAAACAATCTTTACAATAAATAAAGTAGTACTACAATGGGAACAATGCCAAAGCTTGTTACATCTACATAGCTATAATGTAACTCATTTAATTTTTTTTTTTTACAACTAAAGCAAAAGAAGGTCAAGTGACATACTCAGGGCTTTACAGTTAGGCTTAAGCAGGAACGGAATCAGCAGTCTGAATGAACAACCCTGTCAGCCTTAAAAAGCAGGCTGCATAGCCTGCTGCACAACTACACACATTGCAAGCCTTACAACCTGTGCAAGTTAGAAGACTGAGCTTCAGGTTTGTTAATCATACATAGTTTATCAGCTGAAAAGCAGAATCAGGTTACAAGAACTACCCAGATCCTTCAGTTTTAAGCATTTCTTTAACTGAGTTAAATTAAGCATTGTATTTTTTTCCATTTTTGAAATGGTTTGCAGTGGCAGTGAGAGATCACAAAGTGGCCAAATTAACTATCAGTAATCACCAAAGCAGGAAGCGGCAGTACAAGCAATCAGGACTGGGAAAGAATCCATATTGTGGCTCTTTGGAGAAAGAGTTACCCAAACTTGTAACTGCAGAGAGCCTTGTATTATAGAACATTCCACCAGGTGGCAGATATCGTCACGGTGAGAAAACGTTTGGCTTTGCTCTGTTGTGAATTGTCGAAACATCCATTAAATTCCCAGGACACTTTACCACAATATCTCTGAAAAGGATGGATGTTTAATGATTACATCCATCAATCCAGGGCTGCGCCTATTCCAGCTAGCATCAGGTGTGAGGCAGAAACAATCCCTGGACGGGGCATCAGCTCATTGCAAGGTGAATACGAGCACATACAGTACATACACTAGCATCATTTTAGCATCACCGAATCCCCAAACCTGCATTTCCTTGGAAGGAAACCAGAGCACACTGTGGAAACCCACCAGGAAAACATGCAAAGTCCAGGCAGGGTACACCAGGGACGTGATTCTCCGTGAGGCAGCAGCGCTACTGCTCTGCCACCGTGCTTCTCCCTCATATGTACTTAGCAGGATTCATTATTTAAATGAAGTTAATGACTTATCTGTAAAATGTAACATACATTCTTTAACATGAAAATGATATCAAGTATAAATCTAAGGATTCTAAATGTGCAGAAAGCTGGAAAATCATACATTTAATGTGTTCTGTGTGGCAATCACTGCCTGCCACAGGAAGAAGCCCCAGAAGCACATAGCAATTAACAAATGCATTGGTTTTAAGATAAAGTTCTACTTTAATGACAAAACAAACTATGTGATTAAAGTCAAAATTTCCACTTTAATCCCAAAACAGACCTTTTTTCTTTACTGTATCCCTATTTTTTTTCTCTGTGGCTCAAATACGATTCCATACATTTTATGTAGCTGCGAAGGTGCAAAAAAAAAAAAAAAAAAAAGACAGCACAGAAGATGATATGTAAAACCTTTAAAACGTACATATCTCGTTATTACAATGGGGAATATGCAACACTTGTATTGAGAGAAACAGATAAAGAAAAGCACCACAAATACATTTGTATATCAGCATTTAAGTTTGATGATTTCCTTCACCACATCGAACTATTCATCAAACATCAAAGCATGCACATTGATCCTGTAGGATTTGCAAAGCAGCTTGCTGTCATATGTGGCAGTAAACAAATACTCTGACGTCACATTCCAACTTGAACACACTGCACCCCCCCTATTTTTTGCTGGTACTGCAACTCGCGCACACATTGCATTCATTTCTGAGGACATGCTCAGAAGACGTGTCAAATGAACACGTGGTAGCGATGATGCATGGGCATATGCATTCATAGCGTGAAGTATAAACCGGCCCTTACTTGTGCCTGATGTTGCCATGATAGACCTTGGTTCACAAGACCCTGAACTCCACCAGAAGTATGTAAAAATTAAGTGATAGATGAATGAATGTATCTCACTTCAATCGTCACTGCTCCGATTCTGAATGAACAAATCTGACATTTTCATGGCTCTGTTAGCTTTGTGTTAATAGTCACAGATGTGTCTCTCATCACTAAATTTTAATAAAAAAGATAATTATATTTTGGCGGACAGCTGGGACCCATGCCCGGCCGGGACGCCCCTTTGTCACTAGATCTGGGGAAACAGCCATGGGAGCCACGCTATGTCCATCGGAACCTTTGTTGGCAGCCCCCCTGGATTGTGTCAGGGCCAATTTGTGGAACACTGGAGCTCATCTTGATTGGGCTCCGTGGCCTCCGCCAGGGGGAGCTGCATAGAGCTACACGGCTTAATGAGCCCGTCTGAGCGGGAGCGCAGCCACACCCAGAAGTGCAGCCAGAAGTAGGTCAACGAACACCTGCAGCACTTCTGGAATGGCTATAAGAGGAGCCTGCAGGCACTACTCAGTCTTGTAAATCCGAGAAATCTGTCTAGGATGAGTGCCGTAATGTGTCGCAACAGAGACCTAACTCTCCTTGTTGTCAAGTCTGTTTAAGACATTGACACGTTCAGCCAGTGACAATGATTTTTGTGCACGGGACAACGAAGTTGACGCCATAGTCAAAAGTCATGACAGCTAACTTATCACAGTTGAGTTGTAAGGCTAATCCATGATGTCATTCATTGCTAGCAGACTTTTGTTTAACGCATTGGCAGTTTTGAGACGCCATTTATATGTACAGAACATAAGAACACGCTGCTAAACTGACTACAGTGTACACCTAGTAACTGTACTGTAAACTGTTAGGCCTCAGTACAGTAGTGGGATTGGACATCAGCACCTGAACGATCTGCCTTCAGCCAGTCACAAGAGCCAGGCTGCTTACATCATCACACACTGATTACATCATTTGAACATGTCAATCAATATCATTGTTTGACTAGTGGATGTAAAGAGACCGTGCAGTTAACCAGAGTGAATATGGCTGAAAGAGAATAGCAATGGGATCAATAACGTACGTCTACTTAAGCAGAATGTGCATTTATCAATACTGCTCTTATACGAAGTTATTGCCCGTTTACTTGACTTTATACAAATAGGGACCATGCAAGTCACATGCAGCTAAGCGGAGCGTGCACTTAACCGGCATGCACTTAAGTGGAGTCGACTGTTTATATGTATATATATTTTATATTTATATGCATATACTGTATATAGATAGATAGATTAGTTTGCCACATGAAATTGAAGCGTATTTTAAAAATTTAGAAAAAATATTTAGCCCACTTTTGCGCTTTATAATGGAGATGAAGGGTACTGGAGTCTGAATATAAGGAAAAGCCTTAAAACTTACCAACATGGCCACTTTGAAATAGCAAAGGTTTCAGTTTAAGAAATTGTGCCTTCCGCATTTCTCAGGCATGCCTTGAAAAATCCCAAACTTATCCTTTAAATCGTTTGGCTCACTAGGCTCATTTGCTTTAAAGCCAAAATGTTGCCAATAAGGCGAGGCTGACTTTTTCTTAACCACCCATTTATCCATCTCAGTGTCTCTATATTTAATGAGGTATTTTAGCACCTTATTACAATGCACAGCTGTTAACCAGGAGGACACCCTTTGGTCAAATTGTAAGTTAAAGGATCTCCAGAAAAGTGATGTTTAAGGAGACAACTGATCAAACAGAAAATATGGTACACATCACCCAACACTAAATTGGAGAATAGAGAGAACCTCAGCTAGCTGCTGATTTCATCTCTATTAACTTTTATCCTATATCTCCTAATACAATCTGACTGTGGATTTGTATTCTGGAGGATGCTGTAATACAAGCAAAGTATAAACATTATTTGTGTTGTGATTGGTGTTTTTATTGTGATTTATTTAATCTACGCTGTGGCCTTAAGGCAGCACTGTGATTCTTAGCACTGAAACTGGTCGATCTGTGGACCCAATGCTCCACACTGGCCAAATTTTGTATTTACTTAAAATCTCCCACATAAAAGGAATAATTGTTTGTTTTGTTCGATACCTACTCAAAGTATTCTGACAGGTACTATCGCCATCAAAAAAATCAGACTCAATAGGACCCTACCATGGAGGGAAATTTAGATTTAATTTAGTATACCAAAATAACTTACAATTTGATTCTTTTGTTCTGTAGATCTTTCTTTGATATACTGTTATTAGTAAGCAGCAGTATTTCAGACGTTCAATGAATTCTTTCACATTTTGCTAATAATTAACATGTTTTGTCAACAATGCTGCAAAAACATGTACAGTAGGTTACACACACTATTTTAGAATTCTTATTAATGTATTCACATTTTTAGCACATTCTCTAGTTGTCACAGGAGAAAAATGGAGGACACGCTGCAACAGGCTAATGTGAGAGATGTGTGAAGTTTTTTTATGTATGATGCTTCACACTCTGCTTATAAGCAGCCAGCTACATCATCAGCAAAGGGAAATCCAGGTAGGGTTATGAGTTGAATGTTTAACAACGTTTGATACATGGTCTTCTTTGTACAACTCCACCTTAAAATGTTTTACCAGTCCATAGTAGCTGGTGTTTTGTTCTACTATGAGATCTCCTGGGGAAACAATTTGAGTTCAAAAGACACACAACACCTGAACAAACTTGCCAGGAATGCTGCTCCATCACAATGCTAATCCTGGACCCACTGGACGCTGTTGTAAATAAAGAATGGGGGCAAAATGGAATGCCATCAAGGAAAATCCTCTTCATCCCATCTCTTGGAGCACTTTTAGCCAAATGCTCATTCCTCCATGGTGTGCTAAGAAGTGCCTATGGGGATATTTTCTGCCCATTGCTATCAGACACTTCAGTGCTTCCTCCCAACATCCCAGACTAAACATTTATACTCTTTACATTTATTTTCCTATTTCTACACAATATTGCTTGATTCGTTTGTTTATGTATTTATTTACTTATCTATCTAAAAATATCAGGTCAGGTTGGGAAAGCTCTGGTACAGTCTGTTGCCGCACCCACCACACAATGAAACAGCTTGGGATCCTGGTTGACAGGTAGACATGCAGTCCAGTACCCCCCCCCCCCCCAACCCGGAAATGACTATCTATCAGCAGCAGCCAGGTGTTACATGGGCATCCGAATGGCCTGGTCTAGCCTCTCAGTTCTTCTAGTGATGATCCTATGAGGCAAATCACCCTTGGGGAATTGTGCCACAAGGCAATAGTGCCGTAATTGACACTTCCTCACAATGCAGGTAAAGTGACTCATTCAGGACTCCATACGCATCCACTCATTCAACAAGAAGTCAAACCAGCAGTACCCAAGGAATCTTTGAGGAGACACAGCAGTTGCACCCAGTCTACGTCTCAGGTCACTGGATAGCGTCCATTTCTTGCAATCTTATAGCAAAACAAGAAGCACCAGGACTCTAAGGACTTGGACCTTTTTCCTTTTGCAAAGATATTGGGAGAGCCAAACAACCCTTTCCAGCGACCTCATGACCCCCCCCCCCTCCCCCGTGCTCTCCCAATCTGTCTACTGACTTCATAGGAAGAGTCACCAGAGACAAGAATGTCACTGCTGAGATAAGTAAACCCCTCAACAAGGTAAATATTCTCTCTACAGACAAACACAATGCTGATTCCTGTGCCCAAGAAGTCATTAAAGGCCTGGATTTTTGTTTTAATCCAGGACACTCACAAGACCAGACACTCACACTCCTCACTCAGTCTCTCGAGAGCCCCAAAGAGAGCCTCCATTGATTCGGCAAAGATCAAAGCATCATCAGCAAAGTCAAGATCACTGAATCTTTGTTCACCAACAGATGCCCTACAACCGCTGGACCCCACGACCCTGCCCAATACCCAGTCCATGTAAGTATTGAACAGGGTAGGAGCAAGAACACACCCAGCCAGGAAAGCCTCACCACCAGCTTGGAGAATTTTTTCCCGGATACCACAGATCCCTGCAGCTTTCCCTACCCTCAGTTGGTTCAACACCTATGCAATCTCAGTGAGATTGGGTGGTTCAAAGTTATTTGGAGGATCATTGTCAAGAACCCTGGATACTGAGATGTCTAATGTCCTAGCCGGAGGATCAGCTTTAAGCAGCTACTCAAAGTAGCCAGCCCAGCAGGTCACAATTTCAGTGTCATCTGTGAGGACAGTTCCATCACTAGCCGTGACTACAACTCTCAGAGGAACAGATTTACATGTACATAATGCTTCAATTCCTCTGTAAGCAGGAAGTGTGTCACTAGACAATAGATAGTGTGTCACTTGCTCACCGATTACTCTAACAAATGCATCGTTATCCGCCCTCAGAATCCATGCAGCCATCCTTCTCAGTTTCTAGTACAGACAAGAGTTGCCATCAAGCCTTGCGCTGTGACTTCTCTCGATGATAACCAGGGTGCCCTGTGAGGTGAAACACCTCCTTCTGGGAACACTGGTAACACCAACAAAACCCTCAGCAGCCTTCAAGGTCTTGTCACAGAAGGTCTGCGAGCTCCTCACACAAACTTTGTGCAAACTCATTAGAAACAGCCTGATCTTGGAGTCTGGCCAGGTCCAGGCTCATTCTCCTAGTAGGTGGTGATCCACTGGACCTAAGCTGGGTCATCAGAGTAACAAGAAGTTTGTGGTTAGAATTCACAAACTGGGCACTTCTACAGACCCTGCATTTTTGTAAGAGCCTCCAGCATCTGCCCATGAGGATGTAATCAATCTCCTTCACTGTGCCACCACTACTGGAGTACCAAGTCCAATAATGCGGCTCAGAGTGCTGGATTCAGAATCCAGTGATCCGCAGCCACTGACCTATTGCAAAATCAAGGAACATGGAAAAACTTTCATCACGGTCACCAGACCCATGGAGACCGACACAATCCTCATAGTAAACCCTGTCAGTGCCAGTGGTCGCATTGAAATTACCCAACAACCTGAGAAATGTCACCTTGCGGGAACCCATCAACCACCATGCGACGTTGCAAATAAATTGTCTCCATCATCAAGACATCACTCACCATGCTCGAAACATACACTGAGACAACAGACAAGGCACCAAGACAGTGACTTAATCTGTGTCTCATAATATGTTTGTTGAACGGTGTGACATCAGACAGCATCAGAAGAAGTCAATCCACCACAACATCAGCTACTCTCCAAGTATAACAGCCATCAAAGCAACCAGACCAATAAATGTTGTAACCACCTACAGAGATCTGGCCAATCCCAGGTCTGCACACTTCACTGAAATGCAGAGTTTACAAAGCTCCTCCAACAGCAGAGGAAGATGATCATCATGCTGGAGATACAGGATGTTCCATGGGACCCGAGTGCTGCGGTGCAGCAGGTGACCCCTCAGCACCACACCAGTTCCAATCCCCAACAGGCTCTCCAGCAGTTTTGACTCTTCTGGGGATGAGGCTCCCAACAGCTTTCCACCATCAACTTAATAATGCGAGTAATTACAGCAGACCTAGTCCCATAGAAAGCAGAAAGGACTCCTGTCATTTTGGAACTGCATGAAGTTTTTTACGGTGGCTAGAATATCAATCCTGCCACCAACCCCTACATTTTCCATGCAAGTTGGAGGACCATTTGCAGGGTGGATGCAGTTTAACATCATACCCAGGACTGATTTCTGAATAATGCAGCACTGTGGCTTAGCTGGTTAAAGCGCTTATCTTGTAAACTGGAGACCCTGTGTTTTAATTATCAGCAGTGCCTTCTGCGCTCTTCACGCCACGTGATTTTCCCTATGAGTCTGCATATTTGTTTTATTTATGTTTCTGCAATTATATGCATCTAAAATATCCCTTTGGGACTAATAAAATGTATCTAATCTAATCTAACCTAATCAAGCCACATCTTCAGCTAGCCCTCACTGCCATCTCAGTGCTGTATGTACCAACTTCTCCACAGTTCCGTAACATTCTCAATGAAACAAACCTCAGAGATTATAATCCTCAACCTTAAAAAGCTTTCATTTAACTCACACTCCAGATGAAGCAAGCATTCAAACTCTTGCGGTCTGCACACATTAGGAAGAATTCCTCCATCATCTATCTGCTACATGATATTTTAACTCCTCTCAACCCTTACTGCTAAGAAGTAAGCCAAGATAAATGTAGGTGAGAGCCATCTGAAGGCCCTATCCATATTAAGTCAGTGGCACATTACAGGACTTCAAGTCATGTACAGGTATCCTTTGATTAACGCGATTAATTAATCCATTGATATTGCTGCATTATGCAAAACCATGCTAATTAAATATAAAAACTAATGGGAAAAAATATAATTGTAATTGTAATTTAAAATGTAAAAAATCTACATGGAAAAAGTACTCGTATTTGTGTTTATAATATAAAAGTCAAAAAGCAAATAACATCTTTATTAATTAAAATTAACATCATGTTTTAGAAAAGAATTTATGGAGGGTCGTTTGGACTGTTCATTCTTTTTTCTGGCTCTCGTAGATCCGTCTGTAACAAGCAATTTGACTTTCTAAGTCGAAGCATATGAGCGCACATCTGCCAACATCAGGATCCAGTAATCAATGTTTAAGGGTTTCAAACGTAGAGAACATTGCATCACATTGCTTCAATGTTAAGAGATCTTCCATTTCAATCATAATTGGAGTTCTATTACACAATGATTTCATGCTTGCAGTCTTTGATGTCAATTTTCCTTGGTTGTGGTAGGTATCTGCCTTTGGTAAAATTGTCCTGATAGCCGATTCATTGAAGCCGAATTCCCTGCCAATGTTTGCTTTTGTTTCACCATGATTGTATCTTTTAATTACCTCAAACTTCACATCTAAATAAGATTTCTTCAATTCTTTTCACTTTCCAATGAGGACTCATGCTTTTGCTTGTTCATGTTTAGAAAGGGCAAGCACTAAAAAGAAAGGATAAAAAAGTGAAAAACTGGCGAAAATATGCAATGAAAACGTCCACTCTCTATGGTTATTGTTGGCAACTGAATTGGTGACTCATGACTCCGTGAGAGTTTGAATGCCCATTATGGCCGCTGAGCTGGGCATAGGGGGGATTGTGTCACCGCATGTTCAGTCGCAACCTCTCATTTGCACTTTCACACAATTAAAAAAAAACGCGCTAATCAAATTTATCGCTGCGGTATTCAAGGGGCTTTCACATTCAAAATAAGACTGTTATTCAAAACCCGTGCTTAATAAAACCGCGTTAAGCAAGGGGTACCTGTAGTGTGCTAGAGGGAATATCAAACTTGATGACTGTTTCTGATCCCATCTCCTTAGGATAGACAACTCCATAATGACTTTGAAGCACAGTTTCATATTCCAAAATATCTTTAGTGTCTTGAACTACTGACTACTTGACAGGCAAACCAGAGTTTGTGGAACTACAGAGTTTTGAATCATAAGAGAGGTCAGCAACACAGAGGCCCTCCAAGGAACTCTTCTAGCCAGTGCTGTTTACCCTGTACACATTACATTTCTGAGACATACAGCCTACAGAAATTCTTAAATTTGGAATCAGTGCCTAACACCATCTGCATGACACCCTGCTAAAACAGCAGAGAACTTTTAGCATAAGGCTGATTTCACCACAGTGTTGCAGTCAATGCTGTATTACATCTTCTTAAAATCTACTAGTAGAAGCTGCACCATATTTTCTCTAGCTAGGCTTTGTTTTTTTTTTCTTCTTCTTGCTTTGTATGTAGGCTGCAACAATGTAACTTTCCTTCAAGATCAGTAAACCATTTCTATATCTCTTTAGTTCCATTCCAGACAAGAAGTTTTGAGGGGAACAAAACAAAACCATACTAGGAAACCCCAATAATTTACATTGTACCATTTAATTTCTAATATGACTACTTTTGGAAAAAGCATATATAGTATAATTTAAAGGTGTTCATTACTAGTTGCTGTTTAATCATCTATCCGTTTTCCAAGTCATGGTTATACACACACCATAGACTATCCCAACAGTGCTGACACAAGTACAAAAACAATTCCAAAAAGAACAGTAGTTCATTGCAGGGCACAATCTCTCACAAACTCCCCTGGAGTTTTTATCCAAGAACACTTGGATAAAAACACAAGCTGACATTGAGAGGTCCATGATTAGAACCAATAAAACTACATCTGTGATACATAAGCACCACCAACCGAGTTGCAATACTTAAAATATCTGAGGGTATTGCCTGGTTTAACCATTTAGAAATCGGTCTAAATCAACAGAAGTATATTTTAAGAGATAATGGTAATTAGAAAAAAACTCAACCTGGATTGTTTCATCTTATGTTTTATATTCTAATCACTAAAGGGTATTATAAAATGCATATACATCTTTTTTTTTTTTAATTATTCCTCACTTGTTTAGTTCAGGATTTTCCTTGGTAATTTTCCAGCTACTTCACCCCATCATGTAATATTAAACAGCATTCAAAGGAAATACCTCCTTCATTTACAGCTTGTTCCGAAGGGTAGGCTATAGTGTAGTTCAAAAGATAAAGACACTCTGTTGGGAGTGGATGCTACTCAGACAAGTCTATGAGTAATGTATGTATTATCTACATTTCAGAAAGAGAAACCTGTTAAACACCATTTATAATAATCAGTGGCAACACAGGATGCAACTTAATAATGTACAAAAAGACAATGAAACCAACAGTGCGGTGCACATTCAGTCCTTTATTTTTCTCAGTCTGAACATTTGATGAATGGTTGACACAGCCGCCTCATCCCAGTTCCAAGAGACTGGATTAGGTCACTCTGTGTGGTTTTGCAAATTCTCCTCTTCTCTGGGTAGGTTGTAGCGGTGGTTGAAACTTCAACTCACAGCAGTCCCTGCAGTGGGTCTGACTGGTCATCTGCCGAGGGTGCAGGGGCTGTTGGGTACAAGGAGGTTGGCGCAACATTTAAAAGAGGGCTAGTGTTACCAAAAAGAAGGAGAAGTCTGTTGTGTTTCGTGGATGGAATTGCCTGTCTGTCTGCCTTCCGTTTTGATAACTGTAGATTCTTGTTCTGTCCTGGATTGTCTCCTGTTTTGAGTGTATGGACTGTCTGGTGTTTTCCTGCTGCATGAGGACTGTCTGAGGATTTGTTGTCATCTTGCAAAGAAAGGAGCGCTCCTGTTCCCATTCATACGCCATCATCTCATCAGGAAATACTGGTAGGTCTAACTTTTACATTCATATACAGCATGCTGATCACTGGACTATCTACCATCATTTCATTTCATCAGTTGCCATTTTCATGGACTTCATAGTGTGTGATTTTTGTAAGTGGTTTGTTGTTGTCGAATTCGTGTTTATTGTACATCACCGTAAGAGTGAACTGGGGTGGGATCATTGTTTTCATTTATTATTGTTTAATACATTCTTTAATTGCTGTTTTATTACCAGTAACTTTTTCGTCTCTGCTTGTGAGTGTGTGTGGGTTGGGCCAAGGCTGGGTGTGTCCCTGGAATCTCCACAAAAAAAATAAATAAATTACTGTCTCTTTGACAGTGTGAATCTTAGCGGCACCAGACCGCTACAAGGTTTTCCACCAAATATTCTACATTTTTCCAACATAAAAGAGATGTTCAAGTTAAGTTACTTCATAACAGCATAATGTGCTATAAGTGAGTTTGGTTATGAGCATCAGTACACCCTGCTACAGACTACAGTGTGTATGTGTCTGATACTAACAGCAACGGCTTTGATTCTCAATGACAGTAGAGAGAAGTCAAGAAAAACGACACCTTTTATTGGCTAACTAAAAAGATTATAATTTTCAAGCTTTTGAGGCAACTCAGCTGCCGTCTTCAGGCAAGATGTAATTAAAATAAAATAAAAGGTGTCATTTTGCTTGACTTCTCACTACATTCATAATGGCTAACACAGTACAACAGCCTAGTACTACATTTTCCATGACCCTAAACCTTTATTAAAAGCTTGAGAAAACAGATGAGCAGCTGGACAAAATATATAATTATTAAGTAAAATACATCCATCTATCAATTTTCATTATTGTGGTTTGTTTTAAACTTGATTATTTTAGAATTTGATGCTATTAAAATTGTTTTAAAATCATCAGTTTTCCAATAAAGAGAATGGTAATGTTTAATAGTAGCCTATACATTTATTTTCACAATTCATTCAGCAAAATGCTTTGAATGGTTTAAATCTATTGAAATTTTTAAATATTTATAAAGCATATACAGCTGCGCTAATAGGTTTTGTAAATGCTATGAAGCTTCAAAGGAAGGGATTTATAAGGATCTGTTGTCAAAAGAAAAGCACAAGGCAAGAACCTTTCCTATACAAGGTGTTAATCCATCTCAGGACTCTCTCTCTCTCTCACATACTTAATGTAACATGAACATCTATGAGCAAAAAAAAAAAAACATAAACAGGGAAAACATGCAAGATCCTTAAAGAAAAGGGCTGGATATAGTATTTGACTCCAGGACATGGAATCTGTGAAGCAACATCACTAATCTTTAAATCACGGTGCCACCCCAACAATATTGAATTACCCTGAAACAGAACAATATGTAACAATAGGTAACAAATAAATAAGAATACTGAACAACCCCAAAATAAATAAAAACTGGCATGTAACATAAAATGTATCTCTCTATTATATAAAAAAAACTTGGGATGAGACAAGACATGTTCAGGTCGACGAGACGTGACCTTCTCAGAAAGACACTTTCACATCCCGTGAGACTAGACTCTGTGCCAAGAGATTTAACCACGCCCAGGGCCGGAAAAAGACAAAGAGTAGATGACAAAGTAGAAAGTCGTAAAGAATTCAAAAATGGCATGATACACTTGCAGAGCAAGTTAGAGATAATGGAAGTAGGAAAATTTGAAAGTCTCAAAACAATTATAGTAAACATCGCATTAGCACAAACAAACTGAAAATATTACTTGGTGAAATAACGGAACAGCGAAAAGAGATTGAATAGTGTTTGAGGATGTCTGGGGGAGAAGAGAGACAAGGCAGTGAGATAAAAGGATAGTTGCTGTACAGGCTTTTAAACGTTCAAAGCGCTGCACGAGATGCAGATGACGCGGCACGGCAGCAGCAGCAAGCCAGAAACTGATCGAGCAAAGAGAAGGTAAAAAAAAACTGTATTTGTTTCCCATTGTATCACCATTTAAGAGGGTGTGTCGGAGGAACAATCGTGTCTCCTTGGGGTGCGTTCAGCCAACATCTTCACAACGCGAGCGGCAGAGACGCAAAGTGGTTGGCGATTAGTGTAGGTGAGGGAGGGAGGGGGGTGTGGGCAAGCGAAGTGAGCAGGGGGCGAAGCCCCCTAGTTAATCATATATTCGTTGAACCCTCTTTTTCCAGAAAAGGGTTGTTAGGAAGTCAGACCTATCCTATTGACAGAGAAAAGGCACTGAGAATAAGTCTTGTCTTTCAGGTGCAAAACAGTGACTCACGCATCACAACTTCAAGAAATGGTGCACTCTAAGATTATGCAACGTTCACATGGTCAAGCCCTGATTTAAAAAGACTGAGCCAGTAGCATATCAGTTTAGAATTCAGCAGTCTAAGTATACAGACACACTTACTGACAAATTCTAAAATTCTGTGTTTATCTTAACTTTTAGCAAAAGCAGGTATTTCATACATAAAAATCAAATGTCAAATAGAAAAACATTCTACTACTATAGTATTAGTGGGTGCTTTAATTTGAATTTAAATTTTTATTGCCATTCAATATATTTTATGTAACTATCATTTAGTGTTACATCCATACACATATCAAGGTAAATACAATTAACACAATATACAAACCATGACACAAAATTGTATACAGTCATTTTGAAAAATATTTTGCACAAAACACAAATATAGAAAACTCCCATACAGTGGTATAAGTAAGCTCTTATAATATAAACACAAAATAAAAAAATGAATAAATATAATTTAGATTGGATGAAGGAGTTTAAACATTAGGAAAGGACAGAGTTGAATTGGAGACTGTGTTTAACCATTGTGATTACAGTAGGAAAGAAATTGTTTCAATGTCTAGTAGAAACAGTTTCTTTCCTACAGTTTCTTGTTTTTAGCAACCGATAATGTTTCCTCAGAAATAACTGAAAGAAATGGTTGCTAGGGTGAGTGTTGTCTTTGATTGCATTTCCAGCACATCTCCTAACCTATGACATATACAGGACCTCTAATGAGTCCAGTTTTAGATCTACAATCTTTTCTGCTGTCTGAATAACACACTGCAGTTAGTTTTGAGTGAGCAAGTACACTGCCATACCAGACTGTTATAAAGAAACTGAGGATGCTTCAATGACAGCTCTATAAAACTGTACCCCACTCTTAAAAATAAAGGTGCCAGAGTGGTTCTACACAGAAACGCTATAAAGAAACCATTTTTGGTTCCCAAAAGACCCATCCACGTGAAGGTTCCTGAAAGAACCTTTATTTATTTAGATCCACAACAGACTCCATACAGTATGAACAGATAGCAACAGATTTGTGAAACACCAGTGGCTCATGATTTTAAAAGGACTCTCGTTGCATATGTACAGTAAAACAAACTAAGCCCTATTTTCTTAATCTATTAATGTACTGCTAGGTGGCCTACCATACATTAAAGATTTTATTTTTTTTCTGATTATTAGGAAATTGTTCAAACCACAAGGATCCAGCCTCATATGCAAAGAACCCTTCCCAGAATGAAATGGCACTTTGTCAAGCAATAGTTCTATGTGGAACCACATAACATAATAAAGACTCATAAAGTGCCATTAGAGAACCAGCATTTTTAAGAGTGCACCACTGATTGTGACAGGTTAAAAGTTTTAAGTTGTTGGAGTAAAAAACATACAATGCTTAGCTTTTTTAATAAAAGCAATTATATTTTCATCACAGTTCAGACTTTGGAGTGATAGTTGTGCCAAGAAAATTAAATGATTCCACTCTGTTCACAGTTTCATTATTTATAACTAGGGGTGTAGAAAGTGTGCAGTTTCTCCTAAAATCCACAATAATTTATACTACTTTTCAGGGAATTCAAGTTAAGATTGTTGAGGGTGAAGCAACTGGCCAGCCAGCCCACCCTTTGATATGGCACCTTATCCCTGTCTGTGGGGTGCCAGTCAGGATTGTCTCATCAATGAACTTCAGCAGTTTAACAGATGAACCACTGGAGATGCAGACATTGTTGTGGTGTGAGAAAAGAAGGGAAGACAGAACACAACCCTGAGGGGTCCCTCCTGACTGATTTCATTACAGTATTCTCATTTCTATTGGTCATGAAATTTAACTTTACACAATGTTACTACTCGTTCTCTGCGTCCAAATGAAACTTTCAACAAGTTGCTACTAAATACAAAACCTTTGCGGTAAGCTTCACTATGAAGAACAGTATTTTTGTACCAGCAAACGTGTTATTTGTTCAAATTAGTTCCCCGTTCATTGCTCGAAATCATTATAATTATTAATTAAAAAGATAACCACTGTGTGGAGAAACACAATGTACTGCACCATACAACTTGGGTCGTTAAACGTAGCGAAAGATCTACACGGCAGATAAATTTCACGCAGATATTTGCCCTGATTAATATCCGTTTTTCCATAGTATTCTACAAATGAGACCTGAAACGTTTCTTGGCAGCGCACAAACACTGAGTACTTGCTCGGCATGTGGTAATCGCTAAGTTTGCCTGAAGCCTCGGTGGGGCGCCGCAGAAAGCCGCAGGATGTTTTATTCTGCGCTGCAGAGATCTGCTCGTATTTGTGACATTGGAGAACTCCTCCCAGCAGCTGTTCGTGCGCTTTCTCTACCCTCTGCTGGTCTATTTGATAGTCACTTTCCCCACGATATTTAGACGAATGAGATTGTTCACGCAAGATTCGACCTGTAGTCGCACTCCAGAAATTTCCCCTTGAAAACAAAAATCTATATTAACAACATATACTAGGGTTTGTATCGTGTGCCACTGCTTGACTTCTCACTACATTAATAGCATATATATATCTTTGTATCGTAGCCATAAAAACCACGTACTGTACATTAGAAATATTTCCACTGCGTAGTATTTGTAAGCGGCGCGTCCTATAGTATAACCAGTCACATGGACAAAGGCAACACGAATAGCTTTCCATCGATATGAATTGACGCGTCATGCAGCATACTTGCGCTTCACCTGCTCCTCAATGATGGCAGTAACTCTGAAGCTTTCCAGTCTTGAAATGGGAAGGGGCGATACCTACAGTGGTCGAAAAAGCTGAGTTTACCTACCAGTGCTCATATTCTTGTCCACCTTATCTTCTCAAAAATGCACAATGCAATCCACGTTGAGTTAAATCCACTTGAACGGTGGTGCACTTTGATTTATAGGGTAGTTAAAGCCTTATTCATTTTAGGCACATCTGCAATTTTTTCCAGAATAATTGTCTATCTCGAAGTCATAATGTGGCTTCGGGATGACATTCTTGAATATTGGCTGTTGATAACAATGCAGAAAACAAATGCTGAAGACGTAACCACTTCAACCTGTTCCCCTATATATGTGCCTCACTAGTCGGCAGCATCCTTCCCCAGTCAGGTAATAAATAGCGGCTCTGACCGCTTTACTGCGCACAAGCGAGAGAGTGTCGCAGACGTTGATGGGAAATGTAGTTAGCAAATTTATCCGATGTGACGTAGACTACGAGGAAAGCGTACTAGATGAACTACAAATTTGTGCGCATATTCCTCAACGGCGACTCGTACTGATCGATGTCAGGAAGAGTGTTATGATTAGTGCACGGTGGGAATTAAACTTGAACTTCTCAGCCAGCATATTTTACGCCTCTTTGATGCCCGTTGTTTAACTGAACACGGTATAATTGCTGACAGACACTGAACTGCATTTGGCGGAGACTGAGTTGGTCCTTGGCAAAGCCGAGTACAAAACAGCCTTCATGCTGAAGTGTGGTGCATCTTTTTAATATTCTTTATTATAGTGGACTGCGGACCTCACGTCAGCGCTAAATTGGAACTCTTAACGAAATCTACACTCATGTAACAACTAGAAGCCTTAATAATTACTATTAAAGATATTATTTATTCTTAGTAGTTGGTTGTTATAGCGCGGGTGTGAGTGAGGTTGATTGTGCCCTCAGCGGTGTGCAGGCGTCAAGCCCAGGGTTTGTTCTTGCCTTTCGCCCCTGCAGCTGTTCTACTGAAAAAAATGAGATCCCTGTGAAATCTAAAATAACTCTGCAGCCGGGAGCCTCCACATCGGAGTTCCAAGTATGTGGAGTTGATTCCAATGGTCTATCTGCAGATCTCCAATGGTCCGCCCTGTCATCTGTGGTAATTAATAGGGTTGTGGGAGGGTCATCTGACTCTAATAAATATGACTAGCCATTAAATCAACTCAGATACTTGGAGCTCTGGGATCGAGGTTGTGGTCTGTAGAGGCACTATACTCCAATTTTAGAGTATGCATCCCAGAGACTCTTACAGAGATCTCCTGATTTTTAGGCTACGTACATGAGTAGAGCTTTCAAAAGTATTAGCGCAAGCAGTACTCTAATAGCGCGTTCACAGCGTAAAAAAGACATTTTTAAAGGAGCTACAAAGAATTACCCCTCATCACATTATTGCGGTGATCATAGTTGAAAGTATTGTCATTATATACTGTACAAACGTTGAAAATGTCAGCTTTATGTTCATTATCGAGTGGATTGATCATAGGCAGTCCACAACAAACGGAGCGCATCTTGTACCAAACAACATAAACTACTTTATCCTTCAAAGACTAGTTGTTATTCTGCATTAAAGGAATAATACTAATAATAATACAGTTAAAAGAGAAACAACAAAAAACAGTATTCTGAGAATACACCTTAATAATAATTCACCACACTTGCAGGTGGTTTTTAAGTTTAGTTAGTACACTCTCCTTTTCAATGGCACTCTGACAAATCATTTAAAACATAAAAAGAGAAACTGTTGACAAAATTAAGCAGGCGTAGCATTTCTCACAGCTGAAGAATTGTGAAAACGTGATTTCCACCTCCAAAATCAGGTTTTTTACCTTTAAGACCCGTTAATTTTTGACAGTGTTTTTGATATCCCCAAATAAAGCATATCAATATTTATATTATACAAAAATGCAAATTCTTACAAATTTTAAAAGGGAATCACCCTTTCACAGCTGAAGGATTGTGAAAATATGGTCCCCTGTTACGTCATAGGTTAGATTTTTATGATTTAAAGGAGTTTGTGTGTATGTGTGTGTGTGTGTGCAAGCACTTTATAAAGATTTTTAATCTTAACGAGAATTGTACACTAGCAGAAAAGGACTTGCTGAGAAAATGTTTAAGGGAATCGCATTTTCACAATTGACCAAGGATCTTGAAAATACAACTCCCCCATCCATATTGGGTTGGTAAGCTTTAAAGAGGTTTATTTTTCAGCATTTAAAAGCATTCAAAAGTGGAATTTCTTGTCAATTTTTAAAATAAAATCGCATTTTCACAACTGATGAGGGATCTTGAAAATACGACCCTCGTGATTTAAACTTAAAAAATGTTTTCACTGATTTTCATATTAATTCCAGTATTGAGTTTAAAAAAAAGAAAAAGACACCAAGAAGTGGAATTTTTTCAAAAATGCCACGGGAAATCACATTTTAACAAATAAAGGGTCTGGTGAAAAAACGATTCCCTCTCCAAATTACGTTTTTATTCTTTGAAGAGGTATATTTCTCACAGTGCCTCTTTCTTATTTCCAAAATGATGCAGATTAGTACTGAAAAGCATAAGGAAGTGAAATTTCTTCCAGAAAATAAGTCATAAAAATCAGTATAGCATTCAGAAAAATAATCGAAAATGTTTTGAAGTGTAGCAGTCTTTTGAGTTACATGTTGTCGATGTATTTCAGTTAATTTATCTGCTGTTTAAAAAAAAAACACAATATATTATTATTTAATCAGTCCTATTTAATAGCTTTCTGCTGTGATGCAAACATAGCAATAAACCACATCTAAAAAGGTACGCTATCTGGACTGTTTTTATTAGAGCTATCATTCAAGCAACGAATGCAAACCTTTAGTAATTGCAATTTTCTTTCCTCCAAAGATTTGCCTTAACAATTTCGAAATGTTAGAGGGAGCAGCAAATTCAGACCACACTGGAACCCTCACTGTAATTTAATGTTTTGTTTGTAGTGGCCTCAAGGTAAAGTTTTGGCAAGGGGTAAGTAAATTTGCTTGCCCAGTTCAGGTGACCAAATGGTTACAGGAAATTTTTTACTGAAGTGCTAAGTGTGTTATAATTTATCAGTAAAAAATATTGTTCACTGTTCATTGGCAATTGTTTTTCATAGTTAATTCTGGAAGGGAGAGTTTTAGCAAATGCATTTAAAACACGCATCTTCTATGATAAAAAAAAAAAAAAAAAAAAAAAAAAAAACTTGAAGAGCATGAATTGTTCCCAATCAAATAAAATTTACACAGCATCTCTTAGTTTTAATAAGAAATTTGGACAAAACCACTACAATTAGCAGTGAAATTAAAATACTCATACATATGCAGGTTTTGTCCTTGGCAAACAGGTGAACTGCTAGAAAGGATGTGTTGAATTTTGACAGATTAAGGAAACTGAACATTGAAAGTCTTCTATAAAGACTATGACCAGGAGTCTAATTGAGATCTTCAAAATTCTTTAAAACCATTAACACATCTGAATACTTACATTTTTTTTTAAAACAGGGTACAGTTTATTTTAAAATACATTAATAGAGTTTACATTGTCTCTGTCTTCAGACTTAATGCTTGCATACTCTTTTTCAAAACAAATGATTGTTTTGTCACAGCCAAATCAACTGTACTAATTCACTTCACCAATTTAAACCCTTCCATCGTGTTCATTCTTAATCCCTGTTTGCTTAAGCTAAAAGGTTTAAATTATTTGGTTTCTCCTTATAGTTCAAATATCCCAGTCTTTGAATCAGCCTAGTTGCACTCCTCTGGACTTTCTCTATTACTCTCTGTCTTTTTTGTAATTTGAAGACCATAACTACACATAGTACTCCAGTTGAGGCCTCACTAGTAAATTGCTGTGTGTAATTTATGGAAGACGCAGAGGAAGACAGGAGTGCAATTTGATCAATGTTAGTTTATTTAAAAAATTAATAAACAGGTGAGTATTGAGCATGGAGCTTTCTGCTTGCAAGTCAGAAAGACTCTCACTTCCCCTTCTTCAGGCTGCTTATATAGTTTTTTTTTACCTCCCTGTTCCCTTTACTCTAATATTTTTTTAGTTGCTTCAGTGCTTCCTCTTTTTGCAAGATTTTTTCTATGTCTGCTTATTTTATTATTAGACATAGACATAGAACAGTCTGTTTTGCTAAAGGTTGCTTGTAGGAAATAATAAAAACATTTGTTTGTTAACAGTTAATCAGTATATCAATATCAGTAATACAGTAATACATACATAATAGCATTGAATTATATATTTTAGCTTCCACAAACTCAAGCATAACTTCCATTAACTTGTACTCCACACATTGTGATATATAACCTAACATCCTATTAACGTTCCTAATAACTTCAATCTACTGTCTTGATGTATAGATAGTGACTATACTGACAAGTCCAATATGACTCCTGGATCCTTCTCATACTCGTAAGTGGTACTTTCAACTTGCAAACCTGTGTTTCCATTGTGGATTCAAATCATAAACAACATGTTTACTTCCTCCATTAAATATAAACAGATGAAATTAGGGTTAGTTTCCCTAGTACTGATCCCTGCTATGCAGCACTTTTAGCCTCACTTAATATGAAAAAGGTCTCACCATAACCCCTTACTTCCTTTGTTTGCATCTGTTCTGTACTTACCTAGTGTTCTACTCTTATTTCTTTTGTTTATTCTTGGTTTGGTTGAAAGAAAGTGCTTAGAAGAAAGAGGTTTCTAATTTCTATGTGGACATGCAACACTGGGATGCTGCTCTATGTGGAGCCTTTGTTTGTATAGTAAAATATGTATTTTGTAAAAGAGTAAATCATTTTGGCACTCATCATCCCTCTTATAGAAGTACAAAACCCTATGTTTACAAACCTATATTCACAAAGTAGTGCTGTATTAGATAACATTTTTAAATAAATATTTTATTGCAGTGTTGGTCTCTGTCTTGGATTTAGTATTGTCAAAACAGAAATTGGCTTCCCACAACCTTGAACTGGTTAAGCGGATTAGAAAATGCATGTACTGTATGTTGTCACGTACAGCCGGGTTCCATGACTGGCCGGGACGCCCCTTCATTATATGCTCAGGGGGAGCAGCCATTGACGGTGCAATACCTCCCCCTGGACGCTAGATGGCCGCCCCTCTGGATTGGAGCGGTGTCTTGGTTTCCTGTAGGGCTCCATGGGAATTGGAGTTGGGCGTTACAGCTGGGATTCCTGAGCCTGTATGGGCATCGTATTCGCCACACCCGGAAGTGCAGCCCAAACTCGGCGATCAACCACCGGGAGCACTTCTGGGTGGACTATAAAAGGGCCCAGCTACCACCACTCAAGAAGCCAGAAGCGGGAGGAGGAGGACAAGGTTGCCTGGGAGGAGTGGTGGAGGAAGAAGAAAAGGAGTGTTTTGCTTTGTGTTACTTTGTGTGCTGTGCATAGGGATTGTGTACTGCCTGTGTGACACGGGAAGAAAATAAATAGTTTATTTATTTTATGAGTGCTTCTGTGTCCAGTCTGTGTCGGGTCGGGCGCTTATATAGTGCCTTATCACAGTGTATGGATGGATATATTGTTATGAAACGATATGCAACAGTATTTTATGTCACGGCATGTAAAACCTCCGTATTTGAAATACAAAAGCAAATTTATTTGTGGTGCTGTAATTGTTGCATTACAATTTTCTGGTTAGTTTATAGAGTATGTGCTAAAAAGAAAGAACATTATTTCTGGAAATTCAGAAGAGGACACTGGCAAAATTAGATACAAAATTGCCAGAAAGATTATGATAGAGTCGTGTATGTATGCGAACATCAGTACAGGCATTACATGTATTACTTAAAGATCTTCTAAACTCTAGGCATCACTAATCCAAACCTGTGGTGTTAACACAGGAAAGGTCTGTGGTAGTGTTTTTGTCTTTTTTTGGGGATGTAACCAGTTTTTGCCCCAAAATAATAATATGATATATTTAAAGTTCTAAGAGTATTATTTAGTATAATTTTATTATTAAAATATTTATTAAACTGATGCCAAAAATATCATTGATTGGATAAAATATATGAAATATTGAAATCCAGAATATTAGTAGCCTTGAGGAACTGAATAAAAAGACCAATAAATAAAAAATGCTCAAAATTATAAAGAGCACAAATAAAATATTTGCAAGCTAGATATATGTTTACTGCACTTTTTACACAAAATTTTACTAACAGGGTGGAGCCAAATTGCTCCCTGGTAACCCAAAAGACATATCTTGGTATTAATCCTGCACTTGTAGTACTAAGTGATTTAGAAAAGAATGATATATTGTTTGGCCATAAATATTACCAGGTGTTTTTGCATGTATTGATTAACACAAATAAAAAATAATAAAACAACTTTCTTCCAATTTTTTGTATATGATTTAAGTGCATTTTTGAGGGCAATCAAGAAATCAGTAGCAAAGGATAATAAATAAGTCGATACATTTAATAATGAATTAAAAGTATTGACAAATGATGACATCTGGACAGGTTCTTTGAAGTGGTCAGCTATTTCAAAAGTTTCATAATCTGTGAAAGCTTGTAAGAAACGGTGTGATTACAATTTTTTTGAATGTGTAAAAATATAATATTTTAACTATTTGAATCTGCTTGTAATTTATTTTTTAAAACTTTGGACAAAAATTTAAATAATAAAGGCATTCAATATCTGTTTATTTTTTTTAAATAGCATGTGATGACTGCATAAGATGGATCCATGTTAAATGATTGGTTATTCTGAAAATAAAAAAGATTGTGAATATATTATTGAAAAAGGTTATATGTAAACATATAACCATAAATACATTAGTGCAGTCCTTTTTGAAACACTGCCAAGCTCATTGTTTTAGAAAATATTTTTAAAACATTTAAACTGATTACTTTTTTGTGGATTATTGTTATATTTGAAGTAACACATAATTAATATCATTATATATGATATGTTTATACATTTTTTGTTGTAAGTAATGTTATTTCACCAATAATTTAATCTATTTCTGGTAAAATACTGAAATATATAAACCTTTTTAAAATTAATTTATCCATTTTCAAATTGTTATGTTTGTGTCAATTAATCTTTTACACTGTTATTTTCACAAACCTTTTGCAGTTGTGAAAATGTAATTCCCTTTTAAATTTTGCCATGCATTCCACATGTGTATTCCTTTTTGGAATAGGTAAAAGTCACTCAGACAAATATTTCTCTAGAAAACTTATAAATGTCATTTGGAAGAGGAATAATCTTTTCGCTTTTCCCATTCAGTTGTGAAATTACACTTTTGGAGAAATCTCACTTTTAGATGTTTTTAAATGATGATACAATTCATTTAGGGGTTCTTATTAATAATTATAAATAATATTATAAATAATAATAATAATGTCCTGTTTTAGTACACAAATATTCTTTGAAACATAAAGTAATATGTTAAAAAGTTGAAAATGAATAATGATAATATTTTTGGAAAAGAAGCATTTATAGTATTACACATTACCATTTTTAGCACAAACATTTGACTTGTAAATAACTCATCTGACAGCCTTTTATCAATGTTTACTAGTAAAATTTGAAGAGAAGTGTTTTCTGTCACAAAATTAATAATAAGGGGCTTAACGAAGTGGATGGGTGTAGAATGCAGCTGAGCTCACAAGAAGACTAGACAGACGTACAAAAGCACAATGCAGTAAAGTGAAGATATGGACACGTACGCAGTCATTCTTTTTTTTTAATTTTCTCAATTAAGTTAGTTCTACAAATGTTGTTTGGTAAAAGATGCTCTCTGTAGAGTGCTTATATTCATATATTGTGATAACTGAATTCCTTGATTAAAGTTTCAGTCATATTTACAGAAGCTAATAGATTTTATCTTATTTTGTCGGAAAAATGCATTCCACACTGTTCACTGTCATGTGCTACAGGGCTCAGTACTGTGCATCATGCTTTTAACACTTAACCTTCTCCCTCTTGACTCAATTATGCAACAACTTGCCTTCATTATCACTATTAGCTAATGACTTCCACCTTTGTGCAGTATTTCTACTAAACCATCTTAAGTACTAATAGTAGTATTAAACAGTGTGTTAACTAAACTGGTGTGTATTTGGCACCAAATCCTAATCCCTGGTAAGGAGGATGAAGCTGATCAAAGTTATAGTAGAATGACTCAACCACCAAACTTTTTTAAAGAATGACTGTTGCCATGGCTTTGTAAAACTAAATATTTATTTGCAGATTTCTGGAACAGAAAAAATACAGTAACATTAAATAACTCACAAAAATAAATGCCTAAAGAATACTACAAACAGGTAATATCCAAAAAGGCCAGTAGATGGCAGAAATTAACAGAGTGTTATGGCATGGCAGGCAAACATACTGAACAAAAGTTGCCTAATATGTTAAAGCCGTACAGCAGGGCTATTCAATTACAAATTCAGTTGGGCCAAATTTTAAAAACAAAGAAATTTAGCCCTTCCAGATACATTCAGTGGCCATTAAGCAGCAGGTAATAATAAATTTTAAGCCAACACAAATTAATATATTGATGTTTCCTTTTTAAATTTGGTCATATCTGACATAGGCGTAGGCACATCAAAAATGCATAAAAAACAATAACAAAGCTACTGTACGACTGAACAGAATCTAAGGTGGTAGCAATACTTTCTTCCACTTTTGAAATGAAATAATAAATATTTTGGTCATATCTGACCTAGGCATATCTCAAAGTGCATAAAACAAAATAGTGCATAGTATTAGCAATAGTGTTTGTATCCCTTTTGAAATTAAATAAACATTTTGCGCACATATGACCCAGGCACATCTCATAGTGCATATAATCAACAAGAGTGTACATTTGTTTACCTTTTAAAACAAAATAAATACTTTAGTCATATATGCCCCCTGTGGTGGGCTGGCACCCTGCCTGGGGTTTTTTCCTGCCTTGCGCCCTTTGTTGGCTGGGATTGGCTTCAGCAGACCCCCGTGACCCTGTAGTTAGGATATAGCGGGTTGGATAATGGATGGATGGATATATGACCCAGGCAAATCACAAAGTGGATTTGACAGAATAAAAAAGAACTATCAATGCTATCAGTACACAAACCCATAACAAGTCATAACAGTAACTAACATACATGAATACAACATCTACTGCATACAGAGGGAGCATATTTTTGTTTTAAATCACCATGTGTGATTAGCAGTACCTTTTTTAAACAAAAGCTGGCGGTACGCATATGTTGGGTTTGGATCAATTTTGAGGTACTATGAAGGTATATAGAGGCTGAGATTCCTAGCTTTACGTGTTTTGTTTATTTGGTGAAAAAACGTAGCATTTAAAATTTGAAATTGACAAATCATCAAGTATAATAATAATTCTTTACATTTATATAGCACTTTACTCACTATTCAAATCGCTTTGCAGACTCCACACAGTGATGACATGAACCCAAGATCTTCTTACTGTGAGGAAGCAGTGCTGCTATTATGCCACCTGCTTAGGGGTATTTTACTGCATAATATTGTGTTTTATAGTTTAAAATTACAAACACAGAATTTCCAAAATCAAAGAATATCAACTGCAGTTTAATAATGAGCTCTACATTCTACAAAAAAAGTTGTTATGTAGTCCCTGAAAGCAATCTGTGCTTAATTTGATTTGAGTTAAAGGAAAATAGAAACGTTTTGCATGTTTTCATCAAATGCAGTCTTCCTAATTTGTTCTTTGCTTTGAGTGTGAATGGCTGATCGTTATCCTCATAACAGCCATGAATCCACAGGATTCAAACGTGTGAGTGGAGGGCCAGCCAATTGTCTGAAGAGAAGTGTGGAGACAGTACTTGTCAGTAATGAGCCTCTCATTGGAGTAACAATTACTGTAGATTCGTTTGTAAAAACCCACGTTCACACTCACTTAATGAAACTGGAATACAACTAAGACTCAACACATAATTATAGCATCATTTAATATGTATTCAGTGCCATGACCAACCATCACTGTATCATAGACTACTACCGCTACTTTTATATGTACAACAATGTGCTGCATTGTGGGTTCAATGTTGCTAGGCTACACAGAGTTTTGCATTTATGGTCTGTATTACTATAGGAATTTATGTAGGAATTTATGAAGGCTCATAAAATGTGTTTTTTT
>JANRMT010062808.1:44110193-44135683 GCA_026402145.1 Polypterus bichir lapradei
AATGACTATTAACAAGGTTGCCCAAACTTTTGCATCCCACTGTATCTATTGCCAATACAGTCCAAATACTATAAGCATGAAATATAATCTTTAACAGTCTTGAAATAGTAAGATAGTAAACCCAGGAAATGGTGTTAAAAAGTGGTCCTGGATAAGCATATTAAACCCTAATACAATAATAACAATAACAATAAACCAAGGGTATGATGTTAAACAGTCTCCTTTAAAAAAAAAATTAAAAGTTACTATTTTAATTTCTTCCACACATACATACATATATGCGTTGTGGCAGTAGGGGGTGCTAGTGCTCCCTTGAACCCTCAGGTACAACTCCAGACACCGGATAAAAGTCCAAGACTCTTTATTATATTTTACAGTGCACCAAGCACCCTCCACACTATTCATAAAGTAAACTAAATCCAACACAATACTATAATTTTCTCTCCTCCTCGCCCAGACACTTGCTCCTCTACCTCCCAGCTCAGCTCAGTGTCTGGACTGAGGCACCGTCCTTTTATAGCCCCTGACCCGGAGGTGTTCCTGTCCCAACAGTCCACAGTTCCTTATTCCTTCCGGGTCAGGGCAAACAGTCCTTTTCTTCAACCCGGGAGTACGTCGTTCCTTCCTGTCACATGACCGTGACGTACTCCCGGGTTATAGGGCACACAAGAGCCCATGAGCCCCCCTACAGCGACTCCTGGTGGTCCCCAAGGTATCCAGCAGGGCTGTGTAAAAACACTACATAGTCCATAAGGCCCTGCTGGAACTCGGGGCACGATCCTGCTGTCGGGAGAGCTCCTCTTGGCGGCCTGGGGGTGCGGACCGGCATGGGAAGCCGGCAGTCCTCCACAGCGTATAATTTTAAGTAAAACATAAACAGAAAGTGGCCGAGAAGGGAAAAGGATAAGGATATAATTACCATACCAGTATCATTGCAAGCGGATCAGACAGCCGTTAAGATCTTCTTTCCCATGCCTGACAGGGTGTAGACTTACAATCGTATTTCAGAAAAGTGTCGGGATCAGCTTTCTTAGTTCTTTTAGGACTTTCAGGATTCTCAGGTAGATTTTTAATTCTAATATTATTGCTTCTACGTCCATTTTCCAAAGCAGCAAGTCTGTCTCCAAGTTTTTTGCATTCGGAATTCGCAGCTGTTGCTTTTCCATCAGTGGTGGATGCCAGATGTTCAGCTGTTTCAATTCGAGTTGTGAATGTCTGTTTAACGTCTTCCAGCTGATGGACAAGTGCTCTCAGCTTATTCTCAAACTTAGACGCATTTTCCTGAATGTGTTCTGTGGTGTTCCTGCTGTGTTCAGTAGAGGGCAGTATGCATGGAAGGAAGGGGTGAGAGGGAAAAGATGAGAAACAAGAGAGAAGACCATTTTGGGTTGGTTGAGGTTGAGTTGGTCAATAAAAGCATTTGAACAAAGGAGACTACGTGCTGCTTAAACTGGCTGAATACACAACATGTTCCTCAATTTTCTCCAGCATACCTTTAAAGGCTGCCTCACAGCGATTATATACACGTTTCTCCAAGTCTTTATTATCCTGTCGTAGCTCCTGCAGCTCCAGCCGCAGCTTCTCATTTGTCTTGAGCATACTATTTATTTCTTTCTTTATATCTTTCTTAATATCTTTCTTGAGCTCATTTTTTGCCGTGGTCATTGTAGTGATCATTACCTCCAGTTTGGATAGATCATTTCAGCTTTTGTGCTCCACAGGAGAAGCAGCAAGCCCTATTACAGCCGATGCTCCCGGCTCGCGAGGAGTAGATAAAAGCGTGGACTGCAAGGCCATTTCCAGTTTCAAGTGATCTTCTGGAATCGACGAGCTATCGTGACCTGCATCACTTGCACATTCGCTCCCATTTCCTCTCTCAAATGGAGATGATACAGCAGAGCGGGGTCCTGGTAGTCTGTGTTTTTGCCTGTCTATTCCAAGTCAGTCTCTGAAAGGCCGTACCTTGAACTTGGACTTGATGCCTGTCTAGGCTTCAATGTAGCTTTAGATTTTGTTTCTTTCTGAGCCCCTTTCTTGCCGCTCATGTTTATATATGCTTACATATACTGTAATAGAATCTCCTTGGGTTGGGTAATTACAGGATACCTTGGGATAATAAAAAATAAGAGAAAAAACTAACTAAGTTCTGCTTCAGACTTCCATTTCCCGTAATGGATGAGACCAACCTCTTCCAGGAATAAAACCACGGTCCAAACACTGTGAGGGAAAAGGCAGCCTATTGGGTTACTACATTAAATACTTGTGTTAGTTGGGCAATTATACCTTTGAAATGTATTTTTGGTAAATTAAGTTATCTTACTATAGATCTGCCTGTTCTATAGAGATACAGAATGTTCCATCCTTCTATCCATTTTCCAAACCCACTTTATCCTGCGCAAGGTTGCAGAGATACTTGAGCTTGTCACTCTCAATCAAAGTGTTTCTTGTCCTTTCTAACTAAATTACACAATAGCTGCTTATTTCCAGTAGAGAATACTAGTAGACTAGGCTTCAGATATAAAATTTTGCATATTTATACTTATGATTGTCCTTCAATGTTTGAGTGTGGGTGTGTGCATGATGTACAGCACATGTATGTGCCAGGCAGTTGATTGGCATCCAGTCTAGAGACGCTTCAAGGGTAATGCTACAGGTTGCTGGGATAACTTCTGAGTTTCTGTGATTTTGTGCTGGAGAAAACGGATTCATAAAATACTATAGGTGGATGGATTTTTAAATACAGTATACTGTATTTTGGTGCAGATTAAAGATCAGTACAAAAATGTGAAATAAGCAATTAAATTGCATCTAAAAAGCATTCACTGTTCTTTTTTTATTATTTTATATTAATATTTTGTGGAAGCTGTGCACATCCACAACATTATTCATCAGACCTCTGTATTTTATTTTATGTAATCATTTTAGGTGTAGTTTTTAGCTGTTGTTGAAAAATGAGATGCATTCCTACAGCATGGGTGATCCTTTGCTGGAGTTTTAAATTACTGTATTTTGAACAGAATTTTTTCAAAGGAATATAAAGAAGTATGTCAGCAACAGTAAATTAGATGAAAAATGTGATTATTCTGTAGTACTAGATTGACTATAGTGTATGCTTTAAAATTAGTCCCTACATGACCTTTAAATCAAACTGAAAGATTTCCATGTATTGGCCCCTGCTTTACTTCACTTACCATCAGTTTCTTATGGATGTTTTTTCTTTTATTTATCCAGTAAGACCACTTGGAAAGGAGCACATTGTGTACTTTGTTCAGACGTTCATTATTGTATATAGTTTCTTGCTAAAGTATTCATTTATAATGCAGGATTTTAAATCCTGCATTTCTTGAACCCTGGCTGTATTTTTATTACAAACTGATAGTCATCAAGCATAAACCTAAGGTCATTTTTTGTTCTTTCTGATATATAGAGATGTATCACAACCAGTTGCAATCCCATCATTATCATATACAGTACCTTGTTTAAGTAGTTTCACAACTGGGAGAGAACCTTATTGGTAAAATAATAAAAGATTATACAGTGGGAAATGCTGCCACCTGCTGTGCCTACATAGGCTTTCCTCAATTTACTCACAAGTTTAACAATGTTAATGGTATGTGAAGTTCACATGATTACTATATTCTCAATACTAATTTTGTCAAGCTTGCAGTAAAACCTGAAAATGCATGGTTTGTTAAATAATATTTTGATTTCTTACAGAAGAATGTGACGATGCAGGTTGGCTCCATGCTCCTATATCACTTGAGGAGCCTCTTGAACCCGACACCGTCAATAATATAAACGTAGGTGCAAGTGTTCCAATGCTTTTATTTAAAAAAGTCAAAATCAAAGTGTCCAAAAGTGCATTGCAATAAAATGTTCAATAAATAAATAATCCATTAAAATGAAGTGATGGTGGAGGTTAAAACAATCAAATGATCTTTTAAAATGAGGTTAAAACACAGCAGGAAACTGTCCTGAAAAATATGAGCCCTGGTGCACTCCTTTAATACTGATGTCTTCTTGACAAACCTAAGTGGGTCCTTGCAGCCAAGGTGAAGCCTAATCTGCAGTTCAGTCAACTTTCCATGCTGTTTCTAGGCTCCTGTAGCCCTCTGTGACTCTAACAGGGCAGCATCCATGAGCCTCAGACTCCTGCTGCCAAACTCGTGTCCCTGCGATCCAAGCACCATCCACATGACGCCTGACTGAGCCTCTCTTTCACCTGCAGCCATGCTGCCTCTCTCCAGCGAGTCAGCCGGTGTGACCATCAGCCCTGACTCCTGGCCGCACACTCCATCTAGGGACTTCCTCCCATTTGTCTGCCTTCTCTCTTTCTCGTTCACACACACACAGGCTCTCTCTCACTCCTGCCTTCTCTCTCCATCTTTCAACCTTCCTTCTTTTGTTTTTTCTGGCTTTTTTTTATATGCCTCTGTGAATTTACCTTGTCAAGTGCACACTGCAGGAAGCCGATGAAGCAACTGAGACAGACCACAACCTCATGTGTAGGTGCGCCTTGCCCCAATCACTCCACGAACTCCCCACAGCTGCATGAGCATGCACACCCATGGAAATCAAGCCAGCCAATTAATTATTATTGAAAACCGCCACCTCTTTCTGAGCTGCAGACCCGCTATACCACAAGGTATTATAGATTTATTCTTATCATGATTTTCATTCTGCTTATACTGATGAAGACTGTGGTGGCACATCTTTGAACTGGGTTGACCAAGCCATCCTGTCCTATAAAGAATTCTGTCAACACATCCTGGGTGATTCTTAAGCACTCTTGACTAATAGGAATTGTTCTATAAATGGGTAAAATATCCTGACAGTATAGCTCTTTTCATTTCCTGATTCTAATTAATCATTGTCACTCTTATTAAATTTACTAGGTAAATTTTAAAAGACCTCTGGGTTTAAAATTAATTCAGATAAAAGTATATGTTTTCTCAGTTAACCCACCACAATGCCATATTATATTGGAACACTTTCTGTTGACTTTAGCAGAAATGTTCAGGTATTTGGGAGTTACAATGACAAGAAAACTTAAAGATCTTTTTAGAATCAAGTTTTCCAGCTTGATGGAAAGCATTAAACAAGATGTTAATAGATGGTCAACTCTTCACCTCTTTCTCTCTCTAATGGGAAGAATTAATATTATTAAAACAAATATCATTCCAAAATTCATTTTTGCCTTAGAGCATTCCTATATTTATGAGAATTGCAGTCTAGCTCCAACCTGACTGGGCCACTAGGCATGCACCAAATTAACATCATTTTGGACAAAAATCTTTGAATGCCTATCAGGCAGCCTTGGAGTCACAATCACTCCTAACCCATTATCAACTGTGTTTGGTGTACTCCCAGATGGCCTTAAAGTGGAGAAGGAAAAATTGATTGTAACTGCCTACACCACACTACTAGCACGTAGACTTATCTGGCTCAAATTGAAGAATCTCAGCCCACCTGTTATAAGTCAGTGGGTAACCGATGTTCTATGCTATCTGAAATTGGAAAAAAATCCAATTCTCACAAAGAGGATCTGTTCAAACATTTTTTAAATATGGCAAGATCTAATTAATAAAATTTTGGAATAAAGACGTTCTTCCTTCTCTGTTTCTTTTTTTTTTAAGTTTGGCCCTTGCTGTTAGCTCTCCTCGGATGGGGGTTGAAATCTGTTTTAGTTTGATAAAAGTAAAACTATATAATCATTCCTTGCACATAAACTGGGATATTATGTATGTTACAATTCAAGCTCCACAATTGAAAAATCAAGGCAGCATAATGCAAACTTGATTATATGTGTCTGTTGTCATTCCTCTGTCTTGTAATCAGTTTAATTAAATATTTCAAAAAGAAATGGAAGAAAAAGAATGCAGGAGAAAATTGGACTAATAATTACTAATCTGCTGTGGTTCACAAATTATTTGGACATATCCTCAGAAAAAAAGATAGCTGCAAAATAAGAATGGTCTGATATTGCAGAATGAAAGCCTAACAGGGGTTAAATAGCATTCCATTTATGTTCATCCAGTGCATACAGTTTTTATTTTTAGATTGTAATGGCTAATAAAAGCCCAGAGATATATTGTTTTAAGTTTCCTCTTTTATTTTATTAGGAAACAGTCCCTAATAATAGTCCATTGCAGGACTGGGAGGTGGTTGACATCAACAACCCTGCAATGTGGGCGGGGCTTTCCAAAGGAAAAGGGGGTGAGATAGGGTGTGCTCTCAGTTCTGTAATAGAGAAGTTTAATTTAATAATAATTATTGTTTAAACATTAAGTGTAAATATATTCTGCATTACAGAGCATGCAGATAATAAGACCCAGTTCATGTTTGTATTACCTGAACCTATTTTATGTAATGTTTTAAAAGTTGTTCAATCAGTTCTGTAATGGCCTCTGTAAGGGCATGCAGGTGATGAGACTCTGTTCATGTTTATATTACAGCCAATAAGCTTGCAGAACAGTGGAACAAAGGACTGTGTGTGGCTCTGTCTTACATTCTCAAACATAGACTAAATCACAGTGCAGAGGGGTGTCTGAGAGAAAGGTTACAAAAGCTCTAACAAGCCATAAATAATTATTATTCTATTATTGGCAAGGATTGGCTTCTAACTAAGCAGTTAGCTTGGAACAAAAAACTGCAACCATTGCAGCACTTCAGGACTGAATGTGATTGCCTCCTTTCTCTGTCTCTCTCACTCTCTCTCTCTCTCTCCCTCTCCCTGACCCTTCTAAAAACTCAGACCCACTTTCTATGCTTTAATTTCAGAGAACATTGATACATGAAACTGTTTAAATTGAAATAAAAACTAAAAATCAGGGTGTTGTAAGAGTTTGACCATTTCCACAATAGCTTTCTTACTTTCACTCAGCCTGTCAAATCTGTAGCATAAAGTCAGTTTTTCTGTAGTGAGTTCACATGTAGATTTGCACTGTATTAGAACTATAATAATAAACCATAGTCTAACTAAAAAAAACAAGACAATGCAGTACAAATGCAAATAACCTAATTACCATTTCACCTAGAGATGTACCTGTACACTATATTAGAACAATTATAACAGATTATGGATTAAATAAAAAAATCTGCACAAAGCTTCATAAACACAAATAACTTAATTACAATTCCAAGCTGTTGTAACACTGCAGTCAGCTCTGCTCTTCCAAGACCTTAAATGTGGCTTTACTAAATGTTAGAGCACTAACCATAACAACTTTTTACATCAATAATGTTATTAGTGATAGCAAAATAGACTTTCTTACATTAAGTGAAACATGGCTCAGCTCTGATGGTACAGCAGTGTTACTGATGGCACTGATGTGTCTTTCGAGTATCTTGCCATGGTAATTCAAGGAGTGTCGCAGTCTCTTGCATAGACCGTTTGTTTATAGATCTCCAAAATATAATGCGTCTTTTACTGAGGAATTCTCAGACTTGGTTTCTATAATAATAATTAACTATGACAGGTTCCTAATTGTAGGAAATTTCAGTTTTCATGAGGATAACCAATGTGAACCAAAAGCAAGAGAATTCATAAACTTATTGCACTCTTTTGATCTTAGTCAGCATGTCACCAAGCCCATACATAAGGAAGGACACATGCTTGATTTAGTGATTTCTAAAGGATTAAAAGTTGACATGAGTGTAACAGGTGTCTAAAATACTAATTTTAGTTATTTGGAACTTCCCCAAATCCTGTTGATAGTCATTATATTGTATGTTTTCCTGTTGTATTTCCCTGTTCCATTTACTGTGTTATGTTATGTCATGTGAGCCTCTCCCAGTGTTCATTGTGTTATCTGTGAGAGGAGTAAGAGCAATGGGTTAGACATTTGTGTTTTAAAGAAAAGGACGTTACTGTGTGTTGGTTTTAGGAAAAAAACATGTAAATAATAAATGTAAAAGCCAATAGATGAAGGAACAATAGGCACCCTTTGTTTGAGACCGGGACGGTAAATGAAAAGGCAAAATTCCTGAATGATTCTGTTACAGGTTATAGTTACTACATGGGACGTTGATATTTACCTGTCTCGCAAAACAGCCACCTGCTTTGAAGATCAAACTGCTTTGATTGGTATCTCTTTAACATATGGTATTGCAATAACAGGACTGCCTGCTCCTTAGAAAATGTTTGTATTTACTTGATTTGAAAATTAATGTGTCCTGGGGACATTGGTTTCTAATCAGCGTACAGTGGTATATGTGCTTCTTGACTGTTGGCAACAATACAATTGTTTAAAAGATAAAAATGTGTTTTCACTATTGTTAAACAGAGGAAATTTGTATGTACATTTGTTTAATAGATTGTCATATTGATCTAGGCAGAGATTGAAGCAGTTACATACCTCTGGGCAAATCAGAATAAAATCAAGTATGGTCAGAGACTCCTAACTGCTGCCTGCTTCTTTTATGCTTTTGGCACCATACTGCTGAGGCTACACTCTGTAGCAACAGTGACTTGTACCTGGCCCAGGTTTCCCTAGTGTGAAAGCTGACCCGGACACAGACAGACGGACATCGTTGTTCACCCAACACACGTTTATTGTTTCTAATATTTACAATATTGTTCAGATGTCCCAGTGCCTCCAGCACCGATCCCCCCAAGTCCAGGCCTCACAGCCCTCAAATGCCTCGTCTTCTGGCCGCCTCCAGTCCTCTCTCCAGCTCCGTCCTTCTTCCACCCGACTTCCGCTACTGAATGAAGGGAGGCGGCCCCTTATATAGGAACCCGGATGGGCTCCAGCTGCTTCCCGGCATTCCTCTGCAGACACGCCCCAGTGTGGCGGAAGTGCCGGCTGCGCACCCGGAAGCCCTCCAGGTGTCCCCTGTCTTCTTCCCCCCAGCACTTCCTGGTGTGGCGGAAGTGCTGGGCTCCAGGTTTCTTCAGGCACCGGGGTGCCGCCTGGCGATGGCCACAGGCCCCTACAGGGTTGGGCTTCCAAGCCCTCTACCCGTGGCCCCCAACACAACCAGGGCAGTCGCCCCCTCGCGGTCTGGAGGAGGTACAAGCCCTCCTCCGGTCCTCCTGGGCGTCCTGGCTGGGCTCCACCCCCAGCCGCATGCGACAGTGCCCCACTGCCAGCGAAGACATGTCGGTTTGAGCGACACATCCCAAAAGGGGGGGGCACATCCCCGAAGTGGGTCCTACTACGTACCCAGGGTCCATCACGGCACCCTGGGACGCCCCATTTCGGCACCCCTTCCGAGGCCGACGCGCCCCTCCGGTCTGCATCGCTCTCGCCTCCACAGTCCCCACCAGCCGGGGCACCATCCGACCTCCGGTGGAGAGTCCTCCCGTGGAGCAGCCCATTCCAGGAGGGCAGGTTTCCACCGGGGTCGGTCCTAATGCTCGTGGAGGCTTCGGTCCTACAAAGAAAAAAAAGGGAGGGCCAGAAGTACTGCCTGGACACCCGCACTGAGCATCCCACCAGTCTCTGTACCGGCAGTGCTCTCCCCCCCTACCGAGAGCCCGCGACTTGCCTGTTCAGCTCCTCCGCCGTAGGTCCCATGCCCGTCCGGTTATACTTGGCGGGATCACTCTCACAGGCGGCTCCTCCACCTGCCCAGGGGTTTCCCTCTGCCTCCGCAGAGGACGGCCCTTCACTGGACGCGCGCACCCAGCGACACGTCCCATCCTATTGGAGGAACCGGTATTCACCCCTCGGTTCCTCCTTTTCCTCTTGGACGCTCTGACGGTCTGGGTCTGAGCATGGTGAAAGCTCAAATCAAGCCCCGTCTGCGTCCCTGCAGAACGACAGGAGACTGCCGCGGGCTTGGAGTGCAGGGCGCTAGGACCCAGGGCATTCATCAGCCCCTGTCCTGCCAGCCCATGCGATCTCACTCTCCTCACTTCGCATGCAGCCTGCACCGGCGCATCCGCTGTTGGAGAATTGCCTACTTGATGCCGGTCATTCTTATTAATGTCACGGCCGTTTTCGGCGAATCCTCCCTCATGCTGTACGGGGAGGGCAACACTCACCTTCCCCGCCGTACTCTCCCGGCCAAAGGCTCCAGCGTCGTGCCGTTCCTCCGTACCACACAGCGTCTCCGATGACGCGACCGACTTCCCCTTCAGCCTCTCCAACTCGACGGAGAGAGCACGTAGCACCTGTAATAAAGGTGAATCTGCGGGCCGAAGGGACTCCTCCGGCTCGCGCAGAGCCACTGGCGAGAACAGGGAGACAGACGTCGGTGGGCTTACCTGTCCATCAGCCACACTAGTCGTCTGCCTCCTGTGGGCCACTCCCTCTGGCCCAATCGGTCTCTTCCAGGCCCAAGACTGACATTCCTTGGTCCCGCCTCTATCCAGTCATTGGCGGGCACACAAGACACACTGGCCAATCCCGTGCCTGTCAGCGGGTGGGACTTCCGGTCCGCGGCCATCTTGTCTCCCCTTCTCCAGGTGCGGTGGCGTGCCTCCTGGCAGCCTCGCAGCTGCTGAGAGTTTTTGAGCTGCAGCGGCTCCGATTTCGCAGCCTCCTCTGCTGCCGCCCTCGCGCTGCCGACGGCCTGTGGACCGGCGTGCTCCTGCCACGGACGCGGATCCGGATCGTCCCTGCCTGTGGAAAACAAGGTAAGTCTGACCCCGCAGGGCCAATTACCGCAGGGCATGGCACTTACCTCCCGGGTCCCGTCACTCCGAGGCCCCTGCCTCGGTGTGGCCTTCTGCGTCGCAACACCGGCCCGGCCGTACTTCGCAACAGCGCGACTCTCGGAGCCCGCTGCACTCTGCCAACACCCGTTCTCCTTCCTCCGCACCTGGGGAACATGGCCATTCTGCGGACCGGCGGCAGTCCGTGGGGTTAACCCGCTCCCGTGGGGTTGTGCACGTGCCGCTCCCACGGCGAGTGTGTGGGGTCCGCTGCTGCGCTGGGCCATCCACAGAAAAATGTTTTTTCACTGCAGGTCCCCGTCTTGCACCAGACGGAGCATCCTGCCGGCTACGCCACTGTGAAAACTGACCCGGACACAGACATACAGACATCGTTGTTTACCCAACACACGTTTATTGTTTCTAATATTTACAATATTGTTCAGTGCACGTCCCAGTGCCTCCAGCACCGATCCCCCAAAATCCAGGCCTCACAGCCCTCAAATGCCTCGTCTTCTGGCCGCCTCCAGTCCTCTCTCCAGCTCCGTCCTTCTTCCACCCGACTTCCGCTACTGAATGAAGGGAGGCGGCCCCTTATATAGGAACCCGGATGGGCTCCAGCTGCTTCCCGGCATTCCTCCGCAGACACGCCCCAGTGTGGCGGAAGTGCCGGCTGCGCACCCGGAAGCCCTCCAGGTGTCCCCTGTCTTCTTCCCCCCAGCACTTCCTGGTGTGGCGGAAGTGCTGGGCTCCAGGTTTCTTCAGGCACTGGGGCGCCGCCTGGCAGTGGCCACGGGCCCCTACAGGGTTGGGCTTCCAAGCCCTCTACCCGTGGCCCCCAACACAACCAGGGCAGTCGCCCCCTCGCGGTCTGGAGGAGGTACAAGCCCTCCTCCGGTCCTCCTGAGCGTCCTGGCTGGGCTCCACCCCCAGCCGCATACGACACTAGGCTTGAGGCCAGTAACATAAGCACACTGTTATTCCCTGTATAGTACTGTAGAATTAAATTATTTAAAATTGTTTGAATTAAATTTTGTGTATGTAACAGTAACTGTAATTTGATCTTCTCAAGAATGTGCACTTGTTGTTTTGAAGTGTTTTGAATGATTTTTATATTAATTTTGGTTATGTGTTAATGTGAGCATCCAGCAGCCATTCCACTTGTTTTTTTTGTTAATAGGAATTGTATCGGCAGACCTTGAACACTCATATTATATGTTTTTTGTTTTAATGTTTCAGGTATGTTACTTTTTTGTGTTTGTATACTAAGCAATGCATGAATATGTATGCTGTTGTAAATTAGCATTGCATACATTGTTCATTGTGTTAACTGTGGGAGGAGGAATTGTATTTGCAGAGCTTGAACACTCAACACTGTTTTCTGTTTTAACATTACAAACTGTTAATAACAAACATGAACAGATAAAGGAGTTCAGTGTGCTTGCATTACTTCTTCATGGTGGTTTTAGTTTGTAAGACACGGCACATCTTGAGTCAGAATGCAGACGTTTCGTAGGTTAACCGATTTCAAAGCCAGAGAGCAGCAGTACAGCATGGGCAGTGAATACCAGTTACATGAGGCAGATCATAGACATTGGTATATGGGACGATCTTTGCATACTATTTAATGTAGAAATAGTGATAATTATAACTAATGAGAAGCATACTGTTAAAAATGTTATTTGATACATCTGCAGGTTCAATGTTTGCTAATATTGTAAACAATCAGTCCAGTTGTAGTGCTTACTTTAATAGAGCTAGTTGTTTAACCAGTAAGGTGGAAAACTTTAATGTTAAGGTGAGAGCTGCAGTTGACATAGTGGTCCCTGAAAAGACTTAAGAAATCGTTTAGCCTATTATACCTTGGAAGACGCAAATAGTGCCTGATTTAAATAGAACATGCCGGAGAGCTAAGCATAAATGGAGGAAAAATAAACTGATAGTTCACTGTGAAATACTGAAGGCAAAAATAACTGAATATAACAGTGCAATCTTCCTTGAGAGGCAATCATATTTCTCTAAAGTTAGAAATGATAATGCTGCTAATCCAACAGTATTATTCTCAACTATTGATCGTCTTCTAAACCCAGCTCACTCAACGGAAGGCCAAATGAAAACTACTAGTGAACCTTGTGAGGCATTTATCTATATTTTTTAAACACAAAATAAAGTGATATTAGAAATTATATAGTATATCCTCCCAAAGTTAATCCTGTTGCTCTTCTCATCGAGTTAAATTCTTTCACTGAAATAAATCTTCCCAAACTAAATAGAATAATTTCTCAGCTGAAACCCTCCATCTGCAGCCTTGACCCAATACCAACAGGCATTTTCTCAGAGAAGTCTCTGATGTGCTATGTGATAGTGTACTTGACATTGGTAACTCATCATTAGACACTGGGGTCTTCCTAGATTGTTTAAAGGCTGCAGTAGTTAAACCCCAGTTTAAGAAAAATAATCCAGACTCCTCTGAATTTGACAGCATTAGTCCTATGTCTAACTTGCCTTTTTTAAGTAAATTTATAGAAACAGCAGTTTCTCAGTAATTAGATTATTACTTGAATAAATTCTATTCATGATAAGTTTCATTCAGGTTTTAGAATTATCACAGTACAGAAACTGCGCTGGTTGTACTAGTAAATGATTTCTGGTTTAATTCACACACAGCCACATTGTTCTTGTTCTTGTTTTCTTAGGCTTGAACACAGCATTTGATACCATAGACCACAGTATTCTCAAAAATCACCATAGACTACGGGTGGGTGTTGTTTCTTTACACAAGACAGACACTGATGTAACAGTTGAACAATAATGTGTTTTTTTATGTTAAGTTGTCAGGAGGTAAAAGTTAAAGATGGAATCCAACAACTGGAAGCAACAACAGGAAACAATTAGTCCTCCAAACATTTTACATTTTTTCCCTTCTCTCTCTTCTTTTACACCTCCTCTATCCGCACTTAGTGGCCCAAGTACAGAACATAACACTTTATTACAGAAGATATTGTAAATATAGTTCCAGCAACAAAAAATACGCCTTAACATCAAGGTGCACGCACACCATATATTTTAAAAATTCTACCACAAAATATTCACTGTTGTCTACATATACATAACATTAACTCACTTCAGGCATAGATGTGTAACCATAGTTTTTTTAAAATGGGTAAACAAATACATCCATCCACCTTTCAACCTGCTATATCCTAACACAGGGGTCTGCTGGAGCCAATCCCAGCCAACACAGGATGCCAGCCCACCGCAAGGCACACACACCAAGCACACACTAGGGACAATTTAGGATAGCCAATGCACCTAACCTGCATGTCTTTGGACTGCAGGAGGAAACCAGAGCACTCGGAGGAAACCCACGCAGACACGGGGAGAACATGCAAACTCCATGCAGGAAGGACCAGGGAAGCGAACTTGGGTCTCCTAACTGTGAGGCAGCAGTATAATGCAAGGCAGCAACTTCCTTAACTGAGCAGAGCTGTAAAGTGCCTGTAGCTTGACTCTGTTGGGGTTATCACTGTTTCGTAAATCATGAAATTAACATGGACAGTCACTGTAATTTTCCATTAATGAGCAGAGAGATGGCTTAAAGTCAACACCAGTCTGGAGCTCAGAAAAGAAAAACAAAAAGAAAAAAAATTAAAATAAATCATGAAGAAGTAGGTTGTCCAAATTCCAATTATCAGGCTAACGCTCCATGAATTTCCAGTACATTAAATTTCACCAACAGACAGAGACACTCTTGGTTACTAGTTAGTATTGGCTGGATGGTGAAAAAGCACCATGCAAACAACTTTGACATACAAAAAGAGCAATTAGCCCAGATTAACTTTAGTTTTTGGTTAATTTTGTTGGTAGTTAACATTACTGATCCTATTTATGTCTTATAACTGTCTTCAGTCACTGGAAAGACACAATGACGTTTAAATGAATTCATAAGTATAGGTGACATATTCACATGTTTACTTTTTAAAATATATAAATATTCAGCTTCATTTTTACCCTTTATTTACTGCATTAAGTAGTTTATTAAATACATTCAGTAGTAGTAGCAGTTGGTTTTATTATTATTATTATTAGTAGTAGTAGTAGTAGTAGTAGAATTAAAATTGTTTTTGTTGTTGTTGTATCACATGTCACAAGTGATACTGTTGGCTGAATCAAGTAACAAAGAGTAATAGCACATTCCTGGGCAATTATTATTATTATTATTATTAATTAGACCTTCATTTATAAAGGAAACAAATAAAAAAATATAGTTAAGTGTTCTTTGTTTATTTATATTTTATTTAAATAATTATTATTCTGCCTGTAAATTCAGTTTATGTAGATACAGGTGCAATTGTTTCTTGTATGAGTATATGGGTTTGACAGAGTGAATAAACTCAAAAATCATGTATAACTATTTTATGATAGGCCAACAAAACCTAACATAAGCATGCTATGTTAAATTATATTAAATGCCCTGCAAGAAACCATAATAATATAAAATAAATATACATTTTGAAGTTCCATACATGATAAACACCTTTTTTCACTCTGTTCCACTATCTGCCACTGCTTTGTACATCAACATTCTAACATAACCTACTGTAATCAAACAAAAGCAAACATAGCATTTAATATTATCAATACAAATGTCTTTAAGAACTGACCATGATCATAAAAGTGGTGCTCATACGATATGAAATAGTGTAAGTTGAAAGTGATGGTAAGAAGGCAATACTTTTCCATTTAACATACTGCATTATATTTTGAGATATATTTTCAGTAAACAGAAGTCGATACCATGTGGAAGACTATTCTGGATCCTCTTACTCATAGAGAATAACAACATTAAATCAAAAGGAAAGTGGTGACATTTTGCCCTCCAACCTGTTTGGGAAATACAGCAGGGCAACTGGGTGTTTTAAACTGCATTTGTGGAAACATCACATGTGGAGTGTAGCATTTTGTAAGATGGAGACACACTGGCTGTTTAGTCTTTATAAGATGAAGAGCATTGTGAAGTTAAGATTCATAGTGCAAATGTGTTACATGACATAAGTACATGCTTTGTCTCTTGATGTGTAAACTATAACCTATGTGCAAGTGCGTAACAATGATCAATTTGCATGTTTTTTAAATGCCTATATTTGTCTCCACTTTGGAGGTGCTGTAAATTGAATAACCAATGTATTTGGGTGTTCTGAGCAGAAAATGGTTTAGGATCAAAGAGTAGTTCAGTTGCATAAATCCACTCACCCACCCTCAGGATCAATCTCATTAGTGTGCTTGATGCAACTTCACTGTATCTGAAAATGTTTTACAGCATCCTACATGCATTTATACATATCTGCTATTGCTTCAGAGATTTCTTTAATTACTTCTACACTAAAATCCAGAACTATGCCTAAATTTGTGTGCACTTCTTCTAAACAAAATTGTTGCTCTAAACATCCATCCATCCATTATCCAACCCGCTATATCCCAACTACAGGGTCATGGGGCATCTGCTGGAGCCAATCCCAGCCAACACAGGACGCAAGGCAGGAAACAAACCCCGGGCAAGGCGCCAGCCAACCGCAGTGCTCTAAATATGCAACCTCATAATTGTAATCGATGTTTTCCATAAAAATGCATATTAAACATTGGACAAGTTTTTTTCCATCTTGTTGATACAGCTCAGATTAGGAAGATTAATTTTTCTAAGGCTACTTCATCTTCCATTCACCCCACACCTACATCTGCAGGCACATATGCATTTAAATGATCATGTTGAATCATGCAAACCAGGATTTTTGGTAATGTCATCGCAATGAGATGGTGCTGGTAAAGGTGGCTAATGATTTGCTGATTGCTGGTGACACAGGGACTATGAGCAAGCTTGTTATCTTAAACCTCAGTGCTGCCTCTGACACAGTTTGTCATACCGGACTGCCAGAAAGATTTTAGTCTCTTTTCTGCACTGGTGACATATTTCTAGACTGGTTTCAGCCTTTTTAAAAGGAAAAACCTGCAGATTGTTGCAGTAGTTACCCATAAATCCCTTTGGTCCCTGATACCCAAGAGGTGCCTCATGACTTGTGTTTGGGTTTTAACACTTACTGTTTAACTTCTATGTGCTTCCTTTATACCTTATGTTTTTTGGACAAGATATGAGTAACATCTAATTTCTTTCAATTAGGGACTGCTAAAATTGATATATTAATGGTTGCAAATGAGTCTCAGTTGACTATATTTGATTATTATGAATATTTGATTCACCTTTGTTTAAACAAAAAATTGTTTATTTTAAAACATCTTTATCTAGGGCATGCTGAATATTTAACCACATTACTGTGGGCTATAGAACCTTCTCAGTCTTTGTTCCACACCTTTGGATTGCTCATCCTCAAGGCTTTGTGAATTCTAATCACTACTGTTCACTTCAGCCTATAGTGTATGTATAAACTGTTCTCAGTTTAACAGTTTACTTGTTCTACTCTATCTATCTATTGACCTTTTCTTGTGCTATATTGGTACCATATCCTTGGATTTTAGAAAGGTGCATTATAAATACATTTTTCTATAATAATTACGGTTAATGACTTAAGCTATTAAGATGCCCCCACATGACTGAAGGCTACACTTCTGAATATCTATCTTGGTGCCTATGGGCATTCAGTGTGATTGATATTTAAAAAAAATTCAAAAAGTGCACATTCAAGGAGTTACTCGAGCACTTTAACATCCTTCCCATCTCATCACATTTATTTATTCAGACCATTTATTTCAGAAAAGAATGAGTGTAATCAAAAGTTTTAATTATTAATTTCCTCAATTACAATTCATCCATAGAGCATACCTCAGTCCTCAATGACATCACTTATTAGGCCTTATCTACAATCTGTTCTGCCATTTTTTTTTCTTGATTTAAGATTGCCCTAATGATGTTTGTCTTTAGTCTGCATTTTCTAATTTCCTGCCTACCTTACTAAACTGTAAAATCCTTTTACACACTTCTATATTTCCTTACAGAGTTCTATTTCAATTGCTACCAGAAAACAGTGCTTTTGTTGGGTTCTATTGCAGCCAATGTCAGTTTGCCTTAAAGATTGAAACCTCCTGACTTGATGATAGTTTAACATTGCATCTGTTGCATTCTAACTTAATTTACCTAGAGCTGTATACTACTAACATTAATAATGCAGTCTCAGTTATGAATGAGTGATGGGTACAGAGGCCTTTAAAACCCGCTTAACTAATTTCTTTAATTAATTACAGTATTTGTGTATTTATTGGTTATGATGGGATTGTGCTCCATCCAGGGACACTTCCTGCCTTTTGTCTAATATTACTATGATTCAAAAAGCAGGTTAGAAGATGGAAGAGTGCTTGTATATAATATGGATGAATGTGTGTTATTTATAATATTTTCTTATTATTTTTCATTCCTTAGACCTGTGTGATCTTTTCCCTTAGCAGCAGAACTTATGATCGATGTAAACCTGACAAAATATACAGATGCTTACAGGTTACAAGGTATAGATTCATACTTCAGTGTTTCTGTTTATGATATAAACATAGACATGATGGCATTCTGTCTGTTTAAAAGAGACAACAATTAATCCTGTGACAAAGCCAAAAATATCTCTAGCATCTAGCATCTCTAGCACTTCCTGGCACACCTTGTTAATAAAACACACAATTCAAAAGTATTGTTTATAGCAGTGAAAGGCAACCTTTTTCGAGTTGCGGCGCACTAAGTCCAAAAATTTTCTTTCGCGGCGCACCTGAGGGACTGCCCATAAATAAAGTCGTGACGAGAATAAACTATGTATGAATTTTTCTAGATAAAGTTTAATTAAAATTACTGTAAATAAAAAGCAAGTGATAATTGTTGAGAATTAAATTACAAGGAAGTATTGAATACTTGCGTCACAACAAAATGTTTTTCACCACAAAGAACTGGAAAAGGTCACTGAGTTTACAAAGTTTACTGTGTTGATCAGCGGTGTCAGACCGAAAATAAGGTTAATTTTTCCATAGTAATACTCAGACGATTAAGTGGTGAGAGCTGCAGCTACAGCGATACTCTCTCGTCGGCAAGAGCCGAAATGTAGCATTCGTATTTTCTCGTTCTATATTTGCTCTGCCTTCTTCTATCCGTACAGTGAGCGAGATCTTCTAACAACAAGACTTTTTAAGTCTCACGAGATGTGTTTTTGACACCGCTGGTGTTGATATTATGATGAATGGTGAACAGCGAAAATTTTAACTTGCATCTTGCTCAGGATTTGTTCCTGCCTTGCACCCTGTGTTGACTGGGATTGGCTCCAGCAACCCCCCTGTGACCCTGTGTTTGGATATAGCAGGTTGGAAAATTACTGACTGTTTATAGACTTCAGCAAAAGGATGACAAAGCTCAAAAGACTTGGGAATTAACACCAAATTCTGCATCTGGAATATTGACATTTTACTGTCAGGAATGTGCACATTGGTAGCATCACTTCCTGTGTACTGGCCTCACTGAATCTCCTGTTCAATAATCCAGCAAGCTAAACACCTTCATGCAATAATTCCCGGAACCACGAAGTGATGTTGAGAATGTTTATTTAAAAAAATGGTGTGAAACTGTAAATACAAATACAAACACTAATAAGTACTTGTATAAGTAACATAAAGTAAATACAGCAGCATTTATAACTAAAAGCTTAACAGCCAAAAGCTCAGTGAATTTACGTGATGAAATATAACATTTACTTTGACATTCCCTAACCAAAGTTACTTAAACAAAAGCTATAAAACTAGAAAGATGAGATAACTTACAGGGAATGCTTTCACAAGGGCTAACTAAGCAGGATGGCGAAGGATTGTTTGAGAGAACAAAAACAGAGGTAATAAACACACCATGCTTACTGCTGCTACACTCACTTCCTACTTCCTTCCTACCACATGGCTTCCTGCTTCCTGTAACAGCATTAGGATTATTATGTTAGGGTTACAAAAGTTTGCTAAACAATTAGAACCAGAACACTCCCCGCCTGGTATCTTTAAGATACCATCAACAGACCTGAGCCAAATACTTTAATCTGGTGATAAAAGAAAAACCAGTTCTGAAATGGGCCTGTAAAGGATTTTTGCTGAGCCATCTTTATCTCAACCTTTCTTATTAATCCATCTTTGCTGGGAACAGCCTTCATTATTATTCCCATATGCCATTCATTCCTCCTGACTTGCTTTTCCTTCAGAAGGGCAACATCACCTTCTTTGATGTCAGGTCTTTTATTTTGCCATTTCTGTCATGTCTGCAAAATGCTGAGGTACTCCGTTCTCAACCTGCTACAGAATTCCTCAGCGAGGTATTGGACACGCTTCCACTGGTGTCTCAACATCTCACCAGTACCAAAGTTACTCTGAGACAGAAAGGGTGTGCCTATTTTTTGGGTGAGCAGCATGGAAGGTGTTAGGACATTAGGATGTTCAAGATAGGTTGAAACAGGTACCAGGGGATGTGCATTAATTATGGCGATGACCTCTGTCATTAGCGTTGTTAACACTTCATGGGTAAGTCCTACACGACCAGACTGCAATAGTATGGAGTCTAATATGCGTCGTACCGCTCCGATCATGCGTTTCCACACTCCCCCCATATGCGATGAATGAGGTGGGTTGAAAACCCAAGCACATCCTTGATCTTGTAGGTACTCCTGCACCTTCCCTTGCTTTGGAGCTTCCATTCATAATTCTCTGCAGGCACCCATAAAATTTGTACCACAGTCAGAGACCAATTGTTTAGCTGGACCATGCAGTGCAAAGAAATGCCTTAATGCATTAATGAAGCTAGAAGAGCTTATTTCTTCAACAACTTCTATGTGAACTACTCGAGTACACAGACAAGTGAAGAGTACTGCCCACCTTTTACTTTTTGCATGACCTCCTCTTGTGCGCCTTGTAGATACTTCCCATGGACCAAACAAATCTACACCCACGTATGAGAATGGAGGATCCATTTGGAGCCTTTCAGCTGACAGATTTGCTGTTCATGTACTTTCCCTGTGAGTTTCCTGCAAGTCACACACTGATTAAGTATTTTACCTATGCACTTTTTTGCACCAAGTAGCCATAGGTCGCTCGCTCTGACCGCACCCTCAGTGAAGTGTCTTACATGGTGTTGTACCTTTTGGTGGTGGTGCCTCACAAGAAGAGATGCAACATGGTGGCTTCCAGGGATGATGAAAGGGTTAGTTTCTTTTGATTCAAGTCCGGACTGATTGTGGCGCCCACCAACTCGGCGGAGGCCACTACTGTCAATGATAGGATTCAGCTTGATGAGGGAGCTTTGTGAGGGAAGGTCTGATTTCGCCCTAATGCATCTGAGTTCTTTTAAATATACCTCATGCTGCACACTTCTGATGATTAAGCTTTCGGCCTTTACTAATGATCCATCTGAGATGCTTTCTTACAAATATGCCAGCCAAGACAGCCTTCTGCTTGTTTTCAATTCCCAAAGCAGTCAGCAATGTGGCAGAGATGAGCCACAGCCTTGACTACAGATGTCCATCTAGAGAAACGTTCCCATCGTTTTGAGCTTAAGTGATTCTCAGAGGCATGAGTGGACAGAGAGTTCATTTCAGGTCAGATATCTACATCACTTTCTGGGTTGATGATTTCAAATTTATTTTGTTCGTCTGGAATTTTCTTTAGTGGAAGGCGAAGGAAGGGAGGTCCAGTAATCCATGTTAACTGGAGAACTTGGAGGCTGAAATGGAGCGTGAACCATGGTCAGAAGGATTTTGATCTGTTGGCACATAATGCCACTGTTCAGGTTTAGAAGACTGCTGGATTCGTTGCGCCTGATTATTTACATAGACACTAAAGTGTCTGGATTGATTGTGAATATAACCCAAAACCCAATATAACCCAGTCTGTATAAAAACTAGTGGAGTTTAGCTGGAGATCTATTTCTTCACTGACGATTTCCGCAATCTCCACACCTAGCACCGCAGCACATAGTTCCAGCCTGAGCACTGTAAGTTCAGGTCGGGGGGCAAGTCCTGCTTTGCCGAGGACAAAGCCCACATCTATTTGCTTGTCATGGCTTAGGACTTTGAGATAAGCCACAGCAGCAATGCCATTAACAGAGGCATCTGAAAAAATGCACAGCTCAATGTGCAGGGCATTAGAAGGTGGAATAGCAGAATATATACGGGCTATTTGAATGCTTCTGAGGCACTGCAGTGAACTCTGCCATTGCATGCATTGTTCATGCATGCTTTCTAGAAGGGTGGTGTTCCAATCACTGCTATGTCTCGAGAGTTCTCTGAGAAGTAAGCGCCCCCGGATAGTCACTGGTGCCAGGAAACCCAGCGGGTCAAAATGACTATTGACCGTTGAGAGTACTCCTCTGCGGGTATATGGTATTTCAGTTTCAGGTACATAAAATGTAAAAATGTCTGACATAATATTCCATCTTACACCAAGACTTCGCTGATCAGGTAGGTCATCCACAAACAAGTCAAGATTTTGTAGATCCTTGGCTCAATCTTCCATTAAGAACGCATCCATCACCTCAGCTTTGTTAGAGGACACCTAAGATTTGAAGCTGCTAACATTTCCTGCGTTCTCTTAAGAAGATCAGGGTTCTTCCTAAATCTTATAAGGATACCCAACAGGCTATTATTCAAGTCCGGCCCAGAGAGCAGCACATTGTTAAGGGAAACCCCTTCAAATTGAGCACTAGAATCAAAAACCACACGTATTTGGGTGGGCTTTTGCATGTGGTACGCTCCGAAGAAGGGCAAATACCAGTACTCCGTACCTTCTTGAACCGGAGGTGCCAGCTCTGCATGACAGCTATCCAACATCTTTTTTATGAATTCTAGAAAATGAGCTTTCATCTCTGGATGTTTCTCAAGGGTGCAGCTTAAAGATATAAAACGATTCATAGCATATACACGATTATTAGGCAATTGCCTCTGTGGTTTGCAAAAAGGAAGTGGGGCCACCCAGCTGTTGCTGGAGTCTTAAAAGAATTAATTCTCCATAGTTTTGAGAAATAAAAGATCTTCCATAAAATGTGCAAGTTTGTAATCACCTTTTGTTTGGTGGTGCTTTGGTCAGATGGCTTTCACTGGGAATGCGGCAGAATAGTTGGTGCTGCTCAGAAGGGATGAACCTCTCTTTGACCATCATATGGCTCTCACATGGGCGAAAGACACTTGGTCTGCCATTCTCCAGGATGTAAGTTTTCATGCTAGTGACCTCTGAAGGCCTGTATGTACCACCCAGGCACACATCACCAACTATTACAATACAATACAATACAGTTTATTTTTGTATAGCCCAAAATCACACAGGAAGTGCCGCAATGGGCTTTAACAGGCCCTGCCTCTTGACAGCCCCCCAGCCTTGATTCTCTGAGAAGACAAGAAAAAACTCCCAAAAAAACCTTGCAGGGAAAAATGGAAGAAACCTTGGGAAAGGCAGTTCAAAGAGAGACCCCTTTCCAGGTAGGTTGGGCGTGCAGTGGGTGTCAAAAGAAGGGGTTCAATACAAGTATACAGAACAGAACAAATCCTTAATACAGCATAATAATAAAAATTTTAGAAGTACAGAGCAGAATTTAACAGTAGATGATATCACATAATAAGATTTGGATATTTTTAGAGTCCTGGAGACCTCATCTGTCAAGCTGCCTCCCCATTTGGCCATTCCACGGCTGAAACGTTGCTCAGCCAGCCAATCCGATGAAAGGACCCCTCTTTCCCATGATTCCTATGATCCTCCATTAGGGATGACTTTACCATAGGCAGGCAAACAACTTGGCAGGTGGGCCGTGGCACCAATTGCCACATTTGAGTACCGAGAACAGAAACAGAATAGGTGAGGGTTAGTAACAAATTATAATAATCATGTTACTATGTTTTAGTGCTAATGACTAACAACAGAGATGCAGTATGTACAGTTAATCAGCAGCTCTAGTCAGGATATGCTAAACTGAAGTAGTGAGTCTTCAGCCGGGATTTAAAGGCTGGGACCGAAGGGGCATCTCTTATAGAAGCAGGAAGACCATTCCACAGTTTAGGGGTCCTGTAACTAAAAGCTCGACCTCCCACTGTTATTTTATTAATCCTTGGAATCATAAGCAGACCGGCATCTTGAGATCTTAATGTGCGCTCAGGTTTGTAAGTCTTGATAAGTTCAGACAAGTAAGCCGGACCTTGGCCATTTAATCTATACTAATAAAAGGCAAAGCCCTCACTGACTCACTGACTCACTCACTCACTCACTCACTCACTCACTCACTCACTCACTCACTCACTCACTCACTCATCACTAATTCTCCAACTTCCCGTGTGGGTGGAAGGCTGAAATTTGGCAGGTTCATTCCTTACAGGTTCCTTACAAAAGTTGGGCAGGTTTCATTTCGAAATTCTACGCGTAATGGTCATAACTGGAAGATGTTTTTCTCCATTTACTGTAATGGAGATGAGCTTGAACGCGTGGGGGCGGAGTTTCGTGTGACATCATCACGCCTCCCACGTAATCACGCAGTACATAGAAAACCAGGAAGACCTCCAAAAAGCGCTGAAGAAAACATGCATTATATAATTGAGAAGGCAGCGAAACAATAAGAAGCGAGCGATTGACATATACAACCATATTCATGAGTTCTGCTACTTCGGAAACAAAGCACGATGTAAACCTACACTTTAAATTAAGTTCATAGACAGGCTGCCGCTGGCGTTTGTAATTTAGTGCCTGCCCATATAAGGCCGTCCGTCAGCGGCAATCCAATAGCAAACTGCCACTAAATATTCACGGGTGAAGGACTGTGCTTATGCAGAGGAAGAAGAGATGGTCAGGGTGGTGTTTGGTACAAACTCAGCGAAACTGCGAGAGAAAGTTTTAAGTGCCAGGACTTCAGTAACATTAAATACAGCCATGGACATAGCACGAGATGGCACCAGCACAGCTGGAAACCTTCGATGCATGTACACCGAGCGGCTCACGTGAACTGACGCAGTGCACAGACAAAAAGCAACAGTTCCAAAGAGCGCTGAACAAAAAACGAATTACACAATTGAAAAGGCAGCAAAAAAATATGAAGCATCTCATACATACAAGCATATTCATAAATCCAGCTACTGCGGAAACAAAGCACACGGTGGAAAAAGTCAATGTCCCGCTAAAGGAAGACAGTGTAAAAAAAAAACCTGTGCATGCAGTGTGTCAGGTCTCAGATAAAGAAGAAGACGAGCTGTTTATTGATGCAGTAAGAAACGAATCGATGAATGAAACCTGTCATCTTTACAACGATTGACAAACACGGAATGTAACTTGAACACAACACATCCTACAAATACGAACCTGATTGAAAGAAATAATGATAATCAAATCCTTGATGACAGCAACACTCAGTAACACTCACAAAACAAATATATATATTGTATATTGACAGTCATGTTACGTTATTTTTAAAATGTTCCCTTTTCTTTTTCATAGCTTTTTTAACACACTACTTCTCCGCTGCGATACGCGGGTATATATATATGTATATATATACCCCGATCTACATACTCGAATAATGGATACTTTATTCGCCATCAATGATTGTTTTGGTAAAGCCATACTCAGTGTATTCATTAGATGAACGGTAAAAAAGTAAGAGCGAGGGGAGGATGACTTATTGAGGCATGCAGGCTGTAGTGCGCGTCAACTCTATCTGAATTGCGCGATCACATTTGAAAAAATATATCTTTTCAAGTTCTATTTAGTCCATATGTGTCAAACTCAAGGGCCGCGGGCCACATCCGGCCCGGCGTGTAATTATATCCGGCCCACGAGATCATTTTATATACTGTATTATTGTTATTAATGGCCCGGGTATATGAAGCGCTGGTAACACAATAAA
>JANRMT010062808.1:44149249-44167905 GCA_026402145.1 Polypterus bichir lapradei
GAAAGAAAGAAAGAAAGAAAGAAAGAAAGAAAGAAAGAAAGAAAGAAAGAAAGGCTTGTAAATTGAGAGTGTGGCAAAGAGAGAGAGAGAATGAGCCTGCCGTCTAGAGAGAGAAAAGGCAGTGTGGTCAGAGGTCCTGCGACACAGTAAGGGATTGGTGCTCTAGGAACAGATCGTACCCACTGATTGTGCTGAGGAGTGGGTGTCCTCTCCAGGTATCGGAGGGATGACTACGTGAACGAGAACGATGACAAGAGAACAACCAACAACCGAATGGTTTGGCAGATGCCGACGAAGACAGCCAAGATGGGGGTCATGATTAAGAGGACCATGGCTGTGAAGTCTCTCCAGCTGAACGAGCAATGGGTGAGCTGGGGAAGACTTGGAAGGAGTTGGGCTCAGCTCGTTTGACCCAGTGACTGTTGGTTTTTATTCTCGTTTTTAGCCTTGATTTTAATCACTTGGATTTTTTTCACTGTTTTTATGGATTTGTATTTATGGAACTATAGAGCACTGCACTTTCTTTTTTTTTTTTTTTGTTCTTTATTTCACCTTATACAATTTCTTGTATTAGGAATTTGTTAGTTTTCGCATACCCCTTGGGGTCAGAGCTCAGGGTCAGCCATTGTACAGTGCCCCTGGAGCAATTACAGGTTAAGGGTCTTGCTCAAGGGCCCAGTAGAGTAGGATCTTTTTTGGCAGTGACGAGGATTCGAACCGGCAACTTTCTGGATACCAGCACAGATCCTTAGCCTCAGAGCCACCACTCTGACTTCTTTTGAACACTGCTTTGATTTTTTTTTAAATTTGTTTAATAAAAGCACTTGGACACTTTCCACCATCCTGTTGCTTGGAGTGTTTTGTCCTCACCTGCCAGCTCATCAGGTTACATTATCGACAGTGGCAGGTTCAAGAGGTTCCCCAAAACTGGAAGAGGGAGCAAAGAACCGACCCACACAGTGACAGACTGCCATTATGAACAATGCTGCACATCCTCTCTGTGACACACTAACACAGAGTACTTTCAGCTGGCAAATTATTTAGCAGAAGTGTATCAAGAAATGCTACTGGGGCTCCTTTATATTAACAGCAATATGGCTGTATAATGCCTTGCTGTGACTGTGATGGCCAAATCAGAAGTTTTCTTTTCTTTCTTTTGAAGTTTTACTTCCTTTTTAGTCATGCTAGTGTGTGTTTAGATAACACTGTGTGTGTATATATTTATTTATTTATGTATTTATTTACCAAAAGAGCTTCTGTAAAGAAACAAATATCCTCCTTGGGAAAAATAAAGTTATCTATCTTTACCGGTTACACTCTGGAAAACCATACATGTTGTTTGTGTGTGTAGGCACATTCTGGATTCCCATGTGCAAGAGCACATCTTTAACCAACCACCTCCAGTGAAAGTATATTTTTGTGAGAGGAAAAACTTAATCATGTTCCTGATAATTTCCCTTTTAATTCTAGTGTGATGCCCTGTGTGCTGGAACCCTTATAACACTTTTTCACACTCCAGGCATCTGGAGTCATTCCTGCGTGGATCAGTGGTGAATGAAACTGAAGCACAGACCAAAGTGTTTGTCCAAAATTATTCTTCTGTACTTATTTTTCTGTATGAAGTGCTAAAAACAGCAATTTAGTGCCATGCATCTATATATAGAAACACAGTTCTTCTGAGATGACACAGAATATATTTACAACGAGAAACAAAAATAAGTGAAGGTGAAGCTCTATAGTATTTGCAGTGCCACTTAAATAAAAAGGTGTAGAAAAAACAGGAAAAATCACCAAGAAAACAATTCATCCTCCTGCTCCTTATTCAAAAGGCAAACAACAAGGGAAGGAAAAAAGAAGAGATGTTAAAATTAAAAGTGAGAAACAGCACAAGCACTAAATACAGAAAAAAACTAGTGATCATTATGTATACAATAATGTTCCTGTAGTTACAGCACCACACTTGCCCTGTAGTTACTCTCCAAACCCTGCTGGTCTTGTTATGGGTTTATATACTACTAACTTATGAGTCTTTTTTCACAACAGTCTGGCACAGCCAATAAGCAATGCTGTCACAACATGCACATTTCACACTCTTTCTTGCAGGTGAATGTCTCCTCTAGTACACAGCATCTTCACTCACACATGAGAAGCCAATGTTAAGCTAACATGCACAAATCTCCACCTTTCAGGTAAAGCTGGGACCTTAACTCTCTTATAGCTCTCTCTATATGACTGGCATTTGTGCCAGTAATGGGCTAGAATTCAGTATTCTAAAGAAAATTACATTTTTGTGTGTTGCTTAGTGTAATTGGCTATAAACTAGCATTTTAAAGAAAAGGCAGAAAATCCTGCTCCAGGTTATTGTTGATGGTTTTCTATCACCTGCTTTGATTAAGTATCTCATCAACACACAATGTGGTGATAACAGAACTATCTGCTTCCTCTGGCCACAATACCATTGTTGCCAAAGTAAATGTGTTTACACTATTTGGTCTAGAGGAGGAAATTTGGCTTGCACCATTGTTTCACTGATTGCCATGTTGATCTATGCAGAAACTGAAGCATACATATATTTCTGGTAAAAGGAGAATAAAAAAAAACAAAAATATGGTCTGAACTCTCGGGACTGCTGCCAGTTTCTTTTATGCTTTGCACCATATCGCTGTGGCTACGCCCTGTAGCTACAGTGGATTGTACCTGGCCCAGGTTCTCCTAGACCGTGAGGCCGGTAACATGTACACACAGCTCAACAGTTCTCCTTGAAATGGAAAATGACCAACCATACTCCTATTTGGAGTGAAACTTTGTGATGCTACATATCTCTCCTTTCCTTGAGATTTCTTACTCCACAGGTAAGTGCACCTATATAACTAATTGTAAATGAAATAATAAAGCTACAATTAGTTATAATACTTAACAAATCAAACTCTGTGATAAGACTTGTCACAAATAATCCTGAAGAACTTCTACCATTATTCCCATATCCACTGCTGCTATCACCAGTTGGGCCTCTTTGTAGTGTCCGTAATTAAACAGTACCACCTCAACAAATGACCTCATTGCATTATTTTCTCCATCACTACTACAGAAACTGAAGGAATACTGTGAATAATGAACTATATGTCCTGAATCAGTAACAACATGTTTTTCAGAAAATTCTAATTTTGCACAAATTTGTTTGACTCTGAAAGTTATCAGTGAACTAAGGTTTGCATCAATGTTTTGGTCTTTGATGCAAACAATTAACTGCCTACTTATTTGCCCATATTCTGAACTTTCTTATCCCATTACATGGTGGTAGGCATTCAGATATCCAGGTAGCATTAGAGTAAGATAGAAACCAACACTATTTAGATTTCTAGTTTGGTGCAGGCACACACAAATTTATTCACTTATACTATGAGGTCTATGTACAAATTTGAAAAATTTTATCTATACCCAAAGCAAGATTGCAGGGGATGGATAACATCCTGTAACCATAGGGTGCAAGGAAACAACACTAGATTGAACACCAGTCCATCTGATGGGACTCTGACAGTTACTCATGTTTGAAATCTAGAATTGCTAAATAACCTAAAGCACACATTTTAAGGAAATGTAAGGTGTGGACCACCAGGGGGCATATCAGCAACCCTACCTGACACAGAAAGACACAAGACACCAGTTCTGTCCAGCACACACCTTTATTTCAAGTGGGGCAGCGCTTTTCCTTCGCTCTCCCCACTACAGAGCACAGTACACAAGCACAAACACAGTCCTTTCTTCTGTTTCTCTCTCTTTCTCTCAGTCTGCCACCTCCACTCTTCTCCTAGCAAGGTTTGTCTTCCTCACTCACAGCGACTCACTAGCACCAGTCAATGAGCCACAGTGCCACATTTTAAAACAACTCTTCGTTTTTTAGTACTTAAACTACAACATAGACTCTATAGTTTATAATTGTAGTGGATTATTGACTAAGAGTATTTTGAATGAGAGATTATTTTTCACTGACTAATTTAACATGCTTTTTACTTAAGGAGCTGCCCTGACTTGTTTTAGGTGGGTTCATTTTATACATTTGGTAATACAGTATTCTGTTTTGTAACTCTTCCAGACGATTTCTCCTTCTTTTATTAAAAGGCTTATAAATCAGGATAGACCCATTGCACTAAAACAGATGCATAAGGAGCAGAATTATAGTGTTCAGACTATTAGCTGACAGGAACAATACCGGCTTCAGATTTCATTGGGCATGTGCCACTTCCTGGTCTGTTTAATAGAATAAACGCCATTATTATTTTACCTTAAACAGTGAAGACAGGATACCTGGAGCTGAGCAAACCAACAGAATTAAAGGTATCAAATCCTTAAAGTAATTTATCTTCTTTGGGACTGTTGTTTTCATTTTCTCATTTTATTAGTTATATTGTAAATATTTTATGCTTGTTACATAGTAGCATATGGTAAAGTCTATAAGCATGATGTTGCTATTGTTTATGTGCAAGGTGTGACAATTTAATTCCTAGAATGAACATGCACAAAAAAATTTGTGCACACCTGTGCACTAGCGACTACTGTCACCTTCGGAGTAATCTACTTCTATGGCTATGCATTTTGATAGACAATGATGCCATTGCTGGAAACATATTTCGAACTCTGTTTTGGGAATAACCTTGAGTTCCTTTCAGCTATTCTGGAAATTAAATTGTCACACCTCGTATATTTTAGCTGTTTTTCCTTTCCACCAATTGAAATATAGGGAATTTACATAAATATTTTAGGGAGCACCAAAATGGGAGACGAAGAGGCGCACCCTTATGAGACTGGGTGTCTTTATTGTTTTACCAACAGGCACTTCCCTAACCCCAGCGTGCTTACATGAATTTCCCTATTGTCAGGGAATGGGGAATGCCATAAAATAAATTTACACCTTTTCACCAAGAGAAATCTATGCTTTCTTCACCTTATCCCATTCAAGTTTACTTAAACTGATGGACTTTTTTCAAGTATGTGGTTAACACCCATAGTGCTCATATTCAAATCACCTCCAGAAATCTGATGGGGTCACCTAACTGCTGAAATGTGCCTTCCAGAAAACAATAAATAATTGAAGTCCTGTCACTTCATTTAGCTACCAGCACCCAGTTTCTATCTGATCATTCAGGCAGCTGCTACAAGTTTGGCAGGAAAAACACTGTGTCATGGAGTTTATTCTAAAAATTATTCTGAAGGCTACCTTGCATAGAATTCATGGGACAGAACAATCTACAGTACATTGTTTAAACGGCATTAAAACAGGGGTTAAACCTTCATATGCTGACCCAAAGATGTCCTTTAAGGAAGTTTTTGTCCTGCTTCTAAGACCTCTTTTTAGGTACTCTGGGTGTCACATTTTTCACCCCAAGCCTATATTGATTAACCATTTTAACCTGTAGGATTGATGAGCATACATTCTAGGATTTTAATTATCGTATGTTTAATTTTTAAATGCTAATTAATTGTGGGTATTGTAGGAAAAGTCTCAAAGTTTCATTCTGAAAATATGAAATTTAGGGTCCATTTACTGATTTCAAAAACAAAATCGGGTCAAATTTGACCCTTAAGACATTGCAAGGGTTAAAGTGTGTTGGTCCCTTTGTAGTTCCACAGGTTTGTGTTTTATTGTCAGTTAGGTCTGCCGTGCCTAGTTCAGGTATGCTAGTTAAATTCACTGGCAAACTGAGCACACTCTTACGTGTTCAGCTCAGCATAGGGTGTGCTATGATGTTTAAATGGTATTGTGGAATGTTAAATAACTTTGAACAGGTTTGTTTATTTCCAAAGGTTTGTAAAAACAAAAAATTGTGTACATGTATACATTTTGTCTGGCACAAAACAATATCATCAGTCACATTCTTCAGTAATTTTGGCACACGTCCATAACGTGAGGTAAAGCTAGCTTGATGTTTAACATGCTTCTTCAGGCTCAGAATGATTCACAAATGAAGTGTAGGTTGTGAATTTCAAACTGGGCAACTAAATCACTAGTTTACAAGGAATTATAGTGATACATCTTTCCTGGAAACTTTTAAACTCTATCAAATCTGCACTCCCTGTGTTTTCATTGGGATGCATAAAAGTGTGATATTTGACAGGTGGTTAAAAACTGAAATGAAAGAGTTTTGTATTAAATGCAGGTTTCAAATTCAATATCAAGCACCAAAGTTGCTGCTTCAGCAGAAAATGTTGTGACATGTGTGACATCTAGACAATTTAATTCCATTTTAAAAACTTTTTTGAAATATACTCTATAAAAATGTCCATAAATTTAACAGTAAAAATACTGTAAACAGTGAAAGTAAAATACCTTTTCTAATAAAAAGAGAAAGTTATCTTATGTTCTTCTGAGAATGACTTGTATAGCTTAAATAATAAATTTCATTATTTTTTACAACCTATAAAAAATTCTGTAAAATTGTTATTTTTCTACATTCAAAAATGCTAAATATCATTTACTGATACATTACAGTTACACTGAAAAAATGGCTGTTAATTTTACAATGTAAAACTGTTTAATAGCGATGGTAAACAACTGTAAAATGTAAAACGGTAAAGCACTGTTTTAGTAACCCTGAAGCACTGAAAAAAAAATATACAGAGACAGACATAATATTTTTTACATTGTAAACCCATAAAAAATAATTCTTTTTCTGGGAATGAATGGTAAGCATGGTACCAAAAATTGAGATAATGTCAGAAAGGAAATTATATTATAGCTTACATTCTACTGCTCCAAGCTGTTTCAAGAAAAGTTACTGCTTGTTGACTGTGTGTCATTTGCTCTAATACACTGTCACATGGCTACCAAGAATATATATTCTTTAACTTTAAACTGCTGTCTTGCATTAATTTAACTTAAAATGATCATATGTATTTGCTCTACGTAGCTGTTTCTTCTATGTAACTTTTAATTTTTATGCACTTGAGGTAAAATAAGTTTGTGTGGTTGCTATATAGAGTATGATGCGATTTTTCAGAACTTAAACATTTTCTGGGTTCTTTTCTTGGCACTGATTGATTCCATTTCCACAATTGGGTTACTGTTCAATTTAATAATGTTGATTTATTTTTGTGTCTTTCTGTAGCACTATTATCGCTTATTATAGGCACCGCCTAGTGAAGTTGTATTGATTGTTGCTATGATAATACTTCCCTCTAGACAACAGAAAAAGCACTGCGTGTGATTGTCTTCAGCCACACCCACTCAAAGCAATGCACACGTATACCTGAATCATCAGGAATTAATCAGGAGAACAACTTTCCTTGTGGCGTTCTAGGTGGTTTTTGAACTTTGACAAATGAGTTTATTGCTCCAAACATTTGACTATGATTCTGGGATATTATTTAGGGCTTTGTTGAAAGATTCAACCAGACTTTTGGATATTTTTCTAATATCAACTACATCTAATTTCCTTGTTCCTTCTCATTAAAAATCATTCAGTGCTCCTCGCAGACTTGACATAGTTTTGATTAATGTGTCCATCTTTGACACTTTAATTCTATTTCTAATCCTCAACAACATATCTATTCTTATTCATGACTTTCATTTTATGATTATAGTTCTTTTGCTTTCAAATATATATGCCTGTCAACTGAGAGAAGAGGCTGAAGTTTTGTTATGCAGACATGATTTCATGAGTCAAAAACAGTTTACAGTATTTCAGAAACTTTGGGTAAATATCAAACATCAAACTTAAATTCACCCAATAGGAGAGAGTACAGTATTTAAGATGATGGAATACTTTCATTTTCAGATTTTCAACAATATGCACTCCTGTATTAATTACAGCTGTGGTTTGCTCAGCCCAAACACATATCAAGCAAATTTGACACAGTGTAGCATTTACAATGATGGGTAAAAAAGACACCCTTTTAAAGTTTTGGGACATTCATGTACTCATTTTATTTAACAAACAAAATATTATACTTTGTTGAAATGTATTTCCTTTAGCCATTTAGAGTGCCAGTTAAATATAACAGTTCCATATTGTAAGTGTGTGAGTGTGTAAAGTTTGCTAGTGAATATGGTCAACATAATTACATTACATCAGACAAAATTCCCCACACAATCAAAATGTGGTATGTTTCTTTTTCTAATTATTCATCGAGTTTAATAGCACAAGTCCACATATATCTTTTAACATATTTTATCTTCCTGTTAGCATTCATTAGCAAATTTAGTAAGCACCCATCTATACATGTTCAGTGGCTGAGAATAAACTTAGTCTACCTAGTCTAAGTCATATACACACACCAGGCTGACAGGCAGCTGAGGATGTCCATTTGCAGCATGAACACAACTAGTCCAGATTACATAAACAAAAGAAAAGTGTGCTTTAAACAGAAAGGGAGAGATCTTTTTAACTGCCAATGGGCAGCTGTTACTCTGCTACACTTTCACAGTACCTCTACCTGCACACAGAGCCTTTCAGGCCATAAACACATGGAAACTGGATGGTTCTCTGCATTCCTATTTTCTGCATGCATTCTATTACACTTCCTGCCTCACTAATCTGCTACTGTTCTCTGTCATACTTGGTGATGTTCCATGCTGCCTAGCTACTCTTCACTACTTCACCCTGCCAAATTATTTTATGAAGTGGAGCCTGCTATTTTTAAAATTTAAAGCTTTACAGAATCACACCAATTGTTTATTTCAATACAGTAATTTGATGGCTAATGTATATGATTGGCCAGTGTATATTTTTTATGATGCACCTTGTAGAAACAAGCAGCAAAACTCCATTTTACATGTTGCACTGTTTGAGAACTGATGAAGGATACTGTTCAATATCACATTTGTCTCATCTGGTAGCAGACTGTGTCACGTATCTGGCTGCCTATCCTCACCCTGACAGTTTTTTTTCCCTTTTTATTAATTTTATTGCAATCCATACAAATCAATCAAGTTTTTACAAAAAGAAAAATTGAGTTAAGAACAAATCAATCCCCACCCCTGAGAGAGAGAGCAAGCCAAACGACATGAAATTTAAGACCTGTAAACATACCTAAATTAATAAATTCTCTGTGCTTTATGAACTTATTTTAAAATATTACTGATTAGATCCTGCCATGTTTTGAAAAAAGTCTGTACGGATCCTCTAACTGAGTATTTGATTTTTTCCAATTCCAAATGGTATAACACATCGTTTTCCCACTGACTTAAAAGAGGAGAGTTTGGGTTCTTCCAGTTCAGCAGAATAAGTCTGCGTGCCAGAAGTGTAGTGAATGCAATCACAATTTGTTTGTCTTTCTCCACCTTAAACCCATCTGGAAGAACCCCAAACACATCTGTTAATGGGTTAGGAGGGATTGTGAGACCAAGGCTGTCTGAAAGGTAATTAAAAATTTTCGTCCAGAATGATGTTAATTTGGCACAGGCCCAGAACATGTGACCCAGTGAGGCTGGAACTAGTTTGCAGCGTTCGCAGGTTGGATCATGCCCTGGAAACATTTTGGAGAGTTTTACCCTGACATTTTTATTTATGTGGCAGAATAAATTTATTTATAAAGTTGAAACAGAGGCAACACTTCAGGTAGGCCTGGGCCCACTCAATCAGCCTTTGTACAGCAGGTAAAAACCAAAAGGATAATGTGCAGTTTTGTTTGATAAAGTTTGAGAAAGTTCTCTACCTCACATGTGTAATTCCATGAAATGCTTAACGATTTTTTTTTTCTAATTTTAAGAAAAGATTAAGTAAGAAGCAAGAAAAATATTTGGAAAAGTAATCACAAATATAAATGTTAATATTCTATTGTATATATTTATCTTGACTTTGACTTCAGAAAGCATTTGGTAAGGTGTTACATGAGAGGTTGGGCATCAGACTAAAATAAGTGGGAGCACAGATTTGTGGCAGATGAAATTTCAAATAAGTAAATGTAAAGTATTACATTATGTATGATGTGTAGAGTACAAGTCTAAGGAGGTTATGCTCAAGCTTTATAACACACTGATGAGGCCTCTACTGGAGTAGTGTGTGCTGTTTTGGTCTGATTGAAGTGTTTAAAATTATGAAGGGAATTAGTACAGTGGATTCAAGACTGTTATTTTAAAATGAGTTCATCAAGAACACAGGGACACAGCTAGAAACTTGTTAAGGGTAAAATTCTCACAGACATTAGGACGTTTTCTTTACATAGAGAACCACAGACACTTGGAATAAGCAACCAAACAGTGTGGTAGACAATAAGACTTTAGGGACTTTTAAAATGAGAGTTGATGTTATTTTAGAAGAATTAAGTGAATAGAACTGGTGAGCTTTGTTGGGATGGATGGCTTGTCCTTGTCTAGATTGTTCTACTGTTCTAATATTGTAATATAACAAACACTAAGGATGAATCCTGAGTTACTATAAAATTGTTTTAAATGTGAAGTCCTTTCAAGGTTAAATGTTGATAACAACAGAAAGGAAAGGGTTAATACATTTTTCAGTGTTTGATCATACTGTTGAATAGAAATGCTAATCTCTCTTTTGGAAGAAAAAGAAAAGAGCAGAATCTCTACTACAAGACTGTAATATCTATTTTCTTTATTGATTACACTTTACAATACAAAGCTATACTGTATATTACACAACAAAGAATTTAGCCTATTGTATTTTAAACATGCACTCATCTAATTAGCTTTTATTTGTTTGCTAAGTGTTTAAATATATAAGGTGAAAGTTTTTTAGCTTTAATTTGTCCTAGACTCTAAACTTTTATTGATCTCAGAGGTTCATACTAAACAGTGTCAATTTAAGGTTTTAACTGAAAGGCAGAGCAGAGATAGTGATTTACAGGGAAAAAGGGCTTGGGCTTACAACAGGTAACCAGTTAAATCCCCAACTTTTTGTTTGATTTGATTGAAGAGAACATCCATCCAACCATTATCCAACACGCTATATCCTAACTACAGGGTCACGGGAGTCTGCTGGAGCCAATCCCAGCCAACACAGGGTGCAAGGCAGGAAACAAACCCTGGGCAGGGCGCCAGCCCACCGCAGTGAAGAGAACATTTTTTTATTAATGTTTGTTTTATCTTGGTTGAGTATTATATTGCTCTACTTTCCCCTTTTGTATTATTAATATGTAGCCTTTGTCAGAATGCCTCAAATCTCCCAGACTTACCACTGTTTATAAGGTACTGTACCATATAACTTCTCCCCACCTTCCCTTCTACATCTATGACCTCAGGCAATTAGGTGTAGTAAAAGACAAGCAGGAGTTAAGGTACGAATTAAACAATGTATTATTGGTAATATTCATAAATAATAACAATATGCAAAGTACATTTGAATACTGGCAACCATACAACGTGATAAATGGTGATGTGTAGTTTCAGGTGGCACACAGACTTGTTAGTTACTTTAAATGTCTCTAGTTAAGGCATCATTTGTGGTCAGCTTTCTTCAAAATAGGCCGCATGCCTGTCTCAATATGGTTGCCAAGCTGTGCTCTTCATTGTGTTGTCCTTTTTAGTTCATGGTGTGAGTTTGGTAAGAGATAGAGAGAGAGTGAGGGAGTGAGCAAATTTATAGGTTTTCTGTCCAACCCCTAGAGCCAATAGGACGTCATGGTACTTAAAGGCTTCTGATGCAAGCCAGTTCCAAACAGCCATACTTCAGACCAATGGGGGGATAGAACATCTTCACACCTGCCCCCCCAAACCATATGTTAAGGTACAGCTTGGCAGTTAAGCAGAATGGCTTTGTGTGGGGGTTGACTGAGAGATTTTAGCAGATAAACACTTGCCAAACTGGTTTGAGGCACTTCCCCCAAATCCGTCGTAAAATTCACTTTCCTGACGACTTAGTCCTGGGGTGGGGGTTGTAAACATGAATGCTTCTCACTAATGTAACACTAATATTACATTGCTTTGCCTAAGTTACAAATAAACACATACAAAATATGTATCAACTTGTATGCAAAACCTCACATCACAACCATGTTGTACCAGATTCTGTTTTTAAAGTGCAAATTCAGCATTCCTTTTTTCTTTCAAAACAGTATTATCAGTGTTTTTATACAGCATATCAGTCAATCAATTAATCAGTGTTGTGGAATAGAAGAGGGGCCTGAAAACTGAATTATTAGCAAATCTAAAGAAACTACTAATAGATTAAGATCTGCAGACAATCTGTTATCAATGATTTCTTACTTAACTTTGCCAAATTGTATAGAGGGTGGAGAAGGCAGCACAGATTATTACCAACACCCAGCTGTATTTTCTTCAAGAAATGTACAACACTCACTGCTTAGAAAGGCATATAATATCATTAAAGTTCTTAGCCATCTTGCACAGTTGCTTTTCTCACTCCTCTCTTCTGGCAGATGGTACAAGAATGTTGACATTCACACCAGTAGAGTCAGGGACATAAAGTAACCGAACAACTAATCTGTTGTGATTACCAGTTTATAAAACCTCAAAGCTGGCCTAAGCACTCCTGTGAAGACTAGAAACAAGAATCAGACTGGCTGCTGTGATTGATGGTAAGGACGCACTGGAATCCTGGCTAGAATAAATGCCCATTCCCTTAGCTAGCAGGGAGGCCAATGTAATGGGTGCTCAGAAACAGAGTCAAGGTGTTCCCTGTCTCAGCCTGGAGGCTACCATGGAATGCCAGCATAGGTGGACTGGCGTCCTGTTGGGATTGGACAGAAGATTCCAGGAGGCTAACATAGTGGATGGATGGGGAAGACAGCCTTCTAAGACTATATGCTCTACCGATACTCTAGGTGGCAGCATTCCTAGGCTGGTGTACTTAATACATACTTATGCAAGCTGTACTGGGAACTGTAGGTCCATGCGGTAGCTGTGTTGGGTTCCATTGGTGTCATTAGGTGGAGATGTAGGAAATGGCTGTCCTTACCTTTTGGGGCACATGCCTGACCTAGAAATATTTCCTTTGGGCAATGTCCTGACAACAGAATTACTCCCGGGCCCTTTAGAAGACAACAGTTACCTGGAGGAATGAAGGAAGGTGTCAAGGAAAAGGAAAAAACAAAGAAAGATGGTTATTGTAAGATTTGTAATAAGGTATTTTTGTTGTATAAAAACAAGTTATTTAAACCCAAGAGTGGATTAATCAGGTTCAGATCATTTTTTTAATACCTCTCATATCTTTCAAGTAGACCTATTTTATTCATTCTCTTTAAAATATTTAAGTTTGTGAAAGCAGAATAAGTATAATGTACTTGTGATGTATGATCTTTATTTTTTGTTCTTTTCAGAGTAAAACAATCCAAATAATGTCTCAGAAAGATCCCAGATCTCCTCTGCCAAAGAAGAAAAAAACAGAAGATAGAAGTGATCTTAACCACTTGTGTTTAAGAATTAGTAATGTTTTTATACGTACTGTGGATGATATTATTACACCTTTTATACCAGCACATTCATCTGTTACAATAATGAGAAAGCTGAAAGGTACAGAATAATGTATGAATTTTGTTATTGTTTATTCATCATATCTTATGCTTCAGAATGCACTTTAGAGCTTTAGAATACACTTTATTAATACACTTGGTCATGTTATCTTATGAGAACAAGGTATTTGAAGATAATGTATTCCCAGACTACAACCAATCAAAAGACTTTCTAATGACAATCATATTATAATCAGTCAGTTAGTCATTATCCAACCCGCTATATCCTAACACAGGGTCACGTGGGTCTGCTGGAGCCAATCCCAACCAGCATAGGGCACAAGGCAGGAACAAATCCCGGGCAGGGCACCAGCCCACCACATGGTGCACACACACACACCAAGGACAATTTAGGATCGCCAATGCACCTAACCTGCAAGTCTTTGGACTGTGGGAGGAAACCAGAGCACCCGGAGGAAGCCCACATAGACACGGGGAGAACATGCAAACTCCCCGCAGGAAGGACCCGGGAAGCGAACCCTGGTTTCCTAACTGCGAGGCAGCAGCGCTACCCACTGCGCCACTGTGCCGCCTAAAAACAAGTATGGGCAATTTAAACGTCAGTTCATTCAGCTTGATTTTAAAAGTAAGAAAAGGCAGCAGCTAGTTTTGACATGTTATAATCATTGCACACTTGTTCATATTATGAATGGGAGCCTTTTACAAACATAATATATATTTTTCATCATGCTTTTATGGATTTATGCCCATAATCCAAAGAAAGGCAGTTACTGTAGATAACTAAAGATTGGCAACTGATTATTTTTATGTTCCTCTAGAACTCACTCCGACTTGCACTTTTTGCTTTTACTAATGGTATATCATCTATTGTAGAAAAAACAGAAAATTGATTTTAAACTGGTTATTGAAAGAAGTAATGTTCCAAGGAATAAAACAGTAAAGGTATGCACAAAAACATTTATAAATAAATGTAGGTTCCAAAGTATGACGTAAAGAGATGCTTTTCTTGTTCACACTGCAAAGGATTTGTGAACAATTGGCAACTACTACTTTCATGCAAGTTCTAAATGTTTTTATTTATTTATTTTGCTTTTTTATCTTTATAGGTGCAAAGCTTGACGGAGAAATTTCAAAAGTACTTGAACAGTTTGGGATACGTGTAAAACATTTTAAATCAGGGAGCATTATAATTGATGCTGAATTACAGAAGCAGAGATCTGCCATAAGAATAATGGATGCTATATCAAAGACAAAGTCTAAAATGCAGGAAATAATGGCAACAAACATTTTTGAAATTAAAGAAGTAAATAAAGAAAATCTTTATTCATCAGAGCCAAAAGTTCAAGGTATGGTAAAAATATTTATTATACCAGTTGTTTCTTTTCTTTTTTCTTCATCACTGTAACATGTATCAGTTTTGCAGTTACAATTATATAAATGAAGAGCCTGTTTTGTTTCTTTTAAAAGTTTTATGATTTTCTCAGTGTAGCTAATGTTCACATTTCCTTTTTATATAGTAGTAAGTAGTGGTAGCAACAAAAAATGGACAATATCCTAAAGACACTTTTTATGTTTTGATTTGACTTTATGAAAGAGTCCTGTTATACCAGGACATGAATTTCAGTGCAAAATTGTGAGAATCAAGCATTTTATCTAAAAATAACATATTAAAACAGAAAATATGATGAATTAGGATAGAGTAATTTGAAATGATAGCATGATAAACTACTGGCTAATAAATAATACATTATCCATAGGCTATCACACATACATACTGTTTTCTCATTCATTCTTTGACTGTAAGAGATCTATAGTCACGGCAAGAAAAAACTGAAACAATTTTCAAACTAAGTGGTTAAAACGTGGTAGGCAGAGTAGTTACTTAAGGGTTTGGCATTCAGGCTCTAAGGTTGTGGGTCCAGCTCCTGCTACTGACACTGTGTGACCATGAGCATGTCATTTCATCTGCCTGTGGTTCATTTTGGCAAAAAAAGAAATGAAATCAACTGTCTCTCAAATGTTGTAGGTCACCTTGTCTGTTGTATAAAAGGGTGTCAGCCAAATAATATGTGATAATAATTACTTAATACCTTGAAAAGGGCTGCTCTATATTTCATGCCTAATGCAAAATAAAATTTACAAATCAGTACTGTATTTCAAAACTTCCACAATGGCCAGCCACTCATGTGACTCAACTCATTTTATGAGTTTGAAATTAATGTACAAGGCAGACTGGTCTAATGATTTTGTGTCTAATTCATTAGAAACAGTGCACTATCACAGAGATGCCTACTAGATAAGGTTGGGAGCATGCGCTAATTAGAGTGCATTACCGCAACTACCACACAGCAAACCACCTAGATTGAGATCCAAGTGCAGTTGTGCGACGGGTGACACCGTAACACCACACTGAATAGTATGAGGTTTTTTACAGTGGCCGGAGTGCCAATCCTGCCACCAACCCCCAAGTTTTCCCAGCAAGTTGGAGGACCTGCTTGCAGGGCTGGATGTAGGGTTAACATCATACCCAGGATGGAACAATTGCAGGTTAAGAACCTTGCTCAGGGGCCCAATGGAGTGGAGTCACTTCTAGCATCTGTGGGATTCGAACCAGTAACCTTCTGATTGCCGGCACAGATCCCTAGACTCAGAGCCCTCATTCTGCCACTCTACTGGGTAAGATGAGTAAAAACAAATTAGCAGCATTATATCTGTAGAGTTCATTGGCTTTTTGCAAGCAATTGAGTGTCTATCAGTGCAACAAGTAAATTCTGATCAAAGCAGTCATATTACAAATAGCACACAATTTGAATAGTATGAAAGTAACAAAAATGCAGGCTTCATTTGCAAATTAGTTGATGGGTGGAACAATTAGTTAATTTAAGACAGTTCTGTCATTGTATTAATTTGAATTTTGCCATTCCATACACATACTGTAAGTGATAGATGGATAGATGGATGCTTCCTTTAGCAAACATCTCAAAACTTATAACAGATAATATGTTCAGGTGTTCTGTAGTGATGCACAACATTTTTGCCATCTGGTATTTTTTCAAATAACAAAATTATTGTCTCTTTAATTGTTATTTTTGAGGATTTGATGTTTTTAATATTTCACATTTGATTTGTGTTTTGTAGTGCATGTTTCACCTGTATCAGCTTTAGGTTATCTGTAAGACTACATGAGTTAATATTTTATTTTAATATAAATATTTCAACACAGCAGTGGTTAGTGCTGCTCCTTAAAAGATCCAATGTCCTGGGTTACAGGTTTCCTCCCATAAACATTTTTTTTTAAATTGGTTAGCTCATATGAACATAAACAGGGGGCAATGAACTGTTACCTTTGTAAGGGTTGATATTCATTCCTTGTGCTCTGAGCTGCCAGAATAGGCTTCAAACCCCACAGTCCTAAATTGGATTAAGTGTGTTTGGAAATATAATACTTTGTTATGTTATTTTTACCTTATAAATATTTCTCTGTTTTAGACATGGACTTTGCCATGCATACCTTGGATGCATTAAAAAAGGACTTGAACAGCATTAACCTTCCTCCAGAAATTGAAGACATGATGGACTTTCAAAAAGTAGAGGAAACAATATTCCAGATAATTAAAGGCAAAGATCCTTCCACAAAAGTGTGCCTGTTATCACAAAATGGTAATGATTTCAGTGAATCCTTTTTACTTAACATTTCTTCTTAACCAGTTGATTAACCAGTTTTTTTTTATCTAATTTCAGTCTACTGTAAGTTATTTTCTAAAATTCTGAATAATGCAGTGATTTCATTGCCTGGGTCATGCCACGTTGAACTCAGGCATCTCTATATAAGTTTAGACTTCTTCAGCTTCAATTTAAAGGAATGGGAACTACACAATACCAATTTCCCAATGTCCCGACAATACTAAACAGCTCTTGTCACTAATCAATACTAACAATATTCTGTGCAATGATGTTATACTGTCAGAACATAATGTAAGGGTTCATTAATATGAAGGAGTACAAACGGTGCGAGTGGAGAGCTTTTAAGTAAGGAATAAGAGGAGCGGTAAGTTAGGAGAACAGACTGAGAAAAGTAAAATAACCTAACAGAAGAGCAAACAGCAGGCAGTCAACAGGGAGAAGGTTACAGGAGCTTAGGGGGACAGAAGGCATAAAATACCTTACATTTTTTTAGTTTTACCATTTAAGTTAAATCATCTAATTTTAGTTAAAAAAAAGTTAAGTCAGTTTTAGTAATCCTAACTCAAATTTTAACAATGAGGCCAGTGCAATGCAAGTCCTGTTGTATACTGGACTTTTTAGATGATGTCTTGGAGGAGGCAGTCATCTGTGAGGGCTACATCTGCAGGAGATGCCAGCTGATTAGCACCTTGAGCTCAGGGTTGCTGAACTGGAAGAGGAGTTGGCTTGCCTGCGCTGAAGTAGAGAATTGGCAGACCTGGCCCAGGTGTCCTTTAGAGAGGTAGTGTGCACCCCTAAGGTGGCATGGGAGAAGATTCCAGACCAGACAGGTAGAGATAGTGGGTCGTAAGGTAAAGGGTGCACACAGTCTGGCAGCATCAATCCCAGAATTGGAAGTGTCAAACCTTTTTCAGGTCCTTGCACAGCTGGATGGTGTCTCTGAAGATTCTATGGTGGTAGGCAGGGATGAGGTGCCCCAGCAGACCACCTCACAAACAGTTCTCAGAAAGAGAGAGGTAGTGATAGTTGGTGACTCAGTCATAAGGAGAATTGAAGTGCAGGTTTTCTCCAGAGACAGAGTTTCACACGGTATGTTGCCTTCCAGGTGCACAAGTGAGAGACTTTCCTGGAGGGTTAGATAGGCTCTTGGCCAGAGAGGGGGTGGTCGCCATTTGTCCATGTTGGAACAAATGACATACATAAGGGTAGTCTGTCAGTCCTGCAATCCAAATTTAAAAAGTTTGGTGCCAAGCTAAGGTGCAGAACTGACAAGGTAGTCTTCTCCAAAGTTCTGCCTATGCCACGCGCCAGTCAGATGGAGGAGATTAGAAGATTTAACATGTGGTTCAAATCTTGGTGCAGTGTAGAAGGGTATAGGTTGAAAGGGCATTGAGACCTTTTTTTGGAACAGATGGTACCTGTTTCGCTGCGAAGGGTTACATCTGAACCAGAGGGGCACCAATGTATTTGGAAGGCTTATGAGTAGGCTAGTCGAGGATTTTTAAAGCAGAGCGGGGGGTGGATTTATGGTGCAGGAAGTTTAGGACTGGCCAGGTTTAGAAAGGTACATGGAGGAACAAACAATG
>JANRMT010062808.1:44175034-44206685 GCA_026402145.1 Polypterus bichir lapradei
CAGAAGTTCATAGGGACGCTGTCGCTAAATACTCGCAAGCACATCCACAAGTTCATAGGGACTCTGTCGCTAAATACTCCCAAGCACATCCACAAGTTAATAGGGACGCTGTCGCTAAATACTCGCAAGCAAATCCACAAGTTAATAGAGGTTCTGTTTCTAGATATGATCCCAATAATGAAAAGCGGCTCATACAAAAACAACAGGTTTGTTGCCAATTGTGGATTTGCGTACGACCCAAACATACATTATGAGTCTAACAAAACAGTACACATTGGATCCATGGATGTTCACTGTAACTATTGTCAAGCAAAGAAGTGGAAATGCGAGTCTCCTGGTTTGTGCTGTAACGGTGGTAAAGTCTCTCTCACTCCTTTATGTAAGCTTCCTCACCTTCTTCAGGGCCTGTTAAATCATGGTTAAGAGAGAGAGCTATCCTGACACCAAAAAATGACATGACTACGACTATAAACCACATTTTACTTCAAGAACTACCTTCACAATCAAAAACATATCAATCTGTTGATTCAGTTGTAGAAGTAGAAGATGCAGTACATTATCCGGTAGAGTTTCTCAACACTCTAAATCCTCCAGGCACTCCTGAGCATAATCTCATCTTGAAGGTTGGGGCACCAATAATGTTACTGAGAAACTTACAGCCACCAAAACTTTGTAACGGCACAAGACTTCAGGTCACATCTCTACAAAACAACCTAATTGAAGCAACTATTTTTACTGGCAGTGCCTCAGGTGACACAGTTTTTATTCCTCGCATCCCCGTTATACCATCTAATCTCCCATTTCAATTCAAACGCGTTCAATTTCCAGTAAGACTCTGCTTTGCAATGACAATTAATAAGTCTCAGGGACAAACACTACAAAAGGTTGGCATTGATTTGAGGCAGGATTGCTTTTCACATGGCCAACTGTATGTTGCATGCTCAAGAGTAAGCTCAGCACACAGCTTAGTCATATTACAACCGGAGGGCCGAACTGACAACGTAGTATACAGAGAGATCCTTAACAATTAATTTTTTATATATTTTACCTCAGTCTAAAAATGTTTACTTTTTTCTTAATACAAATATTCAGGTAGTATTTCACCGCTGCGAAGCGCGGGTATTTTGCTAGTAAGACAATAAATATAATGTTTTGACTTGTAATTAATGCATGGTTGTGCACTAACTCCATAATTTACATTGAATGACTTACTTGTTGTTTGCATAAACTGCATGACTGGTGTTACCTCCATAAATATTATGTTATTAAAAAAGGTTATTTGCAATAAATGACCTGTAAACATTACAACATGGTATACTTTATCAAAGGCTCACATGTTGTTCTCCCAAATGCTGGAACATGTTGTTTATATGTATCATGAAACTAATGATTTTTGGATTTTTAGAATTACTGTAAGAAATTTATTTTTCTTTCATTTACACAGGAAAAGGAAAGAGTTTCATTCTAAATCTTTTGCTGCTAATGACTGGAGACACTAATGAAGAATACCTTAAAAACAATTATGTTACCCTCCCATTAACAGAGGTATGCATTCCAAATGTACTTTCCAAAACATGTTATATTTTTCTCACACAACAGTTATTGAATGAAGAAGTAGGAATATCACAAGTTTGTGTTTTCCAAAAAACAATTTTAAATGGAAATAAATTTAACAAGATAATAAGATAATGATAAAATGAAAATGTAACAAATATTGTTAAAATTTCCTACTTGAAAAGATATGTGCATTTTTTTTATCTAATACTTTTCTCTTTATCTACCATTTTTTATTTTATTTGTTATATTGGTTATTATATAGAGATTTCAGTAACTGTATTAAATTAATCAATTTTTTGGGAGGATCCATATATTATCAGAACAATCCAGTGCCACCTTCTAATGATAATGATAAAGATAATGATAAAATGAAAATGTAACAAATAACTAGTTAAATTACATTTTTTTTTACAAAAAATTGAATAAAACATTAATACTAACTTAGTGCACACTTGTACAGTGTTGCAGTATCCGTTCTCCACTGCATGACCTATTCATTTAAGTTCTTACTATATTGCCAATGTTACAACAGTGATAGCTTGCAAGAACCAAAGCTAAGTCTAAATTAGATAAACTAAAACACCTCCATAAAAGGCAGAAATATATGTAATTTTCAAAATGAAAAACATTAAAATCATGTTCATCTCTCATCTTCCAATATAGCAATAGGCATCTTGAGAACCTTTTAAATGCAACCTTTGTCTTTTTTGATGGGAACTGCTTGTGTCCATTCTGTTCTTCCTCAGCTTTTATGGTTTAAATTCCTCCCCACTTCTTATGTCAGAGCATGTTCATTTTTCAAACCAAGTAAACACAAATATTTTCTATGTTGATAAAATACCGATCAAATAAAGGAGACTCTTTTGCGAGACATTTAAATATGTATGTCCTAAAGACAGCTATCAATAATAACCTGTAACAAAATTATTCTAAAAATTTGCCTTTACACTTATCATCCCAGTCTAAAAACAAATTTTGCCTATTGCCCTTCCATCTCTTTCCTTTCACATTTGCTATTTACATGTTTTCTTTCTAAGAGCAACACACAGAAATGCCCTTTTTAAAACAAAACACTGATTTCTAGCACATTACAGAGTCACTGCTTCAGTACCCTGATATAGGCTTTCATCTCAGCCTTTGGCTTTGTCTCCTCCTGAAGAGTCATATTAACATGTTGACAAAGGCAGTCCACAATATCTTGGGCATTCAGATTTTCTGGCAGGATGGCATTCATCCCTGCAGCCTTAGCACTAAAAAAGTTACAACTTCCTTCTAGACCAAACACCAAGCAATGATTCAGGTGATTGATGTATGTAGATGTGGAATTCGTGTCTGAGGTCTGGTACCCTTGACTGAGGCAAGGTTTCATCATCACAGAAGTGTAATTTTTAGATTTGATCTTTATTTGGCTTCTCCCCTAAAACTTCATGTAAAAAAGTATGTACACCCAATTTTAGTTCTATGAACTGCAGGAGGGTGTACTTACATTGCATCTGGAAAGTATTCACAGTGCATCACTTTTTCCACATTTTGTTATGTTACAGCCTTATTCCAAAATGGATTAAATTCATTTTTTTCCTCAGAATTCTACACACAACACCCCATAATGACAATGTGAAAAAAAGTTTACTAGAGATTTTTGCAAATTTATTAAAAATAAAAACATTGAGAAAGCACATGTACATAAGTATTCACAGCCTTTGCCATGAAGCTCAAAATTGTTTCCCCTGATCATCCTTGAGATGTTTCTGCAGCTTAATTGGAGTCCACCTGTGGTAAATTCAGTTTATTGGCCATGATTTGGAAAGGCACACACCTGTCTATATAAGGTCCCACAGTTGACAGTTCATGTCAGAGCACAAACCAAGCGTGAAGTCAAAGGAATTGTCTGTAGAGCTCCAAGACAGGATTGTCTCGAGGCACAAATATGGGGAAGGTTACAGAAAAATTTCTGCTGCTTTGAAGGTCCCAATGAGCACAGTGGCCTCCATCATCCGTAAGTGGAAGAAGTTGGAAACCACCAGGACTCTTCCTAGAGCTGGCCGGCCATCTAAACTGAGCGATTGCGGGAGAAGGGCCTTAGTCAGGGAGGTGACCAAGAACCCGATGGTCACTCTGTCAGAGCTCCAGAGGTCCTCTGTGGAGAGAGTAGACCTTCCAGAAGGACAACCATCTCTGCAGCAATCATAAGATTGCAATCATATCATAAAGCTTCATCAATACAAAACAGGAGTAATGTTTTTTTCGCTAATGCTGAAAAGGGTCTGTTTATTGCCCATCCAAAGTCTGAATGAACAACGTGATTTGGATTCTAGTAATTGTATTGTTTCATAGATTGTTTTATCATGGGATGTCACATCCCCATCATATGGAGGGTAATTACTGTCACAAAGATCTAGTTAAAGTCATGTCATAGATATAGAAAGACTAAGTTCAACAGTGAGTAGTTCAATATTCAAAGAATTTTCAGACCCTGTTGCTAGTCCTCTTATAAGTAAAGATCTTCTCTTGTTGTTCACAGATGAATCCATGAATTTCAGTACCTGTATCCACAGTTTGTATACTTAAAACAAGTTTAACTAATATTCATAAAACAGTCTTCATGGTATTTGTGAAGATATTATGCAAATACTCTTAGTGTGTCCAGGTTACACTGTAGAAACTCCATATTTACTAAAATGATAGTAGGAAAAGGAGGTTTAAAACCTCCATCTAAGTCTAGTTTTCAGTTTACCTGTCTTTTCACATTTTTAATTTATCTGGGATAATAAGGGAAATGGAAAATGCAAATTCAATGAGCAGTCAGTGTCAGCACTTTTGTGGTAAATTCCATAGGCAATAGCAATTAAAATTATAAGAATTTTACAAATATTTAAAATCTCTTTATACAACTGACATAAAACAAATAAAATAAAAGAAAGAGTATGTAATACCTGCTGCAATGTTCAATACTGGTGTCCTTTGTTTTTTTTCCCACAGGAGTGTCTGATGGGAAACAAAGAAATAATACCGGAAGTTGTAAGTGCTGTATTTTTTTGTTTATGTCCATAGCATGTAATCATCAGGTTCTGATTAGCTTTATCATAACCTAGTGTTTATCTTTAACAATATATCATATTTCATTGCCAAGGTATCAGAATTGAAGTGTGTCTGTCTCATAAAATGGGTTTGTAGGATAGTGACCTCACAGAATGTCCTTTTCCTCATTCTAGAGATGTAAAGATTCAATGGCATGGTTATTTATTTATTTATTTGGTTTGTTGTGCCAACTGAACCCTGACATTACTGAGTTAACCAGCTCTAGAGTTCAGTAGTAATTGCCAGTCCCGGGGATGACAATGTTCATGTGCGATAGATACTAGTAGGACGGAGTAAAAAGTGGAGGGTTATGAAACCTATACAAATGTTTTTTGTGTACTTTAAGCCTTTTGCCTTGCTGTAGTATACAGGTACACATTCTGGAACTATATAATTTGATCATTTCAAACTCACCCTAAGTTTAATACATTTTTCAAATAGAAATCCTTGCAAAACTAGTTCAGAGTTTAGACTTGTTTTTTGCCATTGGCAGATACTGTACTTGTATGTTGATGTAACACAGAGTAGTCATATATCGCTTTCACTACGCTTTGCATGCTTGACCATGTAAATTTACAGCTTACAAAATGTTTGTAGATTCCTGGACCTTGACATGAGAATCCAAGTTGAATTTTGCACACTGTTATCCCTAGATTTATTTACATTTACTTTGACCTAGAAATTTGCCAGTAATTCCTTGGAACAGCCATCAAATATGAAATAGTTGTGTATGTAATAAGTCCACAATAATGTTCTTATGTATTTTTTCTGGAGCAACATTTTTGCTTTTATGTGCCATACTACTTTTTCCCGTTTGTGGTCATGAGATTAACCAAATCAGGGTAGTAATTCACCCTGACAATATCAGCCATCTTTAAACAGAAATATGCTCTAGAAATGCATGCATTAGAAATAAAAAATGTGCATAAAATGTGTTTATTTATAAATGATTATATAAAATAACAAAGAAAATCAAATAGCAAACAGCGCATCAATTTTTATTGACCTTATCAATTTCAGCATTTTTCTGTGTCAATGGTATTTTGCACACTTCCATACAATACACATATACAGTTACTTGCACATTATATTGCTGACCTCAATCTCATATACAAGTGACTACTGGCTCAAATCTCTGACAGAGACCACCCACCTGACTCATTATATATTTATAGGTGATGTTCATAGAGTGTAAACTAGTGATGTGCAAACTCTGCTGAATTTGCTTTGACTCACATTTAGCAAAATCATGGAAATATTACAAGCTTCACTGTACTCAGCGAAATGCTTTAAAGTCAAAGTGGATTATAATGGTTCAAAAGTCTTTTAAGTACCTTTGAGGGCTAAGAAAAAGTCTGTTACCTTTGCTGGACTGATTGATTATTGTGACCAAATATATGATTTGAGCTGTGAAGCAGCAGTGCTAGCCAATGTACCACCATGAGCCAAACAACAAAAGACGCAGACAGGAGGAATACCACAAACACAATACAACAAACAAATACAATAAAGTCCTCCTAGCTTTCCTATATCAGATACTATACTGTATCTGTCAACTTCCATTGTCACCACTGTCCGTCACCTTAGTCTCCTCACTCCTAATCAATTTCATCCCATGCCTTTAACCCGTCTTAAACCTTATCCTTGTCATTCATGCTCTAGGAGTTTTGTAAGGCCCTTACAATCAGAAGCCACTCCTTCCAGCATATCTCACAGCCCCTCTTTAGCTCCTCATCTCCAAGGGAGCACAAAGTTCCTGAGACATGCTAGCAGACATTGCTGTCAATGGGGTCAGTGTGTTTTAGTGGGGAGGGCTATTGTCCAGCTGCAAGTTTTGTGCAGCATCCATGGAAGAGGCAAAACCTTAGTTGTCCTCTTGGGTAGAAGCCAGTGATTCCAATTGCCTTTCCATTCTAGACAATCATCCACAATTGGGGACCAATCGATCTTCGAGAAGGAATACATGGAGTCCTGGTGGTAGCAGTTAAATCCAATACACTGATACACTCCTCATCCCCCAGTTTCTCGAGTAGACAGCAAGGCCCTACCTAGAAACTGTCCAATTTTTAGCAGTGTCCTTTTTGAGCCATAGACCCAAACATGATTGCTCTTTTGAAAATGTTGACTCCGAGCCCTCAGATCATACTTACACTTTTGATTAACTTCAGCAATTTGGAGGTCATATCAGGAAAAAGCATGAGCAGCCTCAATACAACTCTGTAATTTGTAGGCATATTCAGGGCCTTTAGCCCAGTGTATTGGATGTGGCCCGAATATAAGTTCTGCAGGAGTCTTTATTTCTCTTCCCATTCTCTTCACCAGCAAGGCAGGTGTGCATCCAGAAGACTGCTATCCTGTGGACCAATAGGCCTGCATTTTAAGTGGCTGGATGAACCTCTCCACCAGGCTATTGCTCTAAGGGTGAAAAAGAGTTGTATCGATCTTTTGAATGCCCAACTGAATACTCTCAAAATTCCTACCCTGGTATGAGTGCAATTCAAGTGGCATCCCATACCTGCTGAAGAATTCCTCATTGAGGCCTCTGCCACAGTCTCAACCTTTTGATCTACAGTAGTAACACTAAAACCTTAGGCTACATGGAGAAATGATAGACTGAAACCAAGACATAGCGATTGCTGCTCGAAGGGTCTGGAAAAGGGACAAGGATATCAATAGCTATCCTTTTTATAGGTGTCCCCACCTGGTATTGCTGCAGCGGTGCTGTTGACTGCTCTGATGGGACTTTCCTTGCATCTCACTGCTGACAGTAATCCCCTGCATCTCTCAAAATCTGGGCCCAACAGAAATCTTGGTATTGCCTCTGTAGTGTATTTGTGACCACAAAATGTCCAGTGCCTGGGGTGTCAAAGACCTTTCACTACACCGTTGCAGCTTCAGCTCAGGTAGAGCACCTCCTTCTCTCCAGCCAGTGAATAATCAACTGTGAATCTGGATAGGCCTTTTCACTGCTTCTGAATTCCTCTTCACTTCCAGGTACAGTTAACACTTAGTACCATACTGTTGCAGACCTAGAACCTTCTTTTTCTCAGCTATCTTAGTCAAGGTGTGCCACCTCGAGCTTCTCACAATGCATGCCCTACTATCAATCCGTTTTTGAAAAAAAATAAAATCTATCCTTTTGTTGAGGCTTCATACTTCCAAGGCAGAGTGTACCTCCCTCATTGTCCTTGCAATCACTGCAATTGACTCTCGAACTGCATTTCACTGTGCTTCTGGCACTTCAGTTGCAGGAATTCTACAAACTCACTCACTTTAGGCCAGCTTTAAGTGGTCTGTCATCTTAATCTAAACTTAGAATGTGCAAAGAATCCTGTGACTACTTTGGGAAAACCCAAACCAGTGTCCACGGTGGGGTTTAAATACATCTCTCAGGAGACAGGATTCAGCGTGCACTCAAGAAAATAAAAAAGTTAATTAAAAAAAAATGAATATGAACTGTGGCTGACTTGTTTGTCATGGGTTATTTACAGTGATGATGTTATAGTTGCATTATGAAAGACCTGAATTGCAAAGTGCGTAAGTTAATGAGAGAATTTTTATCCCATTATATGTGTCTTTGTGGATATATCTTTGTAATTCTGAATTTAGAAAAATACTTTTAAGAGTGTGGTACATTATGGAAACCAGGGAAACTTTTTGCAAGATTTTAAAAAATGAGATCTGTTGATTAAGTGCCATTTAATTTGCTGTTGTACAATACTAAATACAGAGAGCATCAAAAGTGATATGTAGGCTGTATGTATGTGAGTACTCGTGGCAATTTTAGGTACTTCATGACAGAACAGAATTCAAAGAAGACTGTTTCTTTGAAAAGTATACAGCTATGGAAAAATATTTTGTGTATTTCTGTATCTGTATTATGAGATGTTATTTGTGTGTTGCAAGTAATTTTGTGTTTTGTATAAATTATAGTTGAAATATCTACAGCACAATATTATGTAAAAAGCTAATTGAACGTAATAGAATCCTAATGTTTACAGGCTCAGCTTTAGTTGTTTTTTTTGTCTCAGTGTCCATAATGCTTTGCATGGTCAGTGTGACATCACAGAGCAGCAGAGGCCATGCACAGAACTTCAAGCATGTGCCTGATCTGCTTTGTAATGTCACAGCTCATCAGTATTTCAGCCAGATTTGCACCCCACATGTGTTTAAAAGAAATAAAATTAAAAATTTGCAGTATTTTCATATGAGAATTATATTAGCTATCCATAACGAGAATACCAAGTACTGCCACTGATCCCTGTGTGCTTGCTCATTCAGTTGCTGCTGTGCCATAGCCATTCACCAGCAGTTACTAGCCAAAACAAGCTTTAAAGTAGCCCTCCCCTTTTCCAAGAAAGAAAACACATGAGACCCTGTGAAATAATAATAGCAAAAGATTTACTATTTACAAGGCATTTCTATCTTCTTGGTTGAAGAAAAAAGTGTGAATCATCTGTACAGAGATCAGAAACAAAAAAACACATTCCAGCTGCATCCAAAGCAATGACTTCAAACAATTAAAGGAGCCAGTCCCAGCTGCTGCTTCATTGCATGGCTAATGTTTGCTGCAAGACTGGAGCTCTATCAGTGCAATGATCTGTATTTTTTACTTATTGCTATTTTGTGGCCATTTGTTGCATTTTGCTTGTGGTATTCATTCCATCTACATCTGTTTTTGTTGGAGGCAAGATGGTTCAGTTGTTAGTACTGCTGCCTTACAGCTCAGATCACAATTCTGGCTGCAATAATTGGTCCAGCATTGTTGACAAATGCTAGCCCTAAGGGACACTTAAAAGTCTATTGCACTGTTATAATACGTGCAAAACTAGTTCAGTTTCTCTTTCCTCCTTGACTTTAATGCCTTTTGTGGAGTTTGGTGAAGTTCTCTAATATTTCTGTGATTTCATTGAAATCATGTTGAAGTGAACTCTGTGGGGTTCGCTCATTAATAGCATGAACCAATGGAGAAAAAGGCTCAATCACCCATTGTTGACAGTTTTGTCTGTGAGACATCCAGAATGTTAGAGGACACAGACTGGAGAAAGACAACAGAAGTAGATAGAGTAAGCCTCAAAGATATGTTGGGGAAATAGCAGTAGTACACTGGTATATGAAGAGGAATCTTGTATTGTATTTTCTGCTTAACAGGCAACCAATATAAACAAAAAAGCCCAGCAGTTATACAGTATGGTAATAATTTTATATATTAGTAATTACGTGTGCAGCACTATTTTGGATGTACTGTAAGTTTTAGATGGACTTTTAGGGGAGACAACCAAACAGGGACTTGCAGTAGTCCAAATGGGATGATATAAAAGGATGGATCAGCTTCTCAGCACCTTGCATTTACAAGAATGATCTAAGTTTGAATATATTTCTAAGGTGATAGAATGATGCCTTAAACATAGAGGCAATATGGCTATGGAGAGTATGAGTGGGGTCAAACCTAACATCTAGATTTGTTACTACAGAGGATAATGAAATCATCTGGCTATTTACAATCACATGAATATAACCAGATGTTTTTTATCTGGCTTTTGTCACTGTTTAGTTGCAAATAGTTTTCCCCTCATCCGAGCATTTGGTTGACGTAGGATAGATAGGTAGATAGATAGATAGATAGATAGACAGATAGAACATTATTTGTCTCCAGGGGTAAATTTGGCTTTTTACAAAAGCTATTTAAATAAATAAATACATAAATAGATATATTGTGTTCAGCCCATATATATACATATACTGTATATATTATATAAAAAAAATCCTGCGACGTGATAAGACTTTTTGGAAGATTTTTTCAAGTCTTGCAAGTTGAGACCTTGGCCATGAGATGTTAAGTCATGCCCTCCTCTCAACCATTTTTAACCACGCACATGGTAATCTCACCTCTCATTCATGTGAATGCTTTTGACAGACACAGTGTCTGTTTGCTCAGCTCTTATAAATTTTAATGTTTTCCTTACTTTAAGTTCCCAATTAAAGAATATGTGTTATGTTCAAATCTTATTAAAGAATTTCATCGCAAAGGGTTATCAACAGAAAAAATGAGTACATGCGCAATCCTAGCACTGAGAAACTTTGAAGTCAAACTAATTAATGTAAAAATTGTCGATCAGTTACATGACAAATTGGGTAAATGCATATCAATAGACTATGCTGAAACAGTTTGTGGTGATTGTGTGGAAGATGAAAACATCAACTTACAATATCCAGAAGAATATCTACAACTGTTAACACCAACTGGTCTTCCACCCCACAAATCACTGTAAAAATAAGGTGTTATCCAAGAAAGGTAATGTAGTACATCTTTCACATATAACATTACACAACAAAGGAGATCTTGATATGCCATTTGTATTAAAATGTTAACAGTTTCCCGTTAAAATAGCTTTTGCAAAGACAATTAACAAATCTCAGAGCCAAACTTTCGAAAAAGTCATTTTATTTAATAGAGAGAAAGAAACAAAATTTAATCATGGGCAGTTATACGCTGTGTTGTCACAATGAAATCAAAAAAGTACAAATTCAATGCAATACTGACGAAAATTAAATTAAAAAAAATTGTTTTTACTTAAGTTTTACAGTAAAAGTGTAAGTTTAAAAAGTATTTGCATTTTAATTTCAAAGCCAAACAGAATGAAATTGTATTACGCAATGAATAACTCTAACGCAACATGAAATATAATTTACTTTCAAATTATTATGTTTCACTATTTTTTAATATAGTTAATTACTCACTGTAATGTAAAATAGTTCTATTATGCATATGGAACAATTCTCATGAAAATAAAAATCTTTTTAAATTGTACAACTGCATCCCGATGTGTGAACGACAGAACCGCAAAGAGGCTAGCACGTAGCACATGCACGGGGGTTGGCGAGCGAAGCGAGTGGTCTGAATGCACACCAGAATGACTAAAAAAGGAAGAAAAATTTCAAAAGAAAGAAAAGAAAACTTATGACTTGGCTGTCACACTCAGAGTGAGACATTACGCAGGCATATTGCTGTTGGTATAAAGGAGCCCCAGTAGCACTTCTTAATGAACTTCTGCTGAATTAATTAATTGGCTGAAAGTCCTCATTGTTAGTGTGTCAGAGAGAGGATGTGTACTCAGTTTTGTTTTAACTCTTTCCTTAGCTACTACATCCAGTAGGTCCAGAGTGTGTCCAATAACTGAGCTTGCCCTTTTAATTAGCTTGTTGATTTGGTGGGCCTCTTTTGAAATGATGTTACCAGCCTAGGGATAATCCTAGAAGTCTAGAGATAGATCTGGGTGTCATAAATTTGTGCTAGTGTAACGTTTTACTCAGGGATCACTTATAAAATAACAAAAGAATGGGACAAGGTACTGATCCCTGTGGAACCCCAGAACATGGAGCAGATTAATGTTTGCAAAAGGTAATGCATTCTTTCCTTTCAGTAAGAGAGAAGGTAAACCATTCCAATATGGTAACAGAGATTCCAGTATTGCTGAGGTGATGCAGTAAGATGCTATGTTAGAGAGTACTGAATGCAGTGGACAGGTCAAGCAGAATAAACAGACTACAAAAACCTGAGTCTGTAGCCATAAGAAGGTCATTTACAACCCTAACTAGGACTGTGTCAGTACTGTGGACAGCTCAAGATGAGATTAAATTTGCAAGGAAACAATCTGCTGAAGCACCTTGGACACAAAAGGAAGGCTGGAAATGGAATAATAATTAGATAAGAAGTTCAGAATCAAAGTTAGTTTTTTAGCATTGGTTTTACAGCAGCAGGCTTAAAAGCAACAGGCAATCTTCCAGATAACAAAGATATATTAATAATAGCAGTAAAAAGTGAACAAGTAGATACAAGACAAGCTTTTAGCAGGGGAATATACTGCGTATATGAACACAGTTCCTCAAGGAAATGTAAAGATTATTATTATTATTATTATTATTATTATTATTATTATTATTATTATTATTATATTAAGCACTGCTCCTGGGATCAAAGGACCATTTCCAAAGATAGAAGAAAAGTAACTGAATACAATGGCATAGCAAAATATCCGGTAAAATGGGGAGTGAGAAAGATGAAGGTTCACGTCAAGCAAAAGTTTAGCCAGCAGGGTTTCTTCTGAAAGTGATCTCTTCATACATTTCCATCCCAGTGCGTAGATCAAATAGTAACTACAAAGGTGCAGACAGAAATGCAGAGATAGCAAAGATCAAATTGGTGAATGAAATACAGAAATGCAACTTCCACACAGATTCTCTGATAATTTGCAGTGAAACTAAAGCTGCAATTCGAAGCCATTTCCAAATAAAAAGCTATCCACACAAAGTCAATAAAATGGTCAAGTCAGTAATTCACAGCTAAATAATGCTACTGTGTAAAGTCTTGTGAGAAAATAAAATAAAACAAAGGATTAAATATTCTTTTTCAGTAGTAAGTGGTGAACAGTGTGTGCTAGCAAGATCATAGATCAGCTTTGTTTTACAAAATATTCCAGCACAGATATTAATTTAAGAGCTGCTTTTTCATTTAACTTGGACTTCCAGGCTTGAATTGTTGTTATGGAGATGATAATGCAGAGGCATTAGTTGTTATTAATTTGCTAAATCTAATTGTACTGTTTAATAGTTTGCAGAAAAACTTGAAAAATATGACGACGAAGATGAAAGTGAAAAGAAGAAAGAGGTAGTTAACAAAATGTTGAAAAACTGCAAATACACGTCATCGATTTCACCTGATAAGGTAATTGGTTCTAAAATTATTATATGGTTTTGTACTTCAAGTTAATTTTTAATGTTCTTAAAACTGGACAAAATTCTTACTATTCATATCATTACATTATTTATTATATAATGAATTTAAGATTTCTTTTAATTTTCTTTTGAACACTAATCTGTCCTCAGCAAAATATATTTTCAGTTTTTGCAATATACCAAAGAAATGTTACATAGTCTTGTACTGCCAATATTAATTAAAAGCATGTTTCATCTTCCTTTAAGTATAATGAGTTAGGGGTGGGTAATATACATAGAAAGTATGTAAAAATATTAGTAGACATTCTTCATAGTATAAATATTTATCAAACTGCTGAATTTTTGGATAAAATGACTTTGAGTGGTACATTTTTGACATTTTTTTGGATGTATTTTCAGACGTCCTATATTCAACACACTATTTTGAATTTGACTAATTTGGAGAGTTGGCTTTTAATTTGCACTAAAAAAACCACTTGTTCATATGCTCCATTTTTTGCTTCAAGTTATAACGTTTCTATAGCAACTCCAAAAGTCCCCTTAATACAAATAAGAACTCTCTTAATGCTATGTCTTCATAGGCATTAGCTGGTCTTAACAGACTTCTGGGTAACTTTCTTTGTGCTAGCAAGATATTGCAGAGTTTGTAAGCTAGATCTAATTTTTTGTGGCTGTATGCAACAAACTTTCCATCCATAAACAATCGAAATATGCACAGAATTGAATTAAGAATTTGCAGAGGTTTTAAAAGCACCAGGATGCCCCAGCCATATAGGCAAACTAGACCTTTGCCTAAGGAGATGAATTAAATATATGTAGCTGTCTACATTAAAAATACCAACAACTAATTTCTGGATCTTTGCTCTTGTATACCTCCATGCTCAAAAAAACAAATGGGAGCAGTGGAGGCACTATGAGATAAGCTATCTGTGTAACATGCCACTCAAAACACAACACCTTCACTCCCCTGCTCTTCTATATATCCATCCATTATCCAACCTGCTGAATCCGAACACAGGGTCATGGGGGTCTGCTGGAGCCAATCCCAGCCAACACAGGGCACAAGGCAGGAATCCAATCCCGGGCAGGGTGCCAACCCACCGCAGGACACACAGAAACACACCAAGCACACACTAGGGCCAATTTAGAATCGCCAGTCCACCTAACCTGCACGTCTTTGGACTGTGGGAGGAAACCAGAGCACCCAGAGGAAACCCACGCAGACACGGGGAGAACATGCAAACTCCACTCAGGGAGGACCCGGGAAGCAAACTCAGTCTCCTAACTGCGAGGCAGCAGCGCTACCACTGCGCCACCGTGCCGCCCTCTTCTATATATGCCTATAACATTTTCTTCAAGTGGTTTGGACAGACATTTTCAGCTTCATCTAGGACAGCAAAAAAAGCTACAGCCGGACAGCAGAAGCAGTACACCAGAATAAAACAAACCAAAAAAAGCAAAAGTGAAAATCTTTCAACAAACTTGTGAGCAAAACCAAAATAAGAAATCAGAAAAACAAACTTGCTTAGCTAGAAATTCATGATTCTGTCCAAAATAGAGATTAATATTTCTTTTTTAATTTAAAAGTGCAGCTGTGACGCTTATTAAGCCATTGTTCTTATACTGTGAAAGATAATAGCAGATACATCATTATTACTGGAAAGCACCATGGCCCTTGGCAATAGTGGATGTATAACTTGCAACCAGTGTGACAACATATAAGAAAGTGAAAAACCATAAAATGATGAGTTAGCAATAATATATGGACAAACATTGAGCAAAATTAGTTACTAAAAAAGGAACAATGTTACAAATGAAGTCTTAATAATGACTTAAATCTAAAAGTGATTTATAAAAACTATCGGTAACACTTTATAATAACTGCACACTATGAAGCATTAGTTAAACATGACTAAAAATACTTTGTTTATCATTTAGAAAGCATCGCTTCCACATTAATTGCCATTAGCAACCACTTTATAAATGCCATTATAAATGCTTTAGTACTGATTCTTTGAAAAATATTAATTATTAGTTAATTGATCATTAATAAAGCATCGTAAATGCAGTTATCAAAGACATTATAAATATGCTTTGTGATCAGTACTAAAGCATTTATAATGGCATTTATAAAGTGGTTGCTAATGCCAATTAATGTGGAAGTGATGCTTTCTAAATGATGAACAAAGAATTTAGTCAAGGTTAACTAATGCATCATAGTGTGCAGTTATTATAAAGTGTTACCAAACTATCCTGTCATCTCAAGTTGCATATGAACATGTATCATGCGTTTACTAGTTAAGCAGTGATTTTAAACCTTGTGTAGTAGCTTTGAAAAGGCAGGGATTTCAAATTAGTGTTGAGGATTATATTGTGTTGTTCATCTATGGAAGAACTTGCCCTTCTTTCCCTGGCTGCTGTAGTCCCTTCCCATCAACTCAGTATAGTATACTAAAATAAGCTTAGTTTTTAAAAGACACAGAGACCTCAAGAATTACATCATTAACATTTGGCACATGTAAAAACAGAGAATAAGAGAATAAATTGTAACTGAGGGTTCAGTATGTTGGTTTGTTCAATAATTAACATTTCATATGTCATTAACCTGGTCACCCCTTCATTTTCCATTCAGTAGTTGTCAGCCTATTTAGGCTTTATGCTATATGTTCTTTCATGTTGCAATTCTACTGTGGCCTCAGACCAAACAGGACTATTTTGAAATTTCATAGACAAGAAATTTGACAAACAGGAGGAGACCAATCAGCCCACCAAGCCCATTTGTTTAGCTAATACAGTAGCTAAGCTGTCCCAATATATCATCCAGTTACTTTTTAAAAGTCTTTAAAATTTCTTCTTTAACTACATGTCAAAGTAAGTTGTTCCAGAGTCCCATAACTTTGTGTAAAGAATTGCTTCCTGGCTTCAGTCCTAAGTGCACTTCACTATTTACAACAAATGAATATAGTAACAATATCATTGTTGGTAATTGTGACTCTGCACAATGGCTTCTGCCAGAAACAAGTAACACAAAATAAAAAGCTTATTTGATGCATATGCCATTCATTAATGCAATCTAAATGACTTTACTATGGTAGAAGGTGGGGAAGAATACTGGTAACAGTGGTTTGATCAAGTCAGTCATGAGAAGTGTCCATAGCTGCTTTAGCGTTGTTACTCTCACTGCACCTTCTTCTTCTTCTTCTTTCAGCTGCTTCCGTTAGGGGTTGCCACAGTGGATCATCATTTTCCATATTACTCTCACTGTACCACTCAGAGTATTTTTATCACTGTATCTGAGTGGGGAATCACAGCAGCAGCTGATCGGAAAGAGAATGATCAGTATACAGCATCAAGCACATGCTGCCTCAGCCACGGCAAAACGTTTCAAAGCCTTTCCTGTACGGACTTCGCGGTTCAGAAACAGTTTCATCCCAGGAACTATAAATGCACTCAATCAGTCCATCAAGTGCTCCTTGTAGAAATGTTTGTACTTATAAGTACAATTACCCCACTGTAAACTTGCACTACAGTTATAATATTACACAACCTGCGCCACTTTATAAAGCGCATATTTACATATGATGACGATATCATTTTTAAGATGAAATGCAGCAAAATATGTTGATTATATTATACAAATAAAACTTTAACTTCATTTAAATAATCTGTATTGTTAATAATGAAACATGTGAGGACATGGTGCCGCAGCGCAAGCAAGTTCACGTATTGTTCCTGCCTCGCGCTGTATATTTGCTGAGGCTGGAATGACACTGGAAGGATAGACGGATTGAATAATTAAACACATACGATGAAGATATTTCAATGTTCCATAAATGTTTTGAAGAATTGTTGTTGTAAGCTTACAGATGGCTTAACGTCTATTACAGAGCTGATTGTGTGGCGATTGGGTATTTGGAGAAAGAAAAGTAAGGACAGGAATTAGAGGTTAGTACGTTTGAAGGAGACAGTACTGCTAAAATAGATTATTTCATCGAAGGTCGTGCATGGCACAGCAACATCTTGTGTGAAACATGAACTATTACTGCGCCACCGTGTTCCCATGTTTAATAACATGCTTTCATTCCAATCATCATGAAAATGATATCACATATACATCTCAGTATTTTAATTATTCAGAGAGCTGTAATATCACGAATGTAATGGATTCTGTGTCCTGTCGGAGAAAGAGAAGGAACGGAAGCACGCAGTGATTCACACACATAGAGCACATAAAAGATCAAATACAAAACAAAGCATTTAACGTGTTACTTTAGTTACGATGGGATTTAAGAAACTAGTAAATTAAATGATTTTAAGATGAAGTTTATGACATTTTACTTTAATGACAAAATAAACTACATGATTAATGAGGAAACTTAGAGATTAAAGTTGACATTTCGTGCTTTTTTCCCACTCTGTGCCTATTTTTTTTTTTGTCTGTACTCTAATAAGCTTTCATATGGCACTCATACGGTGGGCTACGACTTTCCTTTCCACGATGACTTTGATATGTGACAACTTCTTTTTTATTTTGGCACTGTGCGACTTTGTGAACTTGAGCTTTTGAGTTTCTCTGACACACTATGTCACTCGATCAAATTCCTTTTGTTGATTATACCACTGTTTAAACCAACAAATAGTATGTTTTTCCTTTGCCTCCAAGAGGCATAAATTTGGGAGGAATTGGGGCAAGACAGCAGATGCGTGCACGTGCATTACTTTTCTCGCTGACCGGGATTTATGTAGCGGAAGAACGTGGAAGTTGGCGAATGCACGGATTCCTGCATCTGGATTTTTCTGTGCGTAAGCACATTTTGGCTTTTGTGCTTACGTCATGTTATAGTGCGAATTCTACGCACAGTGTTATGCATGAGGCCCCTGGTCGGTATGTCATCACATGTTTGACATTATGTCATGCAATGAATACAAACTTATTAATGTTGTACTTGTTTTAATTTTAACATTCCTCAGCAAGGATAAATTCCTTCTTGTGACTTAAAAGTTGTTTGATTGATTTCAATGCACTGGTAGTGTGAAGGATATGTTTATTAAACAACTGAAAATCAAAAGAACACCATGAAACATCAAAAGGATGAGAAAGGCTGAAGAGCAGAGCCCTTTGCATTCATCACATAGTCAGACAGTTGGATTAAACATTTCAGACTGATTGTTCCCTGAATTCTTCACTAAGCGTTATCCTATCACCCGTACAAGGTACAAATAGTGAATACATTTATTAAGAAAAATTTAGCTATGCAAAACCCCTGATTTCAAATTTGACAGTATTTTATTACATTTCTTTCATCACCCCAATGTGTGGGCCTCTGGGACCTGTCAGTGACCTGCATGTCCCATCAGTTCTAATTTAATCTTTCTTAAATAGCTCCAAGGTGGGGTGGGTTTTGTGTGGGCGCTGGTAGGGTTAGGGTTTTCTTTAGATCTATATATGAAAATATCTTCCTTTTTTGTTGCCTTACTATTTGTTTTTCACATCAATAAAAATGTATTACTATATATATATATACTGTATATATATATATATAGTTTAGCTATGCAACTCAGTTTTTTTGCTCAGTTAATTTGCTTAAATTAATTTAATTATTAAATGAAAACTGGGTAAGCTAAACAATTTGAGAACACTTTTAGAAGTATGTATTGTTAATAGTAAAACTAATTTGAAAAACATTATTTAAAAAAATATTTATTTAAGGCAATGGAAATAAACCTCATCAATGAACTATTATGCCATGTCTTTCAGTTCACATGAAACAACTCAGCTCTCAGTAGATTAGTGATTAAATCACATAAAGTTTTTTCTTCTAGGAAAGTTCTTAGGACAGCTTTTGTTGAAAGATCTCAAATATGGTTTGCTGTATACACTTTCGAAATTTCAAAATGTTCAATGTTCAATGTTCAATGTTCTTTTCAATGTTCTAATTTACCTTAGGAGGAATCTTATCAGCTTGTATATTTCACTCATTTACTCATTTGGCAGCTGCTCCTGACTGCAAAGAGGAGTCCCAATGCAACTTAGTTAAACGCCGGGAAAGGTGCGTGCATGTAGGCCACTAGTACACCAGCTCGCATCTCCTGCTGCTTGATGTAGGTTTACCATAAAAGTAAACAAAAATGTCTAGCAATGAATGTAATAGGAAGAAAGAATTTACAAGAAAACATGTTGCTTTGTATGCGTAGTTTATTCACAATTAATGTTACACTAAAAACAACCTCACAGGTTCATTATTTGCCCATCATAATATAATAGTCTTTCTCCTACTTTATAATTTATTGGCAAACGTCCACAATTGCTCTATGTTTTAAGACTTCAACAGAGATTTTATCTATCCATTAGAAATTTGAATTACAATTAGTCACTGACATTCCACAACCACAACTAATAGCTGAACATCAGTTGATGCCATTTGTACATTACTTATTTTTGTGAAATTGTAAAGTACTGTTAAAAAGCATCAATTTAATGTAATCCACTAGTACATGAAACTGCATTCTATTATTGGAGTTATTTTTCAGTAAGACTCATTCTTACAAAAATATTTCATAAATAGAAATATGATAACTGACTCTTTGATGAAGCAACTGAAAAACTGAAAATGTTCCAACTGTCAAATCAGTTAACAAAGGCCCTTAATGTGCCTGGATGTTGCACTTTGCTTTCATTTATAGCTTGTTTTGTTGTCTACTTTATTCCGTTTTCTGATGCAATTTTTCCATTATTCAGGTGACTAAGTTAAGTGACCACTCATGTAATATTTTTTAAAAACCATATAATCACACTGCACGCATTATTCAGTATAGAATTTGTTTATCTCACCTTTACTACTGTAATGCTTACACTCAGCATTTACAATGACAGTAATATCCATCCATTTTCCTACCCGCTGAATCCGAACACAGAAGTCTGCTGGAGCCAATCCCAGCCAACACAGGGCACAAGGCAGGAACCAATCCCAGGCAGGGTGCCAACCCACCGCAGGTCACACACAAACACACCCACACAATAGGGCCAATTTTAGAATCGCCAATCCACCTAACCTGCACGTCTTTGGACTGTGGGAGGAAACCGGAGTGCCCGAAGGAAACCCACGCAGACACGTGCACGAACATGCAAACTCCACGCAGGGAGGACCCGGGAAGCGAACCCCGGTCTCCTGACTGCGAGGCAGCAGCGCTAAAACTGCACCATCGTGCAGTAATATACCTCAGAAATCTATTCTCCATTTTGAATGATAATTATTATTTTATTAACAATATGTTTGCTTTCCGCTTTTCTCTTTTAGTAATACAGGTCAAATTCCGTTATAGCGAATACAGAAGTAGTTACATTTTCAGAATAATGAATACTTTTTGTTGGCCTGAACAAGCATTCATACAACATCGTGTTAAACAAATTTTGTTTTAACAAAATGTAAATTTCGGTATAACAGATGTTTTTTTGACCAGAAAGGGCTACCAAAGATAATAATGTACTGCAAAAAATATTTAATGCTGTTCCTACACTTTTAGCTGAGTTTCATGAACCCTGCAATGGCTCTCTCTTTTTTGTTTGACCAGGAGAAAGTGACAGTCTGTTGTGAAATATCCAGTCTTTGGTCAGTTTTGGCCAGAGTATACACATTACATTATACACATAGCTGAATTCAAAATCAGTGCTCCATCTAGCAGTCACATAGGTAGTTGTGTCATGTGCAGATACTGTAGGGTTCAAGTTTCATAGTGGTCCTCAAAGTTTTCTTTGAGATGAACAAAAAAAATTGAGAAATGCTTTCAGTTTATGCTGAAAGAAAAATGAACAATCCTGGAAAAAGTTGATTCTGGAATGAAGAAAAATGACATGGCAAAAGCATTGGAATCACACCTTATTCTTCATCTAACGTCTCGTTTTAATTCTGTCTTTTCAAACCTGTATTTCTATAAAAAATAAGTTACATCTAACATCTCATTTTCAAATAAAACATTTTTTTGCAGTTTCAGAAGCATTGTTTTTTTATACAGTTATTGTCAACCTTGGGTCACAGAGTTGCACGAGAGACAGGAAGGTGACTCCAGGTTTTTAAGGAAAATAAAGGTACTGTATTACTGTATAGAGAAGGCAGGCACAGACTTCATTCAAAATAGAAGCACTCAAGCATACAAGATAGGAGCCGTGACATGGCCAAGAATCCTGCTTTGTCTCTTATCTTCAGATTATAACCAATAGCAGTGTATACAAGGCGATATACAAAATCATACAGCCTTGGTGCTTTAAATCTCCATATAGTCCAAGTAAAAGTAATAAAATACAATACCAAGTGTCCCTTTTTCTTAAAGGTTGTATGTTCTCAAGCAAATAGATTGAGCAAGACACATCATTTTTAAAAACAAAAGCTGAGAGAAGGGGTGGAATCTGCTCTTTACTTCTCTCACCCAAACAGGACAGGCACACACTGGTGGCAAAGCATGTTAACATTAACATCTGCAGTTTCTCACATCACATAAAAATGCTTCTTACATTGGTATCATCAGAAGGGTCAATGTAACTTTTCTAAAAGTATAGCATAACATAACATTAAAAAAATGTAAGGTTCTGTTTAGTGTTCCAACTTCCCCAGCATTCATTTCAGTTCTATTCTTAGACAAGACTTCAGACTAGGGAGCAAAAAGGCCAATTACTTTAACAGTTTAAAATATCTTTTATACACCAAGTCATAACTTCTTAAGTACAGTACATTTATTAAAGAAGTGTTTAGTTTTGGTTCCAGTTTTTCAATTATATAAAAGGTAATCTTTTTTAAAATGAAGACAACGTCTGTTAAATTTGCAGAGGTGGGTTATAAACTCAATGAAAATGTTACTGATAGTGCCCATATCAAAAGGTAAAATTTGTGAGTTAACCTGAAGGGAAATTTTAGGAACTTGAAATTTCTGAAGGATTATGACTGTGTCTGATTTTTGTAATAACTGATCATAGATTCCTCTACCCCAACATATTTATTCTCTCCAAGAATGCTGCTGTTGGAATTTGCTGTTTTTATTTTTCACTCCTTTGTTGTCAACATCAGTATCAATGGGCAAATACTCGTTGCGTCCTTTTTGTGTTAGTCAGACTGAAGTTATTTTGTTTATGTAAACTAATCTGCGTTTCTATGTGACTGAATTTGGTAATTGGTAAATTTTACCTGTGAATTTGTTACAATGCTTTATGCCTGTACATAGTGAAGAGCATGATACAAAATTGACTTAGAGAAGACCTGAACTAATAACATTTTTCACCATCCCAAGTCAGCTAGAGCTAAAATATTCCTAAAGTAGTGCATCATTACATTATTATAAAATGTACTGATATTATTTTTATTTTACTTTTTTTAAAAATGACAGTTGTCTATCACACTAACTCCACAACAGTTTAGTTTCCCTGAAATTTAGCTTATGAGGTTGAAAGAAGTCCTGAACTGCCTTAGTGAAATCAATGCCCATCAGTAATTCTGCTATGACATTCCTTTAAACTTACCCCAGTTCAAACACTGGCATGTAATTCTGGTTGGTCCTAGGATCTGGTTTAAAGGGCAGAGGCTTAGCCACTGGTTTCTTATCTTATTATTATTATTATTATCTTATTTTTTATCTTCTTTTACATTCAGCCATTCTGGTCTCCAATTTAAATGCAAAGTTAATCACTTCTTCCAAAGTACTATTTTAGTCAAAATGAAAAAGCTTGTGGAAAAAGGAAGAATTTCAGCGGATGCGAAGAAGAGGCCAGGAAAAGCATACTATTTGTTGGCTTATGTAGTGGTAAAAGCAACAAAAGAAATTGATGGAGTGATACAGTGTGGTGGAGAGACATGAAAGTTCAAGTTCAGAAAGTCGCACAGTGCCTGAAATTAAAAAGAAGTGCTCAAATATCAAAGTTGCCATGAAAAGGCGAGTTACAGCCCTCCATTTGTTTATTCTGTTTCAGATAATATTACAAAAGCTGGCCCCCATGCCAAGGACATGATGATGGCACTGTTATGCCCAGCACATCTTTGGGCTCTGGCTGCACACACACCTCAAAGTCTGCCTTTGTAAACTCGATGCCAGTTCAGCACATAGCTCCAAGAGGACAGCTCTTGGAAATCAAAATCGATTTAGAAGCCAGTCATCATCATTTATAGATATACACTGTCTTTTAATTCTTCCATTTGTGATGTCTTCCAACAACGCTAAAGTAGCCATGATAGTTGAAATAGTTTGCCTATTCCGTGCACCATTATATTGTTACAGAATGATTACAATGAAGTGAATTAAATTTGTAAATGCTATGCAATTAATTTTGGTGCATTTGATAAATCCTGTGTCAAGAAAAGGGACAGAAAAAAGAGAGACCACAAAGAAATAGTACCACTGCTTTGACGCTGGATGCCGCCAGTTTACAAAAACCAAGCAAAAACTTGCATAAACGTGGTGTGAGGCTGCTGTGAAAATGTGCATGGCTTTATGTCAAGTTTAATTTTATACATCTCAAAGTGTGCATGGAAATAGGTGTACGCAACATTTTTGTGCATGTAGACCATTTATAGCCTACATAAGGCCCCTTGTCACAAAAAAGACGCTAAGGCTGATTCTTTCCATCCCTCTTCTGCTGCTGTTGTTTTAAAGGTCATATTTAGATGACATATTTACCAATTGACTTGTTGCTTGTTGTTTATCATTTGAAAGATGGTTAGTATGCACATCCCTTCTTTCAGATATATCAAAGCTTTAAACTCAATGGCAAACTCCTTCATGCTGAAAGATTTCCACTAATTTGAATCAAAAATGGCTGAGGCAAATGTTAGGTTTTGCCCATCAGTAACGAAATGATAAATGCTACCTTTGACCTGTATGTAACAAAAACTATTGTTTTGCTCAAATAACCATCTTGTGTTGACATTACATAACCCAGAGCTAGCAACAATGCACTTTAAAACGGGCACTGTTAATACACATAACATGAATGAAATACTGCTAAATAACAGATACAAATGTGAAAAAATTTTAACAAAACACATATGAAACAACTTTCTATCCCCCAAAAAATGGCAGTTCATGACTAATACATTACTGAGTATCTGAAGTGAAAAAATGTAAATTGACATGAATGTAGATAGAGAAACCTCTTAGATTCCAACTATTTATGATTTTTTTTTAAATGTTAAATTGCTGAAGCGGTTTTAGATAATGTTGTGGTTGAACAATCAGCATTCAGGGACAGGTTTAATGTACAGTTTTGTCAGTCAGAATTAATCTATTTTTTTCCATTTTTTTCAGCACTATTATACAATGAGTTTATAAATTAAAAATTACACAAGAAGCAAGAAAAAAATTATTCTTTATGAATTAACATTAATAACCCTTTTCTTTTTGTTACAATTTGAAATGAAGAACCTCTGTAACTCATTCTTGCTTCAACCTCTGTGAATCTATAATATTTAAGTACTGTATGTGTCAGTCAGTCATTACCCAACCTGCTATATTCTAACACAGGATCATGGGGGTCTGCTGGAGCCAATCCCAACCAATACGGGGCGCAAGGCAGGAACAAATCCCCAGGCAAGGTGCCAGCCCACCACAGGGTGCACACACACACACACTAGAGACAATTTATGATTGCCAATGCACCTAACATGCATGTCTTTGGACTGTGGGAGGAATCCGGAGCAAATCCACACAGACACGGGGAGAACATGCAAAGTCTACGCAGGGAGGACCCGGGAAGCGAACCCGGGTCTCCTAACTGCGAGGCAGCAGTGTTACCACTGCGCCACCATTCTGCCCTTAAACATGTGTCCTGTAAGAATAACTGAACATCATATAAGCTGATTTATATTTTCTGTTCATTAAATTAATATTATGTATTTTGATATAATCTTCTTTATCTTAGCAGAGTTATAACATTTTGCATGTTGCTGAAGCATACATTTAAGAATTATACTATACTGTCTATACGTGACAAAACTACTCCTCCTACTGCTTCTACTTCTTTAAGAAGGCTATATCTTATTAAATTGAGCTAAGATGTAATAAAACTTGTTTCTTTTCAGTTCATTATTGGGATCATTGACATTCCAGGTAATAAACATGTAATAAATGATCAGTTTGAATTTGTCTCAGAAAATAATTTTTTATCATTTAAACTTGCACTTAAAAAATTCACATACCAAACCCTCCATTCAGTATTATCTCAAGTTACTCAAGAGGATAACAAAAAAAGACAGAGAATATTTAAATTTTTTTTATCAATCCATCCATCCATTATCCAACCCGCTATATCCTAACTACAGGGTCATGGGGGTCCGCTGGAGCCAATCCCAGTCAACACAGGGCGCAAGGCAGGAAACAAACCCCGGGCAGGGTGCCAGCCCACTGTAGACTTTTTTTTATACTGGATAAATATTATACATAAAGTTTTTACATACTGTATAACCTTTTGATTTATAACCTTTTCATGTTTGCCTTTAAATCTTAATGCTGTTGTCAACAATGATTTCAATGGCCATCTGACCTTCTTTAGAAACTTAGAATATATTATATATTAGACTCTACCTTTCTACTGATTACATGTTTATGTTATGCAAGCCTGTATTGATTCATTTATTTATTTATTCATTATTTTTATTGCCTAATTTAAATAATTTTTCTTTTATTTTAACTGTTTCATTGACATCTTGTAAGTACTTTGAGCTACATTCTATGTATGAAAATGTTCTATAGAAATAAATTTTGTTGTTGTTGTAGATGGCAGAAATGATCAAAGATGAAAAGATATCATTTTCTACTCTGAAAAGATATTGTGAAGGAGAAAATCTCAGAAGATTTCAATCCTACTTACTTCCTGTGTAAGTGAATTTCCTAAACTGTTTAAAAATATTATAGATTTTTCAGCACTCTCAAAAATTTATTAATAATAATAAAACATGCAAGGTGGGACTATAGTATGTAAGTGTGCTTTTGTATATAACATTCAGAGTGGATTGCTACTTTCCACTTTTTCAAACTTGCTATGCTAGATTAAAGCACATACAGAAATACATATATTTTTTTGTTTTAATTTTACTGTAATCATTCCATACAAATAGATCAATTTTTACAAAAAAAAAAATAGGATGAAAACAACTTAAACCCCACCACTAAGAAAGAGAGCATGGCCAACGGAGTAAAACTTAAAGCTTGTAAAAATATCTAAATTAGATGAATGGAGAAGAAAAAGAAATGCAGAAAGAATTGCTTCCATGGTGCTTTAAGAGCTTATTCTAAAATATTACTGATTAGATCCTGCCAGGTTTTGAAAAAATTCTGTACCGATCCTCTAACTGAGAATTTGATTTTTTCCAATTTCAAATAGTATAATGTGACCCAGTGAGGCTGGGACTTGATTGCAGTGTTCGCAGGTTGGATCTTGACCTGGGAACATTTTGGACAGTTTTAAGCAAGACAGATGTGCTCGATATATAATTTTGAGTTGAATAATTGTATGCTTTGCGCATATGGAGCTCAAGTGAATTATCTGTATTGCTACCTTCCTCTCCTTTTCTGAGATATTGATTAAAAGATCTTTTTCCCAGGGTCCTCTTGGATCTTTGAAAAGGAGGGACTGTAAAATAATTTTATATATTGCAGAGATGGTGTCTAAGTCCTTGAAATTGAGCAATATTTTTTCTAGCATGGAGGAGGGTGCAAGATGAGGAAAATCGGGCAGGTTCTGTTTAACAAAGTTCCTAATTTGAAGGAAGTGAAAGAAATGTGTAGCTGGAAAGTTAAATTTGGATTGTAATTGTTCATAGGATGCAAAGACGTTGACTATATAAAGATCTCTAAGCAATTTAATCCCAAATCTTTTCCAGATATTAAAAACTGCATATGTTTGCTAAGGTTGAAAGAGGTGGTTCTTTTGCAGAGGTGCCACAGATAAAAGCTTCTCCATCTTAAAATGCTTTTTAAATTGGTTCCATATTCTGAGTGAGTGAAGCACAATTGGGTTATTAGTATATTGCCGATAACTTGTATTTATTGGGGCACCGAGCAGGGAATATAAAGAAGTACTGCAGGATTTTACTTCTATTGCGGACCAAGCCTGTGTATTTTCATCTATTTGTGTCCAGGTTTCTATTGTTTATATGTTTGATACCCAGTAATAAAAGTGAAAGTTAGGTAGAGCCATGCCACCTTCTGCCTTAGGTCTTTGTAGGGTCGCTCTTTGGATATGTGGATGTTTTGAGTTCCAAATAAATGAGGTTATTGTTGAATCTTATTGCTTAAAAAATGATTTATTAATGTATATTTTAATGTTTTGAAATAAAAAAGAAGCTTAGGAAGAATATTCATCTTAACAATGTTAAATCTTCCAGCTAGAGTGAGATGAAGGGTTGATCATCTATGTAAGTCTAGCTTATTTTTTTTCATACAGACGGCAAAATTTGTTGATAAAGAGCTTTGTGTTTACTTGTGATGTTAACCCCTAGGTATTTAAACTGATCTGCAATGATAAAAGGTAGGGTGTCTAATCTAATATTATATGCTTGAGAATTCACTGGAAAGAGTACACTTTTATTCAAATTAATTCTGAGACCAAAGATCTTTTGAAATTCTGTTAGTGCTATTAAGACTGCAGGCACAGAATTTTGTGGGTCTGATATATACAGTACCATATCATCTGCATATAGTGAAATTTTCTGATCCAATCCCTCTCTGATAATCCCCTTTATCTGATAAGCATTTCAACAGTTAACCGCCAGTGGTTCAATGGAGATTGCAAATAGCAGTGGTGACAAGGGGCATCCTTGTCTGGTACCATGTTCTAGCTTAAAGTAGTCTGAACAAATGTTGTTAATACAAACTGAAGCTTCTGGATTGGTATACAGTAGTTTGATCCATGCACAAATGTTCGGGCCAAACTCAAATTTCTCTAATGTAGTGAAAAGGTATTTCCATTCAATCAAATGAATCAAATGCTTTTTCTGCATCCAATGATAATAATATTTCTCGGGTGTTTGACTTTACTGGTGAGTATATTACATTAAACAGGCATTGAAGATTGGAAGATAAGTGTCGACCCTTGATAAATCCAGTTTGATCTTGTGATATTACTGAAGGCAGCACTTTCTCCATCCTTCTAGCTATGATTTTTGAGAGTATTTTAACATCATTATTCAAAAGTAAAATTGGTCTGTATGATGCACATTGTAATAAGTCCTTATTTTGTTTAGGAAAGACGGTGATTAATGCTTGGCGAAAAGTCTGAGGTAGAATTTGATTGTCTCTAGCTTCTGTAAATGTTGCTAATAAGAGGGGAGCTAGCTGAGTGGAGAATTTCTTATAAAATTCTACAGGGTAGCCATCAGGGCCTGCTGCTTTCCTGCCTTGAAGTGACTTTATAGCATCTAGTAATTCTGATAGAGCCAAAGGTTTATCCAGTTCCTCCGCACTAAAAATATCTATTTATGGTATCTGTAATGTATCCAGAAATGCATTAGATTGTGTGTTGTCTTCTTTAAACTCAGTAGAATATAAGGATTTATTGTAGTCTCTAAATGTGTATATTATGTTTTTATGGTCAATGATTTCATCTCTGTTTGTGTTGGTGATTACTGGAATTGCATTGCGAACTTCTTGCTTATGGATTTGTTGAGCTAAAAGCTTATTAGCTTTCTCTCCGTCTTCACAGTAATGATGTCTTCATTTATAAATTAGTTGTTCAGTTTCAAGAGGTTGAGTTCTCCTTTTCCTTTGTAGAGCCTCGCTTGGACGCCTGGCATGTTCTTCATCTATTTTAGTAATTTCGCATCTTAGCTCTGATACTTTCTTGGTTTCTAATTTATTCCTGTGGGAAAGATATGAAATAATCTGTCCTTAAGAGTTTCCCAGAGTATTCCTGCAGACACCTCTGAGGATCTATTTGTCTCTAGGAAGAAGCTGATTTGTTTGGATATAAATTCTGTGCAGTTCTCATCTGCTAATAGAAGCGGGTTAAGATGCCATCTGCGAGGTGAGTGTGTGGGGCATAATGACTTTAGCTCCAAGATCAGAGGTGCATGGTTGGAAATAACAATAGCGTCATACTTGCAAGATTTAGGCAAGAAATTATTATCTATCAAGAAATAATCAATTCTTGAGTAGCAATGACGTACTGGTGAGTAGAACGAATATGTTCTTGAGTTTGGGTTTAGAAACCTCCAGGGGTCTGATAAGTTGTGGTCAGTTAAAACTGTGCAATTGTCTTAGCTGTGCTAGATGTCATCCCCCCTGTGACAGGAGTCCTATCTAAGAGTGGCTTTAAAACACAATTAAAGTCCCCAGCCATTATAATTTTATGAGTGTTCACTTTGGGAATGGATGCAAATACATTTTGCATGTATTCCTTATCATCAACATTAGGTGCATAAACATTTATCAAAATCACTTTTCAATTAAATAAGTTGCCCATGACAATCACATATCTCCCTTCAGGATCAGATACTACATCTGATGCTACAAATGAGACTGTTCTTTGTATGAAAATTTCCACTCCTCTAGTTTTCTTTGTAAAGCTAGAATGGAAAATTTGGCCAGTCCAGTCTTTTTGCAGCCGGAACTGATCCTTGCTTAGTAAGTGCGTCTCCTGTAAAAATACTATTCTGTTAGGTGAGAGAATACTTTCTTTCTCTTTCATTTGTGATTCAGGCCTTTAACATTCCAGCTCACAAAGTTAACTGTCCCTTCATGGAGACATTGATTCTGAATTTTTGATGTCATTTTATAGTCTTAACTGGAAGTGAGACAGCTTTACCCTTAATTTCCAATTTCCCCATGGGCTATTGCCATGCAGCCTATTGTTACATTGATAGTTGTAATTATAAGGGTTAAAAGGATAGATTAGATATAACCTGCTCTCTTTCTCTCCCCCTCTTAAATTTTGCCTCCCCACATGAGGCTGGACCCCACTTCACAGAGTCCCTGTCCTCTGACATACCTAGAGACAGAGCACATCCAAAGCAAAACAAGTCCCCATACAGCGGCGTTTTATGATTAAAAAGTAGAGATATCTATTGCCAATACAGTCTAAATACTATATGCCTAAATATAATCATTAAAAAACTATAAGCATAAAATATAATCTTCAGCAATCTTAAAGTATTAAGATAACTAGCAAAATACCCGCGCTTCGCAGCGGAGAAGTAGTGTGTTAAAGAAGTAATGAAAAAGAAAAGGAAACATTTTGAAAATAACATAACATGATTGTCAATGTAACTGTTTTGTCACTATTATGAGTGTTGCTGTCATATATTTTATATATATATATATATATACACACACACACACGAATACATCCACATATATACACATACATATATATATATATACCCTTTGGGGTGCGAGCAGCTGTTGCTGGGGGTGCCAGAATCAATCAAGGAAGAAAAATGAAAAACATTATTTGTACAAAATCTTAATTTACCTATCCATTCCTAAATAATTAAATGGGCAGGCTATTTCGTATCAGTGCAATACGCTGCTTGTTAAAACGGATGACTCCTGCTCTTACGTGCACTTAGTGCTGCGTGGGTATTATGAACTATCTGTTCAAGCTCTATTTAAATTTTAAATATAAGTAATTTTTATTTAGTCGACAGAAATATGTTTGGTAGGAATGTAAGTTAAATTTAGTCATCATTGCATACATTTTTCTTTACCATAGAAATTTAAAGACTAAATTCAACTTACATTCCTACCAAAGATATTTCTGTCGACTAAATAGAACCTACTTATATCCAAATAGAACTTGAAACGATATATTTTTTCGAATCTGATCGCGCATTTTAGATGGACTTAACGCGCACTACATCGAGCCTGCAAGCTATTGAGCTGTCGTCTGCCTGCCTGAATAAGTCACCGTCGCTTTGCTCTTACTTTTTTACCGTTCATTTAATTATGGCTAGTCGCGAAAAAATTAGAAAATGGAAGGAGGATTACACTGAGTATGGCTTTACCAAAACAATTATTGATGGCGAATAAAGTATCCATTATTCATAAAGCTTCAATTGGTGATCTGTTTTTCTGCGTTAACCTCATATTTTTTCATACTTCTTCTCAAACCAAGGGGGTGCGAGTGTAAAATGAATCGGGAAGCACTGATATATATATATTGAATATACTGAAATAGTTTTACTGTCAAATAATGCAAACAGTACACAGCACGTGTTTTGCCCTAATTCTGGGCTCATCAGGCGTACACACTCACTGTACCCCCTCTCGGGAATTGAACCTCGGATGTCAGCGCTAGAGGCGAAGC
>JANRMT010062808.1:44228652-44269061 GCA_026402145.1 Polypterus bichir lapradei
AATAATGACTATTAACAAGGTTGCCCAAACTTTTGCATCCCACTGTAATTAAGACATAATTATACAAGCACAGTAAGGTAAAACAAAATGAAATGTACGAGGATGAGTCAAAAATAATTAGCACTTTGGCTGTAGAATTTATTTTAATCAACTTTTAGAAAAGATAAATTGATCATTTTTTGACATAATCTCCCTGCTTTTCAATACACTTTGTTCATCTGTCAACAAGCATTCATATTCCTTCATTAAAAAATGTTTTAAAATGAGCTGCAAGCCACAAATGCAGTGCTGTCTTCACCTCTTCATCAGACGTGAATCTTTGTCCTCATAGGTCTTCTTTCATGGGACCAAACAGGTGATAGTCCAATGTTGCAAGATCAGGACTATAGGGAGGATGCTATAACACCTCAAAGCAAAGTTTTTGCAAAGTGTCAATAGTGTTGGCAGTGGCGAATGGATGTGCATTGTCATTTAAGAACACAATGCCCTTGGACAACAGTCCTTTGTGTTTTGTCCACAGTTTAGTCTTTTGCTCTTCAGTGAACATCTCACTGTAATGAGCACTGTTGATTGTTGAACCTTTTTTCTGATAATGTTCCAATATTGCCCCCTGAGAATCCTAGAAAACTGTGAGCATCAATTTTCCAGCTGATAGTTGACGTTTGAACATTTTCTTGGTCTGCAATTGAGAATGTTTCCATTCCATACTCTGCCGTTTACTCTCAGGTTCGTGGTTATGAACTCATGTCTCGTCACCAGTAATGATTCTCTTTAAGAAACTTTCACCTTCCTTAGAGTATCGGTCCAATAGGTTGCAGAATTCCAAACACTTCTGTTTGTGCTCTTCTTTCAGTTGTTTCAATACCCATTTTGCAAAGACTTTTCGAAACCCAAGTCTGTTGTGGATTATTACATAGGCAGAGCCATTCTGATTTGTAAATGATTTGTCACATCATCTGCTGTCACTCGTCTATTCAACAGAATCATTTCACGTGTATGTTCAATACAGAAAGCGCTGATAAGACATTTCTGCCAACAGAAGTTTTAGTAAAACTGGAGTGTGGATAATTTTTGACTCACCCTTGTACTTCCAATCAACTGATTGAATATACTAACACTTTGGTCTATGTATAGCAAAGCATACATCAAATGTCAATATAACAATGCTCTGTGTAACATTGCAGATATTTTTCAAAATATGTATTATGAATTAAGTGAGATTTTATTTTTGCCAAGCCGCACTGTAACAAATTACAGATCAGTCATCACACTTAATTTATTGAAAGCTGTCCATTTTGTCTTTCCAATCTGAATTCCTTATCCAAGTTAATTTTTACAAAATTAAAAGAGGTCTCCAGATCTCCATGTTTAATGAAGCCTGAAAACATATCAATATAGATCTCAGAGTAAGTTGAGAAAATATTCTATCTGGACACATCAGTTGCATTCACTCGCCAATGTATCCAAGTTGTTTACTCCTCCTTTTGTAGCATTGTAATTTATAATGCTTTCCATTGTATGGATGGACAAATGATACTTTATTTGTCCCCATGGGGAAATTAAAAACTTAAAAAAAACTCAACAATAAAAATATAATTAAACAAAACAATATCCCCACCAAACTCACATAAGAACCTCTGGCTTATATAATCAAGAACTGCTGCTGTCAGTAACAGGGTTGTAGGTGGAAGTTTGATGTGGTCAGACCTGCTCAGATTGTATTGATGAAAGTTTGTGAATTGAAACTTACTCGAAATGACAGGCCTGTTCTTTGTACTCATCAGATAAGTTGGGAGCTTTATTGGGTCTGCCATTGCCAGCTTTCTCTTCAGGAGTTCCTGTCCCAAATTGTGCAAGTAATAAAATTGTCACATGTGATGCTGTGATTACAGACTTTCTGTGTCATGTCCAGGACAACCTGCATCCTTTGTTTTTTCTCAAGCGCTCACCATCACACTTCCAAGTGTATATACTTGCAACATTCATGCATATAGTGAAGCAACATCTCAGGCAGCCCAGATCCTGAGTCCGTATTTGGCAGACTTAGATTGCATTTACTGCCTAATTGGCAGTAGCCCCTAAATGGCATAAGCTGCTCATCAACAGTAATAAGTCCAGGGTTGTAGCCCAGTAGAAGGCATTCCATTCACTTGTTCCTCCTTGATCTGATTGCTGCTAGCTTGTCTCTCTTGTCGTCAAGCATGTCTGTTGTTCCATTTATCAGGATGGACAAACCTGGAAATATTGTCAAACTATGCATGTAAATTGGTTTGGTCAGTTTCCTTCCACCTATCTCCAAAAACATGACTCAACTCCAAATCAGTGCAGTCCAAAATTATTTTTTGGATATTGTCAAGAACAAAAAGTTCAACAGAAGACCTGATGTCTTGCAAATGAGCAACTGCTATTTATGTTGGCCCTGGCTAATCATTTATCATATTGGAAGCAAGGCAGGGTGGGTTCTTCCTTCTCTGAGAATATCATTCAGTTCCATCCTTTTTTGACATTCACTTTTCTTCTCCTGTCTGAGAATCAATCCTATTCTTTTGCTGAAACTCACTGCAAGTCTCTGAACTGACAGAAACATGGTCCTCATTTTCTTTTTTTGTTTTTTTTTTTAATTTATTAAAATCAAATAACATTCCATACAAGCAAATCAAATTTTACAAAACAAGGTTCAAAGCAAATCAACCCCCACCCACAGGCCAATAGTTTTCTGAAAATTCTTCATCTTCCAAAGTAGGTGTTTCTTGCACGTTGGCTTCTCTTTCTTCTAAAATGATTTCTAAGGTCATCTGAGCAGAGATTTTTTTTTGTCATACTGGTTAGTTATTGGAAAGGAGCTACATTTGCAGGGTTATTTATTTGTTTTGTCTTTCCCCAATTCCATTTAGAAAATGAATTAAAATTATTGTTATGATGGGATTAGGTATTGTGTATGAAAGAGAATGGTATTGTCGGAGGTTGGATGGATATGGAGGAGTTGAGGTAGGTGTTCATTGTTGATGCTGATGTAAAAGATTGGTCTGATTGGATTAGGTTTTGGGACTTTGGAAACAATGCCTCTAAAGTAGTGTTATTGTTGTTTTTTAGATAGTTTCTAGACCTGCATTTCTCCCTGGAGTAGCGGACCTGAACACCATCAATGTAATGTAAATGTTTTGTTGAGGCATGTTTTTGCTAATAGCATGTACTTGATAATAATTAGTCGCATAACATGTTCTCTAAAGAAAATGAGCCAAGGACATTGAATCTCAGATTGAAAAATTAATTTGTTGTATCCTTTTGCTTTGTGCCCTCCCCACCGTAACCTATTGTCTATGGGGGAGGAGCAAGAGCTTTAGATTCGTCAAAGATTTTGATCGCCGGTTTTCAATGGATCTCGTTTTAGGGTCCCCTGATAACGAAAACATTGATATCTTGATGATGGGTGTATGTCTGTTTGTGTGTGTGTGTGTCAGTGTGACACAGTTTCTTGAGGATGGCCTTGAGATAAAATGGCTGGACAGAAAAATACCAAACTTGAAACTTGAGCCTGTTATGAGATTATGATATGCTGATTAGTTTTTGAGCCAAATCATGAAAGAGAAAGAGGCACTCTAGAGGAACCCTCAAATACCATAATTCTTCCATTAATTATTAATTCTTCTCATCAATTGCTATTGTGGTGACCTATTTTATGATCAAAAAAATCAGCATCAGAGCAATAAATAGCTACTGAAATGTTATAGAATAGTTTGGGTAACTTAGTTCCTAGGGCCGCAAAGCCTACTGACACTCACTCCCAAATAATTTTTTTTTTTTAAATAAAATGAAAAATAAAATTGAAAAGTGGGTATCATAGACCCAAACTACACACAAAGGTTAAGTTGTTTTGATCTGTAGTGTCCTTCAAAAAAAGCAGGTGTGGCCTGCAAGTGGTGTTGCTAGCTGGTGTTTAAAATGACATCACCCTACCAAACAAACTCAGCTCAATAGGGCATTAGCTCTCTAGCAAGGAGGAAAAAACACCAAGGTTATGGACAAAGAGTTATTTGCAAAATAACAAAAAGAGGTAATGTAGGACAGGACCCCTTTCAATTACCTAGGTAATTATTATTTGGATTGCGGTCATAGGTATTACTTCCTTTATAGAATGTTGTAATTTTTTGTTTTTCTGTTATGTGGCTGTTGTACTAATAAAGTAAATACAATCAATAAGTACTTTTAATTTGTTGAGTTTAAAGTGTGCTTGTTTTGGTCCTAGGGTGATCCTGTTGCTCTCTTTACACTTTATTACTTAGACCATAACAAAATACCCCAAATCTCTGCTATAGCCTTCCTATATTATACTTACCTTTTATATCTATGACCTCATGAAACATAATAGAGTACCAGAGAGAAAGTTACACACTTACTCATAATGATTTATAGATAATATGACTAAATTATAAGCAAAGTACAAATGTGTTGGTAAATTAATATTAATGTAACATGATAGTAGGCTACCAGATGCCTGTCTGTCTTATTAGTTGCTGGTTCACCTTGGTCTTTGCTCCCACATGGCCTCTGATTGGAGACAGCTATGTCCAAGCTTCCTTCTCCAAGAATGGAAAAAGGTAGAGAGATTGCTTTTCTTTGTTACCCTGTCTTTATGTTCGTTCAGCTTCCCTGGTGTACCTCCTGGCTTACGGGATATCATACAGTGGGATGCAAAAGTTTGGGCAACCTTGTTAATAGTCATTATTTTCCTGTATAAATCGTTGGTTGTTACGATAAAAAATGTCAGTTAAATATATCATATAGGAGACGCACACAGTGATATTTGAGAAGTGAAATGAAGTTTATTGGATTTACAGAAAGTGTGCAATAATTCTTCAAACAAAATCAGGCAGGTGCATAAATTTGGGCACCGTTGTCATTTTATTGATTCCAAAACTTTTAGAACTAATTATTGGAACTCAAATTGGCTTGGTAAGCTCAGTGACCCCTGACCTACATACACAGGTGAATCCTATAATGAGAAAGAGTATTTAAGGGGGTCAATTGTAAGTTTCCCTCCTCCTTTAATTTTCTCTGAAGAGTAGCAACATGGGGGTCACAAAACAACTCTCAAATGACCTGAAGACAAAAATTGTTCACCATCATGGTTTAGGGGAAGGATACAGAAAGCTCTCCCAGAGATTTAAGCTGTCTGTTTCCACAGTTAGGAACATATTGAGGAAATGGAAGACCACAGGTTCAGTTCAGGTTAAGGCTCGAAGTGGCAGACCAAGAAAGATTTCGGATAGACAGAAGCAACGAATGGTGAGAACAGTCAGAGTCAACCCACAGACCAGCACCAAAGACCTACAACATCATTTTGCAGCAGATGGAGTCACTGTGCATCATTCAACCATTCGACGCACTTTACACAAGGAGATGCTGTATGCGAGAGTGATGCAGAGGAAGCCTTTTCACCGCCCACAGCACAAACAGAGCCGCTTGAGGTATGCTCAAGCACATTTGGACAAGCCAGCTTCATTTTGGAATAAGGTGCTGTGGACTGATGAAACTAAAATTGAGTTATTTGGGCATAACAAGGGGCGTTATGCATGGAGGAAAAAGAACACAGCATTCCAAGAAAAACACCTGCTACCTACAGTAAAATATGGTGGTGGTTCCATCATGCTGTGGGGCTGTGTGGCCAGTGCATGGACTGGGAATCTTGTCAAAGTTGAGGGACGCATGGATTCCACTCAGTATCAGCAGATTCTGGAGACTAATGTCCAGGAATCAGTGACAAAGCTGAAGCTGCGCCGGGGCTGGATCTTTCAACAAGACAACGACCCGAAACACTGCTCAAAATCCACTAAGGCATTCATGCAGAGGAACAAGTACAACGTTCTGGAATGGCCATCTCAGCCCCCAGACCTGAATATAATTGAAAATCTGTGGTGTGAGTTAAAGAGAGCTGTCCATGCTCGGAAGCCATCAAACCTGAATGAACTAGAGATGTTTTGTAAAGAGGAATGGTCCAAAATACCTTCAACCACAATCCAGACTCTCATTGGAACCTACAGGAAGCGTTTAGAGGCTGTAATTTCTGCAAAAGGCGGATCTACTAAATATTGATTTCATTTCTTTTTTGTGGTGCCCAAATTTATGCACCTGCCTGATTTTGTTTGAACAATTATTGCACACTTTCTGTAAATCCAATAAACTTCATTTCACTTCTCAAATATCACTGTGTGTGTCTCCTATGTGATATATTTAACTGACATTTTTTATCGTAACAACCAACGATTTATACAGGAAAATAATGACTATTAACAAGGTTGCCCAAACTTTTGCATCCCACTGTAGTACATGGCAACTCCATGCCTCATTCTAGTCCTGTTTAGGCATGACTCAGCTCAGACAGATTCAGTCCCCATTCCAGCCCATGCTTTCCTCCTGTAGGGGGAAGGGGTGTCATAAATTTCATCTATACCTTCTGCAGAATTTTGAAGAATAATAATCAATAAGACATCCACCCTGGGACAAAAAAGTATTATTATTATTATTACTTTATTTATAGCACACTTTTAAGCGATATGCACAAAGTGCTTTCCAACAACAGGAAAAAAATTACAATATCTCACATAAAATTAAATAAACAACCAGTAAGGCAGCAAAATTAACATATCATCATAAAAAACAGATAAATAAAATAAATGATAAAAAAATATAAAAATAAACTTACAAGAATGAAATGTTTGTCTAAAATAATATGTTTTTAATCAAGATTTAAGTGTAGTTACAGAATTAGATGTTCTAATATCAAGGAGGTGGCCATTTCAGACTTTGGGGGCCATAACAGAAAAGGCTATATCCCCTTTTGTTTTTAATCTACAGCCTGAAATGATGAGTAAGCACTGGTCAGATGATCTAAGAGGTCTGCCTGTATGATAAAAGTTCAACATATCTTTAAGATATACTGGAGCCAGACCATTCAGAGTTTTATAAGTTAAAACTTGGATCATCTGGATCCTATAACTAATTGACAGCTGATTTAATGAGGCTAAAAATAGGGTTGATATGTGCAGAGGATATAGACCTAGTAAGGAGTCTTGCAGCAGCATTTTGCATCAGTTGCAGCCTGGACAAACTGGTTTTGCTTAGGGTTGAGAACAAGAATCACAATAATCCAGCCGTGAAGTAATAACAGCATGAATTAATTTCTCAGTGTCCCAGAAACCCAATATGAGTCTGACTTTATCTGTAATAAAGTCCCTCCTTGACTTTAGTAATTCCTCCTCGATCGCGGGGGTTGTGTTCCAGAACCCCCCGCGATAGATGAAAATCTGCAAAGTAGAAACCATATGTTTGTATGGTTATTTTTGTATATTTTAAACCCTTATCAACTCTCCCACACTGTTAACATTATTAGAGCCGTCTAGACATGAAATAACACCCTTTAGTCAAAAGTTTAAACTGTGCTCCATGACAAGACAGAGATGACAGTTCTTTCTCACAATTAAAAGAATGCAAACATATCTTCCTCTTCAAAGGAGTGCGCGCATCAGGAGCACAGAATTTCAGAGAGAGAGAGAGAGCGCTCGCTAAGAAAAGCAAACAATCAAAAAATCAATACGTGCTTTCAAGTATGCCGAAGCACCGCGATGAAGCGGCATTTTTTAGAGGAGCGTCCGCATCTTCTAAGCAAACAGCCTCTGTGCAAACAGCCCCTCTGCTCACACCCCCTCCATCAGGCACAGAGAACGTCAGAGAGAGAGAGAGAGCGCGAGATTAAAGCAAACAATCAAAAAATTAATACGTGCTTTTAAGTATGCCGAAGCACCGCCATAAAGCGGCATTTTGTAGAGGAGCGTCCGTATCCTCTAGGCAAACAGCCTCTGTGCAAACAGCCCCTCTGCTCACACCCCCTCCGTCAGGCAGAGAGAGTAAGAGAGACAGAGAAAAGCAAACAATCAAGCACCGCGCGGGAAGCATATCTTATATCATTGAGGAGTTTTATTTAATATGTAATACGTGCTCTGATTGGGTAGCTTCTAAGCCATCCGCCAATAGCGTGTACCATAAATTAAAAGACCCACTGTCCGCAGAAATCCGCGAACCAGCGAAAAATCCGTGATATATATTTAGATATGCTTACATTTAAAATCCACGATAGAGTGAATCCGCGAAAGTCGAAGCGAGATATAGCGAGAGATTACTGTAATCCTTAAATGATAAAAACAAGACTTAACCAGTTTTTTTAACATGAAACTTTAACCTACAGTAGAATAGAACACCTAAGTTTCTGGCCACAGTATTAAAGTTAAGAGCTAGATTTCCCAGGGAATCTTTGGAACAAATTAGCAATTTATCACTTTTGTTTTATCTGAATTTAGTTGAAGAATATTAAAAGACATCCTGCTTTTAATGTCAATAATACAGTTGTGAAGCATGGCACAACTATCTGAATTATTATATATTATAAATAAAGCTGTAGATCATAGCAAGGAAAATTAACATCATGCTTTCTGGTAATAAAGCCTAAAGGTAGCATAGAAACAGAATATTAATGCAGGCTGTGAATGCTAGGTGGCACTGTTGCCTCTTTAAACCCAACAGACAGACATTTAGGACGCAGGTTTAAAGCACCAAAAAGTATTTTGTACAGTGTCCTTAAGCGCCACAGCCACAAATTAACAGGCAATTAATCAAAATAATAAACATAATAACCATAATTCTTTCTTTATTTTCTCCTTCACACGTCCCAGCAAACTTCATCCATCTCCTCCCGACTCTGGCTCACTTGCTGGGTTCTCATCAGTCCTTTATATGGTCCTTGACCCGGACGTAATTTGGGGTCAGATGGAGAATTTAAGTTCTTTAAGTAGTCCAGAAGTACTTTGGGGCTTCTATCCTCGTGACTTCCTAGTACTTCTGGGCAACAAGGGAAGCATGACTGCCCCAGTCCTTCCACAGCACCCTCTGGTTGCAGCCACAGAACCTAACAGGGCTGAGATACCGAACTCTAAGTCCCAGGATGCCCTGTGGGAATCCGGGGCACTGCTACACTCCAGGGGAGCTGCCATCTAGCGTCTTGGGGGAGACAGTGTCCAAAACTTGCTGCCTTTCCCCATCCTTTCCATTCTTGGGGCATCCCGGCCGTGCTGAGCTGCCAGCCGTCTCTTACAAGGTAAAGTGTAGGATCTCTGTCTCACGTTCCGGCTGGGATGCCGGAAATATAAAGAGATCTGTACAATTTATAAACAAGGTTCAAAAATTGGCAAAAGTCTACATTAACATTTTCACTTTCTCTCTTGTAATTTGAAACATTGCCAAGTACTTGCTTTCACAAATAATGAGGACATGCTTGTTGAAATAAATAAAATAATACAATTTATTTATAACATAAGGATAATATAATATGGACATATGCAAATGTATAATAGATTTATATAGTGTGGACACTAGGGGGTGTATAGCTCCCAAGTCCCAGCACAACACAGGTTTTATTTCAGTGGGGAAGAGCTTTTCCCTCACACCCCACAGCAGCACGGTACAAATAAGCACCAGTAAACCCCAAACACACAGTCACTTTCTTCTCCTCGTCTCTTCTGCCTCCACTCCTCCCTTAAGCTTTGTCTACCACCTCCAAACTCTGGCCGTTTGAGTGGAGCGAGGCGGCTCCTTTTATAGAGCACCCAGAAGTGCTCCAGGTGTTCCACAGTCTCCTATTGCGCACGTCTGGGTTAGGCTGCAGCCCAGCAGAGGAGGGCTCAGCCATTTTCCATGTGCCCCCTGGCAGTAGCGACGGGTCCCAGCAGGCTTAAGTTTCCATGCTTCAAATCCCAAACAAGCCAGGGGAGCTGATGTGCAAGCCCTTTCCCCCTGTCCTTTCGTTAAAGAGGCATCCTGGCTGGGTAAGCATCCTAGCTGTCCGTTACAGTAGATTTATATAGAAAAAAGTCACAAACAACACAACATCTAAAATTACAAAAGCTTAGTTTAACTTTTTCTCTCCTGTAATAAAAAAGCATAGCTTGTCTTCAAGTTCTATCCCTTGACTTAGATAGAACTTTCCTGTCTTATAGGAAAAGGCACATAACTTATGAATCCTGATTTTTCTGTTCATGAGGTTAAGATGGATAAACTTTTCTAGATGGTTATGAAGTTTCTATTTCCAGCAAGTGGCATTCATTTGCTCACAGCATCTACCATGGCAGCAGTGGGTTCATTGTCTGAGATTATAAATGCACAAGAAAACAAACACGTCAATGCAGTATTTATTGTGACTTGTAACCATCAACAACATGTTACTTTTCCTGCACATGAGAAAAACACATTGGATCACGTGCATAGCAGTGTGAAGGGGGCATATATGACTGTAGTTCGCCCTCACTTTGGACAGTCTGATCATGTCTCTGTATACAGACATCTCCTCAAACAAGTTCCCATTGTAAGGAAAACTGTTAAAGTGTTGACAGAAGAATCTGAGCAGGAGCTTCAGAACTGCTTTCAGTGTACTCAATGGGATGTTTTTTAAGACATCCGCTATGAATGAGGATGGCACTGTTAAACTGGAGGAATACAGTTTAGTAATTTATAGCTACATAGGCACATGCACTGATTTTATTGTGCCCATCAAACACATCTGGGTATATCCAAACAATTACCCATGGATTAATTCAGAGGTCCAATCCATGCTTTATGCTCACTCTAAGGCATGTACCTCAGGTGATGCCAGTGGGGACAAAAATCCAGATACAATCTACACAGACCTATTAGAGAAGCCAGGAAGAAATACAGACTGAAACTGGAAGGTCACTGCACTACTGCTGACACTTGGGGTATGTGGTAGGGACTGGGAAACATTGCAGACTACAGAGACTGATGTAGAGGGTTGACCACTGACAGCCATATCTCTCCAGATGAGTTCAACATATTATATGCCTGTTTTGAAGCTCACAACACCAAGTCAATGGGCAGGAAGGGGGCTAGTGAGGGTTCAACGCCCCAGTTCACAATATCATCCACAGATTTGAAGAAGTGTCTGAGGTGGATAAACCCCAGAAAGGCAATCAGCCCTAATAACATTGCTAGACATGCACTCAAAGCTTGTGCTTCAACCCTGGCTGATGTTCTGGCTGACATATTTAACCTCTCCCTTATGCAAACCACAATACCCACCTGCTACAAAATAACTACCATTATTCCACTGCCAAAAAAGATACCACCGTCATTGGACTGATTTCTGTGGGTGACGAGTCAGTATACAGGTGCGAGATGGTTGGCCTTGTGAATTGTTGTCAGGACAGTAATCTCTTTTCTAACACCAGCAAAATGAAAGAGATGATTATTGACACATGGAGGAAGACAGGTCAGTACCCACCACTGTACATTTGAGAGACTGAGGTGGAGAGAGTGGACACATTTAAATTTCTTGGCATTAACATCTCTGAGGATCTCACTTGGACCTACAACATCACAGACCTGGCGGGGAAAGCCCAGCAGTGTTTGCATTTTCTGAGAAGGCTAAGGAAGTCTGGCATGCCAAACACTATCCTCAGCAACTTCTACAGATGTACAATTGAGAGTACCTGCTCTGAAATACTCCATCACAGTCTGGTTTGAGAACAGTCCAGCACGGGACCGCAAGGCTCTACAGTGGGTGGTAAAATCGCCTCAAAACATCATTGGAACAGCACTCCCTGCACTAGAAGACACCCATAACAGCAGAGTTCTCATGAGGGCCCATAACATTATTAAGGACATGACCCACCCACAACATGAACTGTTCATAATGCTGCCATCAGGGAGATGCTATAAGAGCATAGCAGCTTGAACATCAAGGCTAAAAGACAGTTTTCTCCCTTATCCCATCAGACTTTTAATAGAACTCATTCACTGCCCCTCCCCACCGCACTGCAGGCTAACTGGTGTCTGGAGGATGGGAGGCCATCTTGAGACCATATACCTGTATACCTATAGAGTTTACATTGAATTGTTTATTTATTTGCACATGCACTCTCACTTCTTTTTTGTTTTTGCATTTCTTTTTTACCTGAGTGTTTTAAATTTATTGTTGTGCATTCTTGTCTGTTGTTGTGTATTCTTGTCTATTGCTGATTTTTATTGTGCTGAGTACATTTGACAATAAAGTTAAAGTTACTAAGTCAAGTTATTTATTAGCATTTACCCTGGCTTAGGGACCAACTCCCATCTCACCAAGTTCTCTATCTCAGTGTGTATGTTTGAGGTGCTGCTCTATTTTTTCTATTTTGGGTGAGAATAATAAGAGCCATAATTTTTCCTTCACAAGATTATTATCTTGAGTTACAGTTAGCTGGCTCTTCCCTATCTATTAAATTACAGTTCTCTGAATCAAAGTATACTTATGGTGTGAGGTGAGCAATGCTTGGTTCCTTTCCTGGTCGCCTTTTCTCAAGCCACACCTTTTAGTTGTGGATAGTACTGCAGTCATCGCTTTTCTCTCGAAGTTATGGCTGCTAAGTCAGCTGATGATCAGTCAGTGACTGTCATTAGCAAGGTGAATTAGAAGTTTACCTATGGTCTCAGTAAGGTTGAATTAATGGCATCCTTGTCCAAACTCCAACACAGATGAGTACCCCACCTTTTCAGTGCAGCACAGTTGCCCCCTGGATTAAAGAGATTGCTTTGACCTCTGTTGTGGCCACAACTTATCAGCTATGAGTTATGACTATGGGCAGCCAAGTTATAGCCAGGTCGAGCTATAGCTTAGTGAGAGAAGAGCAATTAGTTAGGGTGTTACAAGGGTTTTTAAAGAGGGCAATAGAGGGTGTATCATTTACAAAGCCCATCCTTTTGGTTGACCACTGGTGCAAAGTTCTGTCCATCAATGTTACTCATCCTGGGTTTATGGTCCTTTGTTCAGAACTTGAATACATTTCACACTTTAGAAAGAGATGTCCCTAACTGGTTGTTGCATGGTCTGGTATCAGTCATCTTATCAGATAAAGCTTCAGAGGCTACTTTTCAAAGGGAGGCTCATTCAGGAAAACTGAAACATTTAGCTGGTAATAAAATTGACTGGCAACAGTTCACTAAGCCAGGATTTGGATTCCAGCCTGGAAAAATGGATAATGTCAGTCTGTCAGACAATTTTATTCCAGCCGATGCCAGCCTATTAATGGTGACCAGTCAGTTTCTCAGATTTTATCATTACTAGTTTTAATCTGTAGTAAGTACTGTACAACAACTGGTTTCTAAATTATTATTTTTTTAATACATATTTAATTATACTGTCCTCAAAACATTCAATTTCTTGATAAAAATAATGTAATAGAAAAAAAAATCAGTAAGCCTGTCCCCCAACTGGCTAACCTATTAGGTACATTTACCCTTCCCCACCCCTGCCATTTAAGTACACAATATACAGGTCATACACTACCCAGTACAGGACTGGTCTACTTTATGAGTTTGATTGCTGCATAATCCAAAGTCTTTTCAATTTATCACATAAATACATCTAAATAAGAATCTGAAGAACTAGGGTGCACCTCTTTTTTATATGCCTGGTGACTTTAATACACCTGTACTAGCTTCTGCTTCTTCTTCTTTTTAACTTTTGCAAGATCTTCATTTGTAATCAAGTCTGATGGTTCTAAATGAGACAAGTCTACTCCTTCCACTAAATTTACACAATTTCATTTTAAATCTATTGTATATTGGGCGGCACAGTGGGTAGTTTGCATGTTCTCCCCGTGTCTGCGTGGGTTTTCTCCCACAGTCCAAAGACATGCAGGTTAGGTGCATTGGCAATTCTAAATTGTCCCTAGTGTGTGTGTGTGTGCCCTGTGGAGGGCTGGCGCCCTGTCTGGGGTTTGTTTCCTGCCTTGCGCCCTGTGTTGGCTGGGATTGGCTCCAACAGACCCCTGTGGTTAGGATATAGCGGGTTGGATAATGGATGGATCTATTGCATATTTTTAATAAGCTTAATCTATGATAATCCTGTGCCTAACTGCTAATAACACCACTGTCCCAAAACTGTTCTTCAAAACATGTGCAGCTGTACTATTAGCTTTAAAAATATGGAAGGTAAAATTCAGTTTTTGCAAGTGCCATTCACCCATGGTGTAACTCTGACTGACACCAGCCCTTACCAGTATAGAATGGAATCACCAACATGGGACACTAAGTTTCTTCCTGTTCAACAGGAGAGACTAGATTGCTACAAAACCCTCATCATCCACACACCATGGCCCACATCTCGGGTTGTTTCCTTGTCATATCTATATTTGCTGTACTAAACACCCCACTTCAGAATTGGTACCCTATGCTTGTACCACAGCTGACAACAGTGATTCTGTGTTTTTCCCAATAATACAAAAACCAACCACTGGAGCCCATTTGTCTGGTATCTGTACCTATTGCACCTGCTTATTTGAAAAGAACTCTAATTTACTCTGCGTATCTTCCTTATTAGTACCATTAATTGTACTAATTATTACAAGTAATTTATTCCTAATTTACTCATTACTGTATATCAACTGTATAACATAATCTGCATCCTTTCCTGCATGTAGGCCCGTTGCATGGCTGGTTGCCCTTACTATAGGTATTCTTAACTGACTTGCACAGTTTTTACCTCTTGGAATGTTAATTTGCTTCAGTTACCCTGTGCTAGAGCCCCTAACACGTTTTAAATCTATCACCATTAGTCCTAGTATTTTATGATTTATGGGCTTGAATTCACTAAAACCCCAAAAGCTTTCTTTTTCTTGCTCTGTATCTTCATTTGCCCTTTTCTTTAGTCTTTGTTCTGCTTTATGGGCAGGTCTTCAAAAACAGAAGGGGACAAAGCAATTTCTGTCCATTTCATCTTTTGTTTGTTGACCTTGCCCCAACATTCCCAACATGGTAATCATTCAGCTACTGTTATCAGCAAGATGACCTTGTAGACGGTCTTTCCCTGGTCTTGCACTTGCTATTTCTTAGCAAAGTTTGGACAAATGGCACTCTTAACCAACTCCGATAAAGACAAGTCTTTGACCCTTGCAGTCCAACACAGTTGCCCTTTGATGTAAAAGGGATTATTCCAACCTTTATTTTGACCACACCTTATAGGCTATGGGCAGTGAATGTTATGGCCAGGTTGAGAGAGCAGTGAGTTTCATGAGAAGAGCCAAGATGTTTGGGTGTGCAAAGGGTTTTTAAAGGAAGTAGCAGACATCTTGTCATTGGTTGCTTTGGTACACATAAGCCCATCCTATTTGGTTGGAGCAAAGTTTCATCCATCATGGTTGTCACCTATTTAAAAATGGCTCATTGTATGAACTATGGTATGCAAATGGAGCCCTGAGGAGCTGTCTTTGAATGTTACTTGGTCAATATTTGGTCATCTTATCAGGTAAGGTGTAGAGACTGCATTCTAGGACTTTCTGATGTCTTACAAATGTACATTGTCATTTCAAAACTTTGACAATGTTCAATACCATTGCCATATATGGGTGGAAAGATTATTATGGATTACAGATAATTTGCTGATCTACCCATAAACTAAAGAAAGTGTCTACACTGGTGGGTAGGGGGTGGTAGGAGTATGGTATGTAGGCGTTTTAGCTCAGATTCAGTAGTTTTGTTTTCCCACAGATTTTTCGGCATCTTATTCCTCCTCCAAAATTGTTATAACTTTTGTATGATAGGGTGGAGTTTTTCCCCTTAGATGTCAAAGCATATATATATATATATATATATATATATATATATATATATGTGAACATGAGATTGGCACGGTGTTTCTTTTTGAATCTACAAGCACCGCGATACACTAACATTGAATCACATGCTGGGCTGCAAGCAAGACCAAATAAGCACCACCATGCCACCACTTTCCTTCTCTGGAGCATGAATCTTATTGCATAAGTTATGTAAAATATAACACCACAAGCATAGGATCCAGCTGCCCTGTGACCCTGCCCAGGAAGAGTGGGTTAGGCAAACGAATGGTAATGAAAATCATTGACCATTGACTCAGCCCTACTGTATTCCAAATAGGGATGCCTTCATGGAAACCAAAACATTTTAGGCAAGTTTAGAGTGCCTGGCCCTGGCTTCTTAAGTCAAGGAACTGTGTTCCAGGCTTGCGAGCATGTATAATGGTAGTCTCTCCTATACCAGTCTCCTAAATATACTCCTTTCTGTCACCCTCTTTATTAATTTCCTGCACGAACCCAAAGTCCCTAAGAAAACCAACATTTCCTGCACATTTCATGATATTTCATATATATTTTCATATCCAGTATCTTAAAATAATTCTCAAAATGCTTACAGATGTATTTTAAAATATCTCAAAATGTATTTGTGATATCCTTAAAAGCACAGGAATTTATTTCAAGATGTCTTTCAACACATGTGAAATATCTTAAAATGCATTTTAAATAGGACTCTAAAACAAAGAAAATGATTTTGGAGCACAAAAGTGTCCCCAATTAATTCCAAAAGAAAGCTGTAAAGATAGTGAAAAGTTGATGTATACTAATGTATAGCACCTCTGTCCTTCATGAGCTCCTGGTCACAAAATGATGACTTCTTTACAGGTCAGGTGACTTTTATGGAGGCCTAAGTGGAAGAGGTGGGATGATGAGCACAATGGATATGAGAGTCCTGTGTATAAGTCCTCCTCCACTTTAGGGCAAATGAAAATCAGGTTAAAGCAAGTGTTATATTCATACTCTTCCCCATATTTTTACCCAATTTTATAACTGCAAACCATGCCTTATGCTCGCTTGTCTGAGAACATCTCAGATATTTAAAAATGTACAGCATATCATTTAAAGATATCTTGAAATCGGTTTAAGATATCTTAAAATGCATTTCAGATATCTTGAAATAGATGTATTTTCAGATATCTGTCATTCTTTTTGAAATATCTTAAGTGCATTTCCAGATATCTTCAAATACATTTTAAGGTATTTCCAAATTTTACTTTGTCTTACCATACTTACAAATTTATTTTAAGATACCCTGACGTCTATTGGAGATATCTCAAAATGCAGAGGAGCTTATTTCAAGATATCTTGAATAGCAATTCAGATATCTTGAAAAGCATTTTGGATATTTTAAAATTAACAAAGTATCATTTCAAGATATTTTGAAATATATCTGTGATATCTCAAAATGCATTTAACATCCATCCATTATCCAACCCGCTGTATCCTAACTACAGGGTCATAGGGGTCTGCTGGAGCCAATCCCAGCCAACACAGAGGGCAAGGCAGGAAACAAACCCCAGGCAGGGCACCAGTCCACCACAGTGCACACACACACCAGGGACAATTTAGAATCACCAATGCACCTAACCTGCATGTCTTTGGACTGAGGGAGGAAACCCACACAGACACGGGGAGAACATGCAAACTCCACGCAGGGAGGACACAAGAAGCAAACCCAGGTATCCTAACTGCGAGGCAACAGCGCTACCACTGCGCCACTGTGCCTCCTGCATTTAACATATTTTAAAAAAGAGGTATTTACAGATGTCTCCAATTCTTTTTGAAATATCTCAAGTGCATTTCCTGATGTCTTCAAATGCATTTTGACATATATCTAAATGTTCAATCAACTTGTTATACTCTTTTGTCTTTTAACCTGAATGGAGTAAAGCCCAAATACTGGTAGACCTATTGGGCTGCTTCATCATTTTATGAAACTGATAAAGTGGATTAAACAAATTTACTGAAATTAGTTTTTTTTTTATTTTTTGTTTTCTTAAATGCTCTCTTACATTTTTTACAATGAATGGTTTATTTATAAAGTTATGTGTCTTCATTTATTTTTAAGGTGAGACTATCGCTAATTTTTTAAAGAATTTCCAATCCAGCAGTTTCTCTTAACTGCTTTAATAAATAAGGCTGTAGGTTATTATCTTGTTACTTCATCCTCTATTTATCTGTGTTATAATTTCAGCTGATGGAAGTAATAAGAAGGATAACGAAGAAGATAAACATCATATGGCTTTAAGAAAAAAATTTGAGATCCTTACAACCCATTTTCAGGAGGGCAACATTGACCAAGTGAGTTTTAAGTACAATATATTATATTTGAATCTGCTTTACTGGAATGTTGTAAACTTTACTTGAAATAAAGTACATTGTGGCATAAAGCATTATAATGGTGCTGGCCGGTTCCAACAGTCTGGGGATGAGTCACCAATAGAATGATCTGGCATTCCAGCATGTAAATAAACAGCTGCTGGAAAGACTATAAAAGCTGCAAACGTGCACAGTCTCAAATGAATGTCATCTAGGAAGGCAACACTGAGTGGTCATTTTAAGGATAGTGAATTACCCTAAAGAGCAATAAAAAGAGCCAAGAATCCATGCCACTCAGTGCCGGTGAGCACTAAAATGGTGTGGCACTACAGTGTATTAGGTAATTAACTTAAATCTTTCACACATCATTTAAATAATTTTTGAGTAACATACATTCAGATGACATATCGGTTAAACTGCTACCTGGCAAAAGCAAATTGCAACTTTTGCTATTGTAATATTTATATTTATGTCATTAGCTTGTTAAAAAAACTCACTAAAGAGAAACATTTAATGGATGAGTCCATTTTTTTTTACATTATCTCAATATTTCAGAACTCTTGTAAAAGAACCTGTGCTGTGCTGTTTCCAAAGTGTTTCACATGAGTGATCAGACTTTGTTATTGCTTAGCCTGCGTGCAAATCCAGAATTACAAAAGTTACCCTTAGCCAGTTAATTGTAACTGGGAGACTGCATTATGTTCATTAACGTACTATTCTAATATATGATTTTAATAAATGCTTTTACTACGTTCTTCAAATTTTAGGGGTTATTCACCAAACGAAAAACACAAATTTAGTGTTTGCAGATTTGTATTCAGCAAAGCAGCAATGCTATTTTGCCCTACTGTATATGTATTAATTAATCAGTGGATGCAATTTAAGCACTGAAATCCCAAATATATTTTATATTAGTATCAACAAATGGAGCAGCTCATTTCTTCGATGATGCAGACAACCCAAATAGCCACTTCATTTGAAACTTGCTTTGATTTTTAATTGCTACAACTGTTGTTGTCACTGCCACTGTACCCCTATGTGTAAGTAGATGCGTGCGAGGTAGTTTCACCTGCAACCCTGAACTGTATCCACCAGTTACAAAATGGATGGCAGTGCAGATGAACATGTGTATATGTGCTCATTACAATCAAAGAACAAACGCATTTTTTATTGGGACAGTGTAGGACACTGTATTAAAACTGATTAATCCCCTCATAATTTTATCTTCTGTAACAAATGCTTGATGCTACAAGCTAAAGATTTACAACTCACATTAGAGGCTGAGCACATCTGATTGCACTCTCAAAGCTGCACACATCTGTTTCTTAAGTAACTTGTAAAGGGATAAAACTGGCAATAACAAAATCCTGTGTGTGTTTGTGTGTTGGCTCTTTTCCCATTAATAAGCACATTTTCCTCGATCGCATGCTGAAGTTCTCAAACAGCATTGCCAGACATGACTTGTGCTTGTTTTTCTTTTCGACTTGTTGATCTGGTGCTGTATCATTACCACTGTTGATTCTTTTTCATATGTAGTTTTTACTCACATTTTTCTCACTATTATTGTGCCATCCGAAGATATTTGCATATTTGCGGTCACATAAGAGTGCAGTACCAACCTTACTAGTGATGTGACATCCCTATTAGCAGCACATGTAAAATACAGTAAACCAATGCACTTGACATTATTGTAGTAGTAGGGTGAACAAGAGCCAGCGGTAACATTATTGGCATCAGGCAAGTCGCCACTTAGATAATGTTACATACCTTGGCATGAATCTCAGGATGGGACGTCTCTAGATGCCTCTTCGGGTTTGTGGTGTTCTTTGCCTTGAGCTTCATTCTACATGGCTTACACTGGGTTTTATTTTTGTCAGCGTTGTAAATAAGGTTGAGGCATATGTCTGACCACTTTTTTTTTTCCCGGGAATCACATTGATCGACATGGAGCAGTGTGGAGCAGGATTCTGGCTGACTTGATGATATTCTGAGTGGTGCCGAAACTAGTGTTATCCAATTACAAGTGTGCATACAAGTTTTTAAAATTGCACCACTCTATTTATGCTCATTATTTGTTGGCAGACTGCGTCATGTGTAATAGAGATGTGCAAAGAGCTTCACATCACTTATTGTTCAGTTGTCTGTTTGTAACAATTTCGTTTTGTTTAGTTTTTGTCTACAATGATTTTTAAAGCATTCATCTTAGTTTTTATCATTAAAGGCACCTTTTTATCTAGTTTTTGTTTGTTTTTGTCACATAAAAAAGTTGCTAATGAGTATTTTTCATCTTAGATTTTATCGACAAAACACTGGTGCAATGGATGTCAAACAATGGGGTAAATACAATGCACTGTCACTATTGTACCAACAAAGACAGTGCACTGCTTTACAAATATCAAGACATGCTAATAATTCTGTTGATTGAGAAAAAGACACCATTGAAATCTCAGGTGCCTGAAGGGAATGTCAATAACTAATGCACTGGAACACTTTTTAAAAGGTTTTCCCTCCTTCAAAAATCCACCACATTCTTCCAATGACCAGTCCCGTGTTATGTAGTGAAATAAATGTAATAATATTTGGCAGTATTCCTAGGCAGCAGGGGACGCTGCCGTGGGGTTCAGAGATATTGTTGTATAAGTGGTTGCAGAAACTCTTATTAAAAAGACTACTGTGCAGTTAACATAATTTCTGGCCTCAGTGTCTATCATTGAAAGTCAGCCGTCATCAGCCGCAGATTACCGGACATAATAAACTGGTGACGAGGATAACAAAGTTGATGATCAGTCTGTGAGTACATCTGTTTGTGACTGCAGTGGGAGCTTTTATTTAGTATAAAAAAAAATGTGGCAATATGGCTGCGACTCTGGGGTGCATGGACGATTTTAATGAGAATGTGGAGCAGTGGAACACATATATTGAGCATTTTGAAACTTTTGCATTAGCTAATGATATTGGGGATGACAAACTGGTGCCAGTACTATTAAGTGTACAGTAATCCCTCCTCGATCGCGGGGGTTGCGTTCCAGACCCCCCCCGCGATAGGTCAAAATCCGCAAAGTAGAAACCATATGTTTGTATGGTTATTTTTATATATTTTAAGCCCTTATAAACTCTCCCACACTGTTTATAAATATTCTCCGCACAGTCATGCTGTAATTGGATGCACGACATATGGCTTGCTGTGTAGCCTTTTAGCACCGGAAAAACCAAAGGACAAACCTTTTGACCAGATTAAAGCAGTGCCACAGCAGCATTTTTCTTCAAAGCCTTTGGTGATAACAGAAAGGTTTCACTTTCACAAAAGGAACCAAGCAGAGGGGGAATTGGTTTCACAATATGTTGCAGTCTTAAAAAACTGTCCTAGCACAATGTTAAAATTTTGGTTGTGGACTCAATAATGAAGCGATACAGAAAAGACTGATAACTACGGAAGCGTATTAGGGCCACAGTGAAGAAAAAAAAACGAAATGTCGAGATTAAAGTCGACATGTTGAGTTTATTTTCGACATTTCCACTTTAATCTCGACGTTTATGACAAGAATAAAGTCGACATGTTGACTTTATTCTCGCCATTTATGTCAAGATTAAAGTTAACATTTCCACTTTATTCTCGTATTTTATTTTGTCATTAAATTAGAATGTCATAAATTAAACTTCATCTTAAAATAAATATTCAATTTACTAGATTTTCTCAAACCCCGTCATAAATTAATGTAGCGCATTAAATGCTTTGTGTTGTGTTCCCCGACCCAGTTGTTAATCACTACGCTTCTTAATCTGACTTCCTCTTGCATTGAGGAGGCGCAGGCAGGGATCGCCGCACAGAATCCATTCACTTCATGATATTCCTGCTCTCTGGACATTTAGAATGCTGTTGGTGTAACCTAACAGTCTGTGAATATTTTAAAGGCATCTTTCCACTTCAAATGGGTATTTTTCCATGATGCTCATAACTATTAGTCCCCTAAGTAGCCTTCCAAGTCACCCAAAATTTTAGTGTTTTCTGACATAACCAAATATACTTCCTATGCAATTTTAAATTATACATCCCCCTCTTAAACCATATGCTTCAAAATACCAGTTCCCATTTACAGATGGCTCACACCATACATTTTACAATTTGTGTATTTGCCTAATAGTGCTAATACTTACCTTTTATCATTTTTATCCTTATCTGCGCAGGAGTCTTTGGTATCACAGCCTCTGTATAGGTTAAAGGTGATTGTGGGCTATCATTTCCTGATTCACTGGTTCTTTGATTTTGTCCATTTTTGCTGTTGCTGTAACATCAAATAAAACAAAGGCAGTCAGTTCAGGATAATCTGGTAAAAGGGATGCCAAATAGTTTGAACTGTCCTTTCTTCACTACAAGCCTGGTATGTCCATGTCAAGCAGCTTTTGTTATTTTTCCTCCTTAGGCTCTTTGTCTGAGATGCTGACCCCTGCCTGCTTTGCTATTAGGTGCTAAAGTTGCTATTTAAAGTTTGTTTGGGTTAAGGCAATAATGGCAGTATGCTTTCACTTTTTTACTGTCACATTTGTAATAGCCCTTAGTGTTATAAACTATTTCTTCTCTTTTTCAATAGGTTATGCTACAGTGCAAACAGACATTCAGCACAACTACTCTAATAGGGTTTATCTGCCTGCTTGGGCCTTTTACATGCCTCCGCCCTGTAGCTGTGAAGACCCAAAGTTTGTTTACCTATATTTACCTGCAGTACTTCTGGCTCTGACAGATAAGTCTTGTGCAGCTTAATCTTTAAAGTGGGTTCACAGTGATTTGGACTTTCCACTAGCCTTCCCATCAATGCACTATCAGAGAAACAAAAGCAAATTAAACAGTGCTGGCTGCACCTGTTCTTTCCGTTCTTTTCACATGTGTGGTTTCCTGTCAGTTTTACCTCCTATTTTAGCAAACTATTAATCTTAATTAATCTTTTCCACTAGCCCTGCAACCTGTGAATGTGCAGGATCTATTTAATACCACTCACGTTATCCTAACTCTAAATCTCCTATCCAGTAATATGAACACCTTAACCTGATTGAATTTGCTCTAGGATGACATAGACTACCTTGAATCAACTCAGAAAAGAAGATAGAAAGAAAAAAAAACTCATTGTGTCTACTTAGTGTGGGTTTGCTTACAGGATAAATTTGGATGACTACAGTTCTAAGTGTGTACAGTAGTCATCAGATGGTTGTTCTGCTAATGACTGACAATTTTCATTTGGTAAAGGCTATGACAATACATTACCCCAGCACAATGCCATCGTGTCACATCTGCCACTTTTCCTTTATCATGTCCCAACTTAGCTTAGTGCTTTTGGGAGCAAAGATGGCTACACAGGAAAGCTCATCTTGTTTCTTGATTGTTTCCTCTCCCATCTCCCTCTCATCAGGGCACACATTTCCACATTAGCAGTGGGAACTCGCTGTTTACACTGGGCAGCTTCCCTTTTTTCTTTACCTTTTGCACTGTCAACTTCTTACTCTTATCCTGATAACCATTAAATTGCTAAACAGTTGACTTTAGATACTTAGCACACCAGCTATTGTTTTCCTCTTCTAAGATGCCTAAGATACTTTTCAAACTTTCCAATACCTGATTTAATGCATTTATGTCTATGAACAATATCCAGTTAATTTCACTAGCTTTCATCTTCAGGTTACCGTTCTCAACATCTAACTGCAATCTCTGTACCTAATACAATATCTTTTTGGGTGGAGGCTTAGCTACAATAGGTGTCCATGTTAAAGAATTAGAAAATTAGGAGAACACAGCAGCCACTGGGTGCTATCTACTAGTTGATATGGATCCAGGAATGCTGACGTTTTTCCTAAAATAACTATTAGCCATGGTTACAACAAAATCCTGCCACTGATACTAAGCATATCATGCCTTAAAATAACTACTACCCCAATCTTACTACTTGTTACATCAAGTATATTATACTTTAAAGTAACTGTGAGCCATGTTTACCCCAAAATCCTGCTGACTATGCCAAGGGTAGTATTGTGGAATTTATCCTTAATATAGCTACTTTATAGCTTCTCAGATGTTCATCTGCCTGTGGGGAACTGCTTTAAACAAAGAGACTTACTAGCTTAGCATAAATAGACCAAATATTTAAGCTACACCTATGCAAGTCACCAAATCAAGTGCCTGTTCACTGCTATGCTACTATTGGAAAACAACTTTCCCTCAGCTGCTAAACCCTGTGGAAATAAGGCAATCACCCACAACAGGTGTTCTAATCATTATATCTTGAATATATTATTGTAAAGATCCCTGTGTTCATTATTTTGGTTCACCTACAGTTATTGTTAACTATATTGTTTATATGTGTGTTAGATATCTGCTTTATAGTGCCCCATGTGTACAGCCTTACCTACTTGTGGACAGCTGCCTCAAGCTGCCTAGAATGGCTTATTTTTATACCAAAACAGAGTAAAATTATATTTATTTCCAAAATGTCCATTCTTCCTACTAATTACCAGTTAAAATTCAAAAGAATACAGTCGCCTGTAAAATTGTGTTTTGCAATGATCATCAACAAAATCCAAGTAACTAGAAATAGCAAGAATTGATCTACTTTAGGAATGTTTTACTCATGTGAACTAATAATATTAGCCTCTGGGGAGAAAAAAGAACAATAACAATACATATTGTATACAGAAAAGAACTCAGTTGCATAGTAGTTCTGATACATTTGATTAAATCCTGACACTGTAACCAAGGTCCATTGTCTTTGGAAATTTCCCAGGCAAAGCCAGGTAACACAGTTAGTAACCAATAATGATAAAGTGAAAACAGGCAGTGTTCTATTAGCTTCTCTGAGCTGAAATTTCTTAAGAGAGCAGCAACAATATCTCTGCTTGAATTAAAGCTGACACCTCTTTTATTAGCTGTCACATAGCAAGGAAAAACTAGACCCCTTGCAGGTCACACGATCTTGCTGGAACCCCAAGTCTGTCTTCTCCAGTTAAATAGCATTTAAGTAATTGGGCTCATAAGAATACACTACAATATCTTGTGCATACAGCATTCAGCTATTGGTCATGCACTATATAACTTGTAGTTTCCAGATAATATTTGTGCTTAAAAATTTTTGGGTGCATAAAGTTTAAAAGGCACTGAATTTAGAGACTTCAGTGGCTCCATATAATATACAATGCTCCCTTCAACATGCTTCTTTAAATTTCAAGGTGAATTCTTGGAAATAGAGATTTCTTTAGGTGTTATTTTCAAATATGAACATCAGGAAAGTGCACATTCAGTTTCCATGTCTCGTCAGTGATTGGGAAGCATGGGAACAGCCTACCAAATGAGCAGAAGAAGGTGTGCTATTACGCTTTGTGGCCACCAGAGGACGCACTGCTCCCCAAACTCGACATAGAAAGACGTGGACACAAGTCTCTACACACAGACTATTTTCTTGTGGGAAACACTTTCCAAACCATTTCCCACTTGCAGAAAGTACAAAGCACAAATACATCCAAATAAGTACAGCACACAGCACTTTTTTGCCTTCTTCCTCTTGCTTCTCTCTTTCTTTTTAGGATGGAAGCCTAATGATTTTGGGCTCAGGAGACCCTGCAGCAGCCCCTGCAGCACCCCCTGGTGGCACCCATGGAACCCAACAGAGATCCAACTCCCATGAAGCCCTGTGGGAATCTGTGGTGCCACAGCAACCTGGGGGCTGCCCTCTAGCTTTCCAGGGGAGATAATGCACGCCCTCTCCCCCAGTCCTTCCATTACAGAGGCATTCTGACAAGGGCCTGCCACAGCTTTTATTTTTGAATGGTATCTGGCATTTTATTGGCTTCTACTTCTGTGCAATGCAGAACTATAATCTAAGTTGACAAAACACCTGACAAGTCTCTTTTTATGAATTTCCGATAGTTTGGTCTGTGTAATGAATGATGTGGACTTGCTGAAAGTAAGAAGTATTTTGGCCTAAAAATGTACTAATGTACAATTAAAAGTGTCCCTAAGTGAAATTTACTCAAGTAAAGTACTAATAGCTGAAAAATGTACTAAAGTAAAGAAATAGCTGTAGTTAATTATTTTATATCTCTGAAAAAAATGGAGAATAATGTTTTTGTGAAAATTAATTGACCCTGATGCCAATCATTCCATAAATACTTGTATATTTCATGTAGAACCTGGCACTGTGAGGCAGGAATAACAGATCTGCACTTCCACTATGCCAGTTAAAGCACCTGTTCTGAATTTACTACATTTCAACTTGATTAAACTTAAGTGAATTGGCATTGCTAAATTTGCCCTATGTGTGTGTTGTTTACCATGTGATGGACTGACACCCTTTCTAGGGATTGTTTCTGGATCTAATTCTCAGATTTTCTCCAACTGGACCGTGACCCTGTTCTTGATAACTTGATTAGGATGATGGATGCATGGATGCATGCAGGGCTTGATGAGGGGGTGTACATACTAATACAGTACATTGTACTGGCTTACACCTACTCAAGCATTTGATGTATGTCTATAACGTCTGCTCAGTTCCTGTCGCTTCATTGCCTGTTACGGTACAATGTCCAAAAGACAGCTGCATTTTTTACTGACCCCAAAGTGTATATGCCGTAAAGACTAATCAATGTTTGTTCTACTAATATTAGGTGGAATTATACAAATTTTCAGGCAAAGTATTGTTCTAAATACAGTACAATTTGAGGCTGTCCATTTCCATATCAGTGTAAATTTTACCATCACTCAACAAGATTACATTAACATGGTTTACAACTAATTTGGATGAACACTTGCTAAATTTATCTAACAAAATGGATTATGACCATGATGTCTGTATATTAATACAGTATAACTATGCTTGATTGTGTTTTAATATTTTACAGTTGGATATGAAAGATGTAATATCAGCATTACTTTTCTAAAATATGTAGATAATCATAAACAAATCAGGTAGCCCCACTTGTTACAGACCCATACTCATGATTTTAAGAGACGTGTCAACCAAGACAGTCCTACAACATCCAGAGCCTTAAGGAACCCCGGGCGTATCTCATCCACCCCCGGGGCCCTGCCACCAAGGAGTTTTTTTGACCACCTCGGTGACTTCAGTCCCAGAGATGGGAGAGCCCACCTCAGAGTCCCCAGGCTCTGCTTCCTCATTGGAAGGCATGTTAGTGGGATTGAGGAGGTCTTCGAAGTACTCCCCCCACCGACCCACAACGTCCCGAGTCGAGGTCAGCAGCGCACCATCCCCACCATATACGGTGTTGACACTGTACTGCTTCCCCTTCCTGAGACGCCGGACAGTGGACCAGAATCTCCTCGAAGCCGTCCGAAAGTCGTTCTCCATGGCCTCTCCAAACTCCTCCCATGCCCGAGTTTTTGCCTCAGCAACAACCGAAGCCGCTTTCCGCTTGGCCTGCCGGTACCTATCAGCTGCCTCCAGAGACCCACAGGACAAAAAGGTCCTATAGGACTCCTTCTTCAGCTTGACGGCATCCCTCACCGCCGGTGTCCACCAACGGATTTGGGGATTGCTGCCGCGACAGGCACCGACCACCTTACGGCCACAGGTCCGGTCAGCCGCCTCAACAATAGAGGCACGGAACATGGCCCATTCGGACTCAATGTCCCCCACCTCCCTCGGGACGTGGTCGAAGTTCTGCCGAAGGTGGGAGTTGAAGCTACTTCTGACAGGGGACTCTGCCAGCCGTTCCCAGCAGACCCTCACAACACGTTTGGGCCTACCAGGTCTGACCGGCATCTTCCCCCACCATCGAAGCCAACTCACCACCAGGTGGTGATCAGTTGACAGCTCCGCCCCTCTCTTCACCCGAGTGTCCAAGACATATGGCCGCAAGTCCGACGACACAACCACAAAGTCGATCATCGAACTGAGGCCTAGGGTGTCCTGGTGCCAAGTGCACATATGAACACCCTTATGCTTGAACATGGTGTTCGTTATGGACAATCCGTGGCGAGCACAGAAGTCCAATAACAAAACACCACTTGGGTTCAGATAGGGGGGGCCATTCCTCCCAATCACGCCCTTCCAGGTCTCACTGTCATTGCCCACGTGGGCATTGAAGTCTCCCAGCAAAACGAGGGAATCCCCAGAAGGTATGCCCTCTAGCACCACCTCCAGAAACTCCAAAAAGGGTGGATACTCCAAACTGCTGTTCGGCGCATACGCACAAACAACAGTCAGGACCCTTCCCCCCACCCGAAGGCGGAGGGAGGTACATGAGGTACAAAACATATTAAAAAACATTTTTGGGTGGAGTATTCCTTTAAAGTAATAAAATACATTTTTAATTGATGTAATTTTAGGATGCTTTTGATATACATTTCTGTAGTTAGTTTTGCACCTCAAATTGCTGTGTACAATTTGCAAGTTCCCTTGCATAAAATCATCTACTAAGCAAATAAATGTAAATATAATACTTATGGAAAGAATCTAGATTGTATATTTTTCATTTTTTTCATATTGTCTGATATTTTGTCATTTACATAAGACACACATGACCAAATAATTTCCCTTTGTGGGATAACAAAGTTTTCCTTGACCTTAAAACTGTGATTTATGTATGTTGGAATCCATTTAAACCAGTAATAAAATATCATTTTGACATACCTTTAAACAGGGATTATGGGAATACATTGGAATGATATATGGTATGATGTGTAGTTTAAGGTCACAAACAGTGTCCTAAAAGAGGTTGTAAGTACTTTTGTTGTCATAATTCATGCCATATGCCCCAGTGTTCCTCCGGGAAGCTAACTTTTAAGAGACTTTCAAAAACAACTAATTGGGACAGTTAGAATTACATACAGTAACTGAAAATGCTGACCAGTTTTTATTATGCAGCAAATTTGTATATACTGTAGTTAAGATGTGGAAATGAAAAGGCATACTGTATATTAGTGCCATTTTATAAAGTGACAAAATAAAATTTAAAAATATCACATTATCACAACTACTCCCAAGCCACCTCAAATCCTAGTCAGAACCATCAATGAATATACTTTGAAGGATACATGATTTGATGTAAAGGAATATGGTATAATGCTTTACTGATATTTAAATTTTAATTATCCATCTTACAATCAATATAGTGCCTTCTTCAGACATTCTATCTACATGACAAAAAGGACAGCAGTTCCAGCTGCTCTCCAATATACCTTGTAGAATTGCTCAAATGAAATTGCTCACATTTCTAGCAAATGAAATGTTATAGGAAAAAATATACTTTAGACAATAACATTTTTCTATTTGATATGTTAAATACTGCCTAATACTATTGACCCTGTTTAAATGATAAAAATGAAATATTTTAAAATATTTAAATAGAATTAATGTATTTAATTCCTATGAAATGAAGTATGCAATGAGAAGTATTTAAATGATGTGAGAAATGTGGCAGAGTATTATATAAAATGTTCACTCTTCCGATTAGTATTTTTAATTACTGGTCTTTTTTATTTTTTAAAGGAGGTGCTAATGAAAATTGGACAGCCAAGTTCTATACAGCTGAAGAAAGAAGTAGATACTTTTGCAGGAGGCACATCTTATTTTGTAGGACTTGGAAAAAATGCAACAGAGGATCGCCTTTTTATAAGAGTAAACAAATTTATATTAAAATTGCAATTGTTGATGCATCTTATTTTTACAGTTTTTCTTGTAACATCTTCCTCTAATTAACTAAACAAGATCTCCTGCACCAGCCTCAAATGGAGTCTGAGTGATCTTGTTCAGACTAGGCCAATATCAAACTGTAATAACCCCCATGGTCCCCATCCATAAGGAAGACAATTACAAATGGGACATTAAGAAAATTTATGTAGTCCCACTACAGTTATGAAATATAAGTATGTGAATTTGCAGGATTAATATTAATAATGTTGAAAAACATTGTAGCTTCCAAAGTGTCAAGTTAAGATGTTTACATGTTTTCAAAGGGAAAGAAAATGGGAATAAATATTGGCTAATGAGAATAAAAAAAAAATAAAAGAATAAAGATCAGGAGGCTGAAACCAACCAGAGACACACAGTGAATGGCCAAAAAAATAAAGCAAGGGTTACCACTAGAATAAGCAAGACTGTCAACCCTGAAATACTAGACAAAACATCAAAATGTCAAAAAAAAAAAACCCAAAAGTCTTTACCATCACTAAAGTAGCCTTTTTCGAACTAAACTAATATTTTATTTATGAATGTAAAAAGCTGAACATCAAACAAGGTGCTGCACAATCTTTTGTCACATGCCTGGCATTGTGCTTGGCAATAAAAGTGTAACACACAAAGAAATTTATAAGTATAATGGAAGCTGATCAGCCAGAAAATGTTCTGGAATTCAAACATCCAGCACATAATTACATTAGTCTGAGGTTTCACCATTTCAGTGCTAATCCATCCATTGCTAGTCTAACTAAACATTAAGTGAAATTTATAGACTTACCGAGACAAGTAAAAAAAAAACTATTGACAGTGGAAACCTATGCTAAAAGGTTTGTTCATTGTCAAAGACTACTTGCACATCTTGAGGGTTTCATTCTGAAAACTTGTTCCACTCTAAATTGATCTCTGTAGTATTAGGAAGCATATTGATTCGTACCTTTAAACTGGCATTTTGGAACCATTTTAAGATTCATCCCACTTTTCGTGTCTCTTGCCTGAAACCAGTCCTCTCAAGTCCATTATGTTTAGTTCCATCATACAAACTGTCTCATGGTACTCATGATGCTGCTTCTTCTCCCAGCTTCTATTGTCCCTGAGACAGCACTTCTGGGATATGAATACAGGTCACTGGAATTACAAGCAGAGTACTACTGCTGTGCCAATGGGCATCTGCTTGTAATTCAATGACTTGTGTTCATATCCCAGCAGTGCTGCCTCAGAGAGGACAACCGTTAGGAGTGAGAGAAACAGCCTGACTGCATTCCCGAGTAGAAACACCCACTGCTAATGCAGATAGATTGTGACTATGAAATCCAGAACAGTTTGGATTTTAGACAGTGAGGTCCTAAAATGTATTACCCTGCTTGCTGGAAGGATTATTGACTTGGTTAAGGCTTTTGGATCCCCCCTTAATATATTCATGCACCAGTTCGTTTATGAGAGTTTTATCAGCTTCCCCCATTTAAATGTGGTGGGTCTGTTTAGAGGAACACTTTTTAATGATTCCAAGTTTTGGTTTTGGACTTCTCTGGTATAATGTGTACCATTTTTAGAATTTATTCATGTTTATTTTTTTATATTTGATTATTTTATCTTTATTCTGAGGAAGACTTTTTTTCTATCATCACTGCCATTTGGTGTCATTCACTTTATGGTCATGACCATGTTGTTTACTGTTGCTACATCTGTTGCTGGTCCCATGACACAGAAATCACATTATGGATTATATCATTGCTTTCTGCCTATTTAGGATGGCATTACCTAGTAGGTTATTATTTCAGTATTGGTTTGAAGACATTAGAACCAATGACAGAAATTAGTGAGAGGTAGGGGCAGTTATTCAAGTTAAGATTAAAACTCTTGCTATGCTTCTTTTAACAAAAAATTTGGATTAGCATTTGACTTTTTTCAATTAGAACTGATAGTTGTCTGTTTCAGCCCCGAAGTCTGTTTTGTACCTTAAGTTCCTGGTTTTTCTGTTACTCAAAAAAACAACAATCTCTGAGCACCTGCTTCCCTAGAGGTGATCTTTAAAGTAGCATTATGTGAAAAAAATGAGCCCAAATGCAGAGAATGTATTTGGGGCTGGGCAATATATTGACAATATATTGAATGTCCAATTTCATGTTGATGTTTAAGAAAAATCAATATTCCAAAGCCTAGCCTAGCTAGCGCCCTGCCCAAGGTTTGTTTCCTGCTTTGCACCCTGTGTTGGCTGGGATTGGCTCCTGCAGACCCCTGTGACCCTGTAGTTAGGATATAGCAGGTTGTATAATGGATGGATGGATGAATATTCCAAAGCCAATATTATGATGCTCAGAACCTTTATTTGATGTTCCACAATTTCTTCTAAACATGAAATTAAATCCATTAAATCTCCACTACTATTTCAAAGCATAACTGTTGATTCTGCCCATGTTGGCAGTAATGAACCTGAGGGAAAAAAATGAGCAAGGATCAGATAAAAGAAAGTTTAGGACAAGTAGTGTTGCCTTTGCTGTTTGCAGATTGTTTGGTTTTACCCAGGAAGACAATTCAAGAAGGGCGGCATGGTGGTGCAGTGGTAGCGCTGCTGCCTCGCAGTTAGGAGACCCGGGTTCGCTTCCTGGGACCTCCCTGTGTGGAGTTTGCATGTTCTTCCTGTGTCTGCGTGGGTTTCCTCCGGGTGCTCCGGTTTCCTCCCACAGTCTAAAGACATGCAGGTTAGGTGGATTGGTGATTCTAAATTGGCCCTAGTGTGTACTTGGTGTTTGTGTGTGTCCTGTGGTGGGTTGGCACCCTGCCTGGGATTGGTTCCTGCCTTGTGCGCTGGGATTGGCTCCAGCAGACCCCCGTGACCCTGTGTTCAGATTCAGCCGGTTGGAAAATGGATGGATGGACAATTCAAGAATTAAAAATGTAAAGATAAAACATTAGTGCATATGAAAATGCCCTCCAGGAATGTGCGGTACCTACAACTTGCTTCCAGAAGCCCTGGCAAAACAGGTCAGTGCTGAGCAGAGTTCCATAAAATGTTTACTGATAATATTGCAAACAGCAAGTGAAAGGCAATAACAGCAGCAGTGTCTTACTGTATTACAAAGCACATTTTCACTTACTTAACTTGGGCCCTCATAATACTTGCATTTTGACAGTGGTGAAATAACCACTCTAACCAGTAATTCACTTCACACTACACACTATCTCAGCTTTATATTGAAACATTACAAGCAAGAATAAAAACAACAGCCTTTGTATTTTATTTTATTTTATTTTATTAATTTTTGTACAAATTATTCAATGCTTATGTATCAGGTATGTGGTAAACTGCATTACTGGCCATTTTAGTTTTATTTTGAGTTTGTATTGTTTTTTCAGCAGGTAAATTGAGCCTTCTAACTGCAATAATGAATATTCAACATGTAAGGCATTCATTTTGCATTAACATTTATAAATACAATATCCCGGTGTACTTTGAAGATTATAGGAGGAAGTCAAGTATACAACCATATTACTTTGTCAGCAGACGTTAGTATTAGGATAATAAAATACCAAGTAATGAGATAAAAATCTGTGATTTTTATAATGCCAAATTTTGATACTGTTCTGCCTGGACAGTTAAAATGGATATGTTTCCACTGAAACATCACCACTCCCCTCAGAATTTCCATCCCCCCATACAGATTCCTCCCTACAGGAGGACATGTAAAGTAGCTGTATACACAATAGAGAAAATGGATTCAAAAAGCTGTTAAGAGTACTGGATGCAAAATTCAAATTGCCTGACAACAAATACAGTACTCCTGGTGAATGTCAGAACATATTGCATCGTGCAGACTAAGATAAAAAATCATATATATATACAATTACATAATTTGGAACCATTACAAATGATGTAAATCATAACACATGTACGATATATTTGTATATGTATTACAATCTGTAATTTGTGTGGTAATGAATCAAGAGCTTTGCATTTCCTTATATGAAACAGTCAAACAGACAAAGCAATGTTTGTTGACTGAAAGACACAGATGCCAGCAAGGAAGGCATGGTATTGAATATGGTACACACAATGGAAACTGAAAAAAAAACAGCTGTTTCTTTGAGGTAAAGATATTCATGAAATTGTAAAATTTTGAAAAAAAAGATTTCAATTGCTAATCTCTAGATATACTGTATAAAATATGTGCCCCTGCCTAGACTTAAATGTTCATCTGGCATCCACAAGAGGGCAGGAGTGTCCAATTAACAAAGGCAAACAGCCAGCATAAGACAGTAAAACTTGCAATGTATGTCTGGGTGTCCTGGCATCCAAAACAGGTCTGGAATGTCTGTAGAAAGGCAACAAGAAGCACAAAAAAGAGGGATGCAATGTATATCCCGTGAACAGTGGTTCATAAATGCACAACATGCATAACACAGACTTACCATTGTACCATTAAGCCAGTATTAATAAACAGGTGTTTCACTATGCTAGTATTTCATAATATTATTAAGGAAAAAATATTCTGTACCAGACAGTCTAAACGTTACTGTACTATATTTGGAAGAATCTGCTGTATGCAGCTCTACACTACATAATCATTTAATGACTTTCATGATTATATTATTATTGTAGACAAGCACTGAATGTTTAACTCATTATATTTTTAATGTTTTCTAAAGGAGAATCTGCGAGGCATGATAACATTGGTAAATGTGCCCGAAGATCAGCAGAAACTCCAAGAAATGAAAATTGCAGCAGTCAAAGAGATTGTAGTCTTTGCTCCATGCAAGCTTCTCTGTGGTGGAAAAGAACTAATTGAAATGCCTGGAACAGATGAGTCTGACCCTCTTGCCCTTCATGACATTGACAAAACATTACGCGAGGTAAAACTGAACTGTACTGATTTCTTGAGATTTGGGGTGTTATGCTATAACTAATTATTTAATTAGATTAGATAAATCTGTTTTATTCCGTGATCTGTAAAGAGTGTGTGACTGATGTTCCTGAAGCCAAGATGGTTCAGGTAAGTAAAAATGAATGATTTTTAAGGCAAAAAATGACCTGTGCAGAACTAAAGCAGGAGTGACACCTGGATATCCTACAATTAAATATTTGGGTTATTGATGACTTCTTTTAGTATCAAATGGTCAGCTCTTGGTCTGAATTTGCTGGGCCACACAGTCCTGGGTAAATTAGCAGTCATTTGAAATGTACACCACATGTAGATGATTTTCCTCACAGTGGATTGATTGATTTCAAATAATCTGGCAATCTTTTTAAATCCCTTGCCAGACTCCTAGGCACCCACAACTTTCTTTCTGAGGGCATCAGAGAGCTCTTTTCATTCTGGGCATGATGACATCCATACATCAAAAGCAAAGAAAACACCAGACCCTAGATGCTTGTGGTGGTTTAAAAGATCAGCTGACTGTAATCTGCTTGATTTGATGTGGGATGTATTTATTTTTACCAAGTGACAAATTTTCATTTTTGTTCATTTAGATTATGAGAATGAATATAAATGAAATTAACATGAAGTATATCCCCTTTTGTAATTTTAATTCTAAGTACAACCAGTTCTACCGGGAGCATTTGATGGACCAATTGAGTACGTTTATAGCTCTTGGGAAGAAACTGTTTTTGAGTCTCGAGGTCAGGTGCAGGAAAGGCTCTGAAGCATTTGACAGATTAGAAAGGTTTAAATAGACTGTGGCACGGCTGAGTGGAATCCCTGGTAGCTTTCTTTAGGCAGCATGTCCTCTAGGACTGGAAGCCCTCGACACAACCAGCTGTTAAGCTATCCAATCAGATGCTGTAAAGCTGTTAAACCACACATACATACAATGGGTTAAAATACTCTGAGTGGTGTACTGAGAGTACCAATGCTAAAGCAGCTATGGTATTTGGAATAGTTTGGCCATTCCGTGCAACATTATAATGTTACAGAATGATTACAATCAAGTGCCTTAAATTTGTAAATGATATGCAATTAATTTCGGTGTGTTTGATAAAGCGCACATCATGGACGTGAATCTAAAAATAAAGGGAAATGACACCGAAATAGCAGTATTGCTTTGATGCTCGTTTGCAAAACCAAGCAGAAACATGCATGGTGCGAGACTACCGTGAAAATTTGTGTGGCTTTACACCAAGTTTAGTTTTTATACATTTTGAAGTGAGTGTGGAAATGAGCATATGCAACATTTTTGTGCGTACACACTGTTTATACATGAGGCCCACAGTCATCACAATACAAGAAAGATCTAGCAGAGCTGTTCAAAGGAGAGTAACCAAGTACATCCTAGGTCTTAAGGACATGTCCTACTCTGTCAGACACAATGAATTAAACCTGTTTAGTCTTGATCAAAGGAAACTGCATAGGGACATAATCTAGGCATTTAAAATCCTCAAAGGCTTTGATAAAGTACATCCAAGCAACATTCTTTCAGCTTATGGGTGAATCATGTACTTGAGGACATCAGTGGAAATTAAGGGGAAGAGCATTTAAACTAAACCCAGGAAGCACTCCTTTACTCAAAGAGTTGGACAGCTATTAGTTTAAGAAATGGGCTTGGTGGCCTGAACGGTCTCCTCTTGTTTGTCAAATTTCTTATGTTCTTGTGTTCTAAGTAAGCACACAAAAATAAAGGAACAGGTGCAGTTGACACTAGGTCAAAAACATCACTGTACAGGGCACCAATCCATTTGCACAGTGAAACAATAGCTTCTGTGCACAAGATTATGGGTCAAATAGTTTTTGAATGAACAATGCTGCTCATATGACAAGTGGACAGCTGTAGCAAACTGCATACACTTTTGTGATAGTGTAGTTTAATATAAATTAGTGAGGTGAGGTGAATGTGTCCTGTCTAGAACTCCCTTCTATACACTCTCAGAGAGCTTACAATCTATCTTTCCTCAGGTTAAGACCCTTTAACACAAATAACACACACACTCTCATTCAACAGTCCCAAAATGCTTAATCCATTTAAGAGTCTGAGGGGGTTGAAGCTATCATGGCATTTGTTGGGCACAGTGTAGGAGCTAAATCTGGACTAGGAGTCAGAAATTTATTACAGACCCCACTCATGCACACACTAACACCAGGCATTATAATTTCATTAGACAAATTTAAAACAAAATAATATGAGATACTGGCTTGCTGCAGTGGGCTGGCGCCCTGCCTGGGGTTTGTTTCCTGCTTGTGCCCTGTGTTGGCTGGGATTGGCTCCAGCAGACCCCCGTGACCCTGTAGTTAGGATATAGCAAGTTGGATGATGGATGGATGGATGGATATTGGCTCATGTTTGCTGGATTAATGTAGCTGTCCCTATAGGCCACTGCTAATTCTTTAGGGGGGGGTGGTCACATAGTCACATCACAATTATACAATATATTCATTCAGGTGTTACATAAGATAAGTAAATATTTAAGAACAAGTGACCTTGTAAAAGTGAAAGTGGATAAGCACATTTCTTTAAATTGTTTATTGTCTTTTAACTGTCTTTAAAATATCCTTGTGTGCCAAGGAACTCAAAGAATAAGTACAGTGTTTTTCAAGTCAAAATTAATTATTCACGAACATTTTATATATTAAATCACACATGTAGTCGTGTTATAAATCTTTTTTTATAAACTTGCTTATAAACATGTGCATTTATTTTTGATTGTTTTAGAAGCACAATGTCTGTATCAATCCTGTATTGTTCTTAATTAGTTCAACTGTCTGACTTGATTCCACAAATATTTAGCTGGTACTTTAAAATTACCACTCCAGCTAATAAGTAGTATTCTATAAATTTCTATAAATTTCCCTGTGCCTATAAGTACTATCATGGCAACTGTGTTATACATTGTAATGCAGTATACTGACCATTGTCAGGGATGCCAGGGGTGACGACCCGGCCGGGACGCCTTGGAGGACCGGAAGAGGGCGTGCGCCCGCCTTGAACCACGTGGGGGCTGCCACCCTAGTTGCTTTGGGGGCCACAGGTAGAGGGCTTGGAAGCCCAATCCTGTAGGGGCCCGTGGCCACTGCCAGGGGGCACCCCGATGCCTTGGGGACCCTGGACCTCAGCACTTCCGCCACACCCGGAGTGCTTCCGGGGATACAGCCGGCACTTCCGCCACATGGGAGCGTGTTGGTGGGAGATTGCCGGGAAGCACCTGGAGCACATCCGGGTGTGAATAAAAGGGGCCGGAGTCGGGTGGAGGTAGGACAAAGCAGGAGAAGCGAGAGTGGAGGCGGCCCAAAGAAAGGCAGTGTGTGAGAGAAGCCTGGATTTTGGGGGACTTGTGGGGTTTGTGGTGCACTTTAATTAACTTTGTATATTGTGTAAATAAACGTGTGGTGGTGGAAAACAACATGTCTGCCTGTCTGTGCCCGGGTTCCGTTCACACCATATAGCATTATTTTGGGCTTATAGGATACATTGATGCTTTCAGTGTTTACTTCTATTACTTCTATACTTGTTAATAGTCTAACATACCTGAATTAACCAACTTAATTTTGCATTTTTAACAGGTCAATGGTACTCTAGTTTTGTCAGAATGTTCCTTTAGTAGAGCAGAGAAAGATGTAAAGAACATTCTTCAAGAGAGTGAATTCCTTCATAAATTTGTCGAATCTCCAGAAGATTACATGTTTATGCTCCTCTCATGTCAGGAAAAGGCCAGTATATTTTGAATTTAGTTGAAAACTAAGGATAATTTCATTTATCTAATGCAGACTTAACAAAAAAGCTTACTGTGCAATATTTCTCAAGTAATGGTTACAACTATCACAGTCCCTCCTGGGTCTATACACTGTATACTGTTTATTTCTCTCAATTGGAAGGAAAAATAAATAATTTCTAATTATTCTGAAGAATCTTTTAATTTTCTTTTTTTGCATCAGTTGATCATTAAGGATTGTATTGTTTTTATAAAATTGTTATTATATACCTTTTGATACTGTTTAAGTTAAAATTGTGAAGATATTGATGATTGATTTATTATTTATTGCCAGATAAAAATATAATTAGTGCAGTCAGTCAAATGTTTGCAAAATGTTTTTAGTATAATGTAATGTTATGTTTCTGGATGTGCAGGGAATTTGATAGAAATATTACTTTTTATGAAATTATGTTAGTTTATGCATCTCATAACTAGTTCCTGAGTTGTTACAGTTACAACAGATTTTTGTTTCAAATTTTTTTAAAATTTACTTGTATTTTATTTTTTTAGGAAAATGCAAACTTTCCTTTTCTTGTTAATGGTACATGTCACATGTCACTTAGATGGCATGCTCCATCTCTGTGTCTGTAAAGTTCCAAAATTACTTAGTCCAATGTTAGTGTCATAAAGGGTCAACGCCTGTCCTCGAAAGAACAATTTGGGGTCACCAACAAACCTACCATGACCCAAAACCAGAAAAAAAAAGTTGACACAAGAAGAACATTTCACACAGTTAGTAACTAAGCTAAGAATTAAGCCCAGTTGTCCTGGAGCCAAGTGGTAACAACATCAGACATCACTATTTAACAATAAACTGCACACAATAAGGTAGCCAAAAGTAATAATTTACATTGACAACATTTACCTTGAAACAAAAATGCATGAAAAAACCTGATACTAATGAGTATTAGGCCATTTTGCATGAAACATGTTTTCATTTGTCTCAATAAAAGTAAGAAAAGAATGCATCTGCAAACATTTAACAGGCCAGCCTGCAAATGAGAACTTTTATCTGACAAAATTACACATTTTATTAACAACACAAGTTTGATTTTAATTAATAGCCTACTTTGGATAAAAATGTGCAGCTGTTGTAACACACTCAGCCACAGTCATAAACAACTACTATACTTATGCCATTTGTTCATTTGCACAAAACACTCTAGATGATGCTTCAAAATTATTAATGCCAGTTAACCTAATTGAATTTGTATTGGTTTTGTAGAATGCAAAATATCAATTTAGAAAGAGTGACAACATTGTGGATATGCCATTTGTCAAAGAAGAACAGATGAAAAGGAAAGAAGAAATTCAATGTCTTGAAAGATTACTTAAGGTGTGGTTTTACTATAATTTTGTTAATCTTTGGTATAATATGCTAATTTCTAACTATACAAAAAGATTAAATTATTTTTAGTGGTTCACTAGTATATTGTAAAAGTTATCTTTTACAAATTAGAGCATGTTATACTGTATATGTTAGTGGCAATGTCAGGTAATGCCATTATTTGGTAATTCATCTGGATAACACTTGGGTTCAGACTTCACTGCAAGTTTATAAACCCTAGAGTCACATAAACAAAAACTGAATGACCTTATAAACACCCACTTTCATTAATGCAATGGAAAGCACAAATGATAAAGTGTCTCTACTCGAGACCTTCATAAAGCCTTCTCTCTCAAGTAATCCTGACTAAAAGGCTTATGTATATATTGCAAATATTTAACTTTGTTTTTGATGTCCTTATTTTGGACCAACAAAAAAATAATTATAAAATATTTTTGTGGAATACTTTTAGATCAAGGCTGCAAATATATCAATTCTGTGTGGTTAATTTATCGTTTTCTTACATAATGACATAAATATCAATTATCTATTGTCCTAAAGTTTAATTTGTAAAGTCTAATAATAATTTTGGATTTTTTTTCTACATTCTAAACATACAGGTACAATATACAATCACATTTTAATGCTATTGTAAGGTAGTTTGCTATATATATATATATATATATATATATATATATATA
>JANRMT010062808.1:44289061-44343650 GCA_026402145.1 Polypterus bichir lapradei
GCTGCATTATGGGATCTGTAGTTTATTGTGTTACCAGCGCTTCATATACCCGGGCCATTAATAACAATAATACAGTATATAAAATGATCTCGCGGGCCGGATATAATTACACGCCGGGCCGGATGTGGCCCATGGCCCTTGAGTTTGACACATATGGACTAAATAGAACTTGAAAAGATATATTTTTTCGTACATCGAGCCCGCGTGCTATTGTGGTTTTGCCTGCATGCCTCAATAAGTCACCCTCCCCTCGCTCTTACTTTTTTACCGTTCATCTAATGAATACATTGAGTATTGCTTTACCAAAACAATCATTGATTGCGAATAAAGTATCCATTATTCGAGTATGTAGATCGGGGTATATATATACATATATATATACCCGCGTATTGCAGCGGAGACGTAGTGTGTTAAAGAAGCTATGAAAAAGATTTGTTTCTTACTGCATCAATAAACAGCTCGTCTTCTTCTTTATCTGAGACCTGACACACTGTATGCACGGGTTTTTTTTTTAACACTGTCTTCCTTTAGCGGGACATTCACTTTTTCCACCGTGTGCTTTGTTTCTGCAGTAGCTGCAGTTATGAATAATATGCTTGTAGGTATTAGACGCTTCATATTTTATTGCTGCCTTTTCAATTGTGTAATTCGGTTTTTGTTCAGCGCTCTTTGGAACTGTTGCTTTTTGTCTGTGCACTGCGTCAGTTCACGTGAGCCGCTCGGTGTACATGCATCGAAGTTTCCCAGCTGTGCTGGTGCCATGTCGTGCTATGTCCATGGCTGTATCTAATGTTACCTAAGTCCCGGCACTTAAAACTTTCTCTCGCAGTTTCGCTGAGTTTGTGCCAAATACCACCCTGACCATCTCATCTTCCTCTGCATAAGCACAGTCCTTCACCTGTGAATAATTACCCGTGGCAGTGTTTCTATTGGATTGCCGCTGACGGACGGCCTTATATGGGCAGGCACTAAATTACAAACGCTAGCGGCAGCCTGTCTATGAACTTAATTTAAAGTTTAGGTTTACATCGTGCTTTGTTTCCGAAGTAGCAGAACTCATGAATATGGTTGTATATGTCACTCGCTCGCTTCTTATTGTTTCGCTGCCTTCTCAATTATATAATGCATGTTTTCTTCAGCGCTTTTTGGGCCTCCTCCTGGTTTTCTACGTACTGCGTGATTACGTGGGAGGCGTGATGATGTCACACGAAACTCTGCCCCCACGGGTTTCACGCTCATCTCCATTACAGTAAATGGAGAAAAACAGCTTCCAGTTATGACCATTTTGCGTAGAATTTCGAAATGAAACCTGCCCAACTTTTGTAAGGAAGCTGTAAGGAATAAGCCTGCCAAATTTCAGCCTTCTACCTACACGGGAAGTTGGAGAATTAGTGATGAGTCAGTCAGTCAGTCAGTCAGTGAGTGAGGGCTTTGCCGTTTATTAGTATAGATATATATATATATATATATATATATACAGTGGAACCTCGGTTTGCGAGCATAATTCGTTCCGGAAACGTGCTTGCAATCCAAAGCACTCGTATATCAAAGCGAATTTCCCCATAAGAAATAATGGAAACTCAGATGAGACCCAAAACTATTCATATAAATATGATTAATACAAAATATAAAGTAAAATACATAATACAAATTAACCTGCACTTTACCTTTAAAAAGAATCATGGCTGGTGTGAGTTTCTAAACTCATGTGGGATTCCACCCAACGGGACAACACGCAGAAGAGCGTCCCAAAGCAATCGCAGTCTCCCAACGCTGTAGCAGTTCGCTGTATAAGCGCATCCAAAAAGATTGCAGACATGCTATAAGCGCCTGTCGTCAATGGGTCATACAAGGAACATTATAAAGATCCCGGTACAATAAATAACAGCGCTGTTGCTGTTTCAAGCTGAATAAAGCTGGTGTTAAAGTACTGAGACTCAGCTTCGTGTTTTGGGGAGCAAGATGGGGACTCGCACTTCACAGCGCACACACACAGTCACAATGCTGTAGTAAACAGATGTTGACTATATGAGTGAGGCACACAGACTCAGACGGAGAATAGGAGACGATTGCCAGAGAGAGAGAGAGAGAGAGAGAGACGCACTGGGCGAGCAAGCGAGATAAGGAGAGAGAGAGAGAGAGAGATCAGCGAGCGAGCGAGATAAGTAGAGAGAGAGAGAGAGACGCGCTGGGCGAGCGAGCGAGATAAGGAGAGAGAGAGAGATGCGCTGTGTGAGCGAGATAAGGAAAGAGAGAAAGGAACCATCAGCTCAGTTGTGATCACATGATGCTCAGCAGACAAAGTGTATCCATACTACTCGTATTGCAAGACATCGCTCGTTTATCAAGTCAAAATTTATTAAAAATTTTTGCTCGTCTTGCAAAACACTCGTAAACCAAGTTACTCGTAAACCGAGGTTCCACTATATATATATATATATGTATACATACAGTGGAACCTCGGTTTACGACCATAAGTCGTTCCAAAACTCTGGTCGTAAACCAATTTGGTCGTGAACCGAAGTAATTTCCCCCATAGGATTGTATGTAAATACAATGAATCTGTTCCAGACCGTACATAGTTAATTACACCGTTACACAGTTAATTATGCACAGCGTAATAGTAAACTAAATGTAAAAACATTGAATAACACTGAGAAAACCTTGAACAACAGAGAAAACTAACACTGCAACAGTTCGCACTATAGCGTTATGAACCGTTATGAAAATTATATATATATAATTTTTAATGTAGGTAGGTCATTTCGACCTGGTCGTCTTAAAAGTAGCTCGCAAGCCGAAAAAGTGTGGGCACCCCTGATTTACATGTTCTTCTTTTTAAACCTATATATGTATATATATATACAGTATATATGTGTGTGTATATATATATATATATATATATATATACACACACACACACACAAATCAATATGTGTAATTTGCCACTGTTATGAGGACAATGTCTAATAAAATGAAAATAGTGAGCTGACAAATGAATGCAGCTGTTTTGTTAGGCTATTGTTAAAAGGTGTTGTTAATGAAGACCCAGCTAAATACAGTGGAGAAAATGGTTTCATCCAATGTGAACTGTCATTCATACAAATAACAAACAATGAAGTTCAACAATCAACTGTTTTTTCTACAGTATATGAAATCTTTACATTTTATATGCCTAGGACATAGTCAATACTTAGGAAAGTTTGGTTTGTTTATTTACACTCCCAAGAGAGTGGTCCTGTTATATCTTTACCTATAATAGGCATAATACATGTAGCACTCACTTGTTTAAATGTATATGATATTATAAAAGACCTGTTGCTGGTGTTTCTTAGTACTGATAGCCAATGTTTTTATATATTTTTTTAATTTTATATTTATTTATTATATAGTTTTTTACATTAATCATTCTCCAATTTCCTTTAAAGAATGTTCAGTTAGGGTGGCATGGTGGCGCAGTGGGTAGCGCTGCTGCCTTGCAGTAAGGTGACCTGAGTTCGCTTCCCGGGTCCTCCCTGCATGGAGTTTGCAAGTTCTCCCCATGTCTGTGTGGGTTTCCTCCCACAGTCCAAAGACATGCAGGTTAGGTACATTGGCGGTTCTAAATTGTCCCTAGTGTGTGTGCCCTGCGGTGGGCTGGCGCCCTGCCCGGGATTGGTTTCTGCCTTGCACCCTGTGCTGGCTGAGATTGGCTCCAGCAGACCCCCGTGACCCTGTGTTAGGATATAACGGGTTGGAGAATGACTGACTGAATGTTCAGTTACAACAAAAATCTAAAATAGACAGATACCACAGCAAAGTAATTATTGTATATAAAAAAGTAAGATTCTATTTTTTGAAGAGAGCATAACCCTTGACTATACAATTAAATAGGAAACAGTTCAGCAATACCATTTATGAAGCACCTACACTCTGAAATTGTTTCTGAACGTAAAAGAATATTTCCTTAATTTCACAGTTTTTAAGGCTGCAATAGAAATTCATCAACCTAGCATTAAACAGCTCAAAAAATTAACATAAAAATACCTGCATTGTGCATTTGTGTTTATCATAGGAGCTAATTAAATTACAGTGGTCAGCTTTTAGAATGAGAAGTTTCTTTTATGCCCATTTTGATATAGGGTTTTTAAATTTGGTGAATGTACTTGGTTCAGTACATATGAAAAAATGGGCTCAACAGTGTCTTTGAAACTGGTACCTGCAGAATGACCCTTAGCTACCACAGATGTATAGCTAGATCTCAAAGAGAATGAAGACCCACTCGGCTCTTCTATGCACTTTTGTGTATAACCCCGATTGTCTTGGGTTTCACCTACTTACTCTCTTATGTTCCAATCTGTGCAAAACAATCTTTTCTCTCTTCTCAACTCCAAACGAGCTCTCAGCTTAAGCGTAAGATCTAGAGGCAGCATTTTAAACAGGCTAAGAAACTTCTTGGCCATACTTGGAAAAACTGATTAAAAAATCTAATAGTTTAATATATGCATTTCTCTGTGGGAACCACATTGTTTTCATTCAATCATTCATTCCATTTTCTGAATCTGCTTTTGCATTAACACTAGAATTACTAGAGCCTACGAAAAAACTCGTAGATCTGGCCCACCTTAAATCCGTTCGCACCTCTCCGCCAGCATCTTTTGCCCTATAAATGTGCTGATAAAGACAAGCAGCCTGCTATTCCATCCCCCCACCAACTTAGAACATGCACAAACTTCTCCCAGCTCATGCCTCGATTGATTATCTGGGAGTAAAGTGCTGGAGTTTTAGATTGGAAATAATAGATCGTTATTTGGAACACATGCATTTCATGTGTGTTCCGTTTCTACAATAATCTGTGTAAACACATTTTTAAAACAGAAACCTTTTTCATATTTTAGTGGTAAACTAGCTGATTACCCAGTGGCTTTGCTCACTGAGTGCAAGGGAAAAAAATAAAATGCAGTATTTATAAAATAAGTTTGTTAATTACCAATTTTATTTTTCAACAAATAAAGAGAATTTACAATAACACAGAAATCAATATAAACAATATTATTAACATCATTATCATATGAGAATATGAAGTAATATATAAGGAGCACATTGCACTTAAATATAAATTATTAATCAGTAAAACAATTTGATAAAAGAATTTAAACAACATTTAAGAAGCATATAAATTATTAAACAGTAAAACATTTCGATAAGAGAATTTGAATGACATATAAGAAGCGTGTAAATTATTAAACAATAAAACATTAACATTTAAGAAGTAAAGATACATTGAGTACTACTGCACTGCTTTCGGGTAAACTACATTTTTTGTCTGCCCATCAGGTGCATAAATGTATACATTTTTTGGTGTACCCACCTGAGAACACATATACTATACTATACTACATACAACTGACTGTAGGAGAAGCATGGATTTTCTAAATTGATTCCTACAACTTTAAGTGCTTGGCCTTGTGCTCTATTTATTGTAATTGCAAATGCAAGGCGGACTGGAAATTGTGTGACACCTAAATTGGCATGACGCGGATTATTATGTATTAGAATTAGACGTGTGTTTTGACATCTAACCTAACTTTACATACATATTAGTTTTCTTAAATATAAAATAGTACATACCTAATTGTTTTACTGGCATGACGCGACAGAACTGATAAAAACTGCTAATAGTTTATCTGAAAATGGACCTAAAACAATAAATAGGTTAAAACACGTGTTTTGACAAATCTTTTATAAACAATTGACACATACATAGTAGTACATATAATAACATATCATGGATACATACACATTATTAAAATATCTACGTTTTCTTAAATAATTACTTACCAAATAGGTGTTTACTTCTTTTCAATATCAGTAAAATAACTCTCACACAAATAATAACAATTCGTAAAGATGATGTTTCCGGTCATACGCACGTAGTGTATTATTAAATGTTCTGTGGTCATACGTTACTTCTTTTTAATATCAGTAAAATAACTCACACAAATAATAACAAATAACATATTACGGATACATACACATTTATTAAAATATCAAAATTTTCTTAAATAATTACTTACCAAATAGGTTTTTACTTCTTTTCAATATCAGTACAATAACTCACACAAATAATAACAATTCGTAAGGACGATGTTTCCAGTCATACGCACGTAGTGTATTATAATATGTTCTGTGGTCATACGTAATTTCTGTTTCATATGTTCTGTGGTCATACGTAATTTCCGTTTCAAACGCAAAAAGAATTTTATATATTTAGATCAGTGGTTCTCAAACTTCTTTAGAATTTCTTGCGTGGTGGTCCCTTTAAAAATTGTTTGATGGCTCGCGGACCCTTTTATTAAAAAATTAAAAAATCAATATTTTTTCAAGAAAATTGGGGGCGACAAATACTTTGCACAAGGGTGCCACATACCCACTGTGTGGCACTGCATAGGTACAGGCTGCTGTGAATAAAACATTTTTTGACAAACAATTATTTATTCAGAAAATATTACATACATCTTAGTTATTAAAGTTAAAATTTTAATGGGATGGATGCATCTGCTTTGCCTTAACCATTTCTTCTATGTTTGGCTTTGTTTTGGCCAGTACAACTCTCATATCATTTGTCGCGTACATAAGTAGATATGATATTTGGAATTATTCGTTTTATGGCCCGTATAGTACATTTCGGAAAACATTGTGGCACGGATGCAACATTACTCATATTATTCATATTCATTCGCATCAAATCTTGCAGTTGTAATCAGTGGCCATGTGTTTTGTTTTTTTTTCCGATCTTGCCAGTCCCCTCATGTTGCTGTATGGTGGTGTTTCTTTTGTACTCCAGGACATGCAGAAGAAAGAACAGTACAGAGAGGTCAGCGCTATATGCAATCATCAAATTCAAATGTTAACAGTTCACACACACGCAAGGGCTGTCCTTCCTACATTTACGACGTGTGTACCTGTTACAATGCACACACTTTTCTCTGTGCTGTGGTTTCTATTACACACCTGAAAGAAAGATACAATATATGTGAAAACATCATTGCACTAATGCAATATTATTTGAAAACGAACAGCATCAGATCGAGTGTGAATTTATGCTGGGACTGTTACTTAGAGCCAGATCAGGAGGGGTGGGGTTGGGTGGGGGGTAACAGCATGATCGTGATTGAGAGAATAAAACTGAAAAAAGCTAACTTTTACAGGTGCAATAAATTTATACCCAATGTCCCATATATTTGTCTCTTTGTTTTTTTCTCCGTGCTGCGTTGACATTACACATTTTTTTTCCCCCGATCTTGCCAGTCCCCACATATTGCTGTATGCTGTTTCATTTGTACTCAAGGACATGCAGACATGCATCTGTTGCAATGCAAATGAATATGAATAATATGAAAAATGTTGCTTCCGTGCCACAATGTTTTCCAAAATGTACTGTACAGGTCATAAAATGAATAATTCCAAATATATCTACCTATGTCTCTGTTTTTTTTGGGTTTTTTTTTTTGACATCACGGGCCATAAGGTGCCTACTAATTCAGTGTGAGCAGGAACACTCAATAAAACTGAATAAAAAAAATCAAGTGACGGTAAGATACGAAGAAGGCCGATTCACCAGCGTTTATGTGTCGGCTTTTATCCCTGCAGTTGAGAGAATGTCCAGTTCCATTACCTCAAAACATCACTCACATCTACAGTTACTCCCAGTTTCAAATAAAAACTATCAGCATCAGATCCCTGGGTGGGGGGTCCTGGTCAGCGGTAAAATATATCGTGATAGTTACTGCGAGAATAAAAGTGAAAATAAAACGGTAACTTTTACAAATCATATAAATGTACACTGTCTGTTACTGACGCAAACCAAGTGTATGTGTGTACTGTGTAATATTAAGAATAACAGAAGCTCACTATTGAAAACGGCAAATATAGGAGACAGTCGGGATCGAACCAGGGACTCTTGATTACAAGTCAGCAAATCTTACCCACTACACCAGAGGAGCTGTTCTCTTTTCCTTGAACCTTTTGTGAAAGTGTTTATTTGATCTTTGGACTTCAGGCTTCATACATTATATAGTTTATGCCTATATTTTGTCATTTACTACTAAAATATGAAAAATATTTCTGTTTTAAAAATGTGTTTACACAGATTATTGTAGAAACGGAACACACATGAAATGCATTTGTTCCAAATAACGATCTATTATTTCCACTCTAAAACTCCAGCACTTTACTCCCAGATAATCAATCAAGGCATGAGCTGGGAGAACTTTGTGCACGTTCTGCAGTGGTGGGGGGATGGAATAGCAGGCTGCTTGCTGCTTGTCTTTATCGGCACATTTACAGGACAAGAGATGCTGGCGGAGAGGCGGATTTAAGGTGGGCCGGATCTACAAGTTTTTTTGTAGGCTCTGGTAATTCTAGTGTTAAGGGATCACTGGTAGCCAAAGCCAATCTTGACAAACAGGAACAAAATCCAGATAATACAAAGCAATCACTGAAACTCATTGCCACTCTTATCAGGCCAAGTTAGAGTTGGCAGTCAGCTCTGCACATATATCTTTCAGACATGTAAAGAAACTGGATTTCACCAAAAAAATATATAGTATATATAATGACTAAAAGAGTGCACAGAGAGACTCCATACAAGTAGCATTCAGGAGTCAGATGACCAGTACTGTGACACAGAGTCACTTTACACTATATAATGGTATTGTTACTCTTTGGTTGTATTGCATAAGCAATGAAACAACTAAACAGATAAAATGAAAATGAAAACATAGTAAAAGGAATAAAGACTGAACCTTTGCAAATTATAAGTAACAAAAATAATGGACAGATGACCAGTTAACAATGGGGTATGTCTGGTCCTCCTAAATGTTATGAAAATGGAAAGATAGAAATGTTAGCCAACCAAAGTCAGTAGAGTGTTAATGTTTGCAAATAGTGAACACTGTCAAGCACAATCTTCAAACTGTTAAAGCCTAATGAAAAAAGAATGCAAAAATGGTAAAAAGAACATACTACATCTTTAATGTAACATTAAAAATTAATTTGTAATACAGTGTATCTGTGATAATTTTTCTTAGATTTTATGAGGTTAATTTTTTTATTTCTGGCAAATTGTTGATATAGTGTGTGTTTATTTCTGTTTTTTCAGAACCCCCTACCAGAAGATGTGAAAATGAATGTAAATATTTATGACATTTTTCCAGTTTTTCATTCTTCTCTTCTTATGCAAGATGTAAGTGACATCATTGTTATATGCACATTTATAATTTAATTATTAAGATCCTTTCAGTAAAAATTGTGTTTTTTCTTTTCCTTTTTTGTATAGAACTGAAGAATAATAAATTGCCTGGGGTACTTTAATTGTCTTTGTTTTCTATTCTAAAAAATAGAAATATAATTCTTCAATGGATTTTACAACATATTCATAAACAATTATACCTATGGATCCTCGTGTTTTCCATCTACAGATTCCCCCTCTCTTATTATGATCTGAAATCAAATACCTAAGTATTGAAATCTACTAATTGTAAGTCCAAGGCTAATATATTCTGCCACTACCTTTGGAGCTTATATTATTACTAGACATTAAGCCCGTTACAATAACGGGCGCTAGAACAGTAGTGCATAAACATTAGTAGGAACAGTCAATATTAAATGGCAAGGGACCTTGACCTCATTCTGTTTCTTGTCTTAATTTTTTTTTTGCCAAAAATATTTTTGCAAGAAGCCTAAAGTAAAATAATAATAAAAATAAAATAGAAACGTATATGACAATACAGTAAGTATAATTAATATTACCTTAATGTAAAACTTTGTAACAATTTGTAAGACACAATATTTGAAGAAGATAGTATTTAGGTAAAATTTTCAATTTTTTTACCTCATGAAATTTTTCTATACAATTTCATTATAGACAATATTTCTTGTAAATATTCTGTCTGAGTTTAGGAACAGTTTGCCTTGTTCAGGACCATCTACAACCTTGACAACAACATCTGGAAAACTTCTAACTGTTGATAATCTATAATAATAAAAGGCAAAGCCCTTACTGACTGACTGACTGACTGACTGACTGACTGACTGACTGACTCATCACTAATTCTCCAACTTCCCATGTAGGTAGAAAGCTGAAATTTGGCAGGCTCATTCCTTACAGCTTACTTACAAAAGTTAAGCAGGTTTCATTTCGAAATTCTACATGTAACGGTCATAACGGTCGATAACGGTCGACAACGTCCGCCATGTTGAACTTTCTTATTTATGGCCCCATCTTCACGAAATTTGGTAGGCGGCTTCCCTGCGCTAACCGAAACCGATGTATGTACTTATTTCGATGGTATGACGCCACTGTCGGCCGCCATATTGAACTTTCCAACGTCACCAATTTTCAAACTTCCCGTGTAGGTAGAAGGCTGACCCCATCTTCACGAAATTTGGTAGGTGACTTCCCTGCGCTAACCAAAACCGATGTACGTACTTATTTCAATGGTATGACGCCACTGTCGGCTGCCATATTGAATTTTCCAAATGTCACTAATTCTCCAACTTCCCGTGTAGGTAGAAGGCTGAAATTTGGTAGGCCCATTCCTTACAGCTTACTTACAAAAGTTAAGCAGGTTTCATTTCGAAATTCTACGCGTAACGGTCATAACGATCAACAACGTCCGCCATATTGAACTTTCTTATTCATGGCCCCATCTTCACGAAATTTGGTAGGCAGCTTCCCTGCGCTAACCGAAACCAATGTGCATACTTATTTCGGTGGTATGACGCCACTGTCAGCCGCCATATTGAACTTTGCAACGTCACTAATTCTCAAACTTCCCATGTAGGTAGAAGGCTGAAATTTGGCAGGCCCATTCCTTACAGCTTACTTACAAAAGTTAAGCAGGTTTCATTTCGAAATTCTACGCATAACGGTCATAACGGTCAACAACGTCCGCCATGTTGAACTTTCTTATTTATGGCCTCATCTTCTCAAAATTTGGTAGGCGGCTTCCCTGCACTAACCGAAACCAATGTACGTACTTATTTCGGTGGTATGATGCCACTGTCGGCCACCATATTGAACTTTTCAACAGTCTTTGTTACTTATGGGCCCATCTTCAAGAAATTTGGTACACGGGTTCCCAACGCTAACTGAATCCTATTTACGTACATATATACGTCCATAGCCTGCAGCTTGGTCACCATGTGAGGCGGCGTTGGGTCTCCCATCCCATCACCTCCCACGTTGTTGGCTGCCTGCCTATATAAGGCCGTCCGTCGCTCCAGTCTCTACATTCCCTTCCTTGCTTCGCCACGGGATTCACATCTCCCTGCTGATAACTACAGCCTTTTTTTGTTTAATCCATGGCTTCTCCGCTGTTTTATTGTTTGTTTATTACAATTATAGTTATTGTATAGGTATTTTACACTTACTTTACATTACTCAGGTACCCATTTCCTTCATCATTCCAACCCCCATTACCATGTCTATCGAGGTAATCACCATCGATCAAAGAACTGTCACTTACTGAGTGGTTTCCATGCCCAGAGATGGCACCTACCTTTTCCATTCTCTGTGTTACATATTGCACGGCCATATCAGGCTCACTCTTGATATCTGGAAGAACATTGTGTCTTATGTATTGAATGACTGGGACAGGTTCAAGGTGTGGACTGATGACGGTACAGGAGATAATTATACTACACAGGAGCACTAGAAGAGTGAAATGCTTAAGCCCTTCACCTATGGTTCTGCATGTGAGTTGATGGCTGCCGCTGAATTGTTCGGTTGGTGCTTTCAAGTGTACCGAAATGGCCAAATATTTTACACCTTTCGACAACCGCCAATGCCTCTTAAACATCTTACGTTCATAGGTGACAATTTCAGTAGTGGACACTTTGATGTTAATGAATGTTTAAACTCTCAAAAGCTGGATGTGAAGTTATCGATGAAACCGGTTGTAAGCTTACAACGCTTGACAGATGCCGAATGTCACTTCAACACAAGTCCTGCAAATACTGTCGTAATTGAAACAAACCATGAAACTGAAATCGATTATGACAGCAACAATCCATGCTGTGAGATTTGAAACAAGATTACTGTTCACATGGCCAACTGTAAGTTACATGGTCAAGAGTAAGCTCAGCGCACAGCTTGGTCATGTTACAACCGGAGGGCCGAACTGACAACGTGGTATACAAAGAGATCCTTAACAAATAATTATTGCCATATTTTCCCTCACTTTAAAAAGGTTAAATTTTCTTCTTAATAAAAATTTTAATGCAGTACTTCGCCGCTGCGAAGCGCGGGTATTTTGCTAGTGCAATATATAACTGACCGTGGCTGAATACTGGTTCTGGCAAGTAAATGCCAACTTTTTCTAAGGTTTGCTCTTCTGAGTCTCTCTCTTTTAGCGTTTTTCTGACAGTCATTTTTTTTTCTTCAGTCGATCTATTTGCTCGTATTTTTGTTTGTCTTTCAGCCTTTCTTTTGTTGATGTTTACTTGTTGAGCTGACCGTTCTTCCAGGAGATGTTGCTTATATAGGATTTGATTGTCTGTGTCTTTTGTCCTACTTGACGTGTCCTTTTTTTTGAGTGGCATGTTGTTAGTAGATGCGTCTGTAATATTTTCTGTTACAGAAATACTGGCTTGTATGTGGCTGTAATATGCGTCAATGTATTGTGTGTCTTTAATTTTCTCTCGCAGTAATACTGGTTTGTATTTCCGTAAAATGCCTGTAATTTTCTCTGACAGTAATACTGGCTTTGATGTCCGTAATATGACTTTAATTTTCTGTCACAACAGTGGGCAATCAGCAGAGTGTCCCGAGCAACTGATGTAATGTGTGGCGTGCAGCTGATAATCGTGCCTGTGGCGTCTCCCCAGCAAGTACTGTGCAGTTCCCCAGCAAGTATTTTAATCTGTGCTGGCGTGCAGCTGATTATTGTATGTGTGGTGTCTCCCCAGCAACGGATTTTATGTGCGCGGCCATGGCTACCCAATCAGCACTCTCCCCAGCAATGGTGTCCTTTATTTTTTATCATGTGCGGCCGTGGCAAGGCCATTCACTGTGTGCCCAGATTCCAGTGTGTGTGCTTTATTTGTTTATCATGCGCGGCAGCGACTAGGCCATTCACTGTGTGCCCAGCTTCCAGTGTGTGTGTGTTCTCAGTGCCGTGCACCTCTTGAAGAGAGAGTTAATCACATTTCACTTCAATGAATACATAAACACAATGTTCACAATGTAATAATAGAAATTACCAATGCAACTAATAATAAGGGAGCATAAAGAGATAACTGACATATAAAAAGTACTAGAAGTGCTTATACTCTTCCCAGTTTAAAGAAGATGATGCACAAGCTAAGACATATTTTTTTTTGATAAAATACAAATATCACAATTTGATATTCTTAGTGCAAAAGAACTTAATAAATTTCTTGACACTTTCACAATTATACAACATCATAAAGTCGCCCACAAAGTGTGAAAGCTGCAGGTCCAAATAGCTACCCAGTGGAATTTTATTAAAAAAATGTAACCAAGCTTCTATAAATATTAATTATTATTAACAATATTAATAGAAACTAGAGCAAATAAAATTTACTTCAAACATTCTACAAAGATTTATTTACTGTTTTTTCAATAAAAATAAAGACAATGTGCATCATACAGACCAGCTTCACTTCTGTGGTAGAAATCAAACATATTAATTAAAGAAAGAAACTTATCCTCCATTAGGACTGAAAAGTTTGATAAAACATCTTTAAGTCAGAAACCATGCAGGAGGAAAACTGTGCATTGTGTCTTTAATTATCTCCAAAACAAATGTCTAAGAGGGAGCATTAATCACAGCAGTCTGTTACGGAATAATCAAAAAGTAAGAGCAGAGGTCCATTTTATAAACAACTTAATTTGCATAACACTGCAGATGTAATGCATACTTATCATTCTTTGATTGGTTAAAAGTCATGAGGTGCATTAGCATAGAGTACAAGACCAAACCCTAATTATTATTTGCAGGGCAGTATTTACTACACTGCACAAATTCCGGTTTGGCTCCAACATATCCTCATGGATTAAACTACTTTACTGCAGTTCAGAAGTCTCAGGCTGCATTAATAATGCAAACTAAGATTATTTCAAATTAGAATGATGTACTTGACAAGGGTGCCCATTATCACCAATGCTTTTTGCAACAGCCATGGAGCCATTGGCTGTTAATCTTCAGAACAAACCAGACATAAAAGGAATTAACAGAGAAGGATTTAAACAGAAAATATCACTATATTCAGACACTATGGTGCATTATACAGATTATTAGACCCACAATCATATCTACTATTAGTCTTAAACTTGTTAGGAGAATTTCATAAGATCTCTGGATTTGAAATTAATTTTAATAAAAAGTGTGCTTTTTCCAGTAAATTCTCTTGCACGTCCCAAAAGTAGATATATCTGGGTATAACCAAAACAAGTAAATGTAAAGGTCTTTTCAAATTTTGGAAGTACTATAGAAAAAAAAAAATCAGAATATTAACAAGTAGTCTACCACCTTCTTGCCTTACCAGGGAATATTAACGCTGTCAGAATGTTCTGAACATCCTACTTAAGCTGCTATACAGTTTTTATGCCAGAACATCCCTATATCCTGTATATCAAAAAATAATTGTTTAAGATGTTGGACTCAATCATAACATCATTCATCTGGAAATTAAAACAACCATGCATCCGAAAGATCTACAAAGATATAAAGCAGAAGGTGGCATTCACTACCTAACTTTTAATTTTACTACTGAGCATCAAATATGCACACAATAAAGTCTTGGAAATTGACAGAAATTTAAAACCTATGGAAAACACAGTTTTTAAAAATTAGTAGATACCTATTGTATTTTTTCTTTTTTTACTCATTTTACTAATATAAGATTGCAAGAAATTTTGTTAATAAAGGAAGGCAGACAGACGATCGCTTCCGTGATTAATTAAGTTCAATTAAACATTCTTTGCAAGACAAGTGAATAACACATATTAGACTCTGTTTGGAATTTTATTAGCATTTAATCTTTTGCAAGAAATGAAGCTTTCACTCACATTTTAGTGCTGAGAATTAATTAACTTTTGTTTTTCTAAATTGGATAATGAAGAAAATTACTGACTTATTTCTCATTAGCATATAAGAAAATTAACTACGATAAGATCTATTTACAGTTGCCTCTTTCGTTTTCCAGTGTCCAATTGCTGTTTGCAAATGATCACTTTTAAATTAATGAATGGTTGAACTAACATAACAAAGCAGAACATTTTCAAACCTACTTAATCAATTCAGGGTGCCAGAGATCACAGCCTATTTCAACCCCCACCTCAGATTTGGATGCTAGTCTATCACAAGGTTAATTCAGACTAACACTTGTATTCACACAAGGCCAATTCAGAATCACTAGTTAACTTAAACTGCATATCTTGAATATGTGGGGATAACACAGAAGTACCTGGAGATAAATCTACACAGACAAAGGAAGAATGTGCAACTTCCACACCTACAGTAACTGGACATGAGATTTGAACAGAGGATACTGGATGCAGTAGGGGGTTCAAAAACTTTTGATCGGTAGTTTATATAGGTTATTGCTTATACCTTTGTCCAATTGATCGACTAATTATTTCCCCCATATGTATAGATATACATTAAATTAAGGATTATTACTAGTAATGTTGGTTTTCAAAGTAACAGAGTTTTAATTCCAGTATTACAGCTATAAATTTCTTCATAGGGAAATACAACTGAAGTTGTGGAAAATTTTGAAAGTAATCTTCAACATACTGGAGTGTATAAAGTATTGGAAAAACTTGACCAATTTGGATTTATGAATCTGAAGCCAAAGATAAACCAAGTAAGTTTTCATGTTTTCTTGTGTAATATTTATTTTTTTTTTTGGTACTCTTTGGTAATCGCAGTACTCAATTTTAACATCAGTTTTTTTTTTTAGATTACACATTGTTTTTATAATGGTTTTATATCATTTGCCTCTCTTTTCTGGTGCCATATTTGTTTTCCTGGGAGGTGCCATTTTGAACATTAATTGTTATGATGTTGCTATGCAGGGATATTTGGAGATGTGCAGAGTTGAAGTTACTGTTTCAAGAGGATAAGAGTTTGACACAGTGTACTTCCTGATCATCCAAGTTTGCAGATGAATCACAGGAAATCTCTGTGTATGGTTATTAGTATTCATTATTAGTGTTACAGACATATTTTTTGGTTTTAACTTTTATTTTTGTTTTAACGGTTTAGTTTATATGAAAGATAGGTTTGATTCTTAGTATGATTTTTTTTTTTTTCTGGTTCTCTGATGTTTCTCGTTCTGGTCCACTCCATTATGTTTACTTTGCTCCTCTTTCTTTTGGCAAAAATAACATTATGGATTTCTCTGCTATCGGAGAAGTAGATTTAGAATGAGCAAAGTTATGCAATGATAGATAACATTTTTGTACCTTACATTTGGACCTTGAAAGGAGTGATACATTTAAAAGGAACATTTGAAAAATGAGCCAGACTGTCATAATATGAAACTGACTTTTCATTCACTACACCTCAATCACAAACTAGCCATATTAGATAGCATTCTGTACATTACTAACACTTCTTATGCTTCTGAACCAATCAGCCGACTATCTAAAGATACTTATATAGAATATAAATTTATCATTTCTTTTAAATTCATTTACAATTTATTTGTGTAAGTTACGAGATTTTCTTTTTCATTGTTATGCATTTATTAAGTAATATTTGTGATAATGTTTAATTTTAGGTAAAACAAGATTTGACTGATCTTAAAAATAAAGCAGAACTTTGTCTAAAGGTACAAGAAACAAAAGCAAATCAAGCAAAAGAGACACTGTTGGTCTTCAAAAGCAATGAGTAAGTGAAAGCAGGTTGACTTATTTTATTGTGGTAATCTACACTAATAAAAGGAAAAGCCCTCACTGACTGACTGACTGACTGACTGACTGACTCGTCATTGATTCTCCAACTTCCCGTGTAGGTAGAAGGCTGAAATTTGGCAGGCTCATTCCTTACAGCTTACTTACGCAAAAAAGAATGGGTAACCAAACAGGAACAGTAGCACTGCTTTGACGCTGGGTGCCGCCAGTCTGCAAAACCGAGCGCAGAACTTGCGTACGACAGGGTATGAGCTAACGTGGAAATGTGTGTGGCTTTATGCCAAGTTTAGGTTTTATACATCGTGATTTGAACGTGGAAACGTTCTTACGCAATATTTTTGTGCGTACGCACCGTTTACACATGAGGCCCCAGGTGTCTAAATGAGTGTGCCCAAAAAAGGGAAAAAGTCAACAACAGTGTTGATTGACCCTAGAACAGGAGTTGAATAAGAGATTTCTGAAATGTGATCCTGAATTCATTAATATTCGTATACTGAGCAAGACCACAGAGAAACTAGAGCCTATCCCAGTAAGCATCAGGCACAAGGTATGAACAATCTCTGAACACACTCCTACACACTCTCATACATTCACTCTAACATACACATATTGCATGGGGTCAGCTTAGCATTAGCAGTTCACCTAACCTGCATTCCTTTGGACTGTGAGAGGAAACTGGAGCACTCGGAAGAAAGTCATGCAAATTCTGCACAGGGAGTAACTGGGACTTGGACCCCAGTTTCCTTGTTGCCATGTGGCAGTGCTACCACTACACAACTGTGCCACCCTTCTTATAGCATACTTTACATTAAAACAAAGATTTTTTTATATAAAGCTTTCATACTTTTTAGTGATTGACAAAAAGTGCACTGTTATTACTTTAAACCATTGGGGATCTAATGTTAAGAATATTACATGCGTGTTTTTTACACAGACTAAAGAATCTTCAATTTGATAACTACGCCAGAGAATATACAAAAATAAGAAACCAAACTGAAGTGATGCTTCAAAAAACAACAGAAAATTTCATTAATGGAAAGGTATGAGAATGTGAGTTTTAAATGTTTCAAGTAATTGTACAACACGTTTTGACTTTATTTCAATTATCTAAATTCTAAAAATGGTTAGGTTCTAGAACTGCTACACAAATGGGGATGCAATGCTTCAGAAAAGTGGAAAGAAAGTGAGGTGATGGTGAAAAAATTGAATGTATTTAATCCTAATTACAATGGAAGACACTCAAAACACAAGGCAAGTCTTTTCTTATTTTTTTCTTAACAGAGCATTTAACCTAAATAAATACATTGACATTGTTGCCTATTTATAAGCATTGATGAGGATTTTATTTACTGGTAACACTTTAGTTTAGGTACTGGAAAAATGCATCGTAACAAGACTTTAACAGAGGCTTCTTTTGGTGTTCATAACACTTATAAAACATCAGTAAATAGGTTACTTATCTCTATGCAGTGTGCCATTTTACATTTTGGTAAAACTACTTGTGAATAATAATAAAATAATAATACATTTTATTTATATAGCGCCTTTCCCATGCTCAAGGCACTTACAGAATATAAGAAAGAACGGCAGGGTATACAGTATATAACATTGTACAAACCAAATAAATAAATAAAGAAGATTAAGACAGTAAATTCAGAGAAAGCCTAACAGACAACAGAATTGATGGTCTAGCACACACACACAGGTTACATGAGCATCTTGACAGAGAGGTAAAGTGAGAGAAGGGTAGTAGAGCTAAAAGCCTTCCTGAACAGATGAGTTTTGAGTTGAATGTGAAGAATTCACAGGTGTTATATTGAAGTATGGAATATCAAGAAACGTAGGTCACTTAAGACACTTCTGACCACTTTACTGATGCTGCGTAAGTGTTATGAACTCCAAAAAAGCCTTTGTTAAGGTCTTGTCATGTAAGAGTACATGAGTAACAGATCTACAGAACAGTATCTAAACAAAAGGCTTAGTTATTTCTTTTAATGTTTACTACTAATCTCCTAGCTATAGCTAAAAGACATTTTTTCATTAACATTAGTGAATGATTATTAAATGTTTTTGCCACAAAAATATGTTAACACATAAATGAGCAGCAGAAACCATTCATTTCAATTGTTTCATAAAACAATTATGAATTGCATTAATATATGTTAAGACAGAATTAAACTGAAATTATACTCATCATCCACAAATTAATCGTCCTCCAGCAAACAGGTGTATTTTCCTACACCAATAAGGCACAAACAGAATGCAGAAAGAGGCATTTCTTATAATCACCCTTTAAACTGTGAGGCAAGAAAGAGTTTGACTTTCTAGTCTTCTGTTTCTGAAGGATGTTAAAATTAGTAAATATTTCAAGTCAAGTTGGAGAGAAAGAATAATCAGAAAGATACTTTATGTTGATACTTTATCCTGCTAAAAGACATTTACAGATTTCCAATTTTGTTTTTACCATACTTTTGTTCATTCTTACTTGCTGTAGTGGATAATCACATGTAGGGGTAATGGTGTTCCATTATTTTGTAGCCATTTTAAACATAAAAAATGTATTCATTGTTTCTTCCTTCATTATTTTTTTCTCTTAAACAGAACACAATCTTCCACTTTTAAAAGATACATCAAATGTGTCAAATGTGATTTATGAACTCTTATAATCTCTTCACTGCTTAAATGTACTATAGTTATTCTGGGTACCTGATGTCAACACTGTGTGTGGTATTGCATTTGGAGTTGGCAAGTAGTCTGGCAGGGATGGTGGAAAGACGTAATGTTTGCACTGCATTGCAATGCTAGAATTCATCATCTAGTAATATTAATATAAAGTTTGGTTTGCATGTCCTAAGGGATAAAAGGCATACATTACTTTTGTCATTTTTATTTTATTGTTTATGTTTATTTTTTGCTTGGCATGTATTATGTCTCTTTATGTCCCCTTACAGTATAAATTATGTTGGTATACCGCTAGTAGATGTAAGATGATGATGCTCAAGATATGATAAGGATATGATACATGATACCCATGTGGGCATTTGTGTATGATTTAGCATTAACACACCTGTTGTTGGGCCAGTCTGATACAAATCTGTGACTCCCACAGACTTTTTATTCAAATTCTGAAAATGTTCATTTTTTATTTACTGTGAGATGAATCATGGACCTCAGAAGATCCTAATAATAATAATTAATTACATTTGCATAGCATTTTATTAACCTACTAAAATAGATTCCATAAATAAATTGCTCTGATTTTTGGACAATTTCACAATCACTATTGCCAACACTTGTGAACAAGTTACTGAGATGAATTCTTTCACTTGTAACAGCTGCATTGTCATTGTATTGTTGGCGAGGACCAAGACTACAGACTTGGAGATGCTGATTATCATCAAATCCACATCACATCCTGCTGTACTATCTTAATTTACTAAAATGCTCACAAATTACAAACTAATGCAATTTTTGAATTATATGACAATGATGGGCAGCACAATCTTACTTTGGTTCATTGAACAGTGTGTAAATCTTTAGGTATGGCCATGCTATTTGAAATCAAATTCCAGCTAAATAAACCACTAAAACAATGTATGCACATGATTATATAGTCCTGTAAAACATTTTCAATCATCCTGGTTGGAGGACATTTAATATAAACTAGGCTGACCCGCTTTTTAAGGCGACCGACTTTTAAGTTGACCACTTCTTAAGGCAATTCAATATGTAGATCAATTTGATATTTTATACAAACTCATTAATTTGGTTATATTGCATTTGAGCGGTATTACTTTAATACTCGTAGTTTCTGTTATTTTTGTGATGAAATTTAAACTTTTTTTCTATATTGAGGTCGCCCTTTTGAACCCCCCTGATATTTACTACGTTGTGAGGCATTTGTACTCCATCAACATTAATTATTTCCAGAGACATAATTTTGTCTATTTTTCCAGCGCATCGCGCACAAAGGCAAGGGAACGATGGGAGCACCAGAACTCTGCTCACATCATGTCGCTTCGTACCGCAAGCTGCAAGTAGTAAGTCTGTGATAAGCGGAATACCGCTAAGCTTTCCACTCACGGGACGGAAGGACAATCCTGACCGCTTTTATATAGTAAGAAAGAAGAAGAAGATATCGCAAAGTCTGGAGTAGAAAATCATCTTTTACCTGGAAAAACGAAACTACAAATCCCATCGTGCATTGCAAAATGGACAGGGTGTGTGTGAAACTCCGTGCTACTCGCACAGTATGGAGTGAAAATCATCTTTTACCTGGAAAAACGAAACTACAAATCCCATCGTGAATTGCAAAATGGACGGGGCGTGTGTGAAACTCCGCGCCTGCGTAGCACTCACGGGACGGAAGGACACCCGACAGCTTTTATATAGAAGGATGATTTTTGATATCAAGATAGTGGTGTTGTGGGAGGAAACAGTAATGCTATTGAATATCAAGATTACTGTGTTGGGCTAACATAACAATTTATCATAATTAGGTTTATTGTACTTGACTAAATTAAGCAAACATTGCTTTATAGTAGATTGTTAGAGGTCATATCTAATGCCCAAAAGCAATTAGTAACCCAATAATGAAAAGAAATGTATTCTGTGACATTGTGACTAACAGTGTAAGTGTTAAAACTACTACTTTTCCAAATATTCAAGTAATGTACTTAATTCGTTCTGCACTCCACTACCCCTCTATTTTTCATGCAGAAAGATGGTGAGTGTGTTTCAAAACCAAATTTTTACCTTTCTTCAGATTGCCAAGTTCTGTAGATTCCATAGATTTAAAAATAACCAAGGCATCGTTTTGGGAGTTTGGGAGGCCAAGTGGGGTCATGTCATCACCAGGCCAAGGGTATAAACATCAGCATCATAATTTTTCCTGATTTATAAAATTTTCTGGACACAAAAAATAAGACTAGCATTTATATTAATGTTTGTCTGATTTTTGCCAAAAAAAAAAAGTTTTGGTAATTGACTATTGCTTTTGTCTTATGTTTTCTCTCTAGTTATGTGAAATTATTTTGGTTTTCGACTCCACCACTATGTTTCTTGATTTGTGATTTTGTTTATTACAATGTTATCTTTCTGGTATCAACCTTCCACTGTTAATATAACCCTGATCCATCTCCTTATTACATTGTTAAGTAAATACTACTGCCTCACAGTGGATTCTGTACATTGATAGCCAAGTTATCTTTCACTCCTTGGAAAACACAAAATCAAATATATGCACTGACAAATTCATGTTCAGTGCATATATGGTAAATGTAGCAAACAGTATAATTAGTACATTATTTAATACAAGCGTATATTATTTACTATGTCAGTTTTGTCAAATGTATTTAATATGGACATGTTTTAGATATGGAAGAAAATTTCTGTACATTCTGAATACCCAGAGGCAAAACATGCCAGCTCTAAACAGACAGTTGCCAGGCTAGAAATCAATCATAGTGTTTATCCAGCAGTGAGGCAGTAGTGTTTAATAGGCTTCACATTCAAGAACCAATTTGTTAATGTTGTGTCCATTTACTGGCATATTGAAGAAAAGAGAAAGAAAAGAGATACTGTGTGTAGCCTCACTTAAATATACTACTCAAAAAAATTAAAGGAGCACTTTTTAATCAGAGTATAGCATCAAGTCAATGAAACATCTGGGCTATTGATTTGGTCAGTTAAGTAGCAGAGGGGGTTGTTAATCAGTTTCAGCTGCTTTGGTATTAATGAAATTAACAAAAGGTGCACTAGAGGGGCAACAATGAGACAACCCCCAAAACAGGAATGATTTAACAGGTGGAGGCCACTGACATTATTCCCTCGTCATCTTTTCTGACTGTTTTTTCACTAGTTTTGCATTTAGCTACGGTCAGTGTCACTACTGTTAGCATGAGGCAATACCTAGACCCTACAGAGGTTGCAGAGGTAGTCCAACTTCTCCAGGATGGCGCATCTATACATGTCATTGCCAGAATGTTTTCTGTGTCTCCCAGCACAGTCTTGGGGGCATGGAGGAAATTCCAGGAGACAGGCAGTTACTCTAGGAGAGCTGTATAGGACCGTAGAGGGTCCTACCCATCAGCAAGACCAGTATCTGCTCCTTTGGGCAAGGAGGAACAGGATGAGCACTGCCAGGGCCCTACAAATTGACCTCCAGCAGGCCACTGGTGTGAATGTCTCAGACCAAACAATCAGAAACAGACTTCATGAAGGTGGCCTGAGGGCCCAACTTCCTCTAGTGGGCCCTGTGCTTACTTCCCAGCAACGTGCAGCCCAGTTGGCATTTGCCATAGAGTACCAGAATTGGCAGGTCCACCAATGGCACTGGCACCCTGTGCTTTTCATAGATGAGAGCAGGTTCACCCTGAGAATATGTGACAGACGTGAAAGGGTCTGGAGATGCTGTGGAGAACATTATGCTGCCTATAACATCGTTCAGCATAACCGGTTTGGTAGTGGGTCAGTGATGGTCTGAGGAGGCATATCCATGGAGGGATGCACAGACCTCTACAGGCTAGACAATGGAACCTTGACTGCCATTAGGTATCAGGATGAAATTTTTAGACCCATTGTCAGACCCTATGCTGGTGCAAGTGGGTCCTGAGTTCCTCCTGGTGCACGACAATGCCCGGCCTCATATGGCGAGTGTATGCAGGCAGTTCCTGGAGGATGAAGGAATTGATATCTTTGATTGGCACCCACACTCACATGACCTAAATACAACAGAACACCACTGGGACATTGTTTCAGTCCATCCGACACTGCCAGGTTGCGCCTCAGACTGTCCAGGAGCTCTGGGATGCCCTGGTCCAGATCTGGGAAGAGAACACCATCCCCCAGAACACCATCTTTCATCTCATTAGGAGCATGCCCCGACATAGTCAGGCATGCATACAAGCACGTGGGGGCCATACAAACTACTGAGTATGATTTTGAGTTGCTGCAATGAAATTTCAGCAAAATGGACTAGCCTGTTGCATCATTTTTTCATTTTGATTTTCGGAGTATCTTTGAATTCAGCTCTCTGTAGGTTGATAATTTTCATTTCCATCCAATGATGTGAAATCCTTTTGTTCCTAACACATTACCCAGTGCATATCAGTATAGATATCTAGTATGATTTTTTTCCCATTGAGATCTGATGTGTTTTCAAAGTGTTCCTTTAATTTTTTTGAGCAGTTTATTTAGCAGCATATGTTTTGTAGGATAGGACTTCTTGGTTGTTTTTGTCTGTTTTTAAAAATGAATTTTATTTTGGCAACTAAAAGGTTGTACAGTATACCACACCTTGGTATAGAGTATATTCACATAAGGTAATACATCTATCCAATGTTACTCTGATTGCATCAGACTTGTCTTTTGTATTGAGGCTCATGTTTGAAATACAGCAGTTGTCAATTGGATTTGTCTCCAAAATCTCATTAATTTTTGTTGTGAGTGCTGCCCTGCACAAAGTTATTTACCTGAGGCACAACAGACTGGAATCAAAGATTGGGATTATGGGACAACGTGAAAATAGCTAATCCTGTTACTGCAGTTGTAGAGATAAAGGAGTCGGAGGAGAGTTTTTCTGACTTTGAAGAGAGGCTTGAAAATTTCTTTGTGGCAAATGCTATTGCTGAAGAAAGGAAAAAGGTGGTATTCCTGAGTGTAATTGGGACAAAAAACTTTGCGCTGCTAAAAGATATCATAGCACCGCTAACCACAAAAGAAATGAGATTAGAACAGCTAACCACCATGCTAAAGGCACATTTTGAACCAAAGCAGAATATAGTGGCCGAATCTTATGAATTTTGCAGCAGAAAACAGGAAAGAATGGAGTCTTTGTCACTATATCTAGTGGCTTAAAAGGGACTGGTGGAACATTGTCAGTTTGGCTCAACTTTAGGTGAACAGTTGAGAGATCAGCTAATCGGTGAATTGGCTTACAGGGAGCTGCGAGGTTGCTAAAAGTTGCTAATGAAGAAATGTTACCCTGAGATAAGACAGTAGTTATTTGTAAAAATGAAGAGTGCACCATCGCCAGCAGGAAAAGGTTTCAGAAGGTAAAGTCATTTAATACTGGCAGCTTAGTTACTGGGAGAAAAATTAAGGAGAAATGCTTCCACTGTTTGGGGATTGACCATAAGCTTAATATGTGCTGGTTCAAGGATTTTTAGTGTAACGAGTGTGGAAAAGTGGGACGTTTGGCTAGGTCAAAGTTGGTGAATGAGCGGTGTTATTTCCAAATCTTTTGGATGGAGTTCAGATGGTGGGAGAACTAAGGTGGAGCAGCTCCATCACCTAGGCCTGCTAGACCCTCTGGAGGAAGGGTCAGAGAACATGATGGACTTCTGTGAGATAAATAACATGGCTGTTGTTGGTAAAGACAGTACACCTAGGGCTAATTATCATTGGAATGCTTTTCCCAGGATGCCAGTAAACATAATTTGGGGAGCTTATTTACTTCAAATAGTACTCCCAGCATGTTTCTTCGGAGGAAGCAGCATGTTACTGAATGCACTGAAAAGGGACATAAATCTTAGTTGCCTCTGGTGCAGAAACTGTTTAAGATGGACAGTGAGTATGTAAAACTCTATGATGTTCTGTTGAAAGTTTACAGTGTAAGAATTAAGATGCAAACTGATTTAGGTGCTGCCATGTCTTTAATTTTGGAGAAACTGTACTATTGTAAGTTTATCAGGTTTCCATTATGTCCAGCAAATTTTGTGTTAAAAACGTATACATCAGAAAATCTAATAGTTTTGGGTAAACTACTTGTAAATGTAGAAACTGAGGGGAAACCGGTTAGTTTGCCCATACCGGTTGTAAAAGGGGCTGGAGGTTATTTAACAAGGCAAAACTGGCTTCCTCCTCAAAGGATAAAAAGTTTTGGTATTTTTCATGTAACTGATCAAATTAAGGCATTGCAGCAGAAATATGGTTGTGTTTTCAATGGAGAAATGGAGAATGTAAGAGATACTCGGTCCAAACTGTATGTATCTGAAAAGGCTAGTCCAAAATTTTGTAATGCAAGGCTTGCGTCCTAGGCAATAAAAAGTTGGTCTTTATAGCAAAACAAGGAGTATTGACCCCAGTATCATATTCAGAATGGGCAGGTCCAATTGTATGTATCCCAGAATCAGATGGGGGTATACATATTTGTGGAGACTATAAGTTCACCATTAACAAGTGGATTAGATTTAGATTCTTACCCTATTCCCCGCGCACACGATTTATTTGCACGACTTGCTAATGGTAAACATCCATCCATCCATCATCCAACCCACTATATCCTAATTACAGGGTCACGGGGTCTGCTGGAGCCAGTTCCAGCCAACAGGGAACAAATCCCGGGCAGGGCACCAGCCCACCACAGGGAACACACACACCAGGGACGATGTTAGAATCGCCAGTGCACCTAATCTGCATGTCTATGGACTGGGGGAGGAAACCGGAGTACCCAGAGGAAATCCACGCAGACACGGGGAGAACATGCAAACTCCATGCAGGCAGGACCCGGGAAGCGAACCCAGGTCTCCTAACTGCGCTACCCACTGCGCCACCGTTCCGCCTAATGGTAAACAGTTTAGTAAAATTGATTTAGCACAAGCATATTAGCTAGTTGAACTGGATAAGGAAAGCAAAGCATATTTAAAAATTAATACACAAAGGTGACTGTTCCAGTTAAACAAATTACCCTGTGGTTAGCCAGCACCTCTGCCATTTTCCAGTACTTAATGGACTCTGTTTTATACGGTTTGAACAGCGTGATCTGCTATTTGGATGACATTTTGGTTAGGGGGTGTGAAAAGGAGAAACACTCAAAGAATCTGGAAGCTGTGCTGAACAGTCTAAAGCAATATGTCTTTAAGGTTAGTTCAGAAAGCGTTCATTCTTTCAGTGTCATGTGAAGTACTTAGGGCACATAATTGATAGTGAAGGAATACGGCCTATGCAAGACAAAAACTAGCTGCGGTCATTCCTAGCTCTAGTGAAGTATTACAGAAAATGTATTCCCAAATTTTCTACTCTTATTAAACCTATGATAGAGTTACTGCAGAAGGGACAAATGGGGGTAAGACAGGGTGCATTCAGCATTAGTGAAAACCAAACAGCATCTTTGTTCAGAAACATTGCTGGTTCATTTTCATCTGAGCTTGCCCGTGTCCTTAGCCTGTGATGGTTCACTCTGTGATGTAGGGACTGTTGTTACACACAAGTACATAGATGGCACAGAGAGGCCCATTGCATATACTTCTTGGATACTCAGTAAGACCTAGCAAAATTATCTGTAGATCGAAAAGGAGGCATTTGCTATTGTTTTTGACCTGTTAAAAATTCATGAATATAAGGCAGAAAATTTGAGTTAGTCACTGATCACAAGCTACTAGTCAAAATTTAAAAAACAAACAGCAATTCCCAATTTAGCTGGTGTGAGACTGCAAAGATGGGCTTTATTCTTGGCATTTTATCAACATGAGATTTTATTTTTAAAAATCTACTGAGCAAAAAGAATTAAAAGAGACTGGTCCAAATTCAAGTTTAGAATGCAAGTGTCTTTCTTAGATGATGTTCCAGTTTCAGCAGGAGATATTGTTCAAGTAACAGCTAGAGATTCAGTGTTGAAGAAGGTGAAATTCTATACAGAGTAGGTGGCCAGATTAAGTGAATTCAAGCCTTATTTTCAGAAACGAACAGAACTCAGAGTACAGAACAATTGTGTACATTGGGGTCTGACAGTGGTAATTCCAGCATCGTTACATAATACACTACTAGACGGGTTATATAGGGAACACTCAGGAATAGTAAAAATGAAAGCGATAGCCCAGAGTCATTTTTCGTGGCCAGGACTGGATATGTAGAAGAGAGAGAGTGTGCAGATCCTGTCAAGGAAATAGGGCTCTACCAGAAAAAGCACCTGTACATTCTTGGAGTTGGGTTGAAAGACCCTGGCAGAAGCTTCACTTGGGTTTTTGTGAAAGAAATGGACAGATGTTTTTAGTTATCAGTTGGATTTGTCTTCAGATTCTTGTTAATTTTTGTTTTGAGTGCTGCCCTGCATCGAGTTACTTACCTGAAATACAACATGTTTAATTTGATTTTAATTTCCTAGGGTGTTAATCATAACTGGAAAAACAGTTTTACTATCATGAAAAGAGGGTAAGCATAACAAAGAATATAAAACCATATTGTTATTATTATTATTAATATGAAAACTTATATTTTTGGCAGAGACAGAGAAGAGAATGTGTAAGCAAAATGAGTACCCTATATCATAAGGTAGTCTCATTTCAGTTTTCCCCAAACGTGTAATCCTGTATTGTCATATGAAGCAAAATAACAGTGGGAAAACAGCCCTTTCCCACATATGACAATTTTTGTATATTTGTTTGTCCTTGCTTGGTTCAGAATGAGCTTCCATTCAATTAATTTAGTTTTATTTACCAGTTCTGATACTGTAAAACTTCACAATATTAAGACCTGCTTTGATATGACTCTTTGACAAACACACACATTAACTGTTTTTTTAATGTATTTATTATTATTTTTGAAAGGTAAAAATGTACAATATCACTTATGGAAAATCTGATGAACTTGACATGAACCCATTTGTGAATGACATTAAAAGCGTAATGACACAATATTACAAGGTATGTTGCAAGTCTTTTAATATCTTTTGCTTCTCCAAGAAATGTTAGATGAAGTGCTTTTATTTACTGTTCTTCTGGAAAAAGGTTTGAGGTATTCACATTCTCAGATTCTATCCACCTTCAGCTTTCAGTTAATGGCTGTATATTTGTCATTTTCTTCTGCAGTATAATTTTTAGCAAAGGTTTCTTTATTCTGCCTTATGTACTTATAGCTTCTGACCTGCTTTTGATTATTTTTCTTAATAGAGTTTCAGTGCTTATTTATTTATTTTTTTAGGTCTTTAGTCTTCAGATTGTTATCTAATGTATACATTTCACTGTATAATTTTGCGATTTAGGAATCTTCATATTTCTCCAGATACACATTTCACATTCTTATAATTTGCTTCTTCCTATTTTTAATGCCTCTGTCCTGTGAAGTGAAATACACTTTAGTGCAGATTTCTGCAACTGCTTTACAGCTCCAGGACTGTTAATTCAGTGGTTGCCTCAGTCACTATGCACAATTTGAACATTTTCCTCATATCCATTTGGCTTTTCTTCAAATTTCCTTCAATATCATTGGAACATGCATTTTAACAAAATCAGTGACACTTACCCTGAAATGTATATGTGTGAGTGGGTGTTAATAAGGCAATTGAAGGAAGAGCTTCACATCCAGCATTTGTGCCTTTGCTTATACCAGATTTTTCCTGAAGATTGTACTCCCTGTGACCCTGCAATGAAATAAAAGAGATGCATCGTTGCTATGCTGAGCTCAATAGTACTGTCTTAATGATTTTAGTCTTGAGACATTTGTTCATTTGCTTGTTCTGCAGTTCTTTTTTCTTACTATATGTATGTTTGTTATTGTACTTCTAACATTAAAGTTGTCTTCATAACTTACATTTTCTGAAATGTGTCAACCTTCTGTAAGCAATGAATCTACTTTGCCTGTTCAGAGTTCTGTCAAAAATGATATTTGTCAACCATATCTTGTTTATATTCAGCTTTTTTCTTCTTCACATTGACCTTCTAGTCTGTTGCCCCTCATTCACTATAGTCCTTACTCCTATTTCTCCACTTTTTATTGCAAACCTCCTAATCTGTTTTCTTTCTTGATGTCATCCATATTCTTCCAAATACAAAAATGTATGACATGAATCAAAGTCAAAGAACAGGCCAAAGTCTATTACTAGAAAAACAATAGATTGGGTTGTCAAAGCTAAAATACTAAGCTCAACTGTAGTCAAATGCCACAATCAAAGGAATCAACAGCCATACTAAATTACAAAATAATTCACACTGGAATGTTTGTTCCGAAGTCTTGGATATCCAGGAAGTGTATGACACTGACTTTTATACCATTACGAAGATGACATCACAAACCATGCACTTCCAGTCATTCTCGTAATCCAATGTAGTATGAATTAAAAAAAACAAATAAACCACAAAATGTTGGTGCCAATAAAAACAAAGTAGCATTATGGGAAACACTAAACAATTTTTACTTCAAGCTAAAAATAAATAGCAGAAATGAATTCTACAACATAAAACCAGAGTGAATACAATATAAATTAGAAAATAAAATTTTAAAACAAACCAGATCATCATTGAAGATATATATATTTTTAAGTATATAATTACTGGCCACTTTATCATCTTTTCATTAGTCCTGTAAAGAGGCAATAATATGGTACAGTAGTAGAAAAATAATAATTAATTTAATAAAAGGAGGTCTTTATTAGCATTAATGCTGATCAAGATCTTCAACATTAAAGTCCTGAATACCTAATTAACATAGTGTGCACTCTATATAGCTTGGAAGTCATCCCCCCTCACTTAGCTACACCATAAATCAATCCCAAACTGCTTAGTTCATACCAAACAAGAGCTAGGTCATGTCTGGTGACTTTTTGGTAACCCTTACTTAGCAAACATCAGCTTTATTGCTTACAGAAATCATTAATTCTCTTATCAGTAACAGCCTGTCCTTAAACTCCAAGGTACTCCTATAACAAAAACAGTACATAAGTAACATCACCTTTACATAACACTAATGAACACCTGTGGAAATATTTCGTGGGTATGATATATTTAATCAGCACATGCAAAGATACAAATTTGGTTAAAACATAAAGAAAATAACTAGTATGAAACTATTTAATATACATGAAACCCAGTTCATAAATTAATGTTAAACAACAAAGTATATATAGTGATATGATTTAAAGTTAACAGAGTAGAATGCAAACCCTGAATAGAGACATATATCCACATAAATACAGTACAAATCGAGCAGATATTCTTACACAATATGTAGCAGGTAGACTTGGTCCAGTGGTTTAGTTGTTGTTAACGTAAAATCTGGAATAGGCAACAATCATGATCTAAGTAATGTTTTCTGTGGTACAGTATAATAATAATTGGTACCAAATGTGATGTGATGTGTGAGCAGCTTCCTATCTGAACAGTACAATCTTTGCAATCTGTATAGTTTATTAGTAATTGAGCAATAAACAACTCATCTAATGAGTATAAGGTTATTATAGTTTTGCTTTTTTATATTAGTTTTTATTTCTATTTAATTTCTGAACATACTTGGAAAATCAGCTTTGTTTTTGGTTTTCCTTCATCATGTATTTTAGTTTTAATTTAGTTTTTATTTCACAAAGACATTTCTATTTTATTTTTATATCTGTTAGTTTCAGTTTTAGTAATTATGATATGGTTAAAGAGCTACTATGGAGTTTAGTTTTGTGTCAGAATCAGACAGAACTACACTTATCGGGTTTAGATTTGTTTTTAATGTTAGTGGACATTTACTGCACTAAATTGGTTTAATATTTGGTATTGTTTTTATCTGATAAGAAGAAGCATAATCAAAACCAGATACTGAATATGAACAATTTTATACAATTTCATAATTTTCTCTGTCATTTGTGCTGAACAAATATGCGCTGACTGTTGGCACTTTTCTTCTTTCCATTTGTTTGTCTAGAATCAGATGATTTGTGATGAAATTTAGGTGAATTTTAAGGATTTAGCTTTTACAGCACACAACATATCCTGCTCCAAGACAATGTGCTTGTAATGAATGCATTCAATATTGTAGTCAAAAATCTCCTATACTGGTATTAGTTATTTTCTACCAGCCATATTAATCTCTGATTCCATCTCAGGCACATAAAATTTATAGAAAATATTTTGCCACTTGCAGGCCTGGAAAGATATCAAAAATCAGAAAATAAATTCTACTGTGTTCTGAGAGTTGTGAGCATGAAAATCATTGGAGCTTAGAAAGAACAAAGGTTGTAGGCTTGAATCAGTGTGCAGACCCAACCTAGCTGTATTGAGGGAAACAAAGAAAAACAAGCATGTAGTGTGAAGGTTAGGGGTAGTGAGACTTGAATAGCCCATACATAAGAACAGTACACCCTTAATGAGCAGAGTAAGAGCAGGTAATAGGAGTAGAGACGGACACAAAATGACATAAATGGCAAACAAGATTAGGGGTAATATATACATTTTCTGAATTTGTTTATCCAGAGCAGGATCTCAGGAAACCTGGAGCCTATCCAAGCAGCTTTTGGATGCAAGGCAGGAAAAATCCCTGGTATACAATATGTATGATATGGCTGATGTTAAGAACAAAGAGTATGATATTTCAACTATCTATTTTGAGAGAGAGAGAAAGATTGAAAAGAGGGAGACAAATATTTTAAAACATAATTCTACCACCGGATTATTTCCACAATATCAGGTATTTTGAGCTGTCAATGTAAAATTTTAAAAAGAGAAATTAATAAATTGAAAATAAATATAAAAACACATTAGTATTGTATGTTTAGTTTTTCACCAGTTGGCAGACTCTTTTCAACTACCTACCTGTAGTTCCGTAGAGACATTGCGAACTCAGGAATTTTACGTTTGTATCACTTCATTGTTAAACCACCGCTTTAAAAGTAAAAGTGATTGGTCAGTAAAAATATGCTGATCTTGTCTGATGACCTAGTCAGTCTCTCCGTCAGTGCTGTTTTATTTTCAGAAAGGATTTTTCCTGTACAATGTGACAGGTGAATTATTGTCAACAAAATGCAGACACCTGAGAAATAAACTGAAACGTTACTCACTTGTGATTTTTCTGTCCATATGTTAAAGGTTTTATTGACCAGCACATTCCGACTTTAGGCGTTTGAATCTTGATATACAAGAAGCATCAAGAAATGTGGTACATTATCATAACTGAAATCAGACTCATATGCAGCCTAGTGTGTATATTAGCTGCTGTGTACATACTATATATTAGGCTCAGTCAGAATTACAGCTAACATGCCGTTATTAATGATCAGACTGAAATTCTGTAAGGGATTATCTGTATCTAATACTTCTCTCTTGAGCGCCAGAGATCCAGAGAACGAAGACTACCAAGCACTTTCAAAGTAAAATCATTCCCTTGGTATGCTTCACTAACATTTAAACCAGAATCTGCCATGCTGTCACTATCAGCTCTTAAAGTACTGTCACTGTTATAACACAGCAAATAGCTTTCTTCTTCACATGTTTTATATGCCTATATTCAGCTTGCTCTATCACTGTAAATGCTGTGTGAATACCTGCCCTCCATCACCAGCTGCTGTTCACTGGATGAATATATGCTAGCGGCTCATGGTGAATGGGTTTCTGTTTTAGAGTTAAAAGTGACAAGGGTTAAAGACTAATGGCAGGAATATTTATTCAAAAACAAAATGAACAAATTTCTTATTAATATATTTTGATTAATTTCAGAGCCCCCTGCTATGAAGAAAACTCAAAATATTTTAGTCAATTATTATTTTAGTCTTTCCAGCTACTTTTAATAGTTTCGTTTAGTTTTAGTTTTTCATTTTAGTTTTGTTAATTATTTTATTTCAGTTTGCAAAAATTTTTTGATTTTAGTTTTCATTAACTATAATAACCTTGGTCCATGCCAGAGTATGAAGATCTTATTGAAATTCAATGTACCTTTAAAAACAAAATTTGTATCTGTACCACTGAATGAATTTTAGGAAGGACTAATAGACTGTAAAAAGGAAGAGACTCGACACACGAAAAAAGGTTTGGGGCAACCACCCGTATAATATTCCTAGCTGCAAAGGTTTGTTTTTTCATTCAACAGAGTAGTTGATTGTAGGGAGTCCAAGACAGAACTGATGAAGGTTGAAACAGATGGCGGTTTTAAATGGTCAGATAGGAAGTGATGTATGTTAACTGGAAGTGATGTAGGTTGACCGGAAGTGATGTTTCTCTGACATCAGCCTGGGAGCTGGGACCGGAAGTGACATTCTTCTGGGCACCGGAACCGGAAGTGACGTTCTTCTGGGTGCCGGAACCGGAAGTGATTCAGGTAGGTTTTCCCGCGGCTGGTCTGTAAAGATAGCAGGAGAAGGTTTAATGCACCCCGCCCTCTCCTGGCCTGGCGTGGAATTACTTTTACTTGGTCCACACAATGTCCCCCTATTCGCACGTGTATGACAAGACGTATACCCGTCAGTAGCCGAAAAGGCTATCCGAGCTCTGCTCCCCTTCGTGTCCACCTATTGATGCGAATCATGCTTTTCTGCTTATTCTTACACTAAAAATGAATTTAGGAGTAAGCTGAATGGCACCCCAGATTTATGTAATTAGCCATCAGATAACAAAATCCAATTTCAAAACTATTTTAAGTACAAAAATGAAACAATTTCATTCATCACATTATGTGTAAATCTAAAGTTTTCTTCTACCAAAATAAAGATCTGTGGTTATATTTAAAATGTTTTTTCTTTATTTCCAAACCTACTATGGCTATGCAATGTAAACACTCAGGCAATAGCAGTAGACGAAAGAAGGAAGAACATTGTGGATTCACAATTCTGTGAAAAAATCAGGGATAGAGTTAGGTTTCCACGGAAAAAAAAAAGTCTTCTGAAGGGTTCCATGACCGAAAAAAAACTCAGCTCTTAATTGCGAGGAGACATGTTGGTAAACACCAGGAAAGTATTTGTTTACCTCTGACATTAATCTCTTTTGAGGAAACTCGATCATTAACTCTTAGACTGGATTGCATGTGATGGGAGTCCATATCCACACAAGCCCTACATACTCTACTCCTGCTGGTGCAACAACACAGCCAGAAACATATAATAAGGTTCCCTTTAATGCAGACATTACTGGCTTGCAAATGAAACCAATCTGGTCATCCTCAGTGTTTCGTAGGTTCTTCCAGCATCCATAAAAGTACAATATGACACAAGTTTCAAATCTCACAGCACTATCTCTTAAAAATGTCTAGGAACGCTTATCTTCTGTAATCAGCTTCACAGTTAAAACTCTGCTCTTAATTGAGAGGAGACACGTTGGTAACGATTACCGAGAGCCCGGGATTCCCAGACATTTTTCATTCCTGCATTCCCTTGAATAAAACTGCTGTAATTTCCGGCCAAGCTTGCATATATAATTTCTCTGGGTGCACCTTTGAACAGGAGTTTTTGTTTTTTCATGTCTACTGAGGTTCTGTCGGATTATGTGAGGTCAGGCATTGGGAGATGGTTGAACGTTTGCTTTGTTGTGCTTGCACTGCTCTGCATCATTGTACTGTTAAATTTTTGTTTACTGATTTTATTTTATTTTCTTTCCCATAGCTTTCTTTTTTGTATGGCTAATCTTAATTTTCTCTTGGGGAATAATAGGTGACTGTCCACCATTCAGAGAAAATAGAGTGTTAATGAACTCCTGCTGTGGCACAAAGTGAACATAGTTTTTTTTTTTTACAAAACGTATCTCTTAACTAAAGAACTTCTTGCTGCCTCCTCTTCTACCACCCATAAAAGTGATATTATAATGTTACTTAAGTAATTGTTACCACTTAAGATTCTTGCCCTCTGCAGTGATGAACTGAGAAAGCTCTGTTACACTTTAGTTGAGATAGGTGGTAGAAATACTTGCCTGTTGCTTGATTTACACACCCATGTCACATAAACATGTTATCTTCTCCGGGGAGATAGAGGGCAGCCCCCATGGGTTCCAGCAGCACCATGAATTCCCACAGGGCATCTGGGGAACTGGAGTTCTTTGGCTCAACCCTGTTGGGTTCCATTGGGGCCACCAGGAAGCAGAGAAGGGACTAGCAAGCCCTACTTTGTCAAGCTCCAGTCAAACCCAGATGTGCTCCTGGGCCACATGGGCCATAAGTACTCCCAGTTTTATATAAAGGAAGCTGCCTGCCTCCACTTTGTTCCTGGTGATTAGTTAGATTTCACATTGTTTAATCCACCACCCCAAATCAGAAAAAGTTTGGTCAAAAATGCAGTTCTTCAATTTACTTTGACTTTTATTTAATTGCAGACAGTATGAACCCAAGATATTTTATGTTTTGCCTGGTCAACTTCATTTCATTTGTTAATAAACATCCATTCCCGCATTTTAGGCATGCAACACCTGCATTTTGCCATACCATCCAAACATTTTTTGATTTGGGGTTATAAATAGTACTTCTTCCGCAATTTCTAAATCCCTCAGTACCTTATTGATAGTCACTGTTACTACTGAGAGGTTATGCACTTCCTCACATGTGCAGACTTAAGAAAAATGCAGGTTTGGAGCATTTGCTATTTCACTGTCTGTTTATTTTAATTCAGTTTTAGTATTCCAGATACACTTCACCTCCTCCTTGATTGTTTTTTTTACTAATATAATTAGACTAGATTAGATAAACATTATTAACCTCAATGCGGAATTCAGATGCATACAGCAGCAGATACATATAAAACAATGAGAGAGACTCACAGGACTGATAATACAGCTAATCAATCAATCAATCGCTAAGTAAATAAACTGCTCAAAAAAATTAAAGGAACACTTTGAAAATACATCAGATCTCAAGGGGAAAAAAGGAGGAACCCACATATTGATGTGTCATCGTGGAGAAGTTGGACTACCTGTGCAACCTCTGTAGGGTCCAGGTATCACCTCATGCTAACAGTAGTGACACTGACCGTAGCCAAATGCAAAACTAGTGAAAAAACAGTCAGAAAAGATGAGCAGGGAAAAATGTCAATGGCCTCCACCTGTTAAACCATTCCTGTTTTGGTGGGTCGTCTCATTCTTGCCCCTCTAGTGCACCTGTTGTTAATTTCATTAACACCAAAGCAGCTGAAACTGATTAACAACCCCCAGCGTTACTTAACTGACCAGATCAATAGCCCAGACATTTCATTGACTTGATGCTATACTCTGATTAGAAAGTGTTCCTTTCATTTTTTTGAGCAATATACATAAATAAAAATAAATTTAACGAGTACATCAGGAGGAAGCATTGAATTTCCTGACAGCAGTGGGGAAAAAGACACCCAGAGGTGCTTCTTATCATACTGTGGTGGAATGAGCCTTTAGATAGATAGATAGATAGATAGATAGATAGATAGATACTTTATTAATCCCCAAGGGGAAATTCATGTAATCCAGCAGCAGCATGCTGATACAAAAAAAAAAAAATTAAATTAAAGAGTAATAAAAATGCAGGTAAAAACAGACAATAACTTTGAATAATGTTAACGTTTACCCCCCCAGGTGGAATTGAAGAGTCGCATAGTGTGGGGGAGGAACGATCTCCTCAGTCTGTCAGTGGAGCTGGACAGTGACAGCAGTTTGTCGCTGAAGCTGCTCCTCTGCCTGGAGATGCACTGTTCAGTGGATGCAGTGGATTCTCCATGACTGACAGGAGCCTGTTCAGCGCCCATCGCTCTGCCATAGATGTTAAACTGTCCAGCTTCATTCCTACAATAGAGCCTGCCTTCCTCACAAGTTTGTCCAGGTGTGAGACGTTCTTCTTTATGCTGCCTCCCCAGCAAACAACTGCGTAGAAGAGGGCACTCGCCACAACCATCTGGTAGAACATATGCAGCATCTTATTGCAGATGTTGAAGGACGCAATCCTTCTGCCTCCTGGTGGGGATGGAGGTGATTTTTCATGATGGCATCCAATTTTGCTATCATCCTCTTTTCCACAACAGCTTCCAGTGTGCCTAGGGTTGTCCCTGTGATGGAGCAGGCTTTTCTGATAAGTTTGATCAGGAATTCTGCTTCTTTGAGTTCAAGTTGTTTCCCCAGGAGACCACTGCATAGAACAACACACCAGCCGCTATGGGCTGGTAGAACACTTCCAGCAGCTTGCTGCACACATCAAAGTATCTGAGTCTCCTTTTCAAGTATAGTCTGCTTTGGCCCTTCTTGTACAGTGTCACTGTGTTGTCAGACCAGTCCAAAGTGTTGTTGATGTGTTCTGCACCACTTCCATGCCCTCCCTCTGAATGGTGACAGGTCTCAGAGGCTTCTTGGCACAGTGGAAGTCCGCCACCAGATCTTTTGTCTTGCTGATGTTGAGTGCAGATTGTTGTCACTGCTCCACAAGATGAAGTCTTTCTAAGCCTTCCTGTACTCAGACTCATCACCATTATTAATGCAGCCTATGACTGATGAGTCATCTGAAATTTTCTGTAGATTGCAAGTGCTGGTATTGTGTTGCAATTCTATTGTGTAGAGGGTGAACAGGAAGGGAGACAGGCCAATTCCCTGAGGTGCTCCAGTATTACACACCACCATTTCACCATTTGTATGTTTTCTCTGTATCTGCAGGGATTTATTCTGGGTGCTCCAGTTTCATTCTGGAGTACAAAGACATACAGTATAGGTGAACAGGCGATGTTAAATTGGTTTGTGAGTGTGCTCAACCTGCATTGGATTGACACCCTGCCAAGGTGTTGTTGTTGTCTTGTGTCAGATGCTTGCTAGCAGTAGGCTCAATTTTCCATGCAACCCTGCCCAAAATAAGAATGTTAAGAAAATGGACTGATGGATGAATGGATAACACCACAATATAATATTAATATTGATTATTATTATATTCAGATTTTAAAATAAATTAAACATCTGTCCATTCATTCTACTCATGTTCAATTATAGTAATATATTGTTGGCTCAAACTTTTTTTTGTCATGGTCATTTTCTAATTCAAATTCTGTTTAAGTCACAAGGTTGACAGACACTTTCAGCACCAATACATTAATAAAAATCAAATTGAATCCAAATACTGTATATTCCTTTTATAAGATAGTTCATTGTTTATCATGTGTTTGTTCTTGCTGTTATACTTATGCATTTTTTTTTTGTAGGACAAAACCCTAGAACTGCTCTCAGACACGCTTCAATTTAATAAAAATAATCATACAGAAATGGAACAACGGATTAAGGATGCAGCTGATGCAGAACTAAATGAAGCTATTGACTGGTAATTACTGCTTTTGAATTATTTTGTATTTTTAATATAACCTCTTTCAAAGTTATATTGTATGTATTTTATTATGATTCAAGGTCTGTGTACTTTTTGGTATTTGAAATTTCATTTTAGAAGCAAAACCAAAAAAATGAAAATGAAAAGAATTTTCAGATTTTGATTTTTGATTAAAGAATAAAATGAGGGGAAATAAGGTATTTTTTAATTATATGGTAACAAATAGCAGTCATGAACTTAAAATTACACATACTTTTCTGGATTTATTTATGATTCAAATAATAAAAGTGTAATAGCTCAAAAACAACAAAACAGACGCATTTTCATTGTTTGAACCTGGAAGTACTTCTTCTGCGTGATTTTTGATGACACATGCGAACAGTCCTCCTCACAACACATCGATAGACAGCCTTGAAGTTACACTGGCATCAGCAGAGGATGGACCATTACGTTGTTTTTCAGAACAGTGACACTTCAGGTAAAAACACAAGCTTTGCAAAGTTTGCTTCATTGATGTAGTAATTTTTGATGACAGGCCTTGTTTTGCCATCTCTAAAATCACGTCTGAGTACTGTTCCAACGTCATGATGATAGTCCAGTCTACACACCATTTACCAGTGTTTGGTGCAAGTGGCGCATTACCTTACCAGGTTGTTGACCTACTAAAATGTCCGGTTCAGACAAAATAAATAAAGTGCATTTTCTCGTTTTCGTTTCTTGCATTTTTCTTTTCTGATGTGTGAAAGAACAAAAATTGTTTTGCGTTTTTCATTTTTCCCTTTTAAGTTGAAAATCTAAGTGTCTCTTTTTCTTTTTTAAATGATATTTTCTGAAATGAAATTTCAAACGCCAAAAAGTACATGGACCATTCTAAAACATATACATACACAATGTTCCAAATGCTTACATCAGGTTACCTGGAACACGTCTTATGAAATATTTTGAAAGAAGAAGTGCATAAACATCAGAGGCGAATATCAGAGGAATTGTTCTCCAGACCAGTTTCTTTTGAATGGATGTGATATTGAACTTTGGCTCTGTCTTTTGGAGTCCAAAATCTTTCACAGCTTAAATTCCTGATCCTAACCAACTATTACAGGAAAAGAAGGAAGTTGTGAAGAATTAGATTACCAGTTTCAGTCTATAAATGCAAAAGTGTTTAGGAAATACCATTTTATAAGATAAAGGTCCATAATTATATGAAATGGTGTAATGGCCACTGTATTTCAAGACAAGTTCTTAGATGATACACTCAGGAGGATATCTAGAATAGCAAGCCACATCTTCTTGTAAACTTGTAATTAAGTAGGATTTTTCTTTTCTTATCCAAAACATTTTTGGCAGAGGTTCCAACCTCTCTGGTAGTTTTCTACTTTTTACAACTGCTTGTTAAGTGAGCTGTCAAATTTGGCAAGGGAATTTGAACTGATGTTAAGGAGAGGAACTTGGTTTTGAGCACAGTCTTAATGGGAGTCTTTGTACTGCCATATCATTGAGTCTTTACTGAAGAGGAAATGCTTCTTTAGACTTCATTCCGATAACTACCATTAGCCTTTGAAAAAATTGTGTTCATTTTAATGGGAATTTGTGTTATTTTAAGAAAAATAGGTATCAATTTTGGGATATTTTTCTAGAACTCATTATGCTAATAAAGATGGGAAGACTTTTCATTGTCTCAGACTCAGTTAGTGAGAGTGACAATCCACCATCATCAAATCACTGCTTATATTAGACACTTTACTCCACTGAAAGCAACAGTGGGTGTAGAGGATTGTACTCCCAAGGATAGCTATAACAGCTGTGTCTTACCCAAAACAGTGCCAATAGAATGAAAGGTAGACTGACCATTAGCAGGTGTTTCAAGGTTAATACATTTTTAATGATACCAACAGTATAATTACAAATGACCGGTTTAATAGACTGGGTAGTTTCTGTTGAACATGAACTTGTGTAGAACATTGAACAGAAGAGGCAGTTAGAATGTCTGTAGCTATGAAAGTTCAGAATGCACACTTCTGAAGGGTGAGTTTAATTAATGTAATAATATTAATTAATTTAAGTATTCTTAATGTAGGCTTTTTTTCATTGTAGACTGACAGTTTGTGTCTATTGAGTGGGATAATGAAATTGTGCTTTACTGAGAGATTTGCATGGTACGGGATTTGTATATCAAACTGTCATTAAAATCTCATAAATGTTGCATGGTTCAATCTGGCCATCATATGTATCTTATATTCTGCATAACAACTGTTGAATGGGAAATTGTTTTAGCACTACAATATTTGTAGGACTTCCTGATAGGCAAAGAGGGGGAGGGGTTTATTCCAGTCTCTCCTATCCCTGCTGACCATCTTGCAAAGCATCTGTTTGAGAGTCATATTAAACATCTCAACGAGTTTGATGATGATACACCACGGTCTTTAATTGCTTTATTTTAAGTAATTTGGCTGTCTTCCTAAACATCTCTGAGGTAAAAGGCATCCCTTGTCTGTAAGGCCTCCTTTAGGGATACTGCCTCGCTCAAAGACCCCTACAAATTCCCGTGCGATAGCCTTAGATGTAACTGAGTGCAAAGGAACAGCCTCTGGGTATCAAATAGCTTAGTCGACGAGAACTAATATATATTTATGTCCTTGGGCTGAGGGTTCTAGGGGTCATACTGCATCGACCCCAATTCTTTGAAAGGGGACATCAATCAAGGGAAGGGGAACGAGAGGAGCTCTGTCCCTCCTAGGAATCTGCCGCAATTGACGATGTGGACAAGAGATGGAAAAATGGCAAACCTCCTCATTGATTCCCTGCCAATAAAATCAGAGCTTAATACACTCTAGAGTTTTTTAGGTGCCCAAATGGCCTCCTAGGAAGTGGGTGTGTGCTAATTTACAGACCTGCTGCCAGTAGGTTTGTGGTGTTAACAACAGCTTCCACACCTCTCCCACATGCTCTGCTACCTGATACAATAGGTAATTTTCTATCACAAAGTGAGGACCCTGTGGCATGGTCTGATTAGTGCATTGGCCATTGACTAGTACAACTGCATTTTTGGCAAATTTCAGGGAGTCATCATTCTACTGCTCTCTTTTGAAAGAAACTGGTGTTTCTCTAAATTGAAAGTGCATCTCGGAAAGAGGGTCCAGTATGACCTCAAGGGGCAGGGATTCCTCCTGGCTCGTCGAGGCACTGGGTTGTGATGTTTCTACCTACAACAACCCAGGAGTGTCCCCATTCCGCCTCTTGGTCTTCCGTATCTCTCTCCACTGGCTGATTACACGGCATGAAGACAGCTTGAGATGGGACATTCCCAGCTATAACTAGGCCTAAATTATTTTGGGAGGCAGTCAGTACTATACTGCATTTATTATTAGACCAGTGCCGCCCCAGAATCACCAAGAAAGGTGGATTTGGGAGGACCGCTACAGGGAATTTTTTTAGTGATCCTCTATGGCTGATGAAACATAGGGCGGTTTTATAATGTTGAATTTCTTCATGTATACAAATTATACTGGTCTTTACTTTTATCCACTGTCGTGGTAGTACATATCGGTGATCAACAATGGAAATGTTGCTGCCGGAAATGAAAGAGTGCTTCAACTCTAAACACGTTTACAATTACTACTCCTGTATGCAATATCGTCAGGGGGTTTGTAAGTGCACATAACCCTCCTCTGTCTCTCCACCTGCATTCCTCCTCATTCCAGAGTAAGTTGCATGTCCACGGGTCAGGGACTTTTGAACAGGCTCCGGTTTGTATGAAAGAGGCAGATTTTGTGGAACATAATCCCTAGGTGTCTGCTAAAGGACCATTATGCTCTCCCAGATTGCGAGGCTGTCTTAGGTGTTTCAATGAGCTTGATAAGCTCTTCCATGTTCTGAAATTCTCCCCAGACCAGCTGGGTGAAATATTCAGGAATATCTTTATCATAAGAAAACAGGCTACTTTTTGCACAATCTGGAATGTGGTACATTCAAATGACCTTAGCAATATTACCACTTTTTAGCAGACAGCAAAGACTCGCTCCTGGGCCAGTCGCTCTGGGTCGAACTTCCAGTTTTTTAATATTTCCACCTGCTGGTCTGGGGATGCCCCACATTTAGCTGGGATCTCGATCTTCGTCCTCCAAGAGAGCATTGTAAGCCCCCTTTTCTTCCCCCATAGGAACCAGCCCACTCCTGTGTGTCTCTCCCACACACTTCCTTTGTTTCTTTACTAGCCCGGTTAAGTGAATTGGGAACGGAGCATGCACCAGGTCTTTTTGGACCACGGGACGAACCCCCGACTCGGCCTTGGTACTCTCCCACCTGGCTATAGTTCAAGTCCTGCCCCGGTTTCTTCTGGGCTTTAGGCATCCTGCCGACTATGCCACTGTTACAAGAACGACAAAAAGACATCAAAAAAGGTTTGGGGCAGCCACCCATATAATATGCCCTGGCTGCAAATGGGTAATTTTTTGTGAGATGTTCACAAGTCACAGTCCAAAATAGAACTGATGCTGGTTAACAAAGAAGGCGGCTTTATGTGTTGAGACTGAAACGTATGATGAGACGTCATCAAAGGGACTGGAACTGAAAGTCACCAAAAAATAAATAAATAAATAGGGTAATTGCTGTTTATTTTTGGTTATGTAGTTTAACACTAGAATTACCAGAGCCTACGAAAAAACTCGTAAATCCGTCACACCTTAAATCACTTCTTAAAACCGTTCTCACCTCTCCGCCAGCGTCTTTTGTTAATCTAAATGTGCTGATAACAGAAAAGCTGCAAGTAGCCGGCTATTCCATCCCCCCACCGACTTAGAACGTGCACAAACTTCACCCAGCTCATGCCTTGATTGATTTTCTGGGAGTGAAGTGGAGTTTTAGAGTGGAAATAATAGATCGTTGTTTAGAACACACGCATTTCATGTCTGTTCCGTTTCTACAGTAATCTGTGTAAACACATTGTTAAAACAGAAACGTTTTTTATATTCTAGTAGTAGATGACAAAATGTAGGCATAAACTATATAATGTATCAAGCCTGAAGTCCAAATATCAAAGAAATATTTTCACAGAAGGTACAAATCTAACACAACAATTGCACTTTTATTCAAAAATATAACTGCAGAAACAAAAAGCCGCCTTAACATGCGACATTGACACATGTGTACTATGACTGCCTCTGTGGAGCGATAGGATCAACTGCTGACTGGGAATCAGAAGGTTGCGAGTTCGATCCTGCACCACTGCATTTTGAGAAGTAAACTGCTCTTAGTCTTACTATTTTAGAATAAAAACATACATTTGATTTCAGTCTGTAACAGCCGGTGTAATTTATGATACTTGTAAAGGTTAGCTTTTTTATTTTTATTTTTTATTAGTCAGTTTTATTATCTCGGTCGTGTTCACGAGCCCAAACACACCCCACCCCCGCATCTGATACTGCTGTTTTCACATAGACGCGCTGTAACAGAGGTAAACTCAGCTCCATTCTACATCGGAGCAAGAATGCACATACCATTGCTTGCATACTAAAGTGTCAGCAGGCACTTTTTGTGGCATTACACACATTTTTGAGCATGCCCTCTGCACACTACTTGTGACTGTAGGCTTTAGGAAGTAAGTAAATAAATAAAGGTAAATTGCATCATAAAATGATTTCTTCAAAACGTCACATATATTTGTCTCTTTCTTTTTATAAAATGTGCGTTGATCACCGCCAGCATGTGGTAGCATACAGCATCTGGCCACCTGTATGTTCTTGCGTGCACTGAATAAGAGACAAATATACAGCCTGACTGAGAGAATCAGACTGAAAAAAGCAAACATTTAGAAATGCCATACTTTTACAGCTGATCGGACTCTGTTCGTTTTCAAATAATATTGCATTTCTCTCTATGCGGTGGTTTCTATTACACACCTGAAAGAAAGAGACAATATATGTGAAAACATTATCATCGCACAAATGCAATATTATTTGAAAACGAACAGAGAGTATGTTTCTATCAGTATCAGATGCGGGGGTGGGGTGTGTTTGGGCTCGTGAACACGGCCGAGATAATAAAACTGACTAATTAAAAATAAAAATAAAAAAGCTAACCTTTACAAGTATCATAAATTACACCGGCCTTTACAGACTGAAATCAAATGTATGTTTTTATTCTAAAATACTAAGACTAAGATCAGTTTACTTCTCAAAACGCAGTGGTGCAGGATCAAACTCGCAACCTTCTGATTCCCAGTCGGCAGCTGATTCTATCACTCCACGGAGGCAGTCTTAGTACACATGTGTCAATGTCGCATGTTAAGGCGGCTTTTTGTTTCTGCAGTTATATTTTTGAATAAAAGTGCAATTGTTGTGTTAGATTTGTACCTTCTGTGAAAATATTTCTTTGATATTTGGACTTCAGGCTTGATACATTATATAGTTTATGCCTACATTTTGTCATCTACTACTAGAATATAAAAAACGTTTCTGTTTTAACAATGTGTTTGCACAGATTACTGTAGAAACGGAACAGACATGAAATGCGTGTGTTCTAAACAACGATCTATCATTTCCATTCTAAAACTCCACTTCACTCCCAGAAAATCAATCAAGGCATGAGCTGGGTGAAGTTTGTGCACGTTCTAAGTCAGTGGAGGGATGGAATAGCCGGCTACTTGCAGCTTTTCTTTTATCAGCACATTTAGATTAACAAAAGACGCTGGCGGAGAGTTGAGAACGGTTTTAAGAAGCGATTTAAGGTGGGACGGATTTACGAGTAGGCTCTGGTAATTCTAGTGTTAAATGTAATTATGCCATAAAACCCTTAGTGCATAATGGGTTAATTGAATAAGATGACCTTCTGTTCACAAAAGCAAATATAGTTTGTCATGGGGCCTTTATTGCAACATGTGTGCAGTAAATTGCCTCAACCATATTTGGAAAATCAGCAATCGCTGCCTTTTGATCTCAGCCTGCTCTCCCTAACTGTAAGAATATTGAATATATCTTGGTAACATCTTAATTATGCCATCCCATACAAATTGCATGACACAGATCAGGGACGACCGCAAGACTCCTGACCAGTTAACAAATAAACAGTGAAAAGTGACTGTTGCCTAATACCCTACGTGTTTTAAAACCTATAACGAAACAGAATTATGTGATTTATGTGTGATGGTCTGTGTTGTGTAGGCTCCAATTCAGCAAACAATTCTAGGAAGACAGATGTAGGAACTCTAAATCAGCATATAAGTCAGTCATCATCATGAACCAAATCATTGTTATCCCTGAAAACTTGCTATTGGCAATATCTTCTAAAAGAGTTAGATATATAATACAACACGCAGCACACCCTTTTTATAGACAAAATAATAATAATACATTTTATTTATTTGTAGGTGCCTTTCTAAACACTCAAGGACACCAAACAATAGACAAAACACAGATTATTAACAAAAGTAAAATACAAAAGTTAAAATCAGACAGAGCAATTGTAATCAAAGAGAAAAAGCAGTCTTAAACAAATGAGTTTTAAGTTTAGATTTGAAAAGTGAAAATGATTTAATGTTTATAAGCTCAGGTGGTAGTGAGTTCCAAAGCTGGGGAGCAGAGCAACTGAATGCTCTGCTCCCCATAGTGGTAAAACGGACGAAGGGGTCAGTCAAGTGGATGGAGGAAGAGGATCTGAGGGTGTGGGAGGGAATGGCAACATGGAGGAGGTCAGACAGATATGGAGGGGCAAGGTTGTGGATAGCCTTAAAAGTTAACAGAAGCATTTTGAATTGAATGCAGAACTTAACTGAAAGCCAATGAAGCTGCTGCAAAATGGAAGTGATATGGTGAATAGAGGGGGTTCTAGTAATGATGCGGGCAGCTGAATTCTGGACCAGTTGAAGCTTATAAAGAGATTTGCAAGAAAGACCAAAGAAAAGGGAATTGCAATAATCCAGACGAGAAGTTACAAGGCTATGAACAAGGATAGCAGTGATGTGGGGAGTGAGGGAGGGGAGAATACGATTAATGTTACGCAAGTGGAAATATGCAGACCGGGAGATGTTATTGATGTGGGAGTGAAAGGATAAACTACTGTCAAGGATGACACCCAGACTCTTAACCTGTGGGAGAGGGGAGACAGAGGAATTGTCAATAACAAATGAAAAATAATCAGTTTTGGATAATGTTGATTTTGTACCAATGAGGAGAAACTGAGTTTTGTCACTATTTAATTTAAGAAAGTTTGAAGAAGAGCAGGATTTGATTTCTGCTATGCAATCAGTAAGGGAGGAGGGTGGAAAGGAAGCAATAGGTTTGCTAGTGAGATAGAGCTGGGTGTCATCAGCGTAACAGTTGAAGCTAATGTTATATTTATGAAAGATATTACCAAGGGTAAGGAGGTAAATAATGAAAAGGAGGGGTCCCAGGACAGAGCCCTGGGGCACACCTGAAGTAACAGCGGTGGGTTGGGATGTGAAAGTTTTAAGCTGAACAAACTGACTGAAACCTGAGGATCTGAACCAATCTAGTGGTGTGTGAGTAATGCAACAAAATAGATACCCTAAGGTAATTAAAATTAAATGTATGCATTAGGCGTTATTGTCATCACTGATGAATTTCAAAGTTAAAACCACTCAATTAGACCAAGATATTCACTAATCTTGAGGAACCATTTGGAAAGAGCTTGTATAATTGTTAGAAGACTGCATAAGTGGATCTGTAATGGTGCTCACATCAATATCTACACATATGCCTAAAATGTAAACAATTGGATGCTAATATTAGATAAGAAAGTACTTTGATATGGAGTGTGTGCATAAATGCATGTGAAAAGGATCTTCTGTCCTTCCAAAATGAAAAGCAATTATAATAAAAAATATAAAATCAGTTTCCTGGATGAAAAATTAATTTTAAGTTTGAAAGAATCCTTACTGTATCATGTTATGCATTTTAAAGAATAAAACATCTACAATTTAAAGTAAACAAGGTTATCTTTTTTTGCAAATGCAGTCATTTGTCTGTCAATTCATCCCATGAATGATGCCTTTGATAATTATTTATTATGAATGTAGGGCACATGAAGTGTCTACAAGGACATAAGATGAATGTGCCAGCTGTGGGCAGTCACTAAATGGCCTAATATTCAAACCCAGACTCCTGGAGCTGTAAGAAAGCAGTACTAAACTAACCTAAGGTGCATTAAAATACTCTAAACATGTTGCAGTACAGCAGTGTAAGTTTTATATCACCAGACTTCGACAGGCCATAGCTATTAACACAGACTTTTTTTGTAACAGCTTGCAAAGTAATCAAAATGGTATGACTGTGAAGATTAATGTTTTTAATTATTTTGGCTTATCTATACTGACAGTTACAATATGTACAAAAAATATTTTACTATTTCATTTTTAGATTCCCAAGCATAAAACCAAAAGAAGTTTTCATAGTAAAATGTACATACCTTCCACTATTACAATACATTTTTTTGGTAGTAAGCTAAAGCCCTATGTCTAAACAGCTAAAAAATAAAAAAAAGCAAATTGACACTATGACATATCATTGAAAGATTTTTAGCATAATTATAACTTTCAAGGTTTTTATGACTATATGATTTTTGTTTGTTGATATTTTAATTATATTCATTTTATTTGACTTAAATTATTTCACTTTAATTTGAATGATTATAAATATTTTATCTAGTTACATGGGGAATATAAGAATGCCATTTAATGAAAAGAAGTTAACAGAACTTTTTGAGAAGAGCCTGGTTTATTGTCTGAAAGAAAATCTTCTAAAACCTGCTTATTCAAGACAGATTGAAGATGCCAAAAACTTGGTAAGTTGTGATGCAATTAAATTATACATTTAAAAAATATATAAACATTTTCTTAGTTAATTAATGGCAGCACCTGTATTTAAAATTATCAGCTTACAGTTTATCTCCTTTAAATGACAATTACAGTTACAGTGGTAAGTGCTAGTAATCTCTGGGGTGTAAATTGCTATTATATCGAAATAAACTTTTATACAGGTTTGGTCACTGAGATAATTAGGAAATTATCACTGCATGCTGCTTTAGGTAAATTGTAAAAGTGCTGAGCAGTGCCAGTTGCTCACTAGACTAGCTACCATGTCTAAGAGAAGAGTTCTTAGTGACTGAAAGGTAAGTCTAATTGTTGGGGATCATTTAACTGGAGTGTTGGTGATAAGACTGTATGCTGTATTTTGCTTATGTTGTCATAGAGGGTGGCGGCAAAGGCGATGCAATCATCGAATTTCATTTGAAGCACTATAATAGCTATTGTCTCAGCTACTTTATTATTTCAAAATCTTGGCTGAATGTTTTCTTATGGAGTAGCAAAGTTATTAATAATAATAATAATATCTACATTTATATAGCACATTTCATAAATAAAATACAGCCTAATATGCTGTACCGTGTATTATACAAATAAAAGCCACATATTCTCAGACACAATCCAGACATCATTACTATGAACACAGAGAGAAAGCTAATAAGCTTTTAGCTCAACAAATCCACAAGCAAGAAGTTCGCAATGCAATCCCAGTAATCATCAACACGAATGGAGACGAAATCATTGACCATAAAAATATAATGCACACATTTAGAGACTACTATAAATCCATATATCCATATATATAATTACACCTTAACAAGAAAATGAAAATGTTCAAGAAGTTCAACAAAAATTTGAGTCATTACTTTCATACAAATAGAAACTGTTATAATGAACATAAAAGATAAAAGCAGAAAGTGTAATAATATTATTATGCTCCCCTGGAGAAATACAGTGTCCAGTTTGTAAAACCAAAAAGGGTCATTTTTTAACAGCATATTACTGTAATCCCCACTTCTTGAGTGTAGTTTCAAAATTTCAGTTGCACTGAAGCTCAGCAAAGTTACTGTATAGGCCCCTCAAAAGCAAATGTCTTGAGACCAGGGGCCTCATGCATAAACGGTGCGTACGCACAAAAATGTTGCGTAAGAACGTTTCCACGTTCAAATCACGATGTATAAAACCTAAACTTGCCGCAAAACCACGTACATTTCCACAGTAGCTCATACCCTGTTGAACCTAAGTTCTGAGCTTGGTTTTGCAGACTGGTGGCATCCAGCGTCAAAGCAGTGCTACTGTTCCTGTGTGGTTACCCATTCTTTTTTAGATCCACATCCCTGATGCGGCTTTATAAATACACTGAAATTAACCGCATATTGTTTATTAGTTTATGGCGTCTGATTGTAATTAACCTGTAACAATATAATGGTCCATAGAATGGTCAAACTATTCCAAATACCATAACTGCTTTAGCATTGGTACTCACACTTCACCTTCTTCTTCTTCTTTCAGCTGCTCTCTGTAGGGGTTGCCACATCGGATCATCTTTTTCCATATCACTCTCACTGCACCCCTCCGAGTATTTATATCACTGTATCTGAGTGGGGAATCACAGCTCTACAGCTGCTGATTGGAAAGTGAATTATCGGTATACAGCATCAAGCACACGCTGCCTCAGCCATGCTGTCCATTGAACTGCTCTCATACGGCGAACGCTTCAGAGCCTTTCCTCACGGTTCAGAAAAAGTTTCATCCCAAGAACTATAATCACACTCAATCAGTCCATCAAGTGCTCCTTGTAGAATGCTTTGTACTTATAAGTACAATTACCTCACTGTAAACTTGCGATACAGTTATAATATTGCACAACCTGAGCTTTATAAAGCGCATATGTACATATGATGACAATATCATTTTTAAGATGAAATGCAGCAAAATATGTTTATTATATTATACAGATAAAACTTTAACTTCATTTAAATAATCTATATTGTTAATAATTAAACATGTGAGGACACAGTGGCAGCGCTAGCGAGCGGCTGGCGCTCCGTTCACAGATTTTTCCTGCCTTGCACTGTATTCTTGCAGGTGCTGATGCAACACTGGAAGGATAGATGGATAGAATAATTAAACATGTACTACGAAGATATTTCAATGTTCCTTAAAAGTTTTGAAGAATCTGCGTTCTAAGCTTACGGATGTCTTAACGTCTATTACAGAGCTGATTGTATGGTGATTGGGTATTTGGAGAAAGAAAAGTAAGGACAGGAATTGGAGGTTAGTACGTTTGAAAGAGACAGTACTGCTGCAATAAAGTATTTCATCGAAGGTCGCGCATGGCGTTTTGCGTGAGACATGAATAATCACTGCGCCACCGTGTTCCCATGTTTAATAACATGTTTTAAATCCTATCATGATGAAAATGATGTCACATATACATCTCAGTATTTTAGTTATTCAGAGAGCTGTAATATCACAAATGTAATGGTTTCTGTGTCCTATTGGAGGAAGAGAAAGCCCGGAAGCACGTACTGATTCACACACATAGAGCAAATAGAAGATCAAATACAAAACAAAGCATTTAACGTGCTACTTTGGTTATGATGAGATTTGAGAAACTAGTAAATTAAACAATATTTTAAGATGAGGTTTATGATATTCTCCTTTAATGACAAAATCAACTACGTGATTAAAGTGGAAATTTCGAGATTAAAGTTCACATTTCATGCTTTTTTCCCACTGTGTGCCTTTTTTTTTTCTCTGTACTATAATAAGCTTTCAAGTGATACTCAGACGGTGGGCTATGGCTTGCCTTTTCACGGCGACTTTGATATCTGACAACTTCTTTTTTATTTCGAGCACTGTTTGACTTTGTGATCTTGAGCTTTCGAGTTTCTCCGACATGCTATGTCACTCGATCAGCTTCCTTTTGTTGTTTATACCACTGTTTAAACCAACAAATAGTAAGTTTTTCCTTGCCTCCACTTGGTATTCACTGAAATTCTATTTTCCCTCGTGCTTTTGCCATTGCCTTTTCACAGAACGCTGAGCTTAAGGGCTATTTATATTGATTTGTATATTCAAAGAGGCTTAATTCTGGGAGGAGTTGGGGTGGGGCAGCAGGCACGTGCATGTGCGTTAATTTTCACATTGACCGGGATTTATGTAGCGGAAGAATGTGGAAGCTGGTGTTCGTACAGATTTATGCATCTGGATTTCTTTGTGCGTAAGCACATTTTTACTTTTGTGCTTACATCATGTTATAGTGTGAATTCTACACACGGCGTTATGCATGAGGCCCCAGGTGCTTTGCAGAACATATCAAATTTTGCTCTCGTTTCCCAAGATTCTGATTCAAATAGTATGTGTGACCTGGCCTACATAGAAAAGTGGACATGGACAAAACAGTGTACAAATTATACCTTTTGTGGTGTAATCAGAACCCTTAATATTTAAAAGCTTGAGTACAGCAGTTGCACCTTAAGCATGTTAAGTGTGTAATGTATATTAATATTTAGTATTTGATCATTGTTTGTAATGTCTTTTAAAATATTTAAAAGAAAGAAACTTCTTTTTGAAAGAACTCTTGTTTTAATTATTAAAAAGTGGACATTTACAATGATATTTTATTTTCCTTAAGATGCTTTATTATTTTCTGTACTGAAACAGCCTGTTGTTTGATTAGTGAAAATATACCTTGTCCATTAAGGCTCTGGTGTTTGCTTAAGTACTACCTGAATGCTTTAATAATTAGTTTACATAGAAAGTGTAATAAGCTCTTCTGTATTGTGTGTCTAAGGTATTGCATGTATTGTTGATAGGAGACAGGAAGAGGTTCAAATGTATATTGCAGAACTTCTCCATAATGCACATATAATTTAAAAAGGTGATTCTAACTTCAAATATGCTGTGCTGTTTGCTCCCATTTATGATGTGAGAACTGTGAGCTAAAGCAGCTGATTTTGGAAATATGATTTTAGTTTTAGAAATTTTGGATGATCTTAAGAGAACCCTTCTTATAACACCTGTTTCTGAGTTACCCAAGCATGTCTCATAAGTCCTCCTGACTCTAATGGCAGTTGTCTTGGAGACAGAATAACCACATCTTCCCTAGATTAGCTACATAAGATCAGTAAAAGAGCTGATCAAAAAGGAGAAATGATGTGGAGAAATGATCTTAGGTACTGCTGACACTTCAAACAATGCAAGAAATGGACTGTCTGGAAAGTGTAAACATCTAGCAGTACCAGGCTGTATAGTGTTCACACATAATTTTGCTTTTTTGGCACTATTTGAATAATCTATATACATAAGATATATAATTAAGCTGTTTGGATGTCTGTTTGTTTGTTCGGCAATCACGAAAAAATGGGTGAACCAATTTTTTCAAAATTTCACTTGTGTGTTGCTGATGGTCCAACTTATCTATATATATAATTCACTAAGGCAAGACACCCATGGAAAGGCAAGACACCCATGGAAAGCACGCCGAAAGGGGCGTGGATTCACTAAGCCGCCGACAAGTAAGACGCCCATGGCGCATGCAGGAAGGAGCCACGCCCACCAACTCTAAGACCATTGGATACGACGACAACTCGCAGAACCACGCCCACCAACTCGGATGCGATGACGCAGGAAAAACGGCGTCATTTATGTTCGTCTGTCATAGAGTCCACATGCACCTCTGAGCCACGTTGACTGTTCATAGAGGCTTGTTTCTCGCGGAAGTGAAACGTTATATGCAGCGTGTAAAACAGTTTGTGAGGGGTATCCCATGGGATCCTTAAAACAATCCTTTAAAACTGAGGATAAAACACAATGAAGGAAGCAGTCTTTAAAAACCAATAAGCCCTGTGCCTCTGTTTCATTACCGTCTCACCTGCTTCACCAATGCAGGCCCTGCAACAGTCGAGACGCTCTCTCAGCAGCTGACCTTCTCTGTGCCTGACAGGTTCACACAGAGGCAGCGCAAGAGAAAGCCACGCACACACAGGCAGCGCCAGAGACAGACAGAGGCACACACACAGGCAGCTGGTGGGCGGGTCTCCGTGAGTTTCTCTTACGAGAGGGCACATGACCAGGCGGTGTGTATGCTTCGAGAATGAGGGTGGACGCGGCAGGACTATCTAAGAACAGGCATGTTTGTCACGGATGTAAATCGCTGTATGCGGCGTGTAAAACAGTTTGATTGTCGCAGATGTGAATCTCTGTATGCAGCGTGTAAAACATTTTCCGAGGGGTTTCCCATGGTCTTACAGTTGGTGGGTGGGTCTCTGTCAGTTGCTATTGCGACTGGGCACATGACCAGGCAGTGTGTATGCTTCAAATGCGAGGGTGGACGTGATAGGACCATCTAGGAAAAATCATGTCGCGGATGTGAATCACTGTATGCAGTGTGTAAAACAGTTTGTCGCAGATGTGAATCGCTGTATGCGGCGTGTAGAACAGTTTGCGAGGGGTGTCCCATGGTCTTACAGTTGGTTGGCGGGTCTCTGTTGGTTGCTCTTGCGAGCGGGCACATGACCAGGCAGTGTGTATGCTTCGAGAGCGTGGGTGGACGCGACAGCACCATCTAAGAAGAATGTATGCGGCATGTAAAACAGTTTGTCGCAAATGCGTCTTCTTCACTCACGGGCAATTATATGTTGTTATCTCCAGAGTTTCATCTTTTCATTCACTTTCTGTTGTATCCTCAAACCCTCCCTTTTTAGACAACTGTGTCTTTCCAGAAGTGTTCAACCATCAATAAATAATTATGCGGCGTTTGTTATGCCACGGGTTCACTATTGTGTTGTATTTTGCTCTCTCCAGAGTTCCATCTTCTCATTCACTTACTGTTGTATTCTCACACCAACCCGATTTAGACAACCATGTCTTTCCAGAAGTGTTTAGCATTCAATAAATAATTATGCATGAGA
>JANRMT010062808.1:44359999-44389486 GCA_026402145.1 Polypterus bichir lapradei
AACAGTGACAAAACAATTACATTGACAATCATGTTACGTTATTTTCAAAATGTTTCCTTTTCTTTTTCATTACTTCATTAACACACTACTTCTCCGCTGCGAAGCGCGGGTATTTTGCTAGTCTATACTAATAAAAGGCAAAGCCCTCACTGACTCACTCACTGACTGACTGACTGACTGACTGACTGACTGACTGACTCATCACTAATTCTCCAACTTCCCGTGTAGGTAGAAGGCTGAAATTTGGCAGGCTTATTCCTTACAGCTCACTTACAAAAGTTAAGCAGGTTTCATTTCGAAATTCTACACGTAACGGTCATAACGGTCGATAACGGTCGACAACGTCCGCCATGTTGAACTTTCTTATTTATGGCCCCATCTTCACGAAATTTGGTAGGCGGCTTCTCTGCGCTAACCAAAACCGAGGATCTAAGGTTACGATTTGGAATATAAGGTGTCAGACATTCCGATATATAAGATGGGGCGAGATTGTTTAAGGCTTTATAAACCATAAGCAGAATTTTAAAGTCAATCCTGAATGACACAGGTAACCAGTGCAGTGACATTAAAACTGGAGAAATGTGTTCGGATGTTCTTTTCCTAGTTAGGATTCTAGCAGCTGCATTCTGCACTAGTTGCAAACGATGTATGTCTTTTTTGGGTAGTCTTGAGAGGAGTGCGTTACAGTAATCTAGTCTACTGCTATGTTTCTTAGGTGAAAAAATGCTGTCCTAGTGATCTGATTAATATGCGATTTAAAATTCAGATTACAGTCAACAATTACCCCTAAGCTTTTTACCTCCGTCTTGACTTGTAATCCTAATGTATCCAGTTTATTTCTAATAACCTCATTGTATCCATTATTGCCAATCACTAAGATTTCAGTTTTCTCTTTATTTAACTTGAGAAAGTTACTATTCATCCATTCTGAGATACAAGTCAGACATTGTGTTAGCGAATCAAGAGAATCGGGGTCATCAGGTGCTATTGATAAATACAGCTGTGTGTCATCAGCATAGCTGTGGTAGCTCACGTTGTGCCCGGAGATAATCTGACCTAACGGAAGCATATAGATTGAAAAGAGCAGCGGACCCAGGATAGAGCCTTGTGGAACACCATATAGAATATCATGCGACTTTGAGTTGTAATTACCACAACTAACAAAGAATTTTCTCCCTGCCAGGTAGGATTCAAACCAATTTAAGACACTGCCAGAGAGGCCCACCCATTGACTAAGGCGATTTCTAAGAATATTATGATCAATGGTGTCAAATGCAGCACTTAGATCTAAGAGTATGAGAACAGATAAATGGCCTCTGTCTGCATTCACTCGCAAATCATTTACTACTTTAACGAGTGCAGTTTCTGTCCTGTGATTTGTTCTAAAACCCAACTGAAATTTATCAAGAATAGCATGTTTATTTAGGTGGTAATTTAACAGCATAATGGCTGCCTTCTCCAGAACTTTACTTAAGAAAGGCAGGTTAGAGATGGGTCTAAAATTTTCAAGAGCCGAGGGGTCAAGATTATGTTTCTTAAGAAGGGGTTTAACTATAGCAGTCTTAAGACAGTCTGGGAAGACCCCCGTATCTAATGACGAATTTACTATGTCAAGAACATTTTCAATTAGCACGCCCAATACTGTTTTGAAGAACCTTGTTGGTATTGGGTCAAGGACGCAGGTGGAGGGTTTTAATTGAGATATTATTTTTTGTAAATCGGGTAAATCTATCCTAGTGAAAGAGTTTAATTTCTTTATAACAGAATGCTGGGGTTTAGGAGGATCCTTAGTGTTGGAGGGATATACTATGTTATTTCTAATATCATTAATTTTTTGATTGAAAAATACAGCGATAGCCCCACAGGTTTTACTGAAAGTACTTAGGAGGCATTCCTTTGAGTTACCTGGGTTTAGTAGGTGATCAATCATAGAAAATAAGACTCTGGGATTACTAGCATTGTTATTTATAATCTTAGAGAAATAGCAGCGCCTCTCAAGACGGACAGTGTTATTGTATTCTGTTATTTTAACTTTTAATATTTCATAGTGGATAGTTAGTTTAGTCTTCCTCCATTTACGCTCAGCTCTGCGGCATGTTCTCTTTAAATCAAATTGCGTCTTCCATGGTATAACAATGCTAGAAGATTTTTTCACTGTCTTTTCAGGTGCAACTATGTCAACAGCAGCTCTCACTTTAGTATTAAATCTTTCCACCTTACTATTTACATTATCCTCGCTATTATAGTTGGCACTATAAACGGACTGATTGCTAAGAATGTTTGTAAGTTTTAAAGCTGCTGCTGAGTCAAAAAAGCAACTATTAGGAGTGTGTCATAGTTAGTAATTAAAATTGACATTAAGTCAGAGAATTCCTCAAAAAAAGACGCGTTGAATTTTGGAGGTCTATACACGGATAATACTAGAACTTGAGAATCTCCATGGATAACAACGGCGAGATACTCAAAGGACTTGAACTTACCAAAACTGACATCTTTACATTTTAACCGGCTCGAGTAAATGTTTGCCAAGCCGCCCCCCTTTTTCCCTGGCGGTCTGCACGAGTAAAATTGTAATCCGGAGGCGCAGATTCGATTAAAGCAGCCGTGCCATCTGAGTTGAGCCACGTTTCACTTAGTGCAATAAAATCTATTTTTTTATCACTAATAAGATCGTTGATAAAAAAACGTTTTGTTAGTTAAAGCTCTAACATTTAATAGTGCCATATTTAATGTTTCGGAGGTGCAGAGATGAATACTATGTGCGTTATTGATATTTGGAATAGGAACTAAATTATTTTTATTAGCGCCGCTCTGTGTGTATTTTTTGTTTAATCTGTGATCTGTTTTTATAGTTTTAATACATTGTTCCTCTAAAATAGTAATTTTAATTAGATTATTGTTGTTTATGCCGTATTGCCTAGATTTTCTACGTGCATTGAGATTGTTTATTACAGTATTAATGTTGTGCACTTTAACAGAAGATTCTATTAACCACTTATCATGTCCTAGCACAACAGTATAATTTCAGAAGGGGTTAAGAGCAGAGATAGATAGTCAAGATAAACGAATAGCCTTCAATATGTTTTCGGAGACCCGGACCCGGGCGCCGAAACTGTTCGGATGCAGGCCATCACGCTTGGAGAAACGCGGCCTTTCCAAAAAGAGATTCCAATTGTTGATGAAACCGACGTCTTTCTTCTTGCAGAAACCCTGTAGCCAGTTGTTCAATCCTAGCAGACGACTGTAGTACTCGTTGGATCGTCTGACAAGAGGTAGTGGACCCGAACCGAAGATCTTTGCCGATGGGGTCCTCTCCTTCGTGTCTTTAATCAAAGCTGCGAAGTCTGCGAAGTCAGCCTTGAGGATATGTCAGCCGCCATATTGAACTTTCCAACGTCACTAATTCTCCAACTTCCCGTGTAGGTAGAAGGCTGAAATTTGGCAGGCTCATTCCTTACAGCTTACTTACAAAAGCTAAGCAGGTTTCATTTTGAAATTCTACGCGTAACGGTCATAACAGTCGACAACATCCGCTATGTTGAACTTTTTTATTTATGGCCCCATCTTCACGAAATTTGGTAGGTGGCTTCCCTGCGCTAACCGAAACCAATGTACGTACTTATTTTGGTGGTATGACGCCACTGTCAGCCACCATATTGAACTTTCCAACGGTCTTTGTTACTTACAACGCTTGACAGATGCCGAATGTCACTTCAACACAAGTCCTGCAAATACTGTCGTAATTGAAACAAACCATGAAACTCAAACCGATTGTGACAGCAGCAATCCAAGCTGGGAGATTTGAAACAAGATTACTTTTCACATGGCCAACTGTACGTTGCATCCTCAAGAGTAAGCTCAGCGCACAGCTTGGTCATATTACAACTGGAGGGCCAAAATGACAATGCAGTATTCAAAGAGATCCTTAACAAATAATTATTGGTATGTTTTCCCTCAGTTTAAAAAGGTTTAATTTTCTTCCTAATAAAAATTTTAAGGCAGTACTTCGCCGCTGTGAAGTGCGGGTATTTTGCTAGTATATATATATATATCGTAACTGGGAGAGTGGTTACAATTGGAGGGGGAAAACCCAAATACCAGCAATGGCAGTGCACTGGGGCTGATGACACACACAAAATTTTGTAGCTGAGAAAGCTCATTCTCATTAAAAATCAAAGATAGATACAGCACTTTTGTCTGAACTAGTTTGGATAACATCTTCATTGTCTCACTGTATAACTGCTTTCATCTAAGAGTGTATTTTTTGTCTCACTGTGTGTTGTGTTTAGCCAAGATGAATTTTCAAAAGATATTTTTTCCCCATTTATTTATAAACGGGCAATGCTAAGTACTTCAGTTAGTACTAAATCAGTGTGTATCTTTTTACAAATGTAAAAAAAGAAAGGGAGAATTATTGGACTACAACAATAGTCAGTCCTGTCAGTGTGAGAAGAGTATGGGATTTGGGGCATTCTTTTAAAAACTATGCACTGAAGAGTACAAAGGGGAATATGGTCACCCTAGGATCCTACCACAACAAAACAAACTGTCATACTTTCACTCACAAGTCATTGCACACTTTAGGGATATCTGTAAATTTTAGTATGTTTTAAAATTATAGATATTCATCTATCCATTTTCTTAAACCAATTATCCAGAGCATGGTTGTGGGGCAGCTGAAGCCAATCCCAGCAATCATCAAGGAAAAGGCAATTTAGAAGCCTCAATTCATGTGACCTATATGTTTTTAACTTGTGTGAGGAAACTAAAACAATTGGAGAAAATGCATGCAGACACAGGAAGAGCTTGCAGACTCCATGCAGAGAGGAGCTGGGACATTAGCCCTGGTCATTTATTAAAAGGCAGCAGTGCTACCACTGTGCCACCACGCTACCCCTATATAAAAATATATAGTATTAGTTATTCATAGACTATAACACTGATTAGGAGTTTTATTGATGGCCATTTAAAAGCATCCATATATATACTGTATACTTTACTACTTTTCAGATCTTTAAAATGTTTTTGTAAATTTTAAGAAAATACATTGGGCTTTGTAGATTATCATGATTTTTATTCTCTTTATGTTGAGTTGCAATTGAATGCTTTAAATTCATTGAAATAGCAAATATTAAATCTATACCACTGATAAGGCTGTGGAATTCATTACACAAAAGTGCTTTTTAAAATCTTTCTAATTTTTTCTTTCTACTTTTTAGGTAACAGAACGAATAGCAAAGGTTGTTGAAAGTGTTGCAGAAGACTTTAAAATTAACATCAATGAACTTCATAAGCTAAGGTATAATATTATATAGATTTAAAGTCCATACTGACCACGAATACAGTTGAAACCACAAGATAATTCTTTAACTTTTATCTTTACAACAAATTGCTGCTTTTTAACTATTTATCTTTATTGCAAGTTTTTTCAAGGTAATCCAAACTGATGTATAGTGCTCACAAAATTTTTTTTATTTGCCTCTACTACATCTCCTCAAATAAAAGCTTTTTTAACTTATTCTTTTTCTTTAGCACAACTTATACAGTGGTGTGAAAAACTATTTGCCCCCTTCCTGATTTCTTATTCTTTTGCATGTTTGTCACACAAAATGTTTCTGATCATCAAACACATTTAACCATTAGTCAAATATAACACAAGTAAACACAAAATGCAGTTTTTAAATGATGGTTTTTATTATTTAGGGAAAAAAAAAATCCAAACCTACATGGCCCTGTGTGAAAAAGTAATTGCCCCCTGAACCTAATAACTGGTTGGGCCACCCTTAGCAGCAATAACTGCAATCAAGCGTTTGCGATAACTTGCAATGAGTCTTTTACAGCGCTCTGGAGGAATTTTGGCCCACTCATCTTTGCAGAATTGTTGTAATTCAGCTTTATTTGAGGATTTTCTAGCATGAACCGCCTTTTTAAGGTCATGCCATAGCATCTCAATTGGATTCAGGTCACTGTGGTTCGCTGGAGTCCCAAAGCTTTAGAAATGGCTTTATAACCTTTACCAGACTGATAGATCTCAATTACTTCTGTTCTCATTTGTTCCTGAATTTCTTTGGATCTTGGCATGATGTCTAGCTTTTGAGGTGCTTTTGGTCTACTTCTCTGTGTCAGGCAGCTCCTATTTAAGTGATTTCTTGATTGAAACAGGTGTGGCAGTAATCAGGCCTGGGGGTGGCTACGGAAATTGAACTCAGGTGTGATACACCACAGTTAGGTTATTTTTTAACAAGGGGGCAATTACTTTTTCACACAGGGCCATGTAGGTTTGGATTTTTTTTCTCCCTAAATAATAAAAACCATCATTTAAAAACTGCATTTTGTGTTTACTTGTGTTATATTTGACATTTTGTGTGACAAACATGCAAAAGAATAAGAAATCAGGAAGGGGCAAATAGTTTTTCACACCACTGTATTTTTGTGTGGTGTAAGAGAAACATCTCATTTGACATTAAACATTAAAAGAAAAACATTTTCTTTGTTATTTGCAAATTATCCTTTCTATCTTTACAGGCGACTGTGCAAAAATTATTATTAATGTCAATGTCAATTTATTTATAGAACACATTTAAGACAACATCAGCAATGCTGTAGCCAAATTGCTTTACAATAAAATGCACAATAAAGGTAAATGAAATAAAGTACAATAAAACACAATACAAACCAGCAGTAAACTGAAACAAACAAATGACTATGAGGAAGGAACCATTAGTTTCACTGAAGGTTACAGAAGGCTAGAGAATAGAAATGTGTCTTCAATCTCATTTTAAACAATTCAATTGAAGGTAACTCCTTAATTCACATGGTATGAAAAGACTGACAAAGTGAAGTGCGTTCAAGAAATATATTCTTTAATGTAATTAGTTAAAGAATTTCATAGATGAGGAACAGCAACTGCAAAAGTTCTGCACTTAGTACAAGGAAAAACGAGACACCTGACTGGTAGATCTAAGCTTTCTGAATGGCTGGTGTATAACACACAATTCAGATAAATAAGTGGGAGCATACCCATGTATTGACTTAAAAACCAGTAGGAAAATCATATAATCTATTCTAAAACTAACTGGCAGCCAGTATGAAGATGCTTAAATTGGAGATACAGAATCAAACTTTCTTGCCCCAACCAAAAAATGAGCAGCTACATTCTGGACCAGCTACAACCTGCGTGTCAGGGATTTGTTGATCCCAGAATACAATGAGTTGTAGTAATCAAGCTGTGAAAAGATGAAAGCATAAGTAACTTTCTCAAGATCCCTTGGTGATAAAAAAAAAAAGACTTAACCTTGGCTAAAAGACGAAGCTGGAAAAAGCAATGCTTGACCACAGAATGTATCTGTTTCTCAATAGAGAGGTTACTATCAGTAATCCCAAGATTCTGAACATGAGGTTTGCAAAATTTCACGAGAGAGCCAAGGAGTTCAAAACCAGTTTGAGCTTTGGCAGGGAGACCAGGTATCAGCACTTCTGTTTTATTTTGATTAAAATCAAGAAAATTGTCAGCCATCAATGATCTTAGTTCTGCAAGACAATTATATGCCCAATTCATTGCAGAGTTACACGCAGAGATATAGCCCTGCGTGCCATCAGCATAATAATGAAAAGAAATATTAAACCTCCTAAAAATAGTTCCCATAGGATGAAGTTAAATAGAAAATAAAATATGACCCAGAATGGATCCGAGGAACACCACATTTAACAGGAGCAGACAAAAAAGAGGAACTGAAAGTCACTGAAAAGTGTCTACCAGTAAGATATGACCTGAACCAGTTAAGAGCTGCCGCTTTTAATCCCCACCTGTTGCTGTAGCTGCAACAGCAAGATCTCGTGATCAATAGTGTCAAAAGCTGCAGAAATGTGAAAAGGGACAAGGATTGCTGCCCCACGTGAGTTGCTAATAAGAGAGATGTCATTAAATACTTTAAGGAGGGCAGTCTCAACATCATGATAACGACTAAAGCCAGATTGGTAGATCTCAAATAAACTAACCCAAAATGGCAACTGGGAAATTGGGCAAAAATTAGCTAACACACCAGGATCTAATTCTACATTTTTAAGACAGGGTCACTCCACTGCATGTTTAAAAATGAGGGCACAACCCCATCACTAATAGAACTATTTATAATAGCCAACAATGCTGGACTGAAGATATCAAATGCTTCTAGTTAGAGGCAGGGTAGAACAACATAAAGAAGACGAAAAAGTAGGTCTAAGTGAGTCAATAGTACTTTTTAGCTGTGAAAGTGAAATCACATCAAAGGATGTAAAAACAATGTCATGATTAACGACAGGAAGTACATAACCCATTGGATGTAAAAACAATGCCATGATTAACGACAGGAAGTACATAACCCATTGGTACAATGGCAGAGTGGATATTATCAATTTTGCTGACAAAGAATGAAAGAAACTGCTGACATGAATGTACTATTTAATCCTATCTCTGAATGGTGGTAAATAGCCTTATTAATTGCATTAAATAAGACCCTGTGTTTCTTAGAATGAGAGAATAACAAATGTGACATGTAATCATGTTTACATTTCTTAACTGCCTCATGGAAGTTGAACAGAGAAGACCTAAAAATCTATTTAGACACAGTCAGCCTGTCTTTCTTCCACCACCATTCAGCAATCCAGCATGTGCAGTGCAGCTGGTGTGAGGTGTCATTAAGCCATGGAGCAGGTATTCTCTTTCACCAGCATATTTTGAGGGGAGCAATAGAGTCTAAAACTATTTTACGTGATGAATTTAAAGCTAAGACAGAATCATCAATACTATACCACTGGCCTTGTAGATCAAAATTGGAAAGAATGATTTTAAAATCAGATATAACAGAAGAATTTAAAAAGCGAGAATAGCGTGGAGCCCAGCTTACAGTAGCAAAGTCAACAGTAATACTCAAATCCAGCATTCTGTAGAGGAGAGGATGGGTCAAAGATGGATCTCAAGCATCACAAATCCACGCCTGGCAAGGAAAAATTGAGCAGGCATTGTTTAACAGCAAAGCCAGCACGCCTTCTGTGTCGGCATCGGAAGTGTCTGCGTCTCCAGTAATCGCGGTTATAGGTTAACCCTTTACCCATTTGAAAAAAAAAACAAAAACTGGAATTTTATAAAATGTTATCAATGATATAATTAATACGGGAATTAAAATCTTCAGTTATAAGGACTATAGTACAAACAGTAATACAAATAAAGAGTATTTGAAAACTTTAGCTAAGAAGGAGAGTTGCATATTTAGATGGTTTTATGTTGTTGTTCTTAAAAGTATATGCAAAGATATATAAATTCAACAAACCTAGAGAATAGAAAACCAGCCAACCCAGCACTGGTTGATGCCTTATGCATAGTATTAGGAGGGTTTAGTTCTGGACACCACAGCATTGCAATTGTTTAAAGCAGGGTTTAGTAAAAGAATATATGGCTAAACTGAGAAATCATGCTTCACCAGTACCAAACCATATATAAAGTTAAGTTAGAAATGTAAATCTCTTTTACTCTCACAAAAATGAGATTATACATAACAATGTTTTGTTTTTAAACTACTCCAACGGTAGTTTGACTTTGATCAAATAATGCATATATCTACACTTTCTGTGTTTTTCATTTCTTTCTCACAAATAGTGCCTTTATTATCACAATAAATGGTTTATCCATGAAGCATGCCAACATTTCAGTTAAGTTATCTTTGTTACCTACTGTATTTCTATGTGAGCTGTACAGTATACTCTCATCATGTTTTTGGTATTGAATCTGTCTTGTTTTGATTGCATAAAAAACAAATTAATCAATAAGATCACATATTACTTTACATGGTGTATTAAACAGGTAATTAACATTACCATTCATAAACTACATATAAAGGGTATCTTTTTTTCTGTAAAGGGTTTAAAACATTCAGACTAAAGAGTGTCTGATCAGCTATCTTTGTTTTTTGTAGTTTATGTAAATGTAATAATAATAATACAGTAATATACAGTATTTTATATAGCACAAATCTTATGGTCAAAGCACATCACAAATATCCAAAAGGGCACAATTGGAATAGAAGTATTAATGAGAATTAATAAATAACATTGGATAGAAACTCCTATCTAAGCATTAAACAATAAGCAAAATCTGAAATACAAAATTCTGGGTTAACACAAGTATACAAAAATCACGAATAAAATACAAAGTGCTAAAAGAGAATAAATAAACAAACAAAATAATTTATAATATAGAGTTAAACTGAGAGAAAAGGAAAGAATATCAGTGTAAGTTTAATGCCTTCTTGAATATGCAAAGTATATTTTCAGAGTATCAGCTCCTTAAATTTTCAGTAGCTGTAGCTGTAAATTAAGATGCATACAAAATAAGTTTATTAAAATGTTTTTTGTTTACAAACAACATGGTAGGTTTTTCCAGTTTTGGTAAGACTAGATGAAAAGATGTGGTATTCAATTAGGGTCACTGAATATGATTGCATACAAATATCTGCATTTATTAGATTTTATGTTGAATATCCAAGATGCTCTACAGTTATAATATAATATTACAATACATAAGAGTTGAGACACTGTTTACATACTCCAAAACCAGAATAAGGTCTTTGGTGGATTTTATATTTTCTGTTTATATTGTATGCATCCACAGCAGATTATTTGTGGTGCACCATAAATAAGCCTAAGTCTAGAGGCAACTGTATATGCATCTTGCACAAGACGGATTGCAATTAATCATTTAACAACAAATGAACAATGACTTTAAATGATCTTTTTGACTACCCCTTCCATCTATCCATTTATTTACCCACACGTTCGGTTCCTGGTCATGGTGGCACTTGAATTTAAAACAGATGAACCAGTCCATCACAAACCCAGTGCCAATATTTTCTTTTGAGCTTTTTTAGATGTAGGAAGAATACAGTCATCATGCAAATTATGCAAAATGCACACAGTCAGTGCATGAGCTTAAGGTGTGTACAAAACTGCAGCTATGAGGATGCAGTCCTAACCACTACATCACTTTACCAATATAACTAGTTAGTTAAGATATTAATATGCTGAAAACAATACTGTTAAGAATCAGTAAACCTCAAATGTCTCACTGATAAAATTGTATTGCCTTGGATACATTTTTTCTGTGAATATTCTTAAACATATACTTTTAAGGAGCATGACAATATGCGTGTTTTGGATTAATTCTTTAGTTTGAAAAAGACATTGCAAATTTAAAGTCTCAGCATTTTGTTGGCAAGTTGCTAGGACACACTGAACCATTGCTCAGGAGTGCCTCCCAGTTCAAGTCATGAATGTTCAAGCTATAAAACTCACCACAATGCTTCAGCTTTTCAGATTTAAACCTTGACCATTGTCAGTTTTTAGCTCCTAATGTTAGGTTTTCTGGTTAACAAACAATAGCATCCCACATCTCAATTAGGTTTATTGTCTTAGCATTTTCATTTTGGTAATATGTTTGTAATTTTGTTAATGGCCACTGGCAAGTCTTGTTTTGACATTGCTAGCAGTTTACCCACTGAATTTTGTTTTTGATAACAATAGTTCAATATTGTAGAAAACTATTCTTTTTTTAAGTTTCTTTAAAACATGCACCTCTCCTGATCTGTTTTTAACAACATTGTTATGGTTACTCAGTGTGGCAGCAGACAATGTGAAGGGGATGGCTGGAATTCAAAAAACAGGAGGAGTGAATCTGTGCTGCAGTTCAGCCAAGCCACTTTGAGAATTTGCCACAAGCATAACAAATGCTAGTTCTCTGCCTATATAGCTGACAGTTTTAGAAACTATACTTGCCATTCCATGGCAATATGCATAAGATCATTGTAAATTGGCCACAGATCATTTAATTTGATTTGCATTAGCTGCCTTAATTTGATTAATGATGCTCAACTAATGTAGAAGTACAGTAAGTCTTCTCCCTTGTCATCATTTGTAAATTCAACCGGTATAACCTTCTCCTACATTTTTTGGTTTTGTTGTTTGTTCCTATAAGGAGCTTTGTTGTATCTAGAGGATAATAGCCATGCAGTACTCTTGTTACATACAGCTGCTGATAAACAGAATGAGAGAAAAACTGAAAGGTTTGCATATGGCATTTATTGATTTGGATAAAGCTTATGACAGAGTTAAAACAGTAATACAGGACTAATTGGTAGAATGATGAAGTAAAGAGCAAGGTGGTGGAGAAAAATGAGGTATGGAGAAAATATTTAACGACAAAAAACTGACGAAGACAGGGCAGTATACCAACAAAAGCAAAAAAGGTTTTGGATTATGAAATCAGCAAAGAAAAAGTGCTAGGAGCAATTTGGCAAGAAAATAGACAAAACTTATATTGAAAATCAAAAACTGTTAAATGGAAATTGAACACAGAAAATAAGAAACATAAAGCACTTAAAAGGAGAAATGCAGAGGTAGCTGGAATTCTCAGGGTGCCCACTATGCAAAAACCTGAAGGAGAAATAATGAGAGGAGAAGAACAGAATGAAAATCCATTAGTGGAGAGGAGGATAAATGTAGATGAAGAGGGAGGGAGAACAAGGAGGAATCACAGAAGAAAAGTAACAAATGCCCTAAAAGAACAAAAAATGGCTGGGGCAGACAGAATAACAGCTAAAATGTTTAAATTTGGAGAGCAAGCAGCATACAGATTAGGAAGACAAACACAAGATCATATTTTCACCATTATTCAATGACAGGACCACAAATTATCAAAGCACCACACACTACTTCAGTTACAAGGCAGGAACAAATCCTAAATGGGTGGCAGACTATTTTACTGTACAATGAAACACTAATACTTTGTTTAACAAAAACATAATAGATAAGCATTTATTGAAATGTGCACTTTTAAATGTGTGTTTTTGGAAGCAGTGATGCATTTTTTTTTATTTCATTAGGTGGAAAAGCTTTTGTATAAGAGTTCGTTCAAAACCAAACAGCACAACACCAAGGCTACTGCAGATGATCATGTCACTTATGAAACCTGTGCCAGGAAAAATCAACCAAGAAAAAGAAAAAATCTTGAAAGTAATGAATGAGATTGATAAAATGATAGAAATGGTAATTACTGAGTTGTATAGATTTTTATTTATCTTAGTAACCTCCACCACTCTAAACAGAGTTGTAATTCAACAATTTTAATCTGGTAGTGTTAATGAAATGTTGGATTCCTAGATGCATTTTGCAATCATGATTATATAACTATTGTGATGTAAGAGCTGTTTTGTTATATTAACATTTATAATCCTTAAAATGGGTATAAAAACATATTGGTAGAATGGAACATTCATGATACACAAATGTATAGGAATGCAGGCTAATTTGATTTTAACCATTATTGTTAAAGATGACTGATCTCTAATGGATGATAAGAAGTGATGAGATCTTATTTTTGATACTTCTCTACATATATATGTATTTTTTCCAGGCATCTTTAGAACATTAAAAAGTAAGCATGCATTAAATTCAGTAATAGCTTATTCTTTGAAATTATAACTGCTGTTACATTCATTTTAATTGCCAAGATTTCATCAGAGTCCATTTAATTTCTATTTAAGTTTTAGACTCATTAAAATTGAAATGTTTAATATTAGAAATTTGTATAGTTATTTTCAAGGATACAGTCATATTTGTTATGGTAATAACATCATCGCTAGCTAAAAGGAGGTGTCACCTGTGTACCGGTGTCCAAACTCTAGATTGTCAATGCCAGCATTAACAACAGTCCAGTGCTGAATCAGCTAAAAAGAAAAAAAGAAACAATGGGTTTAGTGGTAATTAGTCAGATAATACATTGGACTGAGAACTGTGAGAAATGTTTTAGTTGTTATAAAAAGATGTAATAGTATCAAACCTTTTCCTATTTAACAATGAACCATTAGACATTTACTTTAAAAGGAGAAGAATCACATTTTCACATTTTTCAGTAGTGAAAGAATCTCAAAATCCCTAGAATCAATATTGTAGTATGAGCAATGCCATGCACAGCCAATCTGTCATGTTGATTCTTGGAATTTGAGTTCTTCCACCAGCTCAGTACTAGACTAGTGATGCTGCTGTTTTGCTCTTCTGTGTTGACTTTTATGAAAACAGCTGTATCATTTCATACTGCATTTTTTTCAAATCACCCACAAAGAAGAGTACTTCTCTGTAATAACAGATAGAAAAATTTGACTGTTCTCCTTTAACATCAACACTACTCTCCAGGATTTACAAATGGCAGCACTACACTTAGCACTTACATTGATTCCATATTACTATATAATATGATTTGGCAGCCCTCCGTAACCAAGGTGTACACCAAAGAGGGCTGAAGTGAACAATACATTTTGTTCTTTTTAGTAGAAATACTAATGGGAGGAATTTACAAAATGGAGAACAACGATCACGAGTAAACATAATAGAAACTAAATTGCTGCATCTCTGGGCATGTCTATATGAGTCTATATGGTAGGTGGTTCTCCCACTTGCCTGCTACAATAGGGCACCAAAGTATACCTCTTTCCATTTTCCATCTCTTTCTCTCTCTTTCTCCATCCTGCTGAGTGTTTATTTCAATCTCCTCATGACTCTGCACTCAAAAAAGCCCATGGATATGAGGCAGTTTAAAACACCTTCTCTGGTAATAATTTTGGGATTTTGGCCAGCCAAAAATTTTCTTCAAGGATACCAGGCAAAAACTCTGTCTAGCAGTCCTTTGTGTCACTGCATTCCCAAGCTTTATGTCACCCTTAAAGGAGAGGAGCTTAAATACATCTTCCTAGCTGTTTACTCAGTTAGAGAGACAGCAAAAGTTTGATACATTTCCTTATGCAATAACATGTTGTTTCAGCCAAAAAGTGTTTACTAAAAAGAGAAAGGGGGATTCAGGCAATAAAGGAACCAAGCATCCCTGTCTACTAATGTGTTACCTACCCTTTAGGGTACCAGCAAAGTATCACATACAGTATATCCATTCAGGCTACCTCTTTCTCACACTTGTGCCTATGCACCTTTATAATGCCATTCTACAGAACACAGTAAACATATAGGATGTACTTTCCCTAGTGGTCTCTTTGCTTTCACACTGGCATCTTTTGGACCTCAACAGCTGTTAATATGAGTCTATCTGCTATTACCTATATGGTTCCAGTGAAAATTAACCCTGCCCTATGCCATCCTGTGCCATGAAAACAATGGCAGCACTAAAGTACCCTGTATTACATAATTCCATATATTAATAAAAATTCTTAATTTTTCTTTGTTTCATTATTTTTATCAAAATTACAAATCAGCATCATTTTGACTTAAAATTATTCTCTGATTACAGGCTGATGTAGCTTTAAAGGGAGCCGAGAAAACTGAAGATAAATAAGAAGTCAACTGTAATAAGATCATCCATTCAGTATATTTTCCTATAAGTTTTTGTAAGAATTTATTTTAAAGCATTTACATAGTAGTATAATATTAATGATATGGTAAACCAAATTTTACTGTTATTTTTATCAAATCGTTTTGAAATCACCTGTGATTGTCTATTTATACATATATAGACATAGATATCTTTGTTGTTCAGTTGGATTTTTAGGCATTATAATCCCAGTAATATTTAATATTCCACATTAGTAATAAAATTAATTATGTACTGAAATCTTGGCCAACACATTGACCAAGTTAGTAATGGGCAGAGAAGTTCCTAATAAAAGTAAGAGTGAATTGCTGAATTTTTACACAAACAGTTTTTTTTAGGTTTTGATTTCCCAACACATTACTCACTTCATGTGTTATTTTTCTTTTTTTGTTTATGATGGCTCATTAATGTTTTGAGTTTGGTTTTCTGTTCTGTTAAAATATTTGCTGTCCAACAAATTCATCTTTCTTCTGTTAACCAAATATGTGTATTCATCATTTTGTATCTATTTTTCCATTCAAGGTTATAATGTGCCTGAGGAGAAAATTTCTTATACCTAGCAATTTAACGAGAAACGTTTATAATATTTGAATTTAGAAGAGGCTACAGCCATTTATTGGTGCACAAGAACTGGATTTAAATATGCACTAAGTGCAGGTTAGAAACTCTCCTTGCCATAGGTGTAAAAAGCAAAAAATAAGGTTGCATGTAAGGTAAAAGAGGACTATTTGAGAATAATGCTGGGATTACAAAAGTATCCCTTCATTCCTGTATGAAAATCACTAGATTCTTATTAAAATAATTAATTTCAATGTGCATGTACAGCATCTTTTTATTGAAGCTATTTTTTCATATTACTTTGTCTTTTTAACATATTTTTAATGCAGCACAGTCTACTTACCATCCAATATCATCAACTGTAGAATGTGACATTGTATTTTCTGTGAAGTACTTAACAGTCACACTTTAATTATCTATTATAAAGCAGCTATTATGGTATTAACAATAATTGATTTTCTTAAAAAATAATCAGGCTCTGTTAGATATGTTACTGTCATTTTTCATTTTTAGATCTTGACAAAAAGATTTAATATGTTTTATTACATTTCGACTCTTAATAGCTTCTTATAATGGATGCCTAAACTAAAACTTTTAAGATTATGGTAGAAGATATAATACACATTAGTTAAAAGAAATGCAGAGCTGCAAATATTTTATTTTGCCTTTGGTATGTGACTCAATGACATAAAAAAAACATTTAGTGCAAGCAGTCACAGTTTTGTCATGAAAATCCTATGGGGGCCATACCAGAAATTTCCCTTATACTGTAAATGTGGACTTCCTAACTAATAACATATGTACCTGTTTATCTAGCGAGACATACAAGTTCAGCTGCCTTTATTGTCACAAAAAAACTTCCAGAGATGCTGGTACCTGGTCTGTCTAAATTGGCATTAGATCATTGTGTAATCCTCTGACATCACTAACATGTGACAAAATACAGCCATATAGATTTAAACACTAAGTAAAGCAGCAGCCTTGTAACTACTTACTACTCTGGAAAATATATTTTGTAGGAACTGCCTAAATTGAAATACCAACCTCTCATTTAGATTTGAATCGTTTTGGGGTGAAAAAGGACAAGCCCCAAAAGATAGACAGAACATGCAGAATACACACACTGCACAACTAATACACAAAAACTCTGAGGCTATCCAATAGCAGAAATAGCCATCATGTTACCAGATGTTTGCTAAATAGCAGAAAGGTGACAAACTATTGCAAAAATAATCTTTTGCATACCTTTTTTCTGCACTATAATTCAGTTCTATAAGTATTTGGAAACAAAAGCATCACACTGCTGTCTTATTTCCAACAAAGGGTATGGAAAACACACACCGCTTCCCTTGTGGCTTTTTCAAATTTAACAATGTCAGGTGGTCCTGCCCAGCAGTGGGTGAAGATGAGACTGCTACTCAGCCTGATCAGCTTAGACAAAGTTTTTTGTGTCTCTTCTTACGCAGCTTAGCTTTGACTGGGAAAAATTTGAACCAAAAGTACAAACATCAAGTCCCATGGCTAAATTGGAATGTGCACACACACCAAGGGCAAATCTGGAACACTAGAGGGCCAATAGAACTAGCCTATGTTTCAAAATGTGCATTTAAAATATAAAATATTTAAAATATGCATTTAGCAGCTCCCCAAAAGTAATTTTACATTCTACATACTGTAGGGAATTTGAAAATATGATAGAAAATTTGTAAAAGCATAAACTTAAGAAGACAAAGTGGAATGTTTTCATAAAAATTCTAATAATGAGTTCAGTTACTAAGGGAAGCTTATTACATACTTTGCATAATATCAGAGGGAGCTGTGCCCTATTGGCAGTAAATGTGAAAATGCCACCAAATGCAAGTACTGTATTTTTCACATTTAGACATAGTTTGGTATAAATACCCTATACTGCTTGCAAGAGCCATTTGCTAGTTATTTAGGTTATGTCAAGTAGATAGAAGTATTTGTTTAGTTAAGTTAAAAATTTTCCTATAAAAAGTGCAAAGTCTAAGAGAGGTTCTTATAATCCCCACAAGCTGAATTGAAATGCTATATTCTAACTATTTCTTGTCCCACTGACTACAGATTAGTCTCAGTTAGTGACCTGCCTTGCTGTAAATAAGGCATGGAGGGCACACAGTTTTAAACTGTGCCTTAACGTGCCCAATAATATGTAACGCAACGTGCTCTATTGAATGTGCAGTACCGTATGTATAGAATGTACTGAAGGTGAAGTAAAGCATCTTTTAGTATAGAAAACAACTGAAGTTTAACAAGAAAAGGCTAAGTTTAGAGAAGATTTTTCCCATTTTTTTTTTCCTTTTTATTCTTCATGTGTAACAACCTTTTTCTTTATTCTTGTGTGGACTGATTGCTTTGAATTGTCACTAAACCTTTTAAAACAAACTTTTGGTCTGAGAGATTTATTTCAGTACGCGTTTGACTCGTGCTTGATCCTGCCTTACACACCAGCAGCTACACTGGTAATACCCTTTGCTGATTAATTACCTGTATGAAATTAGTGATACAACTACTGTCAAACAATTTTATTCTGAGTCATTTAAAATATGTGTAAATGTGAAATTTTATTGGTGCAAGTCATAATATACAATGACTTTATACAAATACAGAAATTTCTGACAGATTACCAACATTACTGCACTGTTCAGTTTGTAGATTCTGAGTTTTCTGTTTTAAAGTTCTTTACAAGATTAAGTAATCTCTTAAAAATGTTGTTTGTGTTTTTTAAAAATACAGCATAATGGTGTTATCCCATGTGAAACTGCATCTGATTTTATATATGAGACCTTTTTCTTTGGGTCAAAACCTAACATTTTAGATTGTTGACTGTCCTTCTTGTGCAAAAATAAAATTATGTGTGTTAAGAGACATTCTTTGTTTTCTAGTCAGGAAATATTTTGCAAATTATTTTTCATTTATTTATTTTTTTGTTTGTTTTTCATTTTACTTCCCACAAACATGCTGGTTGCCTGGATTTTACTTACAGCTTAAATGCAGGACTAATCTAACAGGACTCATGTATGACTTCACCTTTAGTTCTGGTGTGATTTTATTTTCAGTAATGAGTGCTGTTAAAGGCTTTGGCACATCATGTAATTTTTGGTCAAAACTAAAAAATATCTTTTAGTTTGCCTCTGATTCCAGAAAAATATGACAGTTGCTTGTCCCATAAATGTATGAGCAGTCATGCAGCGTATTCACATAACTCCACATCCACTTCATTCCCTCCACTATAAAATTTACAATACAATACAATACAATTTATTTTGGTATAGCCCAAAATCACACAAGAAGTGTCACAATGGGCTTTAACAGACCCTGCCTCTTGACAGCCCCCCAGTCTTGACTCTCTAAGAAGACAAGGAAAAACTCCCAAAAAAAAACCTTGCAGGAAAAAATATGGAAGAAACCTTGGGAAAGGCAGTTCAAAGAGAGACACCTTTCCAGGTAGGTTGGGCGTGCAGTGGGTTTCAAAAAGAACAAATCCTCAATACAGTATAAAAATAAAAATTTTAGAAGTACGTAGCAGAACTTAACAGTAGATGATATCACATAATATGATTTGGATTTGTTTAGAGTCCTGGAGACCTCAACCATCAAGCTGCTTCCCCCTTTTGGCCATTCCACAGCTGAAACAGTGCTGGGCCAGCCAATCCGATGAAAGGACCCCTCTACCCCACGATTCCTACAATCCTCCATCAGGGATGACTTTACCTTAGGCAGGCAAAACAACTTGGCAGGTGGGCCGTGGCACCAAGTGCCACATTTAAGTACCGAGAAGAGAAACAGAATAGGTGAGGGTTAGTATCAAATTATAACTATCATGTTACTTATGTTTTAGTGCTAATGACTGACAACAGAGATGCAGTATGTACAGTTAATCAGCAGCTCTAGTCAGGATATGCTAAACTGAAGTAGTGAGTCTTCAGCTGGGATTTAAAAACTGAGACCGAAGGGGCATCTCTTATAGTAGCAGGCAAACCTGGAGGCTGTATAAAGAACAGTTTGAACATCCAGTGAACACCGCATTGCAGTAGTCAATCCTACTAGAAATAAATGCATAAATTAATTTCTCAGAATCCTGTTTATTTAGAAAGCGCCTTAATTTCCTAACATTTTTAAGATGGAAGAAACATTATTTGGACAACTTTGTAATATTTGCTTTAAATGACATGCTAGAGTCAAAGATAACTCCTAGATTGCGGGCTGATTCAGTAAAATTAATGGTGATTCCAACTGAGTTAAATAATGACAAAATATTGTTGTGATCAGCATCATTCCCTCCAACAATTAACATCTCCATTGTATCTGTGTTTAAAGACAAGTAGTTCTCATCAATCCACTCCTTTAATTCACTAACGCAACTAATTAAAGACAACATCGGAGAAACTTCATTTGATCTAAATGAAAGGTATAACTGGGTGTCATCTGCATACGAGTGAAAATTAACATTATGCTTCCTAATGAGAGATCCCAGTGGAAGCATGTAAAGTGAAAACAGTAAAGTGCTGAACCCTGCGGGACACCATATCTCACTTCTATGTATAATGATGGAGTACTGTCAGCATATTTCTGTACATATTGGAATCGATTTGATAAATAAGAGCTAAACCAAGTGAGCACAGTGCCTGTAAGCCCAACATCATTTTCTAGCCTGTGCAGTAAAATAGAATGGTCAATGGTGTCAAATGCTACGCTTAAGTCTAACAACATAATTACAATAGAGTTTCCTTCATCAGAGGATATCAGAATGTTGTTTACCACCCGCATTAGTGCCGTTTCTGCACTATAACCAGTGCAGAAACCAGACTGGAATTTCTCAAATAAATTGTAATGCGTAAGGTGTGACTGAAGCTGATTGGTGACTACTTTTTCTAGTATTTTAGAGAGAAAGAGTAAATTTGAAATAGGCCTATAATTATTTAGTATGTGTGGGTCTAGGTCTGACTTTTTAAGTAATGGTTTTAATGACTGACACTTTTAGTGCTTCAGGTACTGTGCCATGCAATAATGAACTATTGATAATGCTTAAAATAGGCGCTGCAAGCACATCAATTGCACTTTTTACTAGTTTTATTGGCAATGGATCTAGGGAACAAGTAGTGGGCTTCATTTTAGAAATTAACGTTAAGACTTCCTGCTCAGTTACAGGATTAAAATTACCAAAGTGCTGAATGCAATGTGAGACAGGGTCTGCTAAGCTAGTATGCAGTTTGTACTGTGATGCTGAGATCTGGGATCTTATATTTTTAATTTTCTCATTGAAGAAGTTCATAAAGTCTGTACTGCTAATATCTGTTGGTATTTTGCACTGTAGATCTGAATTTCCATTTGTTAATTTAGCCCCTGTTCTAAACAGTACCCAAGGAGTTTTATTATTCCTATCTATTATTGTAGAATAGTATTCTGAGCGAGCTTTAAAGAGGGCTTTTTATATTTATTAACACTCTCTGCCCATGCAATTTGAAACACATGTAGCTTTGTTGTTCTCCATCTGAGCTCCAGTTTTCGACACTCTAATTTAAGAGCTTGAGTGTTTTCATTAAACCAGGGAGAGTTTCTATGTGCTTTGATCACTTTTGTTTTAAGGGGAGCCACTGTGTCCAGAGCATCTTTCAAGGTCACATGATAATGTGAGGTTAGCTGATCTAAATTGTTTTCCACGTTCACATTTGATGTTAACTGATCTAAATGGTTTTCCACAATTACACACGACTTACTCAAAGTATCTACAAATTTTGAAGCAGAATTACAATCTAGATGTTGCACTGTCTTTGTTTTAATCTGAGCATGTGTTGGCAAGGGCAGGACTAAATCAAATGTAATTAAGTAGTGATCGGAAATAACTTAATTTAATGGAGTAATATATAATTTTGAATTTCAACTTTGTAAGTTATAATTAAATCTAATGTGTGGTTATGATTATGAGTTGGACCTTTGACAATCTAACAAAATCCTACTGAATTTAGCAAATAAGCAAAACATTTGCTAAAAGTGTCAGTTTCCACATCAATGTGTACATTAAAATCCCCCGTCAGTACTACGTGATCATAATTTATAGCCAAATCAGATAGAAGGTTGCTAAATTCAGTCATGAACAGTGAATATGGCCCTGGTGGTCTGTAGACTAGCACTGTAATTGTGTTGGAATCTGTTTAATATTTAAAATGAATGCCTCAAAAGATATAAAGTTGCCTAGATTTTTAGACGTGATTTGCATTTTGTTATAATGAATTATTCCAAGTCCTCCTCCTCGACCAGAATCTCTAGACTTATGAAGGAACGAGTATCCATCTGGTGAAACCTCAGCTAGGGGAACAGTGTCACATTTACTAAGCCAGGTTTCAGTGAGAAGACACAGATCAGATTTTGTACTTATATCATTTACCAAAACAGCTTTACTGCCAAGAGAGCGAATGTTCAATAAGCAGCATTTAAAACTGCATGCTTCTTTCTGAACTGGTGATAGATTCTTTGTTTTTGAAGTAAATTTCTATTACAGATGCCCCATGTGGAGGGTCTGGTTTTATCCCTTGGTCTAATTATACACCTTATTTTTGGTTATCAATTAATTTAAGGTTTGTATCAACACTAAATTTACTGGATGCCCCACAACAGGGATTTTGGGTAACAGCTTCAGGATAGTAACAGGTGGGATAAAAAACAGCCTGTGATTTAAGATCACATGACTGCGGCCTGGATGGTGCTCTAATCAGTCAACCAGGCAGTTTTGCTGCCATATTTTGGGATAATACATAAGATCCCCTCCAGTTAGGATGAAGACCGTCTCTTTTGAAAAATCCAGGCCTTTCCCAAAAATCATCCCAATTGTTCACAAATGCTATGCTTTTATTTGCACACCAGGTTTCTAGCCATCAGAGAAGGGAACGCAATCTACTATAAATCACATCCCCTCTCTATAATCTTGGTAAGAGGCCAGATACAACTAAATTCCAACATTTTCTTTTAGCTTTGGTGCATAGAGAGATGAAGTTCCTCTTTAATACCTCAGATTGCTGTAAATAAATATCATTAGTGCCGACATGCAGCAATAAGGTTGATACTGTACTTCATTGTCGGCAACACGGTCCAATGCGGCCTCTATGCCAGAAATCTTGGCCACTTCGAGGCATTTAACATTAACTGCTGGTTTACCATAGTTTGGAATTCTAACATTCCGCACTATGGAATCGCCAAATACAGTGGGATGCAAAAGTTTGGGCAACCTTCTTAATAGTCATTATTTTCCTGTATAAATCATTGGTTGTTACGATAAAAAATGTCAGTTAAATATATCATATAGGAGACACACACAGTGATATTTGAGAAGTGAAATGAAGTTTATTGGATTTACAGAAAGTGTGCAATAATTGTTCAAACAAAATCAGGCAGGTGCATAAATTTGGGCACCACAAAAAAGAAATGAAAGCAATATTTAGTAGATCCGCCTTTTGCAGAAATTACAGCCTCTAAACGCTTCCTGTAGGTTCCAATGAGAGTCTGGATTGTGGCTGAAGGTATTTTGGACCATTCCTCTTTACAAAACATCTCTAGTTCATTCAGGTTTGATGACTTCCGAACATGGACAGCTCTCTTTAACTCACACCACAGATTTTCAATTATATTCAGGTCTGGGGACTGAGATGGCCATTCCAGAACGTTGTACTTGTTCCTCTGCATGAATGCCTTAGTGGATTTTGAGCAGTGTTTCGGGTCGTTGTCTTGTTGAAAGATCCAGCCCCGGCGCAGCTTCAGCTTTGTCACTGATTCCTGGACATTGGTCTCCAGAATCTGCTGATACTGAGTGGAATCCATGCGTCCCTTAACTTTGACAAGATTTCCAGTCCCTGCACTGGCCACACAGCCCCACAGCATGATGGAACCACCACCATATTTTACTGTAGGTAGCAGGTGTTTTTCTTGGAATGCTGTGTTCTTTTTCCTCCATGCATAACGCCCCTTGTTATGTCCAAATAACTCAATTTTAGTTTCATCAGTCCACAGCACCTTATTCCAAAATGAAGCTGGCTTGTCCAAATGTGCTTGAGCATACCTCAAGCGGCTCTGTTTGTGCTGTGGGCGGAGAAAAGGCTTCCTCTGCATCACTCTCGCATACAGCATCTCCTTGTGTAAAGTGCGCCGAATGGTTGAACGATGCACAGTGACTCCATCTGCTGCAAGATGATGTTGTAGGTCTTTAGTGCTGGTCTGTAGGTTGACTCTGACTGTTCTCACCATTCGTCGCTTCTGTCTATCCGAAATCTTCTTTGGTCTGCCACTTCGAGCCTTAACTTGAACTGAGCCTGTTGTCTTCTGTTTCCTCAATATGTTCCTAACTGTGGAAACAGACAGCTTAAATCTCTGGGACAGCTTTCTGTATCCTTCCCCTAAACCTTGATGGTGAACAATCTTTGTCTTCAGGTCATTTGAGAGTTGTTTTGTGACCCCCATGTTGCTACTCTTCAGAGAAAATTAAAGGAGGAGGGAAACTTACAATTGACCCCCTTAAATACTCTTTCTCATTATAGGATTCACCTGTGTATGTAGGTCAGGGTTCACTGAGCTTACCAAGCCAATTTGAGTTCCAATAATTAGTTCTAAAAGTTTTGGAATCAATAAAATGACAACGGTGCCCAAATTTATGCACCTGCCTGATTTTGTTTGAACAGTTATTGCACACTTTCTGTAAATCCAATAAACTTCATTTCACTTCTCAAATATCACTGTGTGTGTCTCCTATGTGATATATTTAACTGACATTTTTTATCGTAACAACCAACGATTTATACTGGGAAATAATGACTATTAACAAGGTTGCCCAAACTTTTGCATCCCACTTTTTTATTCTCAGTTTCCACAGGCGCACTGCGGAGTGCTGAGAATCTGTTCTGGGTCTAAATTGGTGACCTGGGTGCCGGGGAACTAAATTTTGGCTTCTTAGACCCCTGTCTTACTGTTACCTACTCGCCCTGTGGCTGAATTGGTGTTGCTGACTTCAGCCGCGCACTGACTGCAGTGGGACCTGGAGAGACTGAAGCAAAATCAGAAGTTGCCAAATTGTCTAAACAAACCGAGTCAATCCAATTTTCGGTTTGCCTAATTGCTATCAGGTTCCTAACGCGGTCCTCCAATTCGCGTATTTTCCAGACGAACTCTAAATTAACTAAACACTTTTGGCAGGTGAAGCTGTCTACACTGTCAGCCGGAAAACCTGAACTGTACATGCTGCAGGACACACAACATATAAACGTGCCCTCAACGGGCAGAGAGCAGATACAACTTACGTTTAGTGGTGATATCATCTCCGTTTTTGTAGTAACTTCGGCGCTTTCTGCGTTCAGCTGAATCACTAAGAGACCGTCGGCTTAAAGTTTCCACCACCTGCTGATCGATTGACTTTAATTTCTTACTGCCGGTTATTTCTCCTGGTCACCGGCCGGCTTTACTTCAGTTGAACTTACTCGGGTGTTTGCGAAGGGCTACGTGCCTGTGGGAGATGCTGCCGCTCTGTGCTTCTGCTTGCTGCTAGTAACGATTTTCTCCCTCTGAAATTGAGATAAGGCAAAACAGGGGTTTGTCTGTTAGATTTCCATGAAAACTAAATAGATTTCCAATGGCCAAGTTGAATGAGAATTCCACAACTTTTGGGAAATCCCAAGTTGCTATTCTCATTAAGAATGAAAACATAGCACTCTTGATTTTGCAGCAAGTAATGATGTGATAGTTTTGAGTCTTTAGCAGACCAGATATTGTCCTTCACTTAAAGTGCTTGGACGTATTCTAAATCTGGTAGTGTATGTTTTTGCCATCAGATAGAATACCTTAAATGAAAGAATAACCATACAGGAAAAATCATTAAGCAAAGAGTTCATCTGTGAATATCAATTGGCTGTAGTATATACAGGTACTTCTCTTTAGGCCAAGCCTACCTATGCTACCAGTCAAAAATTTAAGAACACCTCAGTTTTTCCAGTTTTCTTTCAGATTTAATCAGTTGAAAGGCAACAAATACCCTTAAATGGTGAAAAAGTAAGCAGAAAACGGCCAAAAGGTTTACATTTAATGTTTAGGTTAGCAAAAATTGAAAAAAAAGGAAATTTCAGAATATTACAAATGGGCCTTCTTCGGGGAAACAACTAATAGGTTACAATCTGCAGGTGTTTTGCAGCAATTAAAATTAAGTATTTCAACTTGAAGCAAACAATTTGTACAGGTGTCCCAACTTCTGTTGAATACATAAAAACTCTCTGTCTTAAAGCAGAGTTGGAACAGACTATGTTACTACACCCTCTGAAGTACTACTTGGGCAATATTACACTGTATAATAGCAAGAAAATGTCAATTAACAAATAAAATAAGACAGAGCATTATTACCCTTAGAAGTGAAGGCCTTTTGTTTAGAGAAACTGAAAAAAAAATTAAACGTGTCAGTGAGTACAGTTTCATACATAATCCAAAGGCTATTGGAAACTGGAAGAAACTCAGACAGGAAGAGATCTGGCACACCCAAAATCACAACCCAACCAGACGACAACTTGCAACTTTTTTTATCCAGAGACTAATGTTATTAGTTTGCTGGAACTCCTTGTTGATGGTCATTGTAATACACAATTCTACCAGTAACTTTATTATTCTGAATTGAAACAAGTAATTAGAATAATGAGAATTTTGGATATAAATATAATGTCTCCCTGTACCACATCCTGTAAAAATGGTAACTTAAGGGGATGCTTTAGATTAAAAGCAATACACACTGAATTGTGGTTTACTTTAACTTATTACATACATCATTCACATTCACAGGCCTCATTTTCTTCTTACTATAAAGTTGCCAAGTTTCATTTAAATCAGCTAAGGCATTTTTGAGATTTTGGGGTACTTAGTTTTCCTATTGTAGGTGGTGCTTTTAGCCCTAAATATTAATATGTCAAAATGTAATTTTTTAGCAGATACTGTACATACAGCCCTAGATGTACCATCCTGACAAAGTTTAGCTTTTTAACTAAGCGGGAAATAGTGTTTTTGTTTTTATTATACAGTATTTGTTTAGTTCAGTTTAGTTAAAACTACTTAAATACTTTGTGGAGGTTAACAAGTGCAAATGTAAATCAAAGGGGGATGAAATAACTGAAATCAAAGGTAAGAAGACCTTGTGCAACATCAGAAGAGGATGAACAATAAACATCAGTGCTTTAATAAAAAGAAATACTGAAAATCAATATAAAATCTGCATTGGAGTCATGAATCTACCCATTGCACTACTTTTTTTTTTAATCCAATGGCAACCAATGGTACATATAACAACTTCTGATACATTGCATCCTCAAAGGCATAGAATTAAAAGACACATTGTAGGTACAAAGTATTTTTATATATGGTTTTGTTAATCCTAATGGCAGAATCTTGTTTATAAACCTAAAGTTATACGTTTCATTCAAACTCTTACAACTTTGGCCATTATGGTAGTATTTATTTTAATGAAAGACTAGACTTACCTGATAGCCTTCTCATTCATCCACAAATGAGGAGAAGGGATTTTTAAATATTACATTTAGCATTTATAAGTTGACATAAATTGAGTCTTAAACTGGATGAAGTCCAAATTTGTTCTATTAGCCCTAGTCAAAAGTATTACTTCAAGCCTGAATGGGTCCTCTGTTCATCACAGAACACTATTAACATATTCACTCTTGCAGAGCCATGTTCAGTCACCTAACAGCATGTAACCTGCAGTCTCATTTAAAATATTAATGGAGAAGGAAATGCATCACTGTTTAAGTTGTGTGAGGGAAAAATACTGCTTATTGGTCCACCTCCTTCCACTTATATTATGTAGTCAGATATACCTTTGAAATGTATCTCTTCAAATGAACTAGGGGGCTTCGCCCCCTGCTCGCTTCGCTCGCCAGCCCCCATTTTTGTTTTTCCAGATACACACCTTTAAGATTTTTTTTTCTGTAAAAACAATATTTTGAATCTTTCGAGTCCCGATGTACTGAATCATTTTAATGAGGTCAGTGAGACATGTGTTTAATGACTTTGTACCCTAATTCAGCATAACTTTCTCTGTTTGGAATTTCAGCACAAACAAAACGATCTACATCATCAGCAGTTAATAATTTATTTTACAAAGTAACCAATAAATGCATGTGTGGTAAACTCCGTTTTTGAAATTCTCAAGATTCAAGATTCTTTATTTGTCACATGCTTAGTTATACAGGACAACACATTGTGAAATGCATCCTGATCTGCTTATCAAAAACTGTGCAAAGTTACAAGAATATCAGTTAGATTAACAAAAAGTCCTAGATTAAAAGATAACAGTATAGTAGAGCATAATAAATAAGTAAAATTATGTGAATAAAGTAGAATTAAATGTTAAGGTGCAATAGTGCAGTGATTATTGTGCAAACCCAAAGTTAGACAGTTGCATAGTTAAATGAGGCAGTTTGTTTGTTTGCGCTACTGCGATCTGTACTTCCTTTTTTTTATACTTTCTAATTTTCCTAATTTCATATCTTTAACTTTCTCCACATGTGTATTGCGCCGTTTTTTTTTTTTTTTGAGCCTTTCGAATTCCACTGCTTTCATAATCTCTAACCTGCTCTGCATGTGTTTAGCGCCAAATACACTCAGTTGTATTTTGACTTTGAGCACACACAGATCCAGGGCTCTCAGCGCATATGGCGCGTATAAGGACAATATGTTATAAATGAAACATAGACGACAAAGCAAAGAAGAAAGCAGCGTGGAGAAAAGAGACTCAAAAGCGTTGAAGAGACAGAAAAGAAAAAGAATAATCTAGGTACAAATTCAGAAAATAAGGAAAGTAATTATCAGCCCGGAACAAGTGGAATTGGAAAAAAGGCATGTCCAATCCGTGTGTGGCTGGCTGCTTCGCTCTTATTTATTTGTAAGTAGGGAGTGTTTTGCAGGAATCTCATGTTCTACGTCATCGCAAGATGGTTTGGGTCTATCTCTTGGCACAAAGTCTCATGTTTAAGGTCCCCACGAGATACTCCATGGCCAATCTCTCTAGTCTCGCGGGTCTTTTAAGTATCTTCCGTGATCTTAATGTAAAGATCACATATCGTCAACCTACTGTTTCTCTCCAGGATTTTTTTTATAATAGAGAGATGTATTTGAAATCTTATTTCTTATTGTATCTCTGACTGTAAAGCTATAGAATGTTCCACTCTTTCCCAAAGTCTCTGGTCTTTACTAACCAAATTAAGGCAATGCCTGCTTCTTTCCAGTAGAGGGTACTAGATGACCTGGGTTAAGATATAAACTTTTGATGTTTACACAGAACTCCATATTAACCTTCTGCGGTTGAGTGCCTGGGCATTAGTGTAATCTATACTAATAAACGGCAAAGCCCTCACTGACTCACTCACTCACTCACTGACTGACTGACTGACTGACTGACTGACTCATCACTAATTCTCCAACTTCCCGTGTAGGTAGAAGGCTGAAATTTGGCAGGCTTATTCCTTACAGCTTCC
>JANRMT010062808.1:44405929-44429903 GCA_026402145.1 Polypterus bichir lapradei
TTTAGCGAATCCCCGACCGGGAGGTACTTTCCCTTTTTATTAAATTTCCACCTCTCCCTTCTAATTATAAGTCTACTTAAGACTCCGTCTCATTCCAAGAGGTGCTCTTATTGTTATGTCCCAGTACCTCTCCCGGACGGTAAAGCAGTTGTGCCCAGCGGTCACCGATCTTATTCCTGTCTGCAATTCGCACCTTCACTCGGGTTCTCCAACACGAAGGAAACTGTTCAGGTGCCAAATAAACAGTGGAAGTAACACCTGAGGAAGACAGGAATAGTTCAATCAATTAGTCTTTATTCAGTCACAGATGAGTATGTTGATTCATGCTTTCTGTTTCCCAAAGGAGTTTTAACCGGTTTGCTATTAGTTTTCCCCATGGTCAGTGAGTTTTCCGCACTCTTTTTGCTAAACCAGCCTCAATTGTCGCTTCACTCCCGGTCCCTCCTGTTCCCCAGTTCATCGGGACAATCAACCTGATTAGCGGACTGACAGTTTCACCCGAAGGACGCTGGTTACTGCTGTTTAGGTGATCATTTCCCTGAGTGACCCATTGAGTTCAGAATATAACCAGACCATTAGAGCAAAGAGTCTCGCCCTCCCGCAACAGTGCTTTTTCCCGATCACGAAATGTTCAGTTATTTATCTATTCTTCCCACTCCCTTCCTTTATTTTACTATTAAGTCTCTAAGAGACTTCTTCTTCGTTTCCTAGGGAGTGTACTAACTCATGTCCTTAACATTCATAATCTTTACACTGTTTTATTTCCAAGAGCTTATCTATACATTCTGGTCCACTCACTGCCTGGTTTCTTTTCCCCGGTCGGACTCCCTTGGTCTACTCACCAAGAATTTTTCCTCCTGCCTGGAAGTTCCCAGTTTACTCGACTTTCAGGAAGTATCAGAGGAGGTCAAGGATTCCCCATGCAGGAGTCGCCCAAGGCAGGCCAGTCCTAACTTTTTCCGGATCTGGTCCTCCCAACCCGGTCGGTGTCGGTCCTTTTACCGGTCCTCTGGACGATCCCGCTCAAGGAGTCGCTTGGCCGTCTCTGCCCCAGTTGGGCGCCAAAAACTGTGAGCGCTGAAGTCGGAAAACAACGGAAAAACTTAAACCCAATTAAAGTAAAAATAATTTCTTTATTCTTAATTCTTGGTGAGTAGAGAGAATGTGAGACTACCTCTTCCCAACTCAGTCAACTGATTTGGGTTTTAGCAGAATACCTAAAGTAAAAACGTTCTCTCTTTTATATCCTAGAAAAGAAAAAAAAACCCTAGCAGTTCATTCTGAGGTTATATATAGCTTAAGGTTAAAGCTTAATTTATGACATACTGGAATGTCCTAAAACGTGAAACAAACAGCCATTTGCATTCCTAAGGAATACACCTTTCTAATTATACAAACTTAGAATCAATTTAAACATTCTTATAGTCCATAAAGATCTTACATTCTTCACAGGGTCTTCTGTTAGTATAAGAGGTCAGCATTTCTTATAAATGATAAAAGTTAGTCCCTTAATGCTGTGCACACAGCCCAACTCCTTTTCTGCATAAATCAGGAACAAATCATATAGCTCTCTGCAGCATGATCAACTCAAAACACAGTCCTTGATATCAGTGAGTTAAATAATAATGTTTTCTCTTCCTCAACACCTCCAGAGCATTATTCATTACAGCACTGTATTTTATTTTATGTGATATTTATTCTTCAGTACTTCTTAGAGGCTCTTAAGTTTTTCTTTTCTATGGAAATAGTTATTTTCCCACAAATTGTCAAGTAGTATTTCAGTAATGGAAAAGTAGGAAACAAATTTTGATTATTGTGTAATGTTAGATTGTCTCTGGTACATGCTACTGGGTAAGATTATTGTCTGAACAAGTCTTAAATAAGAACTAGTAGAATTGTTTCCATGTACTGGCATGCTTTAATTGTACTTCTGTTAATTCACTGGCTAACAATTTCTCATGGATTTTTTCTTAGGTTTTTTAAAAGTATTCATCTAAAATGTTGTAGAAATAACACCTGCATAACTTTATTTATTTAAACATGTAAAGACACATTTACTTTTTAGTCAGCATATATACCAGAGTCAAAATCTGAAATCTGAATTTTTCTTAAGAATTTAGAACACACATTAATACAGGCAATCTCTGGGTTACATATGAGATAGGGACTGTAGGTTTGTACTTAAGTTGAATTTGTATGTAAGTAAGAACAGGTGCATACATTTAATTAATGCCATTGTTGACCGACTGTAACCAACTGCTCTGCCAATGAATGATGGAGTTTCACCCCTCTCTGACCTTTTTATTATTTCTACTTTATTTTCAATGGTGATGGTTTTTCTCTTCTTTACTGTATCACCAGCACTTGCATCCATCAGATTTGTGTTTCAGAGACATTCTTGAAGGGTGAAGACAAAAGGTTAAGATGAGCTCTTCTGCACAGCACTGTACACGCTATCACAGCAGGAAGGCACTCGTCAACACGTCTGATGTACTGACAAGAGACAACTTCCTGCTATGTGCCTAACAGTACAAGCAGGCTTGCTATTGAGAATGACTGGGGGCGGTGAGGGGGGGTTCATCACTCACCCACCACACAGTCACCTCCACTACAGCGTCCGCCCACCGAGAACGAACACAGTGCAGCCAAAGGCGGGTAGTGAATCGCCCCCATTCAACAGGCAGCCATCCGAGGCACACTACAATGATACCCCCCGCCGCCCCGTTCACTTTCAATGGCCTGCGTTCAACAACAACCGGGTCACCACTTGCAGCATTACCAGCCGCCCACCGAGAACAAATGGGGCAGCTGTGTGTGGTGGGCGGGCAGTGAAATGCCCCTCTCTGCTCCATCCAGCCTGCGTCCAGTCAGGAGCAGTAGCTGCGGCGACGTAGTGGGCGGGCAGCAAACCATCGTCCTGCACACGAGCGATAGCTGTGGCCCCGGTGACTATGGACCACAGGTCACTGCTTGCTGCTGGGAGCCGCCCGAGGGACACTACACTGTGCGAGCAGCAAAACCGCTCCCCTCCAGCCACCTCCTGCAGCATCCCCAGGCCAAAGATGATGGAGCAGCAGTTACTGAGACGCATATGTCGCAGCTGCGGCCCCATTCGTAAGTCGTAGGTCAGATGTCCGTAACCTGGAGACTACCTGTAGTCTGTTTTATGACACTCTCTGGATTTTCTTCAACTTCAAATTTGTATGACAGCACTTGTGGTCTATAATTTATCAGTTGTTGTCAATGGCTGACTGGGCCACCACAGAACATGCACATCTTTAGTTTGGTGTCAGTTTGAACCTATTCTTTGAATCATTGTTAATGCTGACCGGCAACATTCTCCAAAGTATTTTTATAGCAAAATGTGCTATATTTGCCGGTGACCTTGTTTGCTGAATATTTTCCTGAAAATGTGACATGCAGACAGCTTAGGAGAACACTTTTCCCAGCTCCCCATGATGCGTTGCCAGGCCAGCATGACATCACAGGACACCCTGTAAAATAATAATAATAATAATAATTAAGATGGCATTTATATCTTCTTGATGGAAGATAAAAGTTCAAAACATCTGCACTTATACAAAAGAGACATTGTGTCCAGGGCTATGACTTCAAACAGTGTATGAGTCAGTCCCATGCTACCATTTTGTGGCATGGCTAACATGTGTCCAAGGACTGAAACTCTCTGAGCACAACGACGTAGATTATTTTTTTACTTACTGCCAATTTGTGACCATTTGTTGTGTATTGTTTGTGATTATCATTCTAGTTGCACCCAGGCCACCAAACAGGCTAGGACCGCCCCTGCTTACAGTCACATTTTTGAATGCAAAAATCAGTTCAGCATAGTTGGCAGACACACCCTAGCCTACAGGGACACTTAAAAGACCAACTGTATCATTATAATCCACTCAAAACTAGTTCATTTCCTCCTTCCCCATTGACGTCAATGCCTTTAACAGAGCTTGGCAAAGTCCCTGAACATTTTCATAATTTTACCAAACCCATGGCAAAATGAACTATGTGAGATTTGCTCATTACTAATCCTGCTCAAAGGTAAATCTTCATCTATGAATGCTTTTTTTCAGCAGACTGAAACAAGCTTCCTTTGAGCTTTGACATTCTAAAGTCTGCTCAGAATTTAATTCATTTGAACACACAATCTGTTTTTGCCTTTTAAATTCACTAAATATTGTCACTTTTGACAAGCCATAGAAACTCAACAGACCTATATCCACTTAATGCTGTTTTTACTCCTTGTGAAAAACCTCCCTCTTAGATAGCTGTTTTTGTACATTTGACAACTAATTTTGCTCAACTGGAAGAATCCTCTAGCACTCTCCATTTTGAATTTACAATTTACCCAACTGTTTTTTTATATATATTTTTGGCCAGGCTCATTCTTCATTCATCTTAAGAGCATAGATATTTTTTTCTTTCTACTTCCTAATGTCTCATTTGTTAGTGAGATGATGGGATTTTTTAATAAAGGGATGATAATGTACAGTGTAAGGAATGCATCTTTAATACTGTACATTGAATTATACTGCTTTTCATAAATTCAATAAAAAGGTAAGCTAAAAGTAAATGGTTGTATTGTATATTCAATTAATTATAAGCTAAATTAGAGAGAATTGGGTATAGGTTGGGCTGAGGATTTAAAAATCTATCTGAGTTGTTTGTGTTATCTGGTGGCAGAACAAACAAGCTATAAGTTAACTTTTAAGACTCTTTTTTTAAGTTAGTGGCTTTGTTAGTAAAGCAGAATTCATGGTGAAAGATGGATTTACTACTATGATATTATGTGTCGATAATTTGACATTTTAATAATAAAAAAAATCTTTGCATAAATGAGTACTCAATTGAATGTTGTGTATTCGTTGAACACTCTATAACACAAATAATTAGAATGCATTACAGAATGCGCCACTAAAATTTTATATTAAATCAAGTCCATATCTACACAAAAATGTGTTTTAAATAAATCCTTTAAACCACATAATAGTTTGATTTCTTTTTAAAATGACCACAGCAAGAGAATTTTATTTGCTCTATCCACCTAATTTTTTTGTCCTTCTATTTAATCCAAAACTTTAAACATCAACGGACAATTAGCCTACAGATTTCTCACCTGAAACAGGCTGTTATGTGTGAATATTATGTCACTCCCAGGTCAAGTTTTTAACATAATACATCTTTGCTCCAAAGCAAAGTTACAGACATTGAATACTCATTTGGAGGGAGTGCTATAAGCTGGAATATAGAGAATTGGGTGGCTGATTTCTCTCTTGCAAAATTAATCAGAGAAGCAGACACTACTGAAAAATGTAAAAATAAAGCCTTGTGCATTTCAGGACATCTATAAATGTGTCAACCATGTGCATTTTATGTTTTATATACGGATTAACTACTACATATATACATTATAGGCAATTTAGTCTGTAATATGAAGTGGTTCCAGCTGTCATTCCAAACTAAACAATGGCTCCTGATAACAAAAATATTAATAATAACTTGCTTATTTGATACATTAGGGAGGACTGAACAAATGGTCAAAGTATCAAAATTGACAGAGATAAACAAACTTTGAATTCCTCTTAGACTTACCTATAGTATACATGATTTTGCTGTGTATATAAGGTAGGATTCTCAGATGGCACTACAATTTTGGGGTGTATCAAGGGTGGACAGGAGGAGGAGTACAGGGGTAAATTTCCCTTGGGATCAAAAACGTATCTATCTATCTATCTACTTTTGTAGTGGAAAAAACTCTTCTGCATCTTCAAAGAAGGCAGTCACAGAGCCCAAATTTTATTTGGACAGAATTATGCACAAATGTCTCAGTCCATGGAGTGGGCAATCAATTAAACAATTCATTTGCTTTTATACTTTTTCCGATTACATCACCTCACCTAATACATTATGTCATCTGACTCTTAATATGCAAAAATATATTACCTCCTCCAATCAGCTAACAACAACAGTAATTTCCAATTCACGTTGATTCTCACATTATTCAGAACGCCGCTTGAAGAGGGGTGTTTTGCGGATTATCCAATTGATCTTAATACGCTTCATAGGAAAAGTGTGTGGGGTTTCTCATTAGTTTATCCCTTCTTTCTGGAGGAATGTTTGTTACTCATTTACCTCATTCTAACTTTGGAAAATTATAATTGGTAGTTTCTCTAAGAAAAGGCAGTGGCCTCTTGCACTTTCAGTTTTAAGTTACATTTAGTTAACCCTTGAGTTATGTTCAATCCTTTTCCTAGTGTTTAATAATTCATTCTGTTATAGCTTCATATAATTTCATATAAGCATAAAGAAAAATTATAAGAAAATAAATTGTCTAAAATAAAGTCTCTAAAGATAAGTAAAATGCTAAGGTAAAATGTCCGGGAGGATAGAAAAAAAAGTTAAGCTGGAGAAAAAAAAAATCTGCAAGGGTTCCAAGGCCAAAATACCACCCAGTCCCCACTGGGCATTCTACCTAACAGAAATGTACTTAAAGTTATTCCTCATTGTTTTCAGGCTTCATCCTAAAGGATTCAATGCAGTGGGTCACATGGGTAGCTAGGGCACCCGCCTTTATCTGAGCATGACAGGTGGCTGCCCAGTGCCCCAATCAGGTGGTGGTGGCACAGAATAGAAAAAACACAAAAGAAAGCAGAAAAAAGTGGATATCATTAATGATTGCAGATTCATTGAAGAATATGATACTTCAATGTAAATCTAGTCTATTAGTAGTACAACTAAAATGGAGCTACAAAAAAGCCATATTAAAATGGTGGGTTTTACGTTTTTTTAAATGATCCACTGTGTTAGCCTGGTGTAGCTTTGTTGGTAAAGTGCTTCAGATTTTTGGTGTACTACATCAAAAGACTGCCTCACCACTTATCCTTAATCCTTGGAATAATAAGCAGACAACTATTAGGAGATCTAAAGTTACAACTTGTAGTGAATATATGTGTGTGTATTCACCTGCAGTGCACTGGCACTGTTCAGGGGTTGCCTGCCTTGCTAGGACAGGCTCCAGGTTCCCCTTGCCCTGAATAAGTGGATTTAGAGAATGGATGGATCAACAAATACTATAATCCATCCAGACCAAAACATCTTTCACTTCCGCATCACTAATCCTTAGAACACAGTAACAGTCCATTACCTCTTTGCAAAACTAGACCAAATCTCAAATGGACATCCAGTGGTTCAATGTTATTTGGACAACATTCTTGTGACTGGAATGAATAAGAAGAAAACCTTCAAAACTTGGATGCCACCCTTCAGTGCTTAAAAGAAAATGGCCTGAATGTTTGTAAAAATAAAAATGCAATTTTCCAGTACTTTGTAGAATATTCATGACATGTAATAGATGCTTACGGACTGCACAAGGCACACTTATAAGTTAAGGCAATTGTTCATGTGCCTGCTCCTCAAAATGTAAGCCAATTATGTTTGTTTCTGGGACTTCTCAACTATTACAGAAAATCCATTCCAAATTTAGCAATTCTCTAGATTACATCAATTCTTATGTCAAAAAACAGCTTGGAAGTTGACAGAAGAATGCAGAATAACTTTTACCAAAGCTAAGGACACTCTTTTAAAATCTGATGTCCTCACACACTTTGACCCACTGCCACTGCAGCTTGCATGTGATTCTTCTCCATGTGGAGTTGGTGCAGTGATTTCACACATCATGCCATCTAGTGTGAAGAAACCAATTGCTTTCGGTTCGCATACCTTAAATAAAGCTGAAAATATTTATGCACAAATTGAGAGGGAGGCACCGGGAATAATTTTTGGAATTTGCAAATTTCATCAGTAACTATTTGGGAGAAAATTTTTCCTTCTTACTAGTCATCGACCCTTTACTACCATCATTGGGCCTCATTCCAGTATACCATCTCTAGCAGCCAGCTCAATGCAAAGATGGACATTGCTTTTATCAGCACATACCTATGATATTAAATATTGCAAGTAAGTGTTGCATTCCGATGCAAATGGAATCTCTCATTTACCCTTGCCAGTTACCTGTTCAGAGAGCCTGCAGATGGATATATTTTATTTTAAGCAGGTCATTGAGACACCTGTGACCTCAAGTCAAGTAAAAGAATTCACTCAGAATGATCCAATAATGACTATATTAATTGATATGGTTCTTACTTTGAAAAGTCCAAGCACCTCACCATAACTAAAATCCTACATTTCAAAAAAAAGTGACCTGTCTGTGCAAGCAGGTTGTCTTCTTTGGGGTCGTCGTATCATCATCCCTCCACCACTGAGAAAACTTTTGATCTAGCAGCTTCATGCAAGTCATGCTGGTATTGAAGGAGATTGCAATGAGCTATTGTTGGTGGTCAGGATTAGATGAACATATTGAGTAGAGGGCCAATGCAAGTTCTCCTTGTCAGAAGATTAGAATTGCTTCACCCATGGAACTGGCATGAAAAGGCTTGGCAGCATATACATGTGGATTTCCTAGGGCCCTTTGAAGAAAAGATGTTCCTGGTGATTGTGGATGCCTATGGTAAGTGGCCAGAAGTTTCTGTTAGTCACTCAACAACTGCTGTTAAAACAATTGAAAAGTTAGATAAATTATTTTGTCATTATGGCTTCCACAGTCCTTAGTTTGTGTCACAGGAATTTGCTATTTCCCTATAAGGAAATGGAGTTCTGCACATTTGCTCTGCACCACACCATCCTTCCATGAACAGGTTAGCAGAAATATTTTTCAGACAATGAAGCATGCTCTGAAAAAATCACAATACAAAGGCTCTCTTATACACATTTGAACCAGTTCTTACTATCTTCTCGGAATTTTAAGCACAACACCACTATAAAATTTCACCTGGTATCATAATGATGAAGAGACAACTTCATACAACTTTTGATTTACTAAAGCCACCAGAAACAAAACAAGTGCTACATCATCATCAACAAAAACAAACTGAACATCATTACAAGAAAGCAAAAGGCAGAGTGTTTCACCTGATGACACCATATTGGCTCGAGTTTTTGACAACAAATCCAAATGGGTAAATGCCCCCATAATCAGTGACAGTGGACTTGTTTCTTACACTGTCTGCACTGCTGATGTCACTGTTTGACAAAGACATTTGGATCAGCTGTTGCAGGGACCACCATCAACTGAGCCATCAGACATGGTTTGTCCTGAATTGACTTCTGACAGCAGTGGAAATTACTATTACTGAGGAAAAAGTACCATCTATCGAGGTATCAGAAACTCCATCAGCTCCACTTGTGAATGAGGAAGTGTCTTTGACATCTCCCACAACTATTTCAATTTCAACAGACATCTACACTGAATGTCGTTATCCTGCTCAACAAAGATGGCCTCCTCACTGTCTAGATTTATAAGACTCATCCTCCTAAATGGGACAGAGGTTTACCCTCTCACTTAACAAATAAAATAATGGGTTCATCTTGGATTTTTTGTTCATGTGCCAAACAAAATGTGCACTTTTGTTTTAATGGGAGAGAAGTATGTTATGTTTTTGCCCTTTTTAAGCACCAATGTTAATACCCCAATATACATACAAATGTGGTTATGCATTGCCTTGTGGGGAAAAGGAAGTGTTGGTATCTCAGTTCTATAATGGAGTAAAGAGCATGTTCCGTTACGCTCTGATTCATTTGTTGGAGTTGGAAGGAACACAACAAAAGTATCTGCCTATTATGATGGCGAACAAAGGTTGCAGCAATACCATCACCCACTACTATCAGAGCTGCCCCTGAGAGCATCACTCAGTACATTGTGAAGAGATATTCCCTGGACAAGCTTTGTATACAGGTAAGGCCGGGGATATACAGTACTTAACACTACACGACATGTGAGCTTGAGGACGCTGTTGCTAAGTAAGCAGTGCACTGACTATACTTGCGTGCATACTTTAAATAAATCTGGAGGATTCTATTAGATGTCAGTGCGAGAAATCATCACGGTGAGAAAACAACATTTGGTTTCACTGTGTTGCGAGTTGTTTGAAGAAAGATGTTAAAAATAAAAATTCTTTAGATCCCGATGTTGTTACGAAGGTGCAAAAAAACAAAAAAACATGACATAGAAGATGGTATGTGAGACCTTTAAACGTAACATCATTACGGTGGGAACTACTGTATGCAACACATGTATTGCCTTTGTGAGAAATGGATGAAGACTTTAAGTTTGATGATTTGTTTCACTGTAATGCACCATTCATCAAACATCGAAGCACGCAGATTGATCCTGTTGGAGCTGCAAGCCTGCCATCACATGTCAATAGTAAACAACAATGTTGACATTGTACAAGTCCAAGGAGGTTATGCTCAAGCTTTTAATGTACTGGTGAGGCCACATCTGAAGTACTGCGTGCAGTTTTGGTCTCTCGGCTACAAAAATGACATAGCAGTGGTAGAAAAGGTCCAGAGATGAGCGATTAGGCTGATTCCAGGGCTATAGGGATGAATTATGAAGAAAGATTAAAAGAGCTGAGTCTTTTCAGTTTAAGAAAAAAAAGACTGAGTGGTGATGTGATTGAAGTGTTTAAAATTATGAAGGAAATTAGTACAGTGGATCAAGACTGTTATTTTAAAAGGACTTCATCAAGAACGGGGACACAGTTGGAAACTTGTTAAGGGTAAATTTCACATAAACATTAGGAAGCTTTTCTTTACACATAGAACCATAGACACTTGGAATAAGCTACCAAGTAGCATGGTAGACAGTAAGACTTTAGGGACTTTCAAAACTAGACTTAATGTTTTTTTAGAAGAATTAAGTGGATAGGACTGGCGAGCTTTGTAGGGCTGTGGCCTGTTCTCTTCTAGATTTTTCTGTTCTGACATCAAGTACCAAGACTTTATAACACACATGCCCCCCATACTTTTACTTGTACTGCAACTTGCACACACGTCACATTTCTGAGTATGTGCACAGAGGATGCGTCAAAAGAACGCTGGGAAAGCATGGTAGCCATGATGCATGCTAGTAAGTGTTCTGAGCATGAACTATAAAACCAGCCCTAAGTCTCGCACGTTTACTATCATAATGTTGTGACTAGACATATTAGCTCACAACAATAGTAATATTGCTGCTGGAGTCATGCAAGGTCTGGATGGTGTGTCTGTTCACTCTGGCTGTGCCTAAAAAAGGAACTTTGAGAGGGTTTGGTGAGGCTGCATAACAGTACCTGTCTCCATTGGCATGCACACAGTCCATTGTGTCATCCAACTAGGGGCAGATGTTCACCACATGCCCTTGATGTGATGGTATGATCAGTCTCTTCTCCGTAGCCTGTTGTCTGCCTCTCCAGCTACTGGTTCCAGTTTCTGAATTTGCATAGCTCTGGAACACCTCCTTTCTCTCAGGCCTCTTGAATTGAAGACCGTTTCTGATGCCACTCAATAGTATTCACGAGGCCTTCCATGTCAGCCCACAACTGTCTTCACAATGTATGAACTAAGTGGTTGTGGAGTGCATGTACGAGGTAATCAAAGGCCACCATCTTAACCACAGCTTTCCCCATAAGTCTAAGGACTAGACTGGGAAAGTCGCTCTGGGTTGAAACATCACTTGTGAGAATGTTGGGCCTACCAGTTCAGGGTAAGACCATACCTGGTCAGGATCTCCCATTTTAGGGTGAGGTAATCCTCTGCAGCATGATCTTCAATATCATAGATGGCACACTGTGCCTCCCCAGCAAGAAATGGGGCCAGTGCCCTCTCAAATATTAATAGGTATATCTCCATTTCATTTCTGTGGTGCATCAGGAGCAGTGTCTGTGCCAGACCTTGGGCATATCCCATTCACTGCATATTAACCACTTTGCATTTGGCCTCCACTTCAGTCTGTTTGTTGTGCAGCCAATTGAATCTGGAGCTGCATTTCCTACTCAGCAAGTTCATGCACAATCTCAGAAAGGTCCACCATCAGTAGATCACTCACTGTCAGTAGATACACCTGCTGACTATGCCACTGTTATCATTCAATGGAACACTCAAATTCACAAATAACAGTTGGGACACCAACTGGATTATTCTTTTTAATGAATAAACAAAAAAGAGAGCAAAAATGAGTGCCTGATGGCTCCACTAAAAAGTAACAATAGCCCAAACAGAGTTGTTCACACAGGAAATGTTTTAATAAGTGATGGCACTGGAGCTCTGTCTTGGTAAGGCTTTTATAGAGCTCTGACTAGAAGGGGCAGGGCCTGCTCTGGGGATCATCTGAAAGGTTAGGTGCCCTCACTGGGTGTCTGTCCAGAGCTGCGTGTGGAAGAGAAGAAACAGCATTAGCGTCCCCCTTCATTCTGATGTGGTACGATTTACTTTAGTTGAGCTGGAAAGGTTATCCCCAGGCACACATGTATACTCTTTGCATACATTTTCTAGCTTCTTAAAATAAGAAACTGCTTATTATGTCACAATTAAAATACATAGACAAACAAGTTTAAAAACACAATGTTTTCTGTCATTTAAATATTGTTAATGGCATTTGTATCCTTTTTTGTGATGGTGATTGAGTTATAAGCTGATTTAGACTTCTCCTTGTGTGCTGAATTGGTGCCTACATTACTGAGACTGTCAAGCAGAAATCACATGATGGCTTTATATTTCAATTTGGTCATATAAGGTTCAATCATTTTGGTTTGTCTCTGTGCTCTCATAAATATATGTCTCAGAAACTTCTCTTTTAATACCTCAAAATTATCATCAAAATCCATGGTATTAAAAACCTTTATCACTCCATCCACAGCATCATGAAGGAATAGGACACATTTCACCTCAAACCTCTGGATGCATGTGCACCAGTTCTCTGCTGAATTTTCCTCTAAATCTTCAGTTGTGCACAAATTATTTTGCTCACCAATGGTAGTATAGGATAGTATAAATGACTTTAATATAACGTTTCTATTTATTTTATCCTGCTCTCAAAACAGATATGCAGAGTAGTCAATGTTAAACATGATATCAGCCACACATTACAAATTATACTCTTGAAATGTATTTCTTGTAAATTAATCTATTTGAAATCATTACTGTACATCTTGTGGTGGCTCAAACTATACTGTGAAGGTGTAGAATGTTCCATTATACTACATTAGCTCTGGTCCTTGCCTTCCAAATTCAGATAATAGCTACTTCTTTCCAGCAGAGAGCACTAATGCACCAGAAGTTCAGAGATATAATTCTAATTGCACAGGATAGAGGACTTTGTGCTGGCATGACTCTTAACTCAAATCTGACCCACTTTTCTTTGACCAAAGATGTCTAATGGCTTTTCTTTTTTATTTATCCACAAAGACCACCTGGAATGTAGCAAATTTTATACTTTTGGTCGTTCATACAGTACAGCATACAGTGTCTTTCAAAGTATCGATTTTTTTAAATATCCTCCAAACTATATTTTAGTACAAACTTTACACTGAAAAAAATGTAAAGACTAAAATTCTTTTTTATCAAACAATCCCAATTCAATCCGATTCAACTCAATTCAATCTCATAGCTGGAATTTGTGACTTTGCACATGATAATATTTGGTAGAGCTCTCTACTTCCACAATAACATATTTAATTATTTTGCTGTCTACATATCAAGCTGCTTTATTGATAGATAGGAGTAATATTTGCCATTTTGTCTTGAAGATTTTTTTCTGAGAAATTTAGGATTCCACTTGTGGACTGTATTTTTCAAATTGTGCTGGATTGTCAAAGAAATTGTTATTGTGACTTTGACGGGGCCAATCAAGAACATCTAAATTTTAACTGTGTTGTTGTTCTGGTTTTGCTCAGTGTGCTGCTGAATAGGGAGTCTTCAAATGTGACTATTTTTATAGTGGTCTCAAATGAGCTCCCTTTCAAACACAGATGTAGTAAAATCCACCCAGGATTAAACCTAAATCAGACAAAAAAGAAAACATTTAAAAATATCCCAATCATAATAGAATATACAAAAAATATACAATTACCCAACTATTTTTGTTTTAACCAAATATATATCGGCCTGTCTTACCAAGGCTCTTCCACACTCCACAGACCAATCTCACAACTTAAGATGCTTTTTCCACTTTTTACTCCCTCATGTTTCCTTTATCAGGGAGAATAGAGGGATTGTACTTTCAAGGGATGATAATGTATAAGTAATTCTATCATAGTGCATATCTGAATTGTATTGCTTTTCACAAATTAAATAAAAGATTATACAAAAGATAATCAATGCATTATGTACAATTAGAGGGAAATAGCCATGGTGGGGGAGAAATTCAAAAATCAGTCTGAGTCATTCTTCATGTTATCCCCAAACGATAGAACTTTTAAAAATCTTTTACTGAGTACGTAGTTTGTCCATAATTGCTCATTAAACCAGAGCTGATGGTGAAGGATTGATTTACTGGCCCAAGAAGTCTCAAGAAGTAAGGACATTCTCTTACACTTACCCATTGTGGTGTGTTTAGTTCAGTTTCTTTTCTCAGCTTCATCATTTACTGGTCACTGAAAACCTGTTGAAAAACTGATTCAGCGACTGACAGATTTCTCATTATGTTTCAACTTTGGGGTCAGTTAAAATAGTTATTCCTTAGCATTTCTATATTCATTCAGATTGTTCTATCCCATAAGCATAGTTCCATCTGAAGTTAAATGTTTAATATCTAAGGTTTTTAAGATACATGGTTGCCAAAGACCACAGAAGCTATGGTAAACAAAATGGTTCTTTCTTAAGCAGCAGTAAAATTTAAAGGTGTGATGAAGAGTGCTCTGGGTCTTCTGTGTGGAACACTGCGGTAATTCCAACTACTAACAAGCATTACACACACTTGTGAGGTTAGCTGTTTATGATAATATACCTTGTTTGAGTAGCTTTAGATCAGGAAATAACACTGAAGGTTAAAAATAACAACTGATTGTGAAATTGCTAGCATATCTACCTCATGTGTCTGTGTAGGTTTTGCTTCAAGTACTGCAAAGTTGGGGAATTTCTCAGGATTACAAAATGCCCAATATTAAAGGATGAAGAAGTATTTTCCACACGAACACCCAGTAAAATGCAACAACATACACACTGCTGTTTTTATCCACATGAGAACTTACTACACAGAAAGTTACTTGCACCCCCTCCCAACCCAATGCTTAGCAACCACCCTTTCTTGGTTCAGGGGTATGGGTTGATATGCTCAATGAATGATGGAGCTTTGAGCTTCATTTCTGTCTTCACAGAAAGTGAAGGCATCATAATACATACTAGAACAACCACAGAACACATGTGATGGTTCAACAAAATGTCTATATATGTCAGGAAATCAGTTTGGTGACTTTTTTTTCTCACAAGGAATCTTTATTTAAATAGTAAATGACAGGCAGACACGTGCAGAGTTAATGCATGAGAACGCTTCCAGACAGTAAAAAATCAGCCTTCTTTTTTGCGTCAGTAGCACAAATTTCACTGGAAGTAAAATGCCATTTTTAATTCTTAGATTGTTGTACAACAGTGAAACAATGAGTTTCGCTGCAAATTCAATAGAGCACAAATTGTTTCTGTCCTCAATGGTGGTATAGAACAGTACAACTGATTTTGATTGCACACTTTTAGACAACCTGGTATTGCTCTAAATATTGCTGCTAAGGCATTAGGAGTTATTTTGTATCCAAGGCTATCCAACAGATGTACTCAAATTATTTTCCAAAAAGGTTTAAGTGTTGGGGATTCCCAAAATATATGACCTAGATATGCAGGCACTTGTGGACATCTCTTGTAGGCTGCATCTTGCCCTTCAAACATTTTAGACAATTTTAGACCACAAATATGTGTTATATTACAATAGTGTTTATTCCCTGGCTCATACTTATTTTCTGTATTTCTAAAGTTTTTGTGAACTTTAAATCATTATTTTTCATAATTGTGTACTATATATTTAAATGTAAGTCTATTCCATGTGCTGTGTGTACGGTTCTCAAAGAGGCAGGGCCACTCTGATGTCACCACTCCTGAGAATTTCCTCTAAAGTAGAGGATCTCAGGTATGGGGCATTGTAGTTTACTGGAGTCTATTGTGAGTATTGTTTTTGTGTGAATTTTATTGTTTTTATTCTTCTTTTTATTTTTTTTTGGATTTTGGCCTTGGACTTTGTCTTAGTACCTGTTTGGCTAAGGTAGCCATTTTAGGAAACTCCTTTTTGCCCTTTTTGACTATTTTGCTCTACTTTTCTATGTTTTGTAAAATAAATACAGCATCCTCATTTACTCTTTTTGTAATTGTCTCTCCAAGCCAAAGGTTTTTCATGGTTTCCCTTTCTTTTCCATGACATTTAAGATATTTTGAAATTTTAAAGACATTTTGAACATGAAAATCCAGTTTCTCCACTTTTGAGTCCGTTTAGGACAACATATGCCTCCATTAATAGTGTGTGGTCTGGCTAAAGTGGACCTTTTCACTATGGGCATTACTCCAAACCATTGCAATATGAATGTTGAACACATTTTTTAAGGTGTGGTTGGTGCATGTTAAACAAATATGCATTTTTGATTGGCTGAATTCCAGCCATTCCCTGACAGATGGTGTTGTTTTTAAATCTTTAATTATTTCATTGGTGTGCACATCATGCGCCTGTCCTTCCTTGACTTTTCCACTTCAAATGTCAATGTTTTTGAAACTCTGAAATTCTATTCAGAACACATGGTTAATGATATTTTTATTTATTTTTTTTTTTTTTCACACAAAGACCCCCCCTATTATTGCCACAAGCAACGGGCATTGAACGTTGATGCTCAGGTGTGAATCTCACCTACCGGCTCTATCTCTCCTCCGGCTTGCACTTGACTGCATTTGCATATCCTTTTTACCTTGATAGATCCTCTCCTGCCACCAGAATTGACATTACTGAATGTTGTTTCTCAGATGTCAATTGCTTCCTGTCTTCAGCAGAGAAGAAATAACAATAACAAATAAAAAAATGTAATTCTTATCAGCACACACACCTTGTTTCACTACTCGTAATGAAGAACAAGAAAACTGAAAACTGTCAGAGATCCAATTATTTCAGTTACGTAAAAAATGAGTAGAAAAGGCACTACCATGTTTTTTACAGATTGCTGAAAACAGTATGGATTTTAGTGGGGAAGGAAGAAGTGGGCAGAGGCGACTGCTCTAAGATTACAAAGGAAACTGCGTACAAGGGATGCTGCACCTCCTCTAAAAGGACACAAAAAATGTGGAATATATATATTGCTATTACAAAGAATGTGCTGAAACATGCTCGACTTCATGGCTAGTTCATTCAGAATCAGCAATAATTTCTTGCAAGTCGTCCAGTGTGATTTTTTTTTCCTCATACATTCCAATGGCAGCATGATCCATTAAAACCTACTGAAGTGCAGCTTCACTGGACTTCAGTGGCACTGCAGAATATGCTTTGTTTTCAGTGTAGCAAAGCTAGATGTTTATTGGACAAATGCTTCAAAACATTAATTTCCAGGGAAGCTCAACATCTCTAGGTGTAAATGGGGCAGTGGGCTGGCCGGGATGTTGGGCTGCTGTATGATGATGAGAGGAACTGTCAAAGTGGCTGGACCTCTTCTTGACTGAAAGTGTTTTGGCATCGGAACATTTCAAGTTCAGTCCCATTTGGATTTTTGGCAAGTGAAGTCGTGAGACAAACTGTTGCTTGTACTCTGGTATTTGCTAGCGATATAGCCCACCCTTTTCATTTGTACATATCCTACTGTAAAAAAAAATATAAGTATAGTGTTTTTGAGTTTGCTCCTTGTTTCAGTTTAGTAAAGTTTGTTACTTTATTTCAAACTAGGTTGCAGGCGGGACTAGCCAGCCAGCTAGCTAGTTGTGCATATTGGCTAACAATGGCTGACAGGGCATACAAAAGATTTGAGTAAAGCAATGAAAACATGAGTTCATATGCACAGTTAAGTTTTCTTGGCAGGGTCAAAGTAGAACAAGCAATTAATGATGGTGTTCACATTCTGGTGGTAAAACACAATGAAAGAGTTAAAAAAACAGGGCCTTTCTTAACCATCTAATTGATGTCACTTCATTGCTTGGCTGTCAAGAGCTGGCATTAAGAGGGCATGATGACAGTAGTGAATCTGCTAACAAGGGGAATTACAGTGAACTCACTGAAACATTACCCAAATATTATTCTGTCTTGGCCACACACATCCAGTCATCTTCTGGTATGTCCCATTCCATTCAAAATTATTTGAATTCTGCTACTGCAACCACCGTTGATGAAATTAAAGGTCATGTTCAAACCGCTCCCTTTTTTGCATGGCAAGTAGATGAGACATCTGACATTTGATTGTTGATATTTCGATATGTTGACACTACAGGTCAAATTCAGGACTGATTGGTTGGATTTTTTGATTTTTTCAGGGGGGAAGGTTGCCCAGTCTGTTTTTGATGTTTTAAATGAAATGTCATGTTTGTACACTGTTATATACAAAGACTGAACCTGGTGTTGTCTTTGGGGGAAATGCTTGTCTGAATCCAAAATGTTTTTTGCATCTCTCTCTAGGTTTGCCACATTTTTTTACTAAATCTACCAAGAGGATGTCTTTTCTCGAGTCTGCCAGTTGATCAAGGTTGCCCAGAAATGCCCCTACTTGGTGGAATTTTACATCACAAATAGTGAGCACTGTGGCAAACAACTATGTTGGGCTCCTGCAGTCTTTTGAAAAGATTATCGAAGATGACACCATAATTGATGAGTACACACTCAATGCTGTCAAAGGCTTTTTAAGGTCACTGAAGGATTCTGAGTTGTTTCCATGTTGAAAATATATGAACAAATCTTCTTAAAAACTGATGTGGCCTTTGACATTGTGAAGCTATGGATGTTATTGACTACAAACAAAGAAATGAGAGTCTCCTTGCTTTTGCAAAGGAGAAGAGGTTGTAGGAGGCTTTCAAAGCTGTTCATGCAAAAGCAGCAAGTCTCATGTCAGACCTTCAAAATGAGCCTCGGCAAAAGCACTGGTGTTTGTCACAACCGCAGGATCCCCAGGAGCGTTACAGAAATTTGTCAATGGCCTTCCTGGACAATCTTATGAAGCAAATTTCTCAGCATTTTTTCAAATGTTGAAAGTATGCACTTCCTAGAACTAATCAATCCAGGGAAATGTGGATGAAATGAAACAGGTATTTCCTGATGAGGCATTCCAAAGGGTCCTGAAAAGCCACTTCTTTGATTCAGGGAGACTGAGATCTAAATTCCAAGTCCTATATTCAAATCAAGACTTGCAGGGCAACAGAGGTAAACTGTGTAATTTCTTGATGCTTTTTAAAGACATGGAGTTGGATGGTCCAATGCCTCAGCTATATAAGCTATTGTCTTTAGTGGCAACAAATGGAGCTACACTGGCAGGTGTAGAGAGGAGTATCTCCTGCTTAAAATGAGTCAAGTCATACAGCCATAACACAATGGGTCAAAATTGTTGAAGCAAACTTGTTCCTCTGGCCATTGACAGGATGGAAAAGACTCACACTTGGTATGACAGAGGCATAGACTATTTTCTATAAAAAGAAAGGAGGGCAGAATTTACATATAAATAACATGATGTAACAATTGACTAATTTTATGATAAAGGCCTAAAATGTGTTTCCCCTGTTTGAAAGACCACCAGCCACCACTGGAAGTGGAGTATACTGGATGGAGCAATAGAGCTGAGAGTGAAGAGAGCAGCTCACTCGCAAAGTTTTTAGACATTGCAGACTGACAATAAATACAAATGCAAGAAAAATTGGTGGTCTTTAATTTTGAAAATGGAAGGACCAATGCAACGTTTCACTTGACTGTAAATGAGTTGCCTTTTAGGAGGATCTGAGTATAGATATGTTGAAATACCATAGTTACTATGCCATGTTTTAAATTACATACACACACAATTGCATGAATTGAAAATGTGTTTGATTGCAGATGCAAACACCCACAAAGAAAAACAACAGTTTATTCTTGCATTTGGATAATTGTACATTGTGAGGTCTGTCATTTCTATGAAAACTTTGCAAGTGAATTTGCAAATGGCTTCATCCACAATACATTATCTTCCTTGTTCTTCTTTCCCCATTTAAAACTGATACGGGCTGTGCACTTTGCATACTGAAAGCTTTTCCCAGATACCTGACACTTGGCATATTTTGCGCAGAACTGTATCATGTGTTAAAAGTAAAAGCAGACATACTATTTGATGAACAGTTGTTGAAATATAGATGGCCTTTTAAATGAACCCAACAAGTTTGTAGTTAAATTTTTGCTGCTAATGTAACAAAAAATATATATAATATATATATATAATATGAAGAAAGAACCCACTCGATTACCAGGGAAACAAAGTATGACTGTTCATGTGATCTGTGACCCTTGAACAAGCAATTTGAGACGATTCACTGTTGGCAGTATGCTTGCATCACTTTCCACAGTGCTAAAAGTGGGCATTTCTATTAATGTGCTTAGAATTAGTGCAATGTACATGTGCGCACCTGCACCTGTTATAAAGGACAATTCTCTTTCAACAAGCTTTCACACTTCCAAGGGAGACCATAATGTTCCACATAATAGTTTATGTACATATCAGAATATGCTTGAATTTCCAAGTGGGAATCGCGATTAGAAATAATTTATGTATGCTGTATATTAGCACATGCATAGATCTTACTATGTTACATAAAATGAGGAGGATGAAGAAGGCAAAACATCAGGGAGAATCGAGTATTTTATTCAACTCCAACCACAGACTTTGCAAAACAAATAAGCTGCTTGCCCAAAAGACAGCACCTGCTCTATATCAAACTGTAAACAAATTGAGACATGAGCTGCCAGCCCACTGTAAAAGGACACAAAATATGATCAAGGAAACAGACACTGATAATGTGAAGAACAGTACTATTTTTGCAGCAGTAGTTAGAACACAGAGTGTACTGTACTTTTATGTTTTCTCAGGAAAGTGTTGCACATGCACAGCACAGTGGACCACACTCAGCATAACAGGTCAGTAAACTTAATACTTGAACAACCTTTCCTAATTGTCCATCTGTTCTGCATAATGATAACACATCTCTATTTTCCCATCCCCAAAGGCCACAAACAGCCTAATACAGCTTTTGTGAATGTAAAAATAAACCATTTTTAAGTATATACACAGCATATATTGTTTATAAATATATTTTCTCTTCAAAGATTACCATACTTTTTCAATACAAAAAATCTAGGGGTGCATTGTTGTGGGGCAGAAAACTGCTTTAGTATGCGTTGGTAAAAAGCAAAACAACACTTTTCAATTAGCTGGACACATAAAATAATACAAGAAGCACAAAATTTTCATAGTGACACTTCACATAATTCTCCTTTAATTTTATTGTCTGTGCATTCTCCAATTTTGCACCTCTTCTGGCCTTTAGTGAGAACAAAAGGATGCAAACATCTCTTGGCGTAGCCTAGCAGTTTAGCACTGAGAAAATGTGTGGTGGTTTCAGTATTAAGAGCTCTCTTTTAAACTGTTCCCAAAGTTCATTAAGGGGTAAATACATTTAAATTATTTTATATACTCTGCAGATGCTGACTATATTTTTACCTAAACTAGCCAGTATCTAAGTAAAAGGAATGTTGGGCCATTTCCTTTTAACAAAGTTTCTAATTTGTATATCGAAGTAAAGGTATCACTGGAAGCCACATTTGTAGCATAACAGATCAGGTGATGCAAGGACATTATCAACTTAGATATCTCTATGTCCTGCTGTAATGTAAGCCTTGTATTTGTGAATGTGTAAAGTTCTTCAACCAACAGAAGGTCAATTCAACAATGTAATTTCACAAGTTGTTGTTGAGAAACCCAGAAGTACAACTTAATGACCAGTGAAGGACTGTTTGATTGCACTACCCAGTCATTCATGAGAGGATTTTACAGTAGTGGTTTACTTAACAAACATTTGCTTAATATTTTAGCGAAAATCCATGCGTTTAGGCCATTGTGAGCATATGAATGGATATCTGACATATAGGTAATTCAACACAAGTAAACTGTTGTTTTTTTCATGGATATTTTAATATTTTTTGCTGTCTGTTCAGCATTGGTCTCCATAGACATTTATTGTGCCAGGATCTCTATTCTCCATAAAAACATACAATTGTTTTTCATTCATTACTGCAAATACCACATCCACACATCATGTTTATGACTTTACCATTACATCATTTTATGTATTGTTTTGGATCGTGGTCACAGCCATTTTTATGTTTTTTATTTTAGTGTCTGTGGTTATTTTGTTGTTAGCAAAGGTGCAGTGTTGCTACAACATAGTCACTTGTTTCTGGGATGGCAAAGGAAGTTTGTAAGTTCACAAGCAGAAGGGAGGTCAACTTGTTACATTCATATGAGTACCAAAATAGTGAAGTTAAGGAATTGACCTTCAGAATTGAGCAGCGTGATGATGCCTGCATAAATCAGGTGTAGTACTTGTTTTTAGTTATTAATATTCTGACACTCTTCACATTTGGGTAAAAAGGGTACCTTACATCAGTAATCCACTCTTTGTCCCCCCACCATGTATATGAGTGTTCTCTGTTTTCATATTTTGTGTTTCTTATATCTTTTCTCCTTTTTAATGCTGAGTTAGCTCACGCCACATGAAAAGCTGAGCTGCAGTCATTCCATCCTGACAAGCTACTGACTCTCAGAAACTTGTCTTCCGATTCTGTTTTGGCTTTGAGTCTGCCAGACCTGGGGCCTCATGCATAACTCCGTAAGTAGAATTCGCAGTAAAACATGGTGTACGGACAAAAGCGGAAATGTTCGTATGCACAAAAAAATCCAGATGCATAAATCTGTGTGCACGCCAACCTCCACATTCTTCCGCTCCATAAATCCTGGTCAGCATGAAAAGTAATGCACGTGCATACGCCTGCTGCCACTCCCCAACTCCTCCCAGAATTACGCCTCTTTGAATATGCAAATCAATATAAATAGCCCTTAAGCTCAGTGTTCTGTGAAAAAACAATGGCAAAAGCACTGGTGAAAATAGAAGAATTTCAGCGAATACAAAGTGGAGGCAAGGAAAAACATACTATTTGTTGGTTTAAACAGTGGTATAAACAACAAAAGGAAGTTGATCGAGTGACATAGAGTGTCAGAGAAACTCAAAAGCTCAAATTCACAAAGTGCCCAAAATAAAAAAGAACTTGTCAGATATCAAAGTCACCGTAAAAAGGCGAGTCTTAGCCCACCGTCTGAGTGTCATATGGAAGCGTATTAGGGTACAGAGAAAAGAAAAACAAAATAGGGACACAGTTGAAAAAAAATGTCCAAATGTCAACTTTAATCTCGAAATTTCCACTTTAATCATGTACTTTATTTTGTCATCAAAGTAGAACATCATAAACTTCATGTTAAAATCGTTTAATTTATTAGTTTCTCAGATCCCATCGTAACTAAAGTAGCACATTAAATGCTTCTTTCTGTGGGTTCTTTTATGTGCTCTATGTGTGTGAGTCACTACTTGCTTCTTAAACGGACTTTCTCTTCCGCCGACAGGACACAGAATCCATTACATTCATGATATTACAGCTCTCTGAATAATTTTAAACCGCCACATACTTGGGGGTTAATGCACCCCTGGACGCCAAATACTTTTTTGCTGCACTTTTTAAGTTAACGTCACAATTCACAAAGACAATGTGAAATTTTAATGGAATACATTTTTTTTCATGCAAAGAGCATCACAATTACTGCAACACTGATTATTTTACACACTGCCAATGAACTTTAAAAAAACTACTGCAACAATCAATTATTATATGTACAAGGTGCAACTGACGCCATCGATGAAATTCAGTAAATCACCGAGCAAATTGCGCTTGAACTGGTTGTACACAAGCACACACAGGTAAGTGCTGATGCTTGCAGGCTAATCTAGTGCAGCGGCTGAATCCCAGGGACAGTGATTTCGCAGTGCTGCCAGGGGCAGCAGTGGTCATGAGCTG
>JANRMT010062808.1:44444903-44462432 GCA_026402145.1 Polypterus bichir lapradei
TGAGGTGGCAGCAGTTAGCTAGGAAATTCAGTTGTGAACCATTAGGAACTACTAATATCCACCATCTGCACCACAGATTCTGGAAGAGTTATTTTAAAAAAACATGTTTCAGGAGCATGGTCTTCAGTATGTGACAGAGTGAAAGTTTTCATTACTTGTCAAAAGGCATTGTATGCTACTTTGAAAAAAAGAAAAAAAACTCCAATGTATAGGAATTGTTATTGCTATTTGGAATAACAACAAAATATATGTAGATTCTTTGTTTGGAACTTTAACCTTATTCTTCCAGTGGTCAAATGTTAACCTGGCTTATTTTTCTATCTACATAGTCCCAAAGCTTTTAAATGAACCAGGGAGGCTTAGGGTACTTGTGTACCCATGAACAAAAGTGTCCTTTTGATTTGTGTTACATATGTGGGCACTGATATTAGAGAAAAGATCACTGTAAATATCAGAATTCAATGCAGAACTCAATATATTGTGGCAAATTAGGCACAGAAAGAGTTTATGTTTAGGTATATGCTGTCCAGATTTGAAACTGCACTGTAATTTGAAGGCTGGGGATGATGCTCAAGCAGCTGCCTTTGTTCGCTTGTAGATTTACTAAAATGAAAAACCTCTAATGATGTTCTCCTTTGCTTTGTTTTGATTTTTTCTTTGAAATCTAATGAACCATTGTTCCATCCAAAAATGAACCTACTTAACCTTGGTCCATTTTTTACCTATGCACCTAAACAGTAAAGTAAAAAATAAGGAAGTACAAGACACAAATGAGAGGAAAGACTAATAATATGTCTTCAAAAAACAGAAAGGGACTGCTGAAAAAATAAATCTATAAGAGGCAGCAAAGTACTAGAACATTACCAATTTATTTTTACATCTGCAAAGCAAGGGTCTGCAGTGGTGAAGTGCAGACCTTTTCTGTTCAGCGGCCTGTTTAGTCTGACTCCATATGATGCTGTGCAAGCTAATATCAATTGTGAGAGCACTCATATTAAATAAAATTTGAAATGATTTATTAAGCAGTGAGTTTAATGGTGGTAGATAAATTTAAAGGTTAAGAAAATGGTGAAAACATCTGGTGTTAAACTAGACAGCGTCAAGTTAACAAACTTCACTTCATTTGATTTTCTCTAATTTAGCCTACCCATTATTCTAAACTGTTTCATGCTTTATTAAACAAGGATGCAAACTTTCAAACATATGTGGAGTGGAGGTAACATTAGCTAGGAAGCACTGAACAGGAATATAGTTAAGATCAAAGTCTAACTTTGTCCATGAAGACCAGCACAGATTCTTAATTTTCTGTAAATTTTCAGCCTAATGCAGCATATGCAGATCAGCAGAGCACAGCTGCTTAGATGGAGGAGGACAAAGAAGTTGCAGAGATACCAGCACTCAGAGTCAGTGAATCAGCATTGCTAGTCAGAGACAGATAGTTAGGGAGACAGCCAATGTTATAATGTCCATCAGTGTATACTGTACCAGAGATTTTCAAATTCAGTTCTTGTACACCTGCAGCTGCAATTTTTTGTTTGAACCAGTTTCACAATCCGTAAGTCATTGTTACCTTTAATTGATTTCATACTTTAATTAGCTTATGTTTTTTTCACTTGCTTTGCATTCAGAAAAGTGTGGTAGTATGAATTATAGGAAACTTAGTAGTATTTATGTTTTGCCATAATTTTAAATGCTTAAATGCAGTATCCAAATACTGATAATTATTGGCAAGCAGAGAACGCAGCCTGGTAAACAACAGCACCCATTTCAGTGTAATACCCCACTTTTGTGCATATTTGTAAATGATTGCCTAAATAACCAGAATATTAGAAAAACAAGATATAAAAAAGAAAGGATTCTTACCCATCTAAAACATGTGTTAGCATTACCAGTTTGTGATTTTTGGACCGATACAAAATTAAGTTTAATTAACACAGGCATTTAATTGAAAGAGGAAATTAATGGGGCAAAAAATCAAACTGACACAGGCAACCACTGTACCATACAGATCAGTATGAAATAGTAAGAGGACACAGAAGGATGGTTGGTCTCCAGCTGATCGTGATGGGCCTGTCTGGATAAAAGCCCAGTGTCAATTAGTTGGTCTCAGTTTATCCCAGGCTACATGTGTGAGATAAATTATGAGTTTATACATCTATGTTCATTTCTTATGCGTTAAATCTTATATTATCCTCCATTGCATTTAACGGTATATTCAGTGCGGCATCATGTTTTTTTTGTATGCGTGAGCTCATGCATTTACGGGTGCCACCTTACGCAGGTTTGATTGACACAGTATCTGCATGGCATTGGGTCTTTGTTGAGCAACACTACGAAAATGTGACTCTGCAACGTACAAGATGCCGTAATGATTGTAGTAGTCTGCTGTATGTACTCTCAGGCAGGGCCGTCTTACCAGCATCATTGGTTCCCTGTCAAAGTAGCGCGCAGGGGCCCATGTTTTGATAGCAACACAGAAACATACATAGGCATCAAACACATCATGGGCCCCTGGCGTGTGCCCATTGTGCCCAAGTATATCTGATGTAAGTAAAAAATCATGGGATTTATTTGGATTGTTTTCACATACCCCACACGAACACCCAATAGCCCCTGCTACATTTGTCCCACTAGCGAGCCTACTTGCTCTGCAACCTCGGCATTACATTAGTTTGAAGATGAATGGAGTCATTTTACAGCAACAGTGAAGATAATCCTAATAACTGTCTAAAACTTTGCAAGTATACTTAGCTGACGATAACGACGTCGACATCTGCCCTCAGTAAATAAGAAGTGTAATTCAAATACAGATTATGGTTATGTACAATGTTTTATTACACGTTGCCTTGAACACCCTTCTTACGATTATTTTTATTTCCCTTACTGTATACACATGCAGTTTCTATTTCGACGAGTACGTGGTTAAGTTCCTCGGGAACTCGCATGCCAAACTCAGTCTGTACAGAATATGGGGGCGGAACGGTGGGTCAAAATCACCCTACAGGGGGCGCTTATCCAGCGGAAGGGCGCCAGACAACGGGCTTGTGTGTGTATTGCCTGCCACTAAGTGGAAGCCACCCCAGAACGCGCGTGCGTTTCCACATGAAAAGTCAGCTGACACACAAGGTTTGTTTGAGGTGGGTTTCATCTCCCGCGTGGAAAAGTCGAAACTGGGGACGCGCAGCCGGTTACCGCTTCTCTGTACTGTAGTGCCTTACCTATTGTGACAACATTTCAGCATCGCCTGTGTCATTTCAGACGGACACTCGCTCACTCTCTCACTTTTTTCACTTCCTTGTTCAAAAAAAAGTCGAGCGCAGCGATAATGTTGGAGGTTTCCTCATTCATGACTGTACCGTGACAGGCTGCAAAGGGGAAAACAGTCGACTGCCCTTGTGACTCCAGGCACTGTTCCTTTCTTACATGTTAATGTTTAACCGGCGTTTGAAGAGGACACCGAGTCGGCGGGCGCTGCGTACTCGAGCACAGAGGAAAAGCAGTGGCAGGTGCGCGCAATTTGCAGTCCTCCCATGACTGCTGCACATGTACTGGAGTAAACGTGAGTATATTTATATGCATATATATAGATCTATCTATCTATCTATCTATCTATCTATCTATCTATCTATCTATCTATATATATCTATATATATATATAGATATATACATAGAAAATTATATATATATAGATATATACATATAGATTAATTGTCTAACGTGACAATTCATAGTACCTGTAGCGTGTACCTGTTTACACAAAGTACAAGCTAAATCTTATTTTCTTGCAGGAATCAGACTTATTCATTTAGTAGATTTCGTGTTTTATCATTACGCCACTTTTTGAGAGACACAGTTTTTAAAACACGCCTCTTGAACTGAGACTGGTTTTGTAGGATTGAACTTTGTTTTCACGCGATCGCGTTGCCATGCCCTTGCACTCACTAAACTGTTTTTAAAGGCGCTTTGAAATTTCATTTTTCACGTTTTCTTTAGGGATCTGTAATACAGATAAACAAACTGGAAATTAAATTGACTTGGCCTGTCTGTGCGCAGTGATCGCTATTGTAGTTTACTCCAGAAGCTTTGTGTTGGATAAATGCTTCTCCCGGTGTTACAGACTTTAACAGAGAGAGCAGAGAGAGAGAGATCAGTCTAAATGTTGCAACAGTGGATCTGTGCGCGATTCTGCCCAGAAGTGAATTGGCTTTCCGTCCAGGCAACGTTTCAGGCCAATAACTGCTTGTAATTCTAATGATGTTTGTATTTTAATCAAGTGAGCACTGGTAAAAAGTGGCAGTTCATCTATTTTCACGACGTGCTTGCTCATTGACCGGATCTGACGGTGTATGATGCCCAAAATATTTTATGATATTGAAAACCTTTTAAATTGTCTTTAGGTGTACCTAATCCACTGAATGTCGGTACAACCCACGGTGAAGCAGACAAGCAAATAAAGTGCCGTGAATATGGGGTCAGGGGCACACAAACGGGAGCTCACACTGCGTTCAGCTTTTCATGACACTGAATTAACTTTCTTCAAAGAAAACATACTTTTTATTGAAACGCTGCTCAAAATAGAAAACTATTAGTTTTTCTATCCATCCATCCATTACCCAACCCGCAATATCCTAACTACAGGGTCACGGGGGGGGGTCTGCTGGAGCCAATCACTTTCTATTTAAACAAAATTATATGCGGTGTACTGCGGTGTGTTGGTGATAACTTGGTATATTGGTTAGTGTTGCTGCCTGGCAGCGTTATGTACTGATGTTCATTTATTGGCCCAATGTTTGATTTTTCTCCTTGCGTTTATGTAGGTTTTATGGGTGCATTATGAATTGTGAGACTTGATTGTTGAGTATAAATTGGCAGGTATGACTGTGTGTCTGTGTGCATGTGCCTTGTCTTGGACTAACCTGCCCCTTGCCTTGTTCTTTATGCTGCTGAGAAAGGTGTAATCTTTCAGCAAACCTGTACTTAGTTTGAAAAAAATAGATGACCATAAATACTTGGAAAACCACTGACCCTCAATTTCTAATAACAAAATGTTAAATAAATTTAATGAACACAATATGACTCAATACTTTTAAATATATAAAAAATGACCTTCAAATACTGGAGAATTTCAGTGGTTCACAGGTATTGTGTAAGTTTGTTAGTAAATTGTCCTCTATCTCCTCCTAAATGGGTTTAACATTTCATTAGAGGCCCTAAATACCTTACATCGTGATATATAAGATTATTAACCAATCTCATAGTACATGTTTAGAAAAGAAAAATACCACTAAAATTCATTTACCCTAAATGTTAAAATTTACTTGTGACTTTGAAATATTTTATGTGTGGCATAATTGAAGTTCAGTAAGATTTTCCTTACCTCTGAGGATATATTTAGGAAACAAAATTAGGGATTCTACAGGAATTTTAAATTTCAAAGTTTTGAATATGCTTAATGATTAGCCAGGTGATGGACACGCATGTGTCTCAATGGCAGAAACAAATATTTGAAAACTTATTTTCATAGAAGAGTTACAGCGTACTTGAATGACTCTACTGTAGCAGTTGGGGAAAAAAAAGCAAAACAAACCTCCATGAATATGTGGTAAAATCTGAACATTACTTACTTATTTAGAAAACTTGCACAATGAGCAGAGAAGCAGGACCTGTCAGTTACTACTATTTGTGCACAGGAGTTTTATATTTGTACAGACCTCCCCATTTGTATAAATGTCTTTCTGAGTGTAAGGCTCTCTTATAACATCCCTTAAAAGTTTGTGCAAATGTAATGTGTTAAGTTTATTAGGATTTTTTTTATAACATGTTAATAATTGGCAATTTATATTACGCTTTTCTAAAAGTACAGAAATCTCAAGAAGAACCTATACTATGCCTTACACAAGTGCAATGCACTTACACAGGCAGTCTTTGAAAAAACATTTATGGAATTATTTATGTAACAAGTAAAGTTCTGTCATGTCAAGCATCTGTTTTTATGTGTGTGTGTGTACATATTTCTGCCTGTGCAGCCACATAATCAGTATCCTGGGTTAGATTCTCATGGCTGTTTATTTTCTGTGTAGAGTGTGCACATTCTCTTTGAGTCTGTGTGGGGTTTTTTTTGGGTGCCCATATTACGAAGATATGTGTTTGTTAGGTTATTTGGTGATATTAAATTGGTCTTATTTGAGCATGGGTTTAGGAATGAGTGCGTCATACCATGGATTTGGACACCATCCAGTCTTACTTTTAAAGTGCAGGCTTGTGCTTGTGCACACAACTTTATATTCAGTGCACATTTTACAGTAGCCCACAAAGAAGCAAGTGAAGATATCCCCAAAACCCTGCCATTTGCTGAAAGTTTGTAAAAGATTGATAATACAATTGCTGTGATCTGAATTTTTTTAACTGTATAAACTGTGTACGATCAGAAAGATATAATTTAAACCAGGCATGTGGAGTGCCAATAATACCATTCGATTTTAATCTCTTAAGAAAAATATCATGAGAGACTGTATCGAAGGCAGAGCTCAGATCAAGGAGCACAAGTATGGTTAACAGCCCAGAGTCAGCTGCCATCAGCAGGTCATTGGTGAGCAGAGTGACAACTAGTATATACACACTGTCACAAACTCGACAAAGAGCCATTGCAAGGTTTGGGGCAGCCACCTGCATATTATTTCCTGGCAGCAAAATTGAATAAATTGATGTACTTAAATATAGAGATCAGAGATTTGAATAGAACTGAGGGGATAGAGGAAAGGTGGCAGCTTTTAAAGGCCAGTATATGAAGTGACCTTAAAGGGGCCAAAACTGGAAGGGTCTTCATCCATAGGCTGGGACTGGGAAGTAACATCAGAGGGGCCGGAACCGGAAGGGTCTTCATCCATAGGCTCGGACCCAGAAGTGACGTCAAAGGAAGTCAGAACCAGAATTGACATCATCAGGTCCAGGCGGAATTTCCCGTGAACGGTCTGCAGAAAATCAACAAAAAGAGTCAGTGCACTGATGGAATTACTTTCATTCAAGCCCTTTAGCTGCCTCCCATGCGCACGTGTGTGACAACACATGCACACAAAAACATGAAATTGTGCTAGTGTTCCATTGGTTTACTTTTTAATGGAGTGTCAATACACAGCTAACTGATTGACAGTGTGCAGCTGTTGGTGGCAACATTGTATGTATGTTATATATTGCGATGGAAATTGGGGCATCAGCGAGCCCCAAAACTCCTGAACACAAACACACAGTGAGTCCTGGATTCAAAATAACAGAAGGTTTATAAAATTAACCTCCACAAAGTATCACAAGCACAAAGACACAAAGTCTCTATCCACAAAACACAATACCTCTTCTAGGGATGCACCGAATGTTCGGCAACCGAAATTATTCGGTCGAAAATAGCCAAAAAAAGCACTTTCGGTGTTCGGCCGAATAAGTAAAAAGGCAGAATGAATTTTGCCGAACAATGACGTTTTTAATGACGCAATCAAATAGTAACCCGCGTAGAGTGAGAGGTGCGCGCTTTATGCAGCAAAAATGTCAGCAGTGTGGAAGCACTTTAAAGCGTCAGAGAAAGAGGCAAAAACGGCCGTTTGCAGACACTGTTCTGCTGAATTGTCCAGAGGGGGTGCGTACAGCACTTCAAGTTTAATTTATCACTTAAAATCAAGACACCCCGAACATCATGCAGAGTACGAGAAAGACACGGTGGCGGCTACGGCAACAGCAGCAGCGAAAAGGAAAGTAGCTCCTCCCAGTCCTAGGACACCCACTCCATCTGTGGTTGACTTCTTAGAAAAGGCAAAAAAGTTTGCCAATGACAGTGCCAAAGCTAAAGGTATTACTAAAAGGATAATGGAATTCATCGCATTGGATGATCAACCATTCTCTGTTGTAGAGGATGTTGGATTTCGCAGGCTTATAGACCATATTGAGCCCCGTTACACCATGCCTAGTAGACGGCATTTCTCAGACGTGTGCTTACCTGAGATGTATAACGTCGTTTCAACTCACGTCCATGAGCTCTTGGCTACAGATATTGCAGCCCTCAGCTTCACGACTGATATTTGGAGCTCGGATGTGAGCCCCACCAGTATGCTGAGTTTAACTGCGCAGTGGATCGACACAGATTTCAAGCTACAAAAGATTGTGCTTCACTCACAAGAGTTTAGAGGGTCCCATACAGCTGTAGCCATATCCGAGGCGTTCGCCAACATGTTTGACACTTGGCGTATCGACCGATCTAAAGTGCATGCGGTAGTCAGTGACAACGCAAGAAATATGGCTAAAGCCATGGAAGATAGTGATCTGAAAGACATACGGTGTATGGCATACACAATTCAAATGGCGGTCAACGAGGGATGATCGTTATCTTAGTGAGTCGGCGCAGTATAGCAGATGTGATAGCGATAGGCAGGAAAATTGTTGGCCATTTTAAACATTCTCCGCTTGCCTATGCGCGCCTACAATCTATCCAAGAACAGTTCGGAACGCCACAAAAACGTTTCCAACAAGATGTGAGCACAAGGTGGAACAGTACATATTATATGCTGGAAAGCCTTTTTGCGCAAAAGCGAGTCTTGGCTACATACATAGCAGATCATGACCTGCCCGCGACATTCACCGCATACCAGTGGGTGTTAATCGAGAACGTTCTCTCTCTTCTCGCCCCCTTTGAGCAGATAACAAAAGAGATAAGCTCATCTGATGCATCTGTGGCAGACGTCATACCTTTACTTGCAGCACTAAAGCGTCTTTTTAAACAAAGAGGCTGAAACAGACCACGGAGTTAAAACAACTAAAAGTGCGCTTTTGGAAGCTGTCAGCACACGATTTAGTCAGGCGGACTCAGAACCCCTGTACTGCATCGCGACTGTGCTTGATCCACGATATAAAGATCATTACTTGGATGTGGGGAAAAAGCTGCGCACACGAGAAATGATCCAGGCCGAGTTGGATTTGGGAAAGCCACTAGGTGATGGAGACGGTCAGGTGATGCACAGCGCAGGAGATGAAAACAGCGCAGAGAGTAAACGGGCTCGTACTACAGATGAGCCGCGCACAGTCTCGCTGTCTGACATGTTCGATGAGATCCTCCAAGAGAATAACCCATTTGCAAGACAGAGGACAAGCTCAACCGCTCAACAGTTAGATGGTTATCTCTCAGAAGTCCCCATCCCCAGGAGCAATAACCCTCTCGAATTTTGGAGGACCAATCAAGGCCGCTTTCCCGACCTGGCGCAGATGGCACGCAGGTAGGCTACTTCTATGGGAAATTAATTTAAGATTTTATTTATATTTTGGATTATGGTAACACTTTATAAGTAGTTTCTATTTTTAACATTAACTAACAATGAAAAACCCTTATTAAAAGCATTTATTAATCTTAATGTTAACATTTACTAATACAGTATTAAAACTAAGTATCACATTTTTAATTTTTGAATTAAAAAGTATCAAAAGTGGTAGGCCTATTTGTTAAAATTGTTAATGCACTTATACTAACATGAACTAAATATTTTTTATTATCTTACATTAACGAAGATTAATAAATACCATAACAAATGTATTGCTCATTGTTAGTTAATGCAATAATGTTAACAAAAGGAAACATTGTAAAGTGTTACTACCTATATTTTATATTATGTATTTTGTGAAAATTTAACTATTTTCAGTGTAGTAAAATAGTAGGCCTACACTGGGTTTCAACCATTTCATTATCTTGAACACATTGTTCATTTTGAAATGAGCAACTGTCAGAAAACTGCAATAAAAATTTCAACTATTCTGCAGGTACTTGTCTGCTCCATGCACAAGCATCGACAGCGAGAGACTGTTTAGTGCTGCATCTCATGTCATCGATGAGAAGAGGAACCGACTTTCATGTGAGAAAGCAGAGAAGCTACTTTTCATAAAGAAGAACCTGCCACTTTTCCTGAAGAAGTAGGCTAAGTAGGCTTATGTCTAGGACAGTTATTCATTTGTTGTGGGTTCATCCACATTTTTTGCACTATTCAATGCACATTTGTTGGTGTAGACATACAGAGTTACATTCTTTCAGCAGTCAGTTATAAGCCTAACATAGGCTATTCAAGAAGGGGGGCTTCAAAGATGGCCAAATAAAAATATTTTATTTTACTAATTTATTTATTTTAAGTTCTATTGTGCTTTGTTTGTATAATATCTGCTGGAATGTTAAAAAAAATGTTCAGTGTTAAATAAATATTTTGAAATTGTATTTTTGTTATTTGATTTATTTCTCTGAAAAGCAACACAAAGTAGTAAAAAGCAAATTTTTACTATTTAATTATTGTAATGGTGAAAAAGTTGGCAAAATAAATGGAAAAAAATGCGAAACACCGCGTTCGGTATTCGGCCTTCGGCCAAGCATTTCATTATTATTCGGCTTCGGCTTCAGCCAAGAATTTCATTTCGGTGCATCCCTACCTCTTCCCAATTCATCTCACCACCATCCTCCAGTCAAGTGTTGCTTACATCCTCCCAGGTCCGACTCACCTGAACTTTTATTAAGGACCTGAGAGTACTTCTGGTGCTATTTCCACTGCCTGATGGAAGTACTTCCGGGTCATACGAAAGTCCCATTTTAGGGAGTGCATCTCCCGACAGTGCCCATTGTGGCACCCATGGTACCCAGCAGGACTGTATTTCTGGACTACCTTTCCCAGCATTCCCTATTAGTTCCCAAATGGTTGCTGCCATCTCCTGTTCTTGGGGAATAAAAAGTCCCATGCGATTTCTTCCACTTCTGGGGGGCTGTTTGTCTATTTCCACTGGCCGTCACTTCCGGGTCTGGCTCCTTCTTTTCTCTTGGTCGGGATGCCCATCTGCCTGTTTGGAGCCTCCCGTCCGGGTAAAGAACCATCCCCTTCTCTGGTCGGGATGCCCGTCCAACCCGTGTGGCATTCACAATATGTAAACACTCATACTTATAGAAATTGTGAGATTTTTGTGCTCTTCTGAGACCCTTCCCAATGCTACTGCACGCCAAAACGTGATTGATGCATCTGTCAAGGGTTGCTTGTCTGTTGCCGAGGCAACTGGATGTTCTCATCACTACCGAGGAAATTACATGTTCATAGCCTCCCTGCGTAACATGTCTGTTGCCCAATGGGTGACGCAGGGAACATAATAACCTGGCCACTGACCTTGCCCCGTCCGTGTTTGTTTGCTGTCTGTGTGTATTGTAGGGGTAGCTCCCATTTGAATAAATACCTTAACTGCACCTGTTTTGATTGGAATAAAGTTGGTTTTCATGAAGCCTTTTGACTCGGCATTTTCTTTCGGGTGTAGGACAGTGACTCACTGATCACAAAATGAAAAAGTTTTTTTTATACGCATACAAATATAAATAAAAACAGTTTTGCCTAAACACAAACACATGTAAGTAAAAACAGTATTGCTCAGATACACACACATGTTTACATATGAACACAAGACAGTTTTATGTAAAAAATAAAAACGCCTTTCTGTAGACAATTTCATGTAACACTAATAAATAGAGATGAAGAGATATGCATTGTAATATACATACACATTATATATAATGTGTACAAATTATTCATTATTGAATGTACATTATTTATGCTTGATAGTGCCATCGTCTGTATAACGTTGTTACAGGAAAGTATTACATATAATCTGTACCAATCAAAATGAATCTAACTACCTCTTACACAAAGTGATTGTTTAACAAGTTTACTCAGGAAACATTTCTTCTGAATTGCTGTCTTTGAAGATAGCCTGCAAAACCTCATTTAAAGTGCATTTTGGCCATTTTCTCCAGAGTAATAAGCGAAAATAATGTTTTCTGTTGATACGCCATGCGTCTGATTATGCATGACCCCAGCTCTGTCTTGTTATGTTCACATATGGACATCTGTGTGTGGAGATATCACAGTTACTGTCATCCAGTGGTATAAGGTTTTTAAGTGTGTGTACTTATGAGTCCAAGTTAATGACCTGTAAATGTATGGTGGTATCTGTCAGAGGTGGCTCGTGCCTTCTCTTATTTGGAGGATATGTCATGATTGATGCATTGTACAATAGTGTTCTTGGATTTCTTTTGATCAGAAGAATCAACTGTAAGTACTAATATGTCATTTGTAGATATTTGCTATTGTTTTGTGAAGTAGTATGTGAGAGCAGATGGAAAATCAGAAGAACTGCTGTTTCTAGTTTTCAGCCTGTAGCTCGAATTTGCTTGGCCGGTGGGAGGGTTCATTGCATTGGCTGAAATCATGTCACACTTAATGATTTCATACCAGATTAAAAGTCATCCAAAAATATTGTAACTAGGAGTGTGAAGTTGACACCTGCTGTTGTTTGTGTAGGCATGACCAAATTCACCTCTATGATGCAGCGAAAGATTTTTAAACAATTGCTTGACCTGGTGCTTGGCTGCTCCGGGTGTACTACACATGCCACTTAATAAATCCATTTTGAAATGTGTTCTGTAAGAGAGAAAATATTTAATCTCAAGGTCGTATCACTTTTTCACTGTGTGTCCTAGTTTGGTAAATGCTGCTAATCTTCGCAGTCTCAACCAAGCTCACCTCACAGTTAGCTTTTCTACGTCTATCAAGGTTGCTGTCCTTAACACTAGAATCCCTGAAGGTTACGAAAAAACTTGTAATCCCGGGCCACCTTAAATTTCCTTCTCACCTCTCCATTAGCATCTTTTGTTTTGTAAATATTTCGATGAGTACAAACAGCAAGCAGCCTGCTATCCCATTCCCGCCACCACCGTAGCTCAACTCGGGCAAAAAGTTATCCCAGCTCAAGTCACGTTTATCTGGGAGTGAGGTGGCTGGAGTTGTATAGGGTAAATAATATCCCTGTGTTCGGATTCAGCGGGTTGGAAGATGGATGGATATATTGTTATTTGGGACATATGCATTTCATGCGTGTTCCATGTCTGCAACGATCTATGTAAATGTAGGATGACATGAAATGCAAGAATTACAAGAAATTTTGAACACATACCTAAAACATAAATATTTTTTCATGTTATAGTACTAATGACAAAATTTTGACATGATGTGTATAATATGTGAAGACTGAAGTCCAAATATCAAATAAACACTTTCACAAAAGGTACATATATAACAAAACAAATGCACTTTTATTCAAGAATATATGTGCAATGCTACTTGAATACGTGAATATCAGCATGGCAGTGTTGATCAAACACAGGAAGCTCTGCAGTCTACTTGTGACTTAACGCTGTAGGAAGATAAGTAAATAAGTATAAGTAAATAACATATGAATACATTAAGGAGTCACCCTCAATTGAATTGTTTAAAACTAGATTGAAGATGCATTTCTGTTCTCTAGCTTTCCGTGACCTCCAGTGATACTAATGGTTCCTTCCTCACAGTCTTTTGTTTTCAATTTACTGCTGGTTGGTATTTTGTTTTATTGCATTTTATTTTATTTATATTATTTGTGTTTATCGTATATTTTATTGTAAAGCACTTTGGCAATAGCATTACTGATGTTGTTTTAAATGTGCTCTATAAATAAATTGATGTTGACATTGACATATGATTAGTTTATTATATTGCATAATAATATAGTGCCGACCAGGGCTGTGGAGTCGGTAGATAAATTCTTTGACTCCAATTCCAACTCATTAGTTTCCAGTACTTTTGACTCCGACTCCCTGACTCCAACTCCTCTGTACTTAATATGCTAATGTATTTTCCATGTTGATTGAAGGAAGGCAGCATACACGTCATTTAACCGCAGAACTACTGGCTAGGAAGCTGACTCTCTACCATATTGGCCAGTTAAACAAAAGTAAAAAAAATAAAAAAAAAGGTTTTATTTATTGTTTTTATCACGTGGCTATAAAGTAGTAGCATGCATAAAAATAAGGAACAGGAACTTTACAAGTTCAAAAAATATAAACCAAATTCTTTGGTAGTTTTAAAACAAAAATAAAGCTTAACTACATGAACAATAAACACAAGCTGGAAAACCTAAACAGTTTATATATTAAACTTGGAATACAGTTGTAGAGTAGAATAGCTGTTAAATACAATCCAAAATTAACTCAATGCAGTGTTCTAAGAAACAGAATTGCTTCTGTCAGATCCTCTTTCATAGAAGCTTTTAAATCTGACTTGATTATTTTTAGAGCTGAAAATAGTCTTTCAACACTCACTTGGGTGGGTGGCATTGCTGTTACACTTCTAGCCACATCACTAATAATCTCTGGATCAACAAGCATGGCTTCTTCTACAGTCAGTTTTCAATGAGTGATCATACTTTTCAACTTGTTTTAGTCCTTTAAAAAACTCCTGCTGGAATCTCTTTATTCGGACATTTATTGGTCGTTATCTTTCATGCATAGGCGATGTCGCTTTCCTTTTAAAACTTCAATTTTGTCCAAGTAGAAATCAAAGTCTAATTCTTTGTTTGAAGAGGGCTTGAGTTACCAGTGCGTATAGCATCATCCAGTGGTGATGTTTCAGGTAATAGTAATCCCTTCATGCGAACTGCTACATCATAGAGTGCCTTTTTTCCCATTAGCAATCTGGTCACTGCTCAACAAAATTCGGCTCATTAGATCAACATAAATAGAAGCTAACAAGATTTGATTATCCAGTAAGAAACTCTCTCATTTCTTCATTGAAGATACAATGCCATCAGCTATTAACCCTCCACTTTTGTTCAGGCAATATATCAAGCTCTTCCAACCCAAGAAAAATTTACCGGGTGTTAAATTTTCATATTGCAACCTCTTGGCGACAGTAAAAAGGTAAGAAAGTAGACTTTCCAGTTCTTTTACTTGTGCCCACTGGCTTTCAGTTAATAAAACATTTTCATTGTCCAGTTCTTCAAGAAAGTCTTTTAGTTCAAACAAACACTTTACCATCAAATAAGTGCTTCTCCATCATGTTGTTTGATCCATAATGGCTCCTTTCCCTGCACGTGTTTTCAAAATGGCATCTGTTTTAGAGGCCCTAGCTGCAACAGTTGCCTCGATTAGTCAATTAGAGTAGCTGCATGATGAACTTTCAATCCATCTCTTATTGCAAGTTGCAGAGTATGAATAGCACAGTGCATATGCTGAATATAGTAAGCTTAGATGCTTCTTTAGTAATGTTATCCAAAATTTCACTATTCTCTTCGGTTTTGCTTTCTCCAATACTTGCAGAACTGTCTTCCTCTAATATCTCTTTGTCGCTTTCTTCATCTAATTTATTCATTTTCTTAATTGTGCTTAACATAGTAGAAGCATTATCTGTCACAATACATAGAATCTGTTCCTTTTTAATTTCAATATCTTCTAGAACAGGTGGTGTGCAAATTTATGCTAAAGTTCAGCCCTGGGTGGGAGTATATGTGGAGAGTGCAGACAGAACCCCTGAACACACATCAGGCCATAGCACACGCCTACACCTACATCATTACACTTATTTAAACTCAAATTAACTTGTTAAACACATTATATCTGAAATAAAATGAAAATACTTTTTGTAATGTACCATAATTCAGATTACAATATGTGAATGTCAGGTTGTATAATAGCTCATCTGAACTTCACACTAGTAGTAACACAACTATGCACTGGGCTGTATTCTTACATCAGAGAAGTACTTCATTATGACTATTGTTTGTGACATGGGGCATTTGAACTTGCTGTATTTTTTTCATTACAATTTAAATTTATTAGGAGTTGGAGTCGGTACATTTTTGCCGACTCCAACCCTGACTCCAGGTACCCAAAATTGTCTCTGACTCCGACTCTGACTCTGACTCCACAGCCCTGGTGCTGACAGGGAAATGTAACTGAAAATTTCTGATCGCAGAGAAAAAGTATTGCTCGCAAAGACAAATGTTTGCTCTCATCAACCATATCCATAGAGGCCTGAGTCCTAACATGTGCCTAATGCTGTTGGTATAGGCTTCAGCCCTCCATAACTGAATTGAATTAAAACTAGAATTACGGTTCTGCCTTTGTCCAGAAACAGTTTTATAAGCTTTATGACCTTAGTCTCGGAAAGTCTTTCTCCTGTGGGGCAACTGGGATCTTTTCCTGAATAAGATCAAACACAGTTGTGTAGGGTGTGACAGGAGCTTCCACCTGCAGCAAAAGACACTTCAGTACATATATACTTTGTAAGCATGCCTGTGTCAATCAAACAAAGGAAGCTCTGCAGTTTACTTGTGACTTTATGCAGTAGGAAGATACATAAATAAATCAAGGTAAATAACATTCGATCTGGCTTTTATATAAGTAACATATAAATGCTTTGATATAAAGACCATCACAAAACATAATCACAAACTGGAGTTTGCACAATACCTTGGCGAGCTCTGTAAGCTGTGCTGTTTCGTTGAAGGACAGGTTTCGGGCAGACTGGCATGATTACACCCGACCTATTGCTATATCCAAACGGTGCCAACTTTCGCCGTAATGCCTGGTGCAGCTGCGTTATTCTTATATGCGAGTGGACATTTGTTGCGGGGAGGGCTTCTGTTCTCTTTCTGTGATGTAGAACCCTCATCCTCATCTGAGTTCATCTCTGTTATAACACCTCAGATCATGGGAATGTGAACGGAACTGAGAGAATAAAACTGAATAAAAAAAAAAAAAAAGCTAACCTTTACAAGTACCACACATTTACACCAGCTGTTACAGACTCAAATTAAATGTATGTTTTTATTGTATAATAGTAACAATAAGAGCAGCTCACTACTCAGAACGTTTATTTTGGGACGCTGCAAGGCTTGAACCCGCGGCCTCTTGATAATGAGTCAGCAGTTCTTACCGCAGTACTACCAAAACAGTCATGACAACGAAGTACACTAACCCAATTTCTTTTTCTTCTGTTATAGTCTTAAATAAAAGTGAACTTGTTTTGTTATACTTGTACCTTTTGTGAAAGTGCTTATTTGATATTTGGACTTCATGTCAAAATTTTGTGTTCAACATTTCTTGCATTTCCTTTCATCCTACACTTACATAGATTTTTGTAGACACAGAACACACATGAAATGCAAAAATAAATTTTTCTTTAACCACAATTTTCGTGGTTATATATATATATAATATGTAAAAAAAAACAAAAACATTGTAATTCCCGACCATGCTAAACAAGTTTCAAAAATTGTTTGACTCAATTAATTTATGTGTGCCCCATGATTTTATTTAGTCACATATATCCACGAAAATTGTAGTTAACACTAGAATTACCAGAGCCTACGAAAAAACTCGTAGATCCGTCCCACCTTAAATCGCTTCTTAAAACCGCTCTCACCTCTCCGCCAGCCTCGTTTGTCCTGTAAATATGCCGATAAAAACAAACTGCAAGCAGCCGGCTATTCCATCCCCCCACCGACTCAGAACGTGCACGAACTTCTCCGAGCTCATGCCTCGATTATCTGGGAGTGAAGTGGAGTTTTAGAGTGGAAATAATAGATTGTTATTTGGAACACACGCATTTCATGTGTGTTCCGTTTCTACAGTAATCTGTGTAAACACAATGTTAAAACAGAAAC
>JANRMT010062808.1:44472432-44494653 GCA_026402145.1 Polypterus bichir lapradei
TGCACGTTCTAAGTCGTTGGGGGGATGGAATAGCCGGCTACTTGCAGGTTTTATTTTATCAGCACATTTAGATTAACAAAAGACACTGGCGGAGAGGTGAGAACGGTTTTAAGAAGCGATTTAAGGTGTGACGGATCTACGAGTTTTTTCATAGGCTCTGGTAATTCTAGTGTTAAAGAAACTTTTTTTCTTTTTAGTGTATCTATAGCTAAAGTAAATAAAATCATTTTACTAAAAAAAAAAAAAAATATATATATATATTTGACATTTCCTCTGTTTAACTTAAGTTAGTTTACTTTGGTTATACGTGATCCGTTAAGAGCACACAAAACAAATTTTGGATTGATTGAAAATTGATCAGTACATAGCGTTCTCACACTTGTTTAATTTATGTCAGTTCAGGGTCAGAGGGTAGACAAGTGGCTACACAGTGTGCAATTGCAAGAACCAGCAACAGAGTGCCATTTAATTGCAGGTCCCACCTCTGGGCACAATTACTCTTACATGGGGTTAATTTAGAGTCACCAGTTAACCTAACCTACACATTTTGGGGAGTGGAAAATAAACTAGAGCACTCAGAAGAACCCAGAATGTACAGGAAAAACATGCAAACTAGAGATAGACAGTGACTGGGATGAGATTTGAACCCAGAATGTTTTATCTGTAGTGCTAAACCATGCCACGCTGAAGCTTTATTATACTTATGACTGTGTGGTAGCACTCTAAGCTTGTCTAATTGGGATGACTAATATGTAAAAATAAATTGAATTTAACTGAGCTGACACATTTGTTTTTCTAAACAATAGAAACGAGAGCATGCTATCATGTCAAATTGCTGTCATACGCTTTATTTATCACAGGCCAGTCACTGAAAATAGAAACACTAAGACTCAACCTCGCATGCCTTCATATTTTTCAGGTATAGGTGTAGTGCTTGGCTACTCTTATAGGTGAAGGTTTTCTTTGCACAGACATTGATGATAAGATGTTTAGATGGATTTTTAATTTTCAACTGATTTCAGTATACAGACATCACCCAGTATTTGTCAGTTTCATATCAACAGATTAAAATTATTACGAGATACTAATTACATAAATTTTATAAGAGTGTTTGAAATGATCATAATACCCACAATGATCCAGTGTATCTTCCCTAGGTACTTTGCTGTCATTTTTTGTTTTTTATCAAATCCTGCTAGTATCTTCTTCTTCTTTCAGCTGCTCCCGTTAGTGGTTGCCACAGCAGATCAACTTTTTTCATATCTTCCTGTTCTCTGCATCTTGCTCTGCACCCATCCCCTGCATGTCCTCTCTCAATACATCCATAAACCTTCTCTTAGGCCTTCCTCTTTTTCTCTTGATCAGCTGGTCCATTCCTAGCATTCTTTTCTCAATATACCCAGCATCTGTCTTCTGCACACGTCCAAACCAACGCAATCTCACCTCTCTGATTTTGTCTCCAAAACATCCAACCTGAGCTGACCCTCTAAAGTACTTGTTCCTAATTCTATCCATCCTTGAAACACCCACCCAGTGCAAATCTTAGCATCTTTAACTCTGCAACCTCCAGCTCTCTCTCCTGTTTTTTGGTCAGTGCCACCATCTCTAACCCATATAACATAGCTGGTCTCACCTTTATCCTATAGACCTTCAATTTCACACTTTTTGAAATCCATCTGTCACAAATTACTCCTGACACTGTTCTCCACCCATTCCACCCTGCCTGCACTCTTTTTTGTCTCTCTTCCACAATTCCCGTTACTCTGTACTGTTGATCACAAGTATTTAAACTCATCCACCTTCGCCAACTCTACTCCCTGCATCCTCACCATTCTACAGACATCCCTTTTATTTACACACGTCTTCTGTCTTGTTCCTACTGACCTTCATTCCTCTCCTCTCTATAGCATATCTCCACCTCTCCGTGGTCTCCTCAACCTGCTCCCTATTCTCGCTACAGATCACAATGTCATCACCAAACATCATAGTCCATCGGGACTGATGTCTAATCTCATCTGTCAACCTGTCTGTCACCATTGCAAATAAAAAAGGGCTCAGAGCCGATCCCTGATGTAATTCCACCTCCACGTTGAATACATCTGTCACTCCTACTGCAGACCTCAGCACTGTCACACTTCCCTCATACATATCCTGTACAACTCTTACATACAGTGCATCCGGAAAGTATTCCCAGCGCATCACTTTTTCTACATTTTGTTATGTTACAGCTTTATTCCAAAATGGATTAAATTCATTTTTTTCCTCAGAATTCTACACACAACACCCCATAATGACAATGTGAAAAAAGTTTACTTGAGGATTTTGCAAATTTATTAAAAATAAAAAAACTGAGAAATCACATGTACATAAGTATTTACAGCCTTTGCTCAATACTTTGTCGATGCAGCAATTACAGCATCAAGTCTTTTTGAATATGATGCCACAAGCTTGGCACACCTATCCGTGGCCAGTTTCGCCCATTCCTCTTTGCAGCACCTCTCAAGCTCCATCAGGTTGGATGGGAAGCGTCGGTGCACAGCCATTTTAAGATCTCTCCAGAGATGTTCAATCGGATTCAAGTCTGGGCTCTGGCTGGGCCACTCAAGGACATTCACAGAGTTGTCCTGAAGCCGCTCCTTTGATATCTTGGCTGTGTGCTTAGGGTCATTGTCCTGCTGAAAGATGAACCATCGCCCCAGTCTGAGGTCAAGAGTGCTCTGGAGCAGGTTTTCATCCAGGATGTCTCTGTACATTGCTGCACTCATCTTTCCCTTTATCCTGACTAGTCTCCCAGTTCCTGCCGCTGAAAAACATCCCCACAGCATGATGCTGCCACCACCATGCTTCACTGTAGGGATGGTATTGGCCTGGTGATGAGCGGTGCCTGGTTTCCTCCAATTGTGATGCCTGGCATTCACACCAAAGAGTCCAATCTTTGTCTCATCAGACCAGAGAATTTTGTTTCTCATGGTCTGAGAGTCCTTCAGGTGCCTTTTGGCAAACTCCAGGCAGGCTGCTGTGTGCCTTTTACTAAGGAGTGGCTTCCGTCTGGCCACTCTACCATATAGGCCTGATTGGTGGATTGCTGCAGAGATGGTTGTCCTTCTGGAAGGCTCTCCTCTCTCCACAGAGGACCTCTGGAGCTCTGACAGAGTGACCATCGGGTTCTTGGTCACCTCCCTGGCTAAGGCCCTTCTCCCCCGAACTGTCCAATCAATTGAATGTACCACAGGTGGACTCCAATTAAGATGCAGAAACATCTCATGCATGATCAGGGGAAACAGGATGCACCTGAGCTCAGTTTTGAGCTTCATGGCAAAGGCTGTGAATACTTATGTACATGTGATTTCTCAATTTTTTTTATTTTTAATAAATTTTTAATAAATTTCACGTTATCATTATGGGCTGTTGTGTGTAGAATTCTGAGGAAAAAAATGAATTTAATCTATTTTGGAATAAAGCTGTAACATAACAAAATGTGGAAAAAGTGATGAGCTGTGAATACTTTCTGGATTCACTGTACTTCTCTGCCTCTCCTGACTTTGTTATACAATACCACAAATCCTCTCGAAGCACCCTGTCATATGCTTTCTCCAGGTCCACAAAGACGCAATGCAACTCTTTCTGGGCTTCTCTATACAGTACTTCTCCATCAACACCCTCAGAGCAAATATCGCATCTTTGGTGCTCTTTCCTGGCATGAAACCATACTGCTGCTCACTAATCATTAACTCCTTTCTTACCCTAGTTTCCGCTACTCTTTCCCATAACTTTATACTGTGGCATAACAATTTTATCCCCCTGTAGTTACTACAACTCTGCACATCCCCCTTATTCTTAAAAATCGGTACCAGTACACTTCTCGACTCCTCTGGCATCCTCCCACCTTCCAAGATTCCATTAAACAACCTGGTTAAAAACCCCACTGCCTTCTCTCCTAAACGCCCCCATGCTTCCACAGGTATGGCACTGGACCAACAGCCATTCCATTCTTCATCATTTTCATAGCTGTCCTTACTTCCTCTTTGCTAATCCGTTGCACTTCCTGATTCACTATAACCACATCATCTAACCTTTCCTCTCTCTCATTCTCTTCATTCATCAGTCTGTCAAAGTACTCTTTCCATCTGTTCAACACACTCTCCTCGCTTGTAAGTACGTTTCCATCTTTATTCTTTATCGCCCTAACCTGCTGCACATCTTTCCCAGCTTGGTCCCTCTCTAGCCAATGCGTACAGGTCCTTTTCTCCCTCCTTAGTGTCCAACCTCTCATACAACTCATCATACTCCTTTTCTTTAGTCTTCATCACCTCTCTCTTCACCTTACACCTTATCTCTTTGTACTCTTGTCTACTTTCTGCATCTTTCTGACTATCCCACTTCTTCTTCACCAAACTCTTCCTCTGTATACTCCCTTGTACTTTCCCATTCTACCACCAGGTTTCATTTTCCTTCTTCCTCTGTCCATATGTCACACCATGCACCCTTCTTGCTGTCACCCTTATTACTTCTGCTGTAGTTGTTCAGCTATCTTGTAACTCTTCCTTGCCACCCAGTACCTGCCTTACCTCTTTCCTGAACTCAACCTTGCAGTCCTCTCTGCCCTCACTTTCCTCTTCTTCTTGGATCTCCATCGTCATCGTACAGATCACCATCCTGTGCTGTCTAACTACACTTTCCCCTGCTACCACTTTGCAGTCTTTAATCTCCTTCAGATTGACCCTCCTGCACAGGATATAATCTACCTGTGTGCATCGTCCCCAACTCTTATATGTCACCCTGTGTTCCTCCCTCTTCTTAAAATTCGTATTCACCACAGCCATTGTCCATCGTTTTTGCAAAATCCACTATCATCTGACCTTCTTCATTCCTCTCCTTAATACCATACCTACCCATCACCTCCTTTGTTCCCTTCACCAACATGTCTCTTGAAATTCGCTGCAGTCACCACTCTCTGTTCCTTGGGTACACTATCACTTCATCCAACTCACTCCAGAAATCTTCTTTCTCATCCATTGCACACCATACTTGCAGGGCATATGCACTAACAACATTCATCATTACACCTTCAGTTTCCAGCTTCATAATCATCACTCTGTCTGACACTCTTTTCACCACCAAAACACTCTTGACATACTGTTCCTTCAGAATAATCCCCATCCTGTTTCTCCTCGTATCCACACCATGATAGAACAATTTGAATCCTCCTCCGATCCACCTGGCCTTATTCCCTGTGCATTTAGTCTCTTAAACGCATAGTATATCAACCTTCCTTCTCTCCATCACATCAGCTAACTCTCTCCCCTCACCAGTCATACTGCCAACATTCAAAGTTCCTATCCTCAGTTCCACTTTCTTTACCTTCCTCCTCTCCATCTGCCTATGGACATTTATCCCCCCGTCGTCTTCTCCTTCTTCAACCAACAGTAGCCCAATTTCCACCAGCAACCTGTTGGATAACAGTACTGGTAGCGGCCATTGTTAACCCGGGCCTTGACCGATCCGGTATGGAAATCTGAATTTTTGTCCGCATATTAATCTGGCAAAATTTTACACTTTATGCCCTTCCTCACATAACCCTCCACATTTATCTCGCCTTGGGACTGGCACGAAGGAAAACGCTGGTTTTTGCATCCCCTGTGGCTGGGTTATCAAATCCTGCTATTGTAATGTACATAAATAAATAATGTAAAGTACTGATAGTGTAATTGTTCATTTGAGGTGATGGAGAGCATATCTGACTATGACAAAGTAACTTCTCACTTGTACATTTTGAGCAGTTTACCCTCAGGTAGTTTCTCCAAGGAGGAGTGCCAGTTAGTACTGTGAAAAAACCCAGAGGATTTGATTAAAGGTGTAAAATATTGTATTGGGATGCCTACTGGTGGAAAGTGAACTTAGTATTTACTGTCTTCCATGACACTGATGTTACTCCTAGTATGCCTCACATATGTACCTATCATGCTACAGCAGATATAGTTTTCCATTTCAGTCAAACTTTTATTCAGTAATAGTTTTCTGTATTTCACTACTCTCTTGCAAGCAAGTTCAGTGGATACTGCACTAGTAAAAAAAAATGATGGTTTTAAAGAAATACATTACAAAGTTTGTGCTTAGGCACATTTGACAAATAAATATCCTAATAAATGTAATCATTCTATACTTTTCTATGCATTCACACCTTACCCCAGAAAGAGTTTGATGCAAATGTCGAGCAGTGATATTTTAGTTCCTCTTTCACACCCTTTATTTTTTTATATATAATTAAGGATAAGTAACTGTGTTTCCCGTCTCAGAAAAAAAAAGTAATACATGCACACACACACACATCTGGGTTAAAGTGAATAACCCAGTAAAGGCAGAAATCTGGTTTCTTAATAATCTACTTTGCATGCTTAAGTAGTATTCGGGAGTTCTCCTTTGTCAAAATACTCCAACATAAGTAAACTGAGCAAAAAAAAAAAAAGACTTAAGTCATCATTGGGCACCGTATAACAGAAAATAAGCATGACACCTGTGATAATTTTCTTGTGTTGTATAAATATATTTAGTCAAATTGTCACTTTATTTTTAGGTTTCTGTTATCAGTTTACACACAGCAAACTCTTATCTGTTTGAATGTGTGATTCAGCCCTGCAAAGGACCCAGTACACGTGCTTTTTGCCCTATACCCAGTGCTGCTGGAATAATGATAACACAGTTATTTTTACTTCAATGTGATATGTGTTAGGTTGTTACTTTAAAAAGTAATCAGACAACTTAACGCATGCTACTTTTAATTTGGTACCGTACTGCTCTTGACTGTGTATTGCTGAGTTTAGCACTGTACATTTAGCTCATCAACATAAATATAGCAATTTCTGAAATATTGATACAGATTATTGACATTCCAAGCAAAGTGTGTGACTTCTAGGTATTTGCCTCTGTGTGGTTTACAATAACATTAAAAAATAAATTCCCATCAGCCTATTCATTGATGTCCTTTCTTCCTCTAACTCAGGTAACATGTTTTTGAAATGAGACGTGTAAGTTATTTTAATATTCATGAAAGAGGCCTTGTATTACTTCCTCAATCTTCCTTAGCTGATAGCATTTACTCCATCTTCTCCAAACGTTCTTTACTACTGAGCAACACACGTCCACTTAAAATACAGTGTATGAGATTGGCCATATGAGGAAAAAAGATTTTAACCATCCAACCCAAGGTATGACAAAATAATCTAGGAAAAAGAAGGGATTTTAACTTAGTTAATTAATTATTATGTTTTTCTTCGGCAATGCCAGTAATTAATTAAATAATTTGGTAGTGCTTCCACTTTATTTTCTTTACCTTCCTGTGTAGGAGGCGGTCTCCTACAGTTAGACTTATATCAAGGTAACAGAATAATACAATATACTGATAAACACTAGAATTATAGGACACCATATATTTCTTTTCTTCTTCTTTTGGCTGCTCCCATTAGGGGTCACCACAGTGGATCACCTTTTTCCATATTTTCCTGTCCTCTGTCTCTTGTTCTGTTGCACCCCCCACCTGCACTTCCTCACTCCATCCATATCCATAAACCTCCTCTTAGGCTTTCCTCTTTATCTCTTGCCTGGCAGATCCATCCCTAACATTCTTTTCCTAGTATATCCAGCATCTCTCTTCTGCATATGTTTAAACCAATGCAATCTTGCCTCTCTAGCTTTGTCTCCAAACCGTCCAACCTGAGTGGACCCTCTAATATACTCGTTCCTAATCCTGTCCATCTTCGCCACACCCAATGCAAATCTTAACATCTTTAACTCTGCCACCTCCAGCTGATAGGGATTATTTGTTATATTACAATTTAGAGATTTATAAAAGTGTGTACTGTGTGGCAGTAGGGGGCGCTAGTGCTCCCTTGAACCCTCAGGGATGACTCCAAACACCGGATAAAAGTCCAAGACTGTTTATTTTTATCCACAGTGCACCAAGCACCTTCCACACTACTCATAAATCACTAATCAACACAATAACCACTCCTCCTCGCCCAGACACTTTGCTCCTCTCCCACCCAGCACAGCTCATTGTCTGGAGCGAGGCACCGCCCTTTTATAGCCCCTGACCCGGAGGTGTTCCTGTCCCAGCAGTCCACAGTTCCTTATTCCTTCCGGGTAAGGGCAATCAGTCTTTTACTTCAACCCGGGTGCACGTCGTTCCTTCCCGTCACATGACCGTGACGTACCCCCGGGTCATAAGGCACAAAAGAGCCCATAAGCCCCCCCACAGCAACTCCTGGTGGCCCCCAAGGTATCCAGCAGAGCTGTGTATAAATACTACAAAGTCCATGAGGCCCTGCTGGACCTCGGGGCACTATCCTGCTGTCGGGAGGGCTCCTCCTGGCGGCCTGGGGGTGAGGACCGGCAAGAGAAGCCGGCAGTCCTCCACAACTGATAATACAAGACCAGTACAGATGCTTTAAAGGAAGATCCTCTCAAGCTCTGTTAGGTTCGGTGGACAGCTATTTTGAGAAATCTCCAGAGATATTTTGGGCTTAAGATAACTGTTCTTGCTCTGATACACATTGTCAACTGTGGGACCTTCTAGACAGATGTGTGCTTTTCATAATTATGTTCAATTAACTGCATCGACAGAAGGTAGACTCCAAACAAGGTGTATAAACATCTCAATGAAGATCAATAGAATGGGATGCACCTGAGCTAAATTTCAAGTGTCCGAGGATCTAAATACTTTTTTTTTGTTTTTTTGTATAAGTTTCTGAGATCCTGTTTTTGCTTTGTTATTTTGGGATATTCAGTTTGAAGAAAAAAGTATTTAAATGATTTTAGCACAAGCCTGCAACATACAGTAGCAAAGAATGTAAAAAATATGACGGTATCTGATCCCTTTCTTAATTAACCATATATTATATTATAATTGTTATGTATATATTAAAAAGGTTCAATCTATGTAGGAATAGGCCATTTTTTCATTTTTTAAACTGTTTAATTCAAATCAATGTTTTAAAGCAATATTCAAAATGGAGAATAGCTTTTTGTAAGTACCAGTTGGTACAGTTAAAATGTATAGCAAACAAAGAATATCCATCCATCCATCCATTATCCATCCATCCATTATCCAACCCGCTATATCCTAACTACAGGGTCATGGGGGTCTGCTGGAGCCAATCACAGCCAACACAGGGTGCAAGGCAGGAAACAAATCCCGGGCAGGGCGCCAGCCCACCTCAGCAAACAAAGAATATGCCAGCCGAAAAAAAAAAATTAAGCTACTAATCATCCCAGTTTGATCAGCTGGTCTTGTGTATAGTTAAAACATATTCACCCGAAATATTATGACCAGCACTTCTCTGTTATTTCAAAGAAATGGTGTATCTTTAATATTGTTGTCTGCAATTTTTTTAGTTAAGATCAGCAGTAAGCAAACTAATATAAAATGCAAAATGTGCAAAATTACATTAGCAGTTCAAAGTGGCAGCACATCCAAGTTATTTGAGTACTTTAAACAGAAGTATGAAGTGTAATGGAGTAAATGCAAGAAAACACAGGACATATATAAAACCTGTCCACAACCAGCAGCTTCACACTATTCTTTGCCCTGCTACAGCATTCATCTTGCAAGTCACTCTCCCTATTATATTTCCCGTTAGACAGTTGGGAAGAGAAAATTCTTTTTCTGGTGGCCGGCTGAAGAATAAACCAGAGCTGTCCATCATGCATTCTTTGTCTGCAACTGTGACTAAGCTGTGGTAGGGAGAATATCGAGCAGGCTGTCTGTAAAAGGCCAAACAGTTTGTTTAAAAGAAAAAAAAAAAAGAAAACTTACTTTGGTTGTAGCAAAATGTATACCTAAGGCATAGGGAAGAGTAGTGAGTGGTGCAAAAAAAAGAAAATGTTTTACAGAAAACTGAAAAGTTTAAGGAATGTTGTCTGTAGGAGTATGGATGAGGGCTGAGGGCTGCAAATTTCAAAACAAATTACAAAAAGAAATGTACATGAAAGAGTGAAGTTTTTTTTATTTTGCACATTTCTTATATATACATATTGTCACTCAAATGAGTCAAAGACATCATGAAGATTTGGGACAGCCACCCGTATATTGTTCCAAGGCTGCAAAATAGGTTTAAATTAGAACAGAGATGTTCACAGATCAGAGTCCAAAACAGATCTGAGGGCATGGAAGCAAAGATGGTGTCTTTATTAGGTATTACAGGAAGTGATGTCATCGGCACCGGAAATGACATCAGCAGCCTCAGCCAGGGGGGGACGGAAGTGACATCATCAGAGGCGCCAGAAGCAGGTGGGATTTCCCAAGCAAGGTTTGCAAGAGTCGGCACTCTCCGCCACCCCCAGGTCTGGTGTGGATTTATTATTACTCAGGCCCTTTAGCTTCCTCCTACTCTCACAAGAGTGAATTCCCAGCCCAAGAAGTAGTACTTCAACTGTGTTATCGCCCATTTAATCGCGAGGGCTTCCCTTTCCACCGCCGCATACCTGGTCTCTTGATCCAATAGTTTCCGGCTCTGATACATTACAGGATGTTCAACACCATCAATGCTTTGGCTCGGCTCGGCACAGCACCCAGGCCTGCGTCCGTCTGAAATATGAAAGGTAGAGAAAATCAGGTGCTTTTAATACCAGTGCTGACGTAAGGGCCTGCTTTAAGTCACAAAATGCAACGTCAGTCTTATCATTCCATACCACATTTTTAGGAGCCCTCTTCTTTGTCAGATCACTCAAGGGCGCTGCTGTCTCCGAAAATTGAGGTATAAACCGGCGGTAATACCCAGCTAATCCGAGAAATGCTTGGACTTGGTTCATGGACAGGGCCAATTCAGTATGGCTTCTACTTTTGAACACTGTGGTTTTACGGTACCCCGACCCACCAGGTAGCCCAAATATTTAGCCTCTTTCAATCCAAAGAAGCATTTCTTTGGATTGATTCGAAGTCTACCCTCTCCTAGTGTTCGCAATACTGCTCTATCCTCCTGTATGTGTTCTTTCCATGTGCTGGCATAGATGGCAAAGTAATCTAGGTAGGCAGCACTATACGTGTTATGGGATTGTAGCACTTTATCCATCAGACATTGGAAAGTCGCAGGATCCCTGTGTAACCCGAATGGAAGGACATGATACTGCCAGTGTCTTCCATTTGTGCTAAATGTGGTCTTGACCTTAGCGGAGTCCGTGGAAGGAATCTGCTAGTACCCCTTTGTCATGTCAAGTGTGGTCAAAAATATTGACTGGCCAAGGTAGAATTTCCCAAATCTATTGCGTAACTGCGCAATATACTCTAATATATTGGTAGAGGGATAGAGGGTAGAGGGAATAGTCTCTCCTTCCCATCCTTCTTTCAAAATGTCCAGTATTCCCCGAGGTTCCCATATAATAATTCAAATGGCAAGAACCCCATAGAGGCTTGTGGGACTTTCCGATAGGGAAAGAGTACGAGGGGGAGGAGTTTGTCCCAGTTCCTCCTGTTCCCGCTGACCACCTATAATCCACAAGGACTAATATATATTTATGTCCTCGGGCTGAGGGCTCTAGGTGTCCTACAATATCGACCTCAATTCGCTCAAAGTAAAAATCATTCAGGGGAAGGGCAACAAGAGGAGCTCGGTCCTTCCTAGGAATTTGCCGTAATTGACACACCAGACAAGAGACACAAAAACGGTGAACCTCATCATTAATTCCCAGCCAATAAAATTGGAGCTTAACTCTTTTAGGGCGGATGTCGACTTTTGTCGACAGGAGGGGTTGAGGGCGAATGTCGACTAAAGTCGACATCCAGGGATAGAGGGCGATAATCAGCTGTTAATGGCGACAAATCTCACTGTCACGTCATAGGCATTCCCTCTGTGCTTGGAGGAATGCTAGACCCGTTGACTCGGCAACTAATCCTTGCGTGTGCGTGAGTTGCGAAATGTAAACAATGGCAAGATGGCATCCACATGTGACGAGGGAGCGAAGCGAGTGCAGAAAAGAAAACACTCGGCAGACAATGTTTTGCGCATTATCACGGAGTCGGACTCTGATTTTTCAGAATCGGATTTTATTGACAGTGATCAGGAGATCGAGCAAGAGAGTGAGAAGCCAGCATCAGCTGATCAAACACCAGCCGATGCCGCGCTAGCGGATCTGCTGCCAGTTGAGCGCTTCGCGCAGCCGATGCATCTACGGCAAGGTTCGCGTGGGATAAATACATAGACATTCATCTGTTGAGAGCCGATCTGGCTGCTGGACTTCACAAGACGGCATGGCTTGCTGTTGGACACGACAGATCACCAGCTGCTGTACTTCAGGCTGCTCTCTTCTGATGCTGCTTTTCAGCTACCGTCAGATGAGATAAACAGGTAGGCAGAGAAATTTTTTGAATCGCGGGCTGCGTTTGCATCGCATTCTTGTTTTTCAAAGTGTAAACCCACAACAAAAGACGAGATGAAGCGTGCTGTGGTATTACAAATAGAGATGGGACAGAACTGGTGATGTAACTTCAGGGAGCATTGGTCCAAACGTGCTTTGTCCCCTGGTGGCTTTGGACAGGTTATGCAGCATGGTGATAGGTACCTGCTGCTGCAAAGTTTTATTCACTTCTGTAATAAACAGAAGCAAATCCCATGGGGCGAGCCAGGCTATAATGCCATGCATAAAGTTCATAAAGTTTCAGAAGATGAAAAGAGGTGACAATACGGTTTTCATGTGGGCACAAAACTTGGTGGCAGTGGAATGGCACGATGGCAAAAGGGTGACTTGTCTCTCTACAGTACACACTAACAATATATGTGAGAAAGTGCAGCAACAGACAATTGAAAAGTAGGCACCAAAGCAACATGTATTGTAAGCAGTGCAATGTGGCAATGACTGAAATTGGCTGCTTTGAGCGAGATCAGACTTTGCAGGACTTTGCTGTGTAAAATGTATGTGATATGTATGTGAAATCATAGAGTATGCAGGCTCATACAACATGCAAGACAGTAACATTTGTCAAAAGTAAATATTTTTTGTTGATTTGATATGTTAAACAATTGCTTTGTGTTCTTTTTTAAAAAATGTTAGTTTTTGGAAAAATATTCAGCCCTGGGAGATAAGAAAAAAAAAAAAAATTAGCCCTAAAAGAGTTTTAATGCACTCTAGGGTCTTTTCGGTGCCCAGATGGCCTCCTAGGAAGTGGGCGTGCGCTAACTCACAGACCTGCCACCGGTAGGTTCGTGGGATTAACAACAGCTTCCTCACCTCCCCCTCATGCTCTGCTAACCAATATAATATGTTATTTTCTATTACAAAGTGAGGATCCTGTGGCATGGGCTGATGGGTGCATTGGCCATTGACAAGTACAACAGCAATTTTTGCAAATTTCATAGTCTTCATTCCATTGCTCCCACTTGAAAGAAAGTGGTATCTCTCTAAATTGAAAGTGTATCTCAGAGAGAGGGTCTGGTCTGACCTCAAGGGGCGGGGAATCCTCCTGGCTCGTTGAGGCCCATGTTGATGATGTATCTATCGCGACAGTCCAGGAATCTTCCCCATCCACCTCTTGGACTTCCATATCTCTCTCCAATTACATGGCAAGGAGACAGCTTAAATCAGGTTAATCCCAACTATAACTAGGCCTACGTTTCTATCGGGAGTAGACAAAAGTACACGGCATTTATTGTCAGACCAGTCCCATCCCAGAATCACCGGAAAAGGTGGTTTGGGGAGGACCGCTACAGGGAATTTTTTCAGCGATCCTCCATGACTGATGAAACTTAGGGCAGTTTTATATTTACGGATTTCTCCATGTATGCATGTAATACTGGTCTTTACTTTCGTCCATTGTCGTGGTAATACAAATCGGAAATAAATAATGGAAATGTTGCTGCAGGAATCAAGGAGCATGCCCTGGGGACTTTGGAACAGGCTCTGGTTTATGTGAAAGAGACCTAACTTGTGGGACGTAATCCCCACCGAGTCCACTAGGGGACTGTTCTGCTCTTCTAGATTGTGAGGCTGGTTTAGTTTTTTCTATGAACTGTATAATCTCCCCCATGGTGTTAAAGTCTCCCCAGACCGGCTGGGTAAACTTATTGGGAAGACTTTTCATTAATATAAAGCAGCCTACCTGCTGTACTATCTAGAATGCTGTTAATTCAAATGGCCGCCGCCATTGTGCCACTTTTTCCCAGAGAGCAAAAGCTTGCTTCTGGATCGAATTCCCAATTTTTTATTTTTTCTACCTGCTTGCCTGGGGATAGCCCATATTTATCTGGGATCTTGACCCCAGTGGGTGTCTCGGCTTTCTCCTCCGAGAGAACAAAATAAGCCCTTTTCGTTTTCCCTCCAGGAACCAGATCGCGTCTGTGTGTGTCTCTTCCACACTCTCCCTTTGGTTAAATACCAGCCCAGGTTTATATTTTGGGAGCAGAGCCTGCACTGGGTCACTGTGGACCACCGGATGAACCCCCCACCCGGAAACTTGGCCCTGGTACTTTCCCACCTGTTTAGACTTCAGGTCCTGTCCCGGTTTCTTCTGGGTACCACAAATCCTGCCAACTATGCCACTGTCACACAAATGAGTTGAAGACATCATAAACATCTGGGGCAGCCACCTGTATATTGTTCCAAGGCTGCAAAATAGGTTTAAATTAGAACAGAGATGTTCACAGACCTGAGTCCAAAACAGAACTGAGGGTCTGGTAGCAAAGATGGCGTCTTTATTAGGCAGTACAGGAAGTGATGTCATCGGCGCTAGAACTGGAGTGGAATTGATGTCATCAGAGGCGCCGGAAGCAGCCGGGATTTTCCAAGCAAAGTCTGCCAGGAACTGAGAGAGACAGTCAATGCACCCTGCCAACCCTTGGTCTGGCGTGGAATTATTATTACTCAGGCCCTTTAGCTGCCTCCTACTCACACGTGTGTGACAATATACGAGTGAAAAACACTTTGAAGTCCCGCAAGACTACCTGCACGTCACGCCCTACTTACAAACAATTTAAAGAAAGATCATGGACATCTAACCTCTTTGTTGTTGGAATGCTTTTGGCAGACACACTTCATGTGCTCCCTGCTCTTGAAAATTGTGTATGTTCTATATGACACATCAACGACTAACCGAAGAAGAAAGAGCAGCACATCGAAAAGAGACCCAAAATCATTGGAGAGAAAATAAGGCAAAAAAAGAATGCAAAAAAGAACGATTATAACCTATGTGCAAATTCTGAAAATAAGGAAAGTAATAATCAGCCCGGACCAAGCGGAATTGAAAACCTCTAGGTTCAATCAGGGTCAGAAATAAAAGACTTAATAAAGACGTTAAAAAACGATGGCATGATACACGTGCAGAGCGGGTTAGATATTATGAAAGCAGTAGAATTCCAAAGGCTCAAAAAAGGCGCGATACACATGCAGAGCAAGTTAAAGAATATATATGTAGTAAAATTTGAAAGTATCAAAAAAAAGATAGTAAGAATCGCATTAGCACAAACAAACGGAAATTATTACTTGGTGAAATAACGGAACAGCAAAAAGAGATCGAATATATGGACATAGGTGATATGTCAGAAGTATGTAGAGATTGTAAAGCTTGAGTCGGAGATTTGTAGATCGTCTAATTCATGTTGCCATCAGAGAAAAGTAGTGTTTCTTCCCAATGAAGAGGCATATCCGTGAGAATTAAAAGATTTGTTGTTTGGTGAAAGTGAAATCCACAAACACTACAGGCAAAATATCCAAGTCTACAATAATCTTTTCACGTTTGCATCGTTCAATGCTCAAAACGTAGATTTACACAATAATGGACCATACGTTATGAGAATCTGTAGTCTCGCAACAATTAAAGCTACTACGAGTTTAATTTCGAAGAAACCACAATTTGGCCAATGTATATTTATGATCATGGAGAAGTGATGCAACATAGAATCAAAACGGTGTTAGGTCAAATCAGAGCTTACATTTACACAATCGAATTTCAAAAACCTCACATGCATTTATTGGTTACTTTGTAAAATAAATTATTAACTGCTGATGATGTAGATCGGTTTGTCTGTGCTGAAATTCCAAACAGAGAAACCTATCCTGAATTATGGTACAAAGTCATTAAACACATGTCTCACGGACCACATTTAAAAGATTCAGTATGTTGGGACTCAAAAGAGAAAAAGTGTTAAAAGAAATTTACTAAAGCGTTTGTTCAATCAACAGATATGACTAAGGCTGGCTTTCTTGATTATTGTTGAAGAGATAATTGTCACGGAAAGAAAGATGTTAAAATTTTGATGATCGATAATTCAATGATTGTACCATATAACCTGTATTTGCTCAAACGATTCGATTGCCATATTAATTTCGAGTATTGTGCTTTGGTTATGAGTATTAAGTACATCTACAAGTACATTGGTAAAGGGCACAATAGAGTACGCGTAGCTTTATCCAAAGAACAGTCTCAGGACGAAGTTCAAGCATATTTAGATACTCAGTACGTCAGTGCAGTGGAAAGCAGGTGGCATTTAATGTAATTGCCAATGCACGGTCGAAGTCATTTTGTTGAATTATTAATGATTCATTTACCAGGTCAGAATATGATTCAGTTTAAAGAGGGCGAAGAAGCAGAAGCTTTAAAGGAAGCGGAAAATAGAAATACAAAATTAATGGCTTATTTTGAACTTAGTAAAACAGACGTAAATGCAAAAGCATATACAGTACGTATGCGCAAATCACTTAACATTACACATGGCAGATTAAAAAAGGGTGTGTATGTGTGTATATATGTATGTTTATGTATGTATGTACTGTATATATCTGTATATATATATATATATATATAATATTATAATATATATTATAAATATTATATATATGTCTATATGTACAGTGGTGTGAAAAACTATTTGCCCCCTTCCTGATTTCTTATTCTTTTGCATGTTTGTCACACAAAATGTTTCTGATCATCAAACACATTTAACCATTAGTCAAATATAACACAAGTAAACACAAAATGCAGTTTTTAAATGATGGTTTTTATTATTTAGGGAGAAAAAAAAATCCAAACCTACATGGCCCTGTGTGAAAAAGTAATTGCCCCCTGAACCTAATAGCTGGTTGGGCCACCCTTAGCAGCAATAACTGAAATCAAACGTTTGCGATAACTTGCAATGAGTCTTTTACAGCGCTCTGGAGGAATTTTGGCCCACTCATCTTTGCAGAATTGTTGTAATTCAGCTTTATTTGAGGGTTTTCTAGCATGAACCTCCTTTTTAAGGTCATGCCATAGCATCTCAATTGGATTCAGGTCAGGACTTTGACTAGGCCACTCCAAAGTCTTCATTTTGTTTTTCTTCGGCCATTCAGAGGTGGATTTGCTGGTGTGTTTTGGGTCATTGTCCTGTTGCAGCACCCAAGATCGCTTCAGCGTGAGTTGACGAACAGATGGCCAGACATTCTCCTTCAGGATTTTTTGGTAGACAGTAGAATTCATGGTTCCATCTATCACAGCAAGCCTTCCAGGTCCTGAAGCAGCAAAACAACCCCAGACCATCACACTACCACCACCATATTTTACTGTTGGTATGATGTTCTTTTTCTGAAATGCTGTGTTCCTTTTACGCCAGATATAACGGGACATTTGCCTTCCAAAAAGTTCAACTTTTGTCTCATCAGTCCACAAGGTATTTTCCCAAAAGTCTTGGCAATCATTGAGATGTTTCTTAGCAAAATTGAGACGAGCCCTAATGTTCTTTTTGCTTAACAGTGGTTTGCGTCTTGGAAATCTGCCATGCAGGCCGTTTTTGCCCAGTCTCTTTCTTATGGTGGAGTCGTGAACACTGACCTTAATTGAGGCAAGTGAGGCCTGCAGTTCTTTAGACGTTGTCCTGGGGTCTTTTGTGACCTCTCGGATGAGTCGTCTCTGCGCTCTTGGGGTAATTTTGGTCGGCCTGCCACTCCTGGGAAGGTTCACCACTGTTCTATGTTTTTGCCATTTGTGGATAATGGCTCTCACTGTGGTTCGCTGGAGTCCCAAAGTTTTAGAAATGGCTTTATAACCTTTACCAGACTGATAGATCTCAATTACTTCTGTTCTAATTTGTTCCTGAATTTCTTTGGATCTTGGCATGATGTCTAGCTTTTGAGGTGCTTTAGGTCTACTTCTCCATGTCAGGCAGCTCCTATTTAAGTGATTTCTTGATTGAAACAGGTGTGGCAGTAATCAGGCCTGGGGGTGGCTACGGAAATTGAACTCAGGTGTGATACACCACAGTTAGGTTATTTTTTAACAAGGGGGCAATTACTTTTTCACACAGGGCCAATGTAGGTTTGGATTTTTTTTCTCCCTAAATAATAAAAACCATCATTTAAAAACTGCATTTTGTGTTTACTTGTGTTATATTTGACTAATGGTTAAATGTGTTTGATGATCAGAAACATTTTGTGTGACAAACATGCAAAAGAATAAGAAATCAGGAAGGGGGCAAATAATTTTTCACACCACTGTATGTGTGTATATGTATGTATGTATGTATATATACTGTATATGTGTGTGTGTGCGTCTAACTAAGCAGTTACTCAGACATTAAAAAGAAAAGGTAATTAATGTTATATGTGGTATTTTATTAGATATACAGTATAAAAAAAAATCTATACATAGAATTGTAATTATGCAGATGGATTGAAATGTAAAGTTTTGCTTCTAGTCTCCATGGGGTGCGTTCAGCCCCTCTCTACACAACGGCATGTAGCCCTGGAGGCGAACGGGAGTAGGGGATGGCGAACAAAGTGAACAGGGGGCGGAGCCCCTTAGTATATATAAATATATACAAGCAGTCCCTTGGTTACGTACGAGATAGGGACTGTAGGTTTGTACTTAAGTTGAATTTGTATGTAAGTCAGAACAGGTACATTACTTTAATAAATGCTATTGTTGACCGACTGTAACCAAGTGCTCTGCCAATGAATAATGGAGTTTCACCCCTCTCTGACATTTTTATTATGTCTACTTTATTTTCAGTGGTGATGGTTTTTCTCTTCTTTACTATATCACCAGCACTTGCATCAGATTTGTGTTTCAGAGACATTCTTGAAGGGTGAAGATGAAAGGTTAAGATGAGCTCTTCTGCACAGCACTGTCCACGCTATCACAGCAGGAAGGCACCCGTCATCACGTCTGATGTACTGACAAGAGACAACTTTCTTCTATGTGCGTAACAGTACAAGCAGGCTTGCTATTGAGAATGACTTGGGGTGGCGAGAGGGGCGTTCATCACTCACCCACCACATAGTCGCCTCCACTACAGTATGCTGCCTGCAGCGTCCGCCCACCGAGAACGAACACGGTGCTGCCAAAGGTGGGTAGTGAATCGCCGAACCCCAATTCAACAGGCAGCCATCCGAGGCACAGTACGATGCTACCCCCGCCGCCCTGTTTACCCTCAATGGCCTCCATTCAGCCACAACCGGGTCAGCGCTTGCAGCATTACCAGTCGTGTGTGCTGGGCGTTCAGTGAAATGCCCTCCTTCGCTCCATCCAGCCTGCATCCAGTCAGGAGCAGTAGCTGTGGCGGCGTAGTTGGCAGGCAGCGAACCATCATCCTACACACGAGCGATAGCTGTGGCCCTGGTCACTATGGACCACGGGTCACCGCTTGCCGCCGGGAGCCGCCCGAGAGACACTACACTGCAGGAGCAGCGAAATTGCCCCCACTCCAGCCACTGCTTGCAGCATCCCCTTTCCGAAGATAACGGAGCGGCAGTTAATGAGGCGCATGCGTCGCAGCTGCGGCCTCGTTCGTAAGTTGTAGGTCGGATGTTCATAACCTGGGGACTACCTGTATATATATATTTGTATTTCTAAGAAGCTTACAGCTGTGTGTTCAGTTTGCAGGAATGTGGACAACCCTCACATTGTTTTTAGTTTTTCTCAAGAATAGCTGAAAGTGAATTCTATGTTCAGATATTTAAATAAATCCGGAACCTTCTATAAATTTTTAATCATAATTATAAGACATATCAGTTGTCTCCCAGTAACTGTTGCTTCTTTTCAAAAAGTTTCAGATACTTCTGTCAGTGTTATGTGTGTGTGGAGATCATGGCCACTAGTGGGCATTTCAGGACCCCCAAACCTTCGACACAACTGTAGGAACACCAGTTGCAGGTTCAAATAACATTTTATTTATAACAATACCTTTACAGGTTTTTGGTAAGCACAATTCTCTTTACTTCTTTCTGACTTCCCTTCCTCCACTGCTTCCAGGCATGTACTGTCTTCCTTCTCCTCCCAACTCCCAAGTGAGATGAGGCCTCTTTTATGAAGGACCTGAGAGTACATTTCTGGTGCTAGGACAGTGCACAAAGTAAGCACTTCCGGGTCAGATGGAAGTCCTTCAAAGTTAGGACATGCTGCCCAATGGGACTACAATTTCTAGTGGTACCTGCATATGGTTGCATGAGTGCAATGGCCTATTCATTCTTCTGCCTACTGTACATAACAAACATAATTTAGTATAGCAGTTAATTTAACAGCAGACAGTAATATAACCATTCTAGAGTTAAAAATAATGAAACAAAAGTCATTACTAGAACTATTAATATGGTCATTGATCATATAATGCACATTTTTAAGCATCTACACTGGCTTTCAGTTAAGTGGTGAGTAGATTTAAAAATATTCCTAACATGTATATACTTTCACCGGCCACTTTATTAGGTACACCTTGCTAGAACCAGGTTGAACCCCCTTTTGACTTCAGAACTGACATCATTCTTCATGGCATAGATTCAACTTGGTGCTGAAAACATTCCTAAGGAATTTTGGTCCACATTGACATGATAGTATCACATAGTTGCTAAAGCTTTGTGGCGGCTGCACATCCATGATGCGAATCTCCCGCTCCACCGCATTCCAAAAGTGCTCTGTTGAATTGAGATCTGGTGACTTTGGAGGCTATTTAAGTACAGTGAACTCATTGTCATATTCAAGAAACCAACTTGAGATGATTTGAGCTTTGTGACATGGCACGTTATCCTGCTGGAAGTAGCCACCATAAGATGTACATTGCTGTCGTAAAGGTCAGCAACAATACTCAGGTAGGCTGTGGCATTTAAACAATGCTCTATTGCTACTAAGTAGTCCAGAGTGTGCCAAGAAATATCCACACCATTATACCAACACCACCAGCCTGAACCGTTGATATCAACCAAGGTGGATCCATGCTTTCGTATATTTTATGCCCAATTCAGACCCTACTGTCTGAGTGTCACAGTAGAAATTGAGATTCACCAGAGCAGGCAATGTATTTCCAATCTTCTAATGTCCAAATTGGGTGAGCCCGTCCGAATTAAAATTAGTTTTTAGGAGTGGCACCCAGTGTGGTCTCCTGCTGCTGTAGCTCATCTGCTTCAACGTTCGACATTTTGAGTGTTTAGAGATGCTTGTTTGCATACCTCAGTTGTAACGAGTGCTTATTTGAGTTACTGTTGCCTTTCTATCAGCTCGAACCACTCTGGCCATTCTCCTCTGGCATCAACAAGGCATTTTCACCCAGAGAACTGCCTCTCACTGGATATTTTTCCTTTTTCAGACCATTCTCTGTAAACCCTACTGTTGTGTGTTCAGAGATGCTCTTCTGCGTACATCAGTTTAGAGACGCTCTGATCGATCTGCCTCAGATCTAAATCTGCTGATTTTCATTAAAAAAGACTTGATCAGTGATCAGGAAATTGTCCGGTTACAAAAACTGATCCTTTCTGCCCTTGCTGTTCTAGGATTTATGTTAATTTAGTTGATGTGCTCCTTTACGCAAAGTATTACAGTAACTGAGCAAGCACATGTCTTTTTTTGTGGCAGTTAACTTCCTGTAATGTAAGCAAAGCAAGTCAAGGCTTATTTTACAAATCATTTTGTGCTGTTAAGCAAACAAAAAGAAAAGTTACTTTAATGAATTCAGACCTTTTTATTTTATCCTTTAATTAAAGCAGATATTGTTTGAGTTTGGCTGCGGTGGGCTGGAGCCCTGCCCGGGGTTTGTTCCTCCCTTGCGCCCTGTGTTGGCTGGGATTGGCTCCGGCCCAAAAAGAAAAGGAAACATTTTAAAAATAACGTAAGATGATTGTTAATGTAATTGTTTTGTCACTGATATGAGTGTTGCTGTAATATATATAGACACAGACATACACACACACACACACACACAAACATACATATACACATAAGAAGTAATGAAAAAGAAAAGGAAACATTTTAATAATAACGTAACATGATTGTCACTA